>CM055969.1:10112500-10840000 GCA_029531755.1 Holothuria leucospilota | reverse complement strand
TAAGCCCATAAACTTAATTGTTGGGCATCTTTCTAAACGTCTATGCGATTCTCGGTCTGGGGTTGGAGATATTTGCTCCGAAATTTTCCATGTCTGGAAAACTATCGTAACATTTAGCATTATCATGACTTTTTCTTTCAGTGCCTAATTTACGTAGTGGTTTGCCTTATTAGTTTGGTTCGTTGTATTTTCTGCGTATTTTGACGTAAGCTGCAATTCACTTATACTTCGAATTGCGGCATCACTTGAAACACGGTATGAAAACCGGTATGAAACAAAGTAAATGTAATAAAATTTCTTATTGTTTATGAGTCTTGCATTGGTGTTCAGTTTACAACGATTTCCTTGTGACAGAGGCTTTGATATGATATGGACAAAACACCCCATAGCTTGCAATCATCGGTTTGATCGGAGGGTGTGAGGTCAAACTTCTTACGTTTTGTCACCTGAAATATTATTTAACTGGAAATGATTCATATTTTACATCCAATAGACTCCGTTTGAACAGACGAAGCGCTCATTTTAGGATAGCAACATATCTATAATGCCCCCCCCCCCCAAAAAAAAATAATTAAGTTTGTATGATTTATGGCTATGTTCCAATCAAAGCCAAGATGTCCCAATTGACGAAGTTTCAATCACTCATCAACAGAAGCGGTGCCACATGAGGGGATGGGAGGGGGGCAGGGCATGGCAGGCATATGCCTCCGCCTCCCTATGGTTTTCAACCCAAAAGGTAAAATCGTCTAAAAACGTTTTTAGACATACAGGTATAATTTGGTAGTGGGTGGGGTGACGTGTTACATTGTATCATCCATCTATCACAATATTAGTTCAATTGTTCGTTACAAAATACCTGAAACTTGCAATCCCACACGCGTGACGTTTTCTGTTTTCTCCATTGTTTACGTGAATGCAGATTTAGTATTACATAAACACTAAGGCCATTATGCATAACGCGCAAACAAAAAGAGCACAAGAACAGAGAGTAAATGTAACACAATACAGTAGTACCCTAACGCCAGGTTATTGTGAGACTTTATGCATATGGCGTCACACAGCAAAATTTTCTCCTTCGCCTGGATAAAAGGTGCGTATCATTGCAAGTTACCCCCCCCCCCTCACACACCCAAAATAAGACAACTGATTTGTGCATCAAGGGAGACACATGAACCATGAATCTGTATCGAACGAAACCCCGACCCTGTCCGTAACTCGGGATATATTTGCGTCCGATGGAATCCTCGGTCTTTAGCAAACTTTCGAACCTTCCGTCTATGGGTATACCCCCCCCCCCCTCCGTCCTGTTTATGTAAGGTTTGGCAATCTCAAACATTTATCGTCTCTACATTCACAGCATGTGACCATTTAAAGTTTATAAACGTGAACATGCATATGTATTGGGGTATCATGAGTCAATCACTTAACGAACAATTCGACAATAAAAATATAGAAACATTTGAAATGAATTACATTTGAAGTAATATTCAGGTGCGTCGATCATGGGGTGTTGGGAGTTTGGGTGTTGGGGGTTGGGGGGGGGGGGTTGGGGGTGGGTGGGTGGGTGGGCGGGCCACTGCCCATCCAAAGAAAATATTGGGGAGGCAAACATCGTTTTGCCCCCCCCCCCTCCACCAATAATTCAGACAGAGTAAAAAATATATAAGGTTAAGATTAAGGTTAAGGTTCCAAAACTTAATATAGCGCACATTCCGGTGTAACCACACTTAATGGCCCTATACAAAAACAAGAGTCAAGAAAACGATCTATTGAAAAGATAAGTTTTTGAAGCACCTTTAAAAGAAACAATGGTCGACGACTGTCTAATATCGATCGGTAGGGCATTCCAAAGCTTAGGGCCAGCGACGCTAAAAGCACGATCCGCAAAGGATTTGCGACTAGTAAAGGGAACTTTGAGAAGTAAACCCTCCGAGGATCGAGTAGAATAACAGGAGGATTTTAATTCAAGCAACACGGATAAATAAGCTGGAGCTTAACTGTGAAGACATTTAAACACAAGAAGGAGAATCTTATACTCAATACGAGCTTTGATAGGCAGGATATGTAGTTCTTTCAAAGCCTCATAGGCATTGTTAAATTTGGAACGACCGAGAATTAATTTAGCAGTAAGGTTCTGAATTCTTTGGAGAGGATGTAACGTAGTCTCTGGGAGATTAAAGAACAGACCATTACAGTAATCCATATGCGAAAAAATCGTAGAATTAGCGAGTTTGAGACAACTTGATCTGTCCAGATAATGACGGATCTTCTTTAAGTTAGACATAGCAAGGGCAGCCGCCCGTGCTTTCATATTTATGTGATACTTTATATTAAGTGACTCGTCCAGAAACACACCAAGTAGTTTAATTTTGTCAGACATATGTACGGGAATATCACCAATAGTACGAACGTTAGTAATACATTTTGGTAATTGGTTCTTGCTACCAAAAATAATAAATTCAGATTTTTCGTCATTCATTTTAAGACGGTTACATTGCATCCAGTCTTTAACCTTTCCTAACGGTGAGGAGAGATTGCCAATTGTCTCTTCTTCCGAAGAAACATCACCTGCTCTGAAACTAGAATAAATACTGTGGTCATCGGCATAACCGATGAGGGATTGGTCATCCCTAACACAAGAAATCATTGTACTGGAGTAACAAGTGAAATACACTGGACCATTAATACTACCTTGAGGTACTGAAAAGTCAAGTTTAAGTGGAACAGAAAGTGATTTGTTTATACAAACATTGAATTGTCTGCCATTCAAGTATGACGACATCCATTCTTTAGCAACATCACAAGCACCGAAACATCTTTCAATAATATCCAGTAACAACTGATGATTTACTGTGTCAAATGCTGAACTTAGATCCATGGCAACCAATGGGGTTAAAGATTTTCGTTCCATATTGCACACAATGTCGTTATGTAATTTCACCAGCAGTGTTTCCGTGCTGTGGTATGCTCTATATAGGCACTTTGGTACGATGGAAGGAGACCATGGTTATCCATGTGTTTGGAAAAACTAATTAAAGAGGCTTTTTCCACCAGTTTGGAAAGGAAAGAGAGATTGCTAACCGGGCGATAATTCTTTTTTTTTACGTGATCTAGGTTACTTTTCTTGATAAGAGGTTTGACAATAGCCTGTTTCCAGTCAGAGTGAAATTCACCAGTAGACAGAGATGTGTTAATGATTTTGCAGAAAACCGGTGCGGATATATCGCAGTGAGTTTTAACTAGAGACGACGGCAAAGGATCAAGAGTGCAAGTAGTTGGCTTGGCATTTTGGATAAGTGTTGATACTGTTGACACATCCATGTTAGAGAATGAACCAAAAGCCGGGACTTCCACCTCAGGTGGAATAAACAAAGGATAGTGATCAAGGTCTTTGCGTAGAACATCTACCTTGTTATAGAAATACTTAGAGAAGTCTTCGGCTAGTTGTTCATCTGACACACCCTCTGGTAGAGGGTTTGACTTTTTTGTTCCAGTGATCTTGGCAATAGTATCAAAAAGTTGCCGGGTATCATTGCCACATGACTCAGACTCCTGACGAATGAAAGCCCTTTTTGACGACTCAACGTGGTTTTTATACTTATTTCGGAGTGAACGGAATATACCATGATTTTCCGGGGTCGGCTGTTTCAGCCAACGTCGCTCGGCATTCCTAGTCATAGTTTTTAATTGTGATGCAACACTATCGAACCATGGAACACATTGGCGGGCATTTATAAGTTTAATTACAGTTAGTTACAACAGGTGCATGATCATCTAACACCTTCTTCTATACAACATCGTGGTGTACAGATGACTTTAGGGCTTCGAGAAAACACCAGTTTGGGCCTATTAGGCTAAAGTGTTCATGTGAATCACCCATCTAACCCTTTTAACATAATGCATATCCCATATGACATTTTTTTTTTCAACACGTCAGATAACTAGTGTTGTGGTCACGACAAAGGGAATAACTGCTAGCACGGGATCGAAGCGCCCTTACTTGTGAGCATGGATAAATAAACCCTCTGTAGCAGTTCACTGCTCCTCGGACTAAAACCGAATTTGTTCTGTTATTCAATCAGCTACTGATAACCATTTCCTTAAGTTTTCAACACCTATCATTCTTAGGCGAACCCTTGTATTTGACAGCAATTTTAATAAGGAGGGTTTCTAAACATATAACCAATTCAACGATTTATAAAGTTTTAACAAAGATAGCATCATTTTGCATCCAAGCCACCTCACAAAGACAAAACTTCTAAATGAGTTCACAGTGTCCTCCTATTAGACAGCATCTCTTGATTTACGCCCAGCCTAAATTAGGAAGAATATCAGTAAACAATGACAATTTGTTACGATATAACACAGTTCAAACCTTGCAAACGATAACACAGTTTTCCACTCAAGCCAGGCTTTACATGTACTCCTACCTCGACACATCCCCCCCCCCCCCCCATGATGGCACTCATACAGAGGTGAAAAAGGAAGGATCCTCCTCGTGCCAACTATCTGCAGTCACGCCACCTGGTGATACGCCTCGCTAGTGTCATGAATTCACCCCTTTCACACACACACACACACACACACACACGGATTTCGCCCAGGCTACGACCCTGTAGAGCCCATAAATCTTGGCAGACCCGGGGACGTTGTCAAGGGACAACGAGATACATAGGCACATCCCCGGATTTGACAACTGAAGAGAATGGCTACTGAAATCCGACAGGTCACGAAACTTGCCAGATATGAAGATTTGTAAAAGCCCAACAAATAATTGTAAAGAATTCTTATGTTTTACTCTAAAGGACCAGAATTTCTATAAAATGGGAAGATGTTGTTGCATCGACATCACTTCGGTCGGGGTATTGGAGGAGTCCGAAAGTACTCTTAAAGCATGTAGCCTTAGAAGCATTGACGTGCAGTTACTCTGGTAGACTTTTAAAATCGTATACTGTATCCGACTGCCTCTCCATCTTACACTATCTTCAAATTGTTTGATTCCGTATAGTTTCTTGGTAATTGAATGTAGTGAATTTAGAACTTAAAACCGTTCATCGCGCATCTGCTTTTTGCCTTCTTTCATCGTCTTTGAAAAACTAGGGATGCGACATTATTCATACATTTTCTATTAAATTAGGTTTGTCCGAAAATGTTTGTCCCACCCAATCCCCATACTCGATCTACGCCCGTGGTAATATTATACTTTAAAGTAATATTATACGTCTCCCTTGTCGTGTTATATTTTGGTGTTGTCTGGACTGAGTAAGCCATAGAAAACGTATTTGAATAGAAGGTGCACGGTAGTACACAACACAATCTTTAATGTACGGAGAAATCTCGAGTCAATCAAAAAAGAGCAAAGAAAATCATATGCGACGCCATATGGGATCAAGATGTGGGGCAAACGTCTCCTATCATTTGCAAGAACAGGGGAAGAGAAAAGGGAAAAAAAAACGGAAAAAAGGAAGAGAAGGGGAAACCGCCAAAAAAAAAAAGGGTGAAGTGAAGGACAATTAAGACGAGAGGAAGAGAAATTGGGTATGCATACATTCGATCCATATAAATAGTCCAGAGCTTCCGCCGGAGGCCATATTCCGGTGTCTGCCAGCCTTTAGATACCTTTTATAATGCAAATATAAAGCAACGAAATATTCGTAATAGTTAATGTTTCTGTCGACTCAACGCACTTATTTTTGAATGAAAACATACCCATACATAAAGAGGGGTGGGGTGGCTTCAGGAGGTCTGTCGACTACATATGCCTTCACTTCTCTTATACAACAATGACTAATTTCCTCTTTCATCAAACCAAAATTTAAAATTCAATAAATTATTAGCACATTCCAACAAATTATGATCAGTTAAAAAAAAAAAAAAAACAAACAAAGACATCACCATTTTGCATCTAAGCAACCTTAAATTAACGAAACTTTCCAAAAGGGGTGAGGGACCCCTCCATTAGACCTCTCACTCAGGACGGCAACCACTCATCACATGCTTTGCTAACCATCTCAATCGAAATACACTGACACAGCTTCTGTTCATCAGATAACATAGTCTTGGGAAAAGTATAGTTTTGTGTTCATATTTGAAATTGAGAAATTTTGTATTTTGACCTTTGGGGATCTCGCACGCAGCGATGTAACTCGAGGAGGTGGTTCACCAATCTCTCAAAATTTTGACTACGATAGGGTAGAAATATACATTTCGCATGGCAAAATTTGCGAAATAAGATAATCAAAATAATGAACTGTAGATAAAAACAGATGGGAGTGCAACCGAAAACATCCCTTCATGAAACCATCAACCTCTTCCCCATCCCTTTTTCTGACTCTGTTCCCAAGGGCACTGTAATGGTTCGCCACACGTTTTGTACGATTTGTAGTCATCCCTACATACTGCAACACACAATTAGGACAGAAAATGAAGTACACCACTCAAGTAGCCGCACACTTGACATTCCGAATAAAAAACATCTGGCACTGCTATCGGAACAAATACTGAAAGACAGAAAGATGGAGCCAGCTTATGCCAACATTTTTATGACTGAATTTGAGCAATCATTCCTTGCGAGTTGTAACCTCACTCCCAAAGGTTTTTGGCGTTACATTGATGACTGTTTTCTTACATGGTTACATGGAGAAGATCAATTTCATGCCATTTTAGATCGTTTAAACTCTTTTCATCATTCCATTATATGTACGTCTGACTTATCTCACGATTCTATTAATTTTCTTGATGTTGCAATTAAACTAAAAGTAGATGGAAAACTAGTGACAGTTGTGTATCGTAGACCAACTGATATTATGCTCTATCTCCCATATGATACTTGCCGTCCGTGTGACGTCAAGCGCAGCATTGCGTATAGCCTGACTAAACGCGTCAAGTTTATCTGTTCTTCACCTTAACTTGTTGAACGCGGATGCGCAGAACTTGCAGCTGCCTTGACAAACGTGGTCATTCAAGATGTAAGGTAACAAATGGGGGTGCCGGCATCGCCGAGGGTCAGGCTTGTTAAGACTATCTGAGAGGAGCGCCACCATCAGTTGGCGCGGAGCGTGCAAGAAAATTTTTGGCTTCACCAACCCTCCATATGGCAGGAAACGGCAATTCCCACGTGTTTTAAGCTGCATGTACCCAGCCTTGGAATTCGAATCTCATGTCTGCCATTTCTCAAATAATGTGATAAAATCAATAAATGAAAAATGGTAATACACCAGGCCGCACATACATTTTTTATCTAGGGTGGCAACAGTGGGCATTACTGATCTGTGTCCTGAGGGAGGGACTAAAAGGAACGTGTGTCTCTCTCCCCTTGGCGAAATTTGTAATTCAGGAGGACGTATAAATAGGAAATGGTGCAATATTTGAGGGATTTCCGCTCTAAAAGAAAAACGAAAATTGGTTGTGACTAAGTGCGACAAAAAGTCATTTTTGAAAGCGTAGTGGATAGGTCTATGATGTGAATCGTGACCTCAGCCATTGACCTCCGTTGTGTGTGGGGGGGGGGGGTCTAAGGGAGGGGAGGGAGTGTTATTAGTTATAAAAAGTTTTTATGACTAAACTGGCACGGCTTAAAACGTTTTTTAAGCCATTGATGATTGAAGCTACCTATAACAACAACAGCAACATTGTATCTATGCATAATCGCGCGTAGCGCGAGAATTTTATAGAAAAGTGGGCTAAAAACACATCCTAATAGAGATGTAAATGATTGCTGTTGTGTACAGATATATGCATGAAAATATTGATCTGCCTATTTGAAATATGTTAAGTTCTATCATTACGATCACAGCCATTTCTTATA
The DNA here is from genome assembly GCA_029531755.1 of Holothuria leucospilota. Taxonomy (NCBI): domain Eukaryota; kingdom Metazoa; phylum Echinodermata; class Holothuroidea; order Aspidochirotida; family Holothuriidae; genus Holothuria; species Holothuria leucospilota. The sequence goes on along the minus strand of CM055969.1, from coordinate 10,832,193 downwards.
TTTTACCGAGTTTCTCTGTATATTCTCAAAGTTGGAAACGGAGCACTTTGAAAATTTCTGGGGGTAATTGCCCGCCACCCTCGCTGTGTACGGCCATGTATATCGTATATGCTGAGATAATACAAGAATCATACTGAAGTATGCATCCCTTTTCATTTGTTCTGACTGCAGTTCTCCCGTATTCACCTTCTAGTATATCTCCGTTACATTTGTCCATCACCCTATCCCATATGCTACATGTCCACTATCCCATCACGTATCCCCTAGATCATACCATTTGTCTCCATCCTAGGGTTACCGTATTTATTTTCTAGCAAAGAAGACATAGATCACTGTCCTGATGTAAGGTTCTAGTGGTGTCCCCTTCCCTTTGTAAATTTTTCCGGTTTTCAATGGTGTCTGGATGCAAAATGGTGCTGTATTTGTTCACGGACTCAAGTCATCGTTATATTACTTGTTCAGACCTATAATACCACCCGTAAATCTTTCAAACTATTAAACTCGCAAAGCAGAAGTTGAGATCATGTGGGAAACTCACATGAAATCCGGACCTTATGGGCAGTTACAAATCCGTCCGGATCGTGACGCCCGTTCGAACTACTTGTCGAAAATAATCGTTCTACAGTGCACTTGTCATAAGCGAGGAGGGATACACGACACACTAGTTAAGGATAGAAGAATTATTCGAAGGATATACCTTACCGTACGGCATGTTTTGTGTATGATACCGTATAGGAATGGTCGTGTAAGAATGGTCTTCAGTGTATGGTTGCAATGTTTTCAGTAAATCAGCCAGTCACCCGAAAGGCAGAAAGGGTCTACATTTGAAAATGTCACATCCGAATTTGTCGTCGGGACCTTCATTTGTAAATTATATGCGACCTAAACGACAATGCAGATTATATACCTAATTTAGTGAAAGTAGGCATTTTAAAGTTATAGTTGATTTCATACGTGCGCAAAATGTGTTTTTCACATATTTACCTTTTCTTAATTATTACACCCGGTCGTTTCATGTATTTATATATTTTTTGAATGAAATACTTCAAACTTTCTCTCCGTTCAAACATTTACTTTTTTTTTCTTAAATCTTACACGTTTTATTAGGACACAAAAATTGTGGTAGGGGGCTGAAAAATATCCGGGGCCTAGCCCCCCCCCCCCTCTCCCGTAGCTACGCCACTGCGTAAGGTTCAAATCGCCATTAAGCGGACAGTTAAAGAACGCCCGAAGACTGCCGAAAAAAAGGGAGGCGCTCTCACATCGCGTACCTCTTGTTATTGTAGTGCGCGTGTGCTCTACAATATTGGCGTTGCACGACAAGCTAGGCGTACCTGCATGACTGAACGTTGAGACTGGAAGTTCCACACGGTTTCGGTCCGTTTTTACTATCGGCATTATCAATGTGCAGGCAGCTAATGTTAAGTTTGTCCATGATTTTTTTACCGCTTTCTTGCACACATTCTAAATTAGTCCCGACAAAGGACTCGTTCATAAACAGAAACAGCTTGTAAGGTAGAGTGAAATGTTACTAATTGATGAAATGCCGAGTCTTTATTTCAGAAAAACAAAATCAGTTGAATTTGCGCTAGCTTTCTCATTAACACAACTTGCCTACATAACTTGAAATTCGCAAACGAAGTAATCAGCGGATGAATGAATCGTAAAATTTAATGTGATGGGAGATGGATATGTACAGGCGGCGTCACCTTCAATGTGCACAGTATATGGTATACTGTGTACAGTATATGGTATACTGTATGCGTCACCTTCAATGTGCACATTATAGGGCTCAACCGAAATTCCTCTCAATAGTAGTGTTATACAAGTACTTATAAAACGAAAACCCCAAACTTCAAGATATTTACTTCAAATCGGAATCAAATCAGAAATCCTTAGGCCTACGATGTGTTTTACCTTTTCACAAAACTAGCAAGATTATACAAAAACACAAAATAACACTACCTAGCCTGAAAATAATATGATTTTCTGCAACGTCAGAGCCGCTCGGAAGAACGTTAGAAAAACATGATTGCGCAATAAAATCACCTTGTTAGCCTTGTGCCAGTCGTTTCTTATGTCTTGAATGTACTATGTATGCAAAGATTTTTGCAAACGTTTCTGAAGGTAGTGAAAAATATTTGATTAAATAAACGCCGTATCAAACACACATTAAATCTGGCCTACTCCAAACTGCAAGGGCTTGTCTAACATGCACTACAATTCTGCGTATTTGCAGGCAAATCATTGCAGTTCTAGTTGTTGAATACCACCCGGGTTACCATATATCCAGCAAATACTTACCCGACACCAGTTGTTATTGCATATTTCTTCTGCTATGAAGGAGGCTGTGCTCCATAGACCATTGTTATCCTTTAGTCAGCCTCCTAGTTTGGATCGTTTACTGGTGAGGGCAAAAGTTAACTCTAATGGTCCAAATTTTAGCCCCCGCAGGAATTGTAACAATAACTGTATATTATGCAAGAGTCTTGTTAACACAAATAAGGTGACCAGTAAATCCAAGGGTAGAGTTTTACAAGTGAAGGCTTCTAATGTCAATTGTACGGATATTTGTGTGGTGTACTGCATTTTCTGTCCTAAGTGTGGGATGCATTATGTATGGATGACTACAAAGCTTAAAGAACGTATGGCGAACCATCTCGGTGCCCTTAAGAACCGGGTCTGAAGAGAGGGTGAGTGAGAGGTTGTAGCAACTAGTTTTGTCACAAATACCACTTTTGTCTCACCAACCACTTTTGTCAAAATTCTTGCCCACTTTTGTCACAATTACCACTTTAACACAATCATCGCCCAATTTTGTCACAACGGAGGTCACGACTTTTGTGACAACAATCGCCCATATTTGTCACAATCGGACAGGACACGACTTTTGTCACACATATTTTGCCCATTTTTTTGTCACACACGTTGAGAAAATTTGGTAAGCCTTGAAGTCATACTCAGTACGTTTTAAGTAGTTGAAAAACGATTATATGTTCAGTTTCGAGCAAATCACCTCTGTGAGCTGTAATACTCACAAGGAGGGGGAAATGATCCCCTTCCTCCCCAGTAGCTTTACCAATGTGGTTTCGTGCACCAAGTTGTGCACGAAAATCATACAAAGTTTTGATCTTGCCCCTCACTCCAATTTTGAAGAGCTCTGTAGTTTCTTCCATTAGGGCTGGAAATGAGAATCTTGATTTCATTTTAAATAAAATTGTAAGACAGTACGAAGAAACAATTTTTAAATCAAAATTTGAGGCCAACAATTTGTGACCATGTATAAATGCTTAAAGAGGGTGCTTCGAAAATTAATTGTTTACTCAAGTTAGTGAATATCCCACATGGTTGGTGACGAAAGGGACGGAGTGTCCCTTGAAACTTTGCCGGGTGAGGCGACTTCATACCGAACTCAGAAAGGGGAAAAAGGAAGAATAAGGAAAGGAGGAAAGAAAGAGATTACGGAGTTTAGAGAAAGAGAGGTAAAAAGAGAGAGTAGAAGACCTGTACGGACCACACAGAACTGATTTAGACAGATATGTTTTCGTAACTCTTCATCTTGTAAATCATATGCATATAAGAGGTCAAGGGCGACGAGGTAAAGGGGAATTTTAAAAATATAGACTAGCCCTAACATCTTTAACTAATATGTTAATTTCTTTTGCAAACGTTGGTATTGGACACTTTTCAGCCATCTCGTGGCAGTGCTGCCGCTACATGCTTCTCGAATGTCATCCTTTTGTGAGCTCTTCGCATTACAACGGTAAAAACGACTGGAAAATACGGTCTGAACTACAAGGTATATGATGACACCACTGATCTATACAGAAATATACGGGTAGCGCTTGTAGAAACTTTTTTTCGTTGAAGTCACCCGTCCGCCCTCGTGCCACTAACAAAATATGGGTCTTCAGTCGATACGACAGTTCGATAGTGTGTATAGATAGAACATGACAAATAGTTGATTTTAAAATTAGAATAAGGTGTCTTCGTGTGTTGTAAATAACTGGGTGACTGTGCTCTATGTTCCTGCAGCCCATTGTTGATGTTTGGCCCATTGCTCCATTCACAGTAAAAGAGATAGGAAAGCCCTAGCTCATCATGCTACCTAGGACCCTGATTCTCGTCGTAGGCTACAGAAATTTTCATTAGTACAGTGTGCAAAGGGCATACGACTTCCTTGGCTCCGGGCCCGGAATTCATTTTTGGGAAATGAAAAAATGATCGCGCAAGATAACTAGAACAGCAATGCTGTTGTGTAGCTCACACAATTTCTCTTGGCTGTTAAAAATAGGAACTCAAAGAACCAATTTTATCATTTACTCATCAGCTTCCACAAAACCTCCTTACCTTACAAAGGCAAAGGCAAGAGAAGAACATAATAATAAATGAACTCAAAACCCAACTGAAAAATCACAAGCACGTTTAGGCATGTAGGCCTAAACACTGCAATTGACACCATTTGATGACAGATCTACAAATATCACTGCATATTTTCTAAATCAAGAAGGCCTGTATTTGAAGGTAACATAATTTAATTTGCAGCAAGACTGAAATTAACATGATGTTATTAAACAGTTCAAGTTTGCAAAGTACATTTAGTTGCACATACAACTCTATAAGCAAACACTGCATAGGTTTGCACTCAATCAAAACAAGCCACAGACTCAAAAAGCTGCTACTGGGGTTGAACTCAAAACAGTTACAGTATTGCAATTACTTGACTTGACCATCTCAATTGATCCAGGAACAAAATGGGACATATCCCCACAACAGGTTAAACCATTTTCTTTTCTTGTAATCCAAACTGACCACAGAGTTTGCTTCAAATTTTGTTATCATGATCTTCAAGTAGCTGCTCAATGCAGGGAGTTCCCATGGAACTCAACTCCTGGCTTAATGAACCTTGATAATGCAATTAGCTGTCCCAAAGCATTGTGATTTCACAGGCCACTTGATGAACAAAGACGGATGTGTGTGAATGGATCAAATTTCAAAACAAACCTGCACAGGCAGTTACGAGACAGCAAATGAACACACAACCAAGTACACTGCTATAAGTGCAATGAACAAACAGCTACCTGTTCAGCAGGCACAGTGAACTCAGTCCTACAAAAATTGCTTAAAAACCAAATTTAACTTTTGTATATCAAAATGCAAATAGGCAAGTTTTATTGCTCTATCCACAAACAATCATGTACCAAAATTTCAGCTCAAAATCTCCACACATCAAAAGGCTGAAAACTTTTGTTGAAAAGTTGACGACATCTGCCCCATTTTATAACCTCACACATGTACTGTGTACAATGTGTGAGCTAAAAATCACATGTCCTCTTTAATATATCTTCTGTTTACTGTCATAGCACCACCCGGCATGCAGGCTATATGGCAATCAGAGGGCGGAAGATATTGATGGTGACACGCAGGTTAGCTGACCCGTATAGACCCCCCTGATTTGTGCATCGAAAATATTGGTGACGCTAAGGTGGCCGGATACCTACTTATCTATATTGCAAGGGCCCATTACTCGAATAATGTTGGGGCCCATAATGAAGAATTATGCTATTTGGGCCAATGAAAGATTTTTTTTCCACAGAAAGATGCACTCGATGCGAGTCGCACGTATGGGAGAATCAGGCAAGTTGGCTATTCTAACTTCAAGAGCTACTTCGATTTATCCAAGACCATGTGCCCAAACATAATACTGCCGTTTGGGCCCATGTATAACTGTAGATCGTAGCCCGTACCCATGCATGACTGGAATCCCATAATAAATGTAGTTGCAGGGATGGAATGCCGATTCTGCGATCATGAAAATGGTCAACTACCTTTGTTATGCCGGTTTGCTATGCTGTCCATGCACTTGTGCCAGTCTTCATTTCTTTCCTATGCAACCATCAGATGTATGACTTCACTATATGAACCTTCCAAGAGTCTCCCATATTCCCGGTCTCACCTTTCATATTTAAGAGAGGGACTCGAGTGAGGCACGAGGATCCCCCTCCGTTGTCGTGTCTTCGGTCTTCTGATAGGCCTATGGAGATATCGTAAGCCTGCCGGCTCGCCTCCCTTACATTAATCAACTTCGTTGCGCCCATGGCAGTTTGGTATCTTCTGATGACAGTTGAATATATAGCAGTTAATAAAGCACTTGTTCCTATTGTAACGAAGAGGCTTCGTATATTTCTCTTCGTTTAGTGCCAATTCTGTAGCTATACTTACTTGAAAGTTGTTTGTCTTAATTATCATTCAGTGACGTGATGCTTTACACTCCGTCAGTCGTGACATTGACTTAAAGTAAGAGAACTTGCCTTTGTCTAGGCAGGAAGTTGGCCTGAGACATCGGTGTTACGTAACAGGTAGTGATTCACCGGGGAGAGCACGGGTTCCCTCCAGACGGTGGGTGGTATAGGCGCCGTCAGTCGAACGTATTTGTACTTGTAATTGGTCAGTAATGGGAAGCGCTGGATGTGAACCAGCTCTGATTGGTCGACAATTTAGCACACTAAGGTATAGACATACAGTTAAGCTATAGTAATATCGAACTGTGTATAATGTTATGTATTTCGAGGAATTAAGGGTTGGGAAACGAGCTTCCGCTCTGACTAAGTGGTCCCTAGCCGAACTGTCGCAGCTAAGAAGTATGCAGCTTACAAGTTAGAAGCAGAATCTCAAAGTACAAGTCCTGAAAGTCGAGTAGTTCGAGTTTGTTCGGCGCAACCACGACGCCGGCGCAAGCCCTGACACCGGCGCAACCCTGACGCCGGCGCAACCCTGACGCCGGCGCAAGCCCTGACGCCAGCGCAACCCCGACGCCGGCGCAACCCTAGCACCGCAGGAGTCCTGCACCGCACTGCTGCAGCGACAGTTTGAGTATCCTGTATATAGAGTTGCTGGTTATCTATGTCTTAATTATGAGTTATAATGTACAGTGTTCGTGTATCACCTTTTTCATATTCTTTGTCGTGATTTAGTAGCCTAGAATTAGATATGACAAATTTAACACCTGTGTGTTGTTAGTCTCTCTCTTTCTCCCACGTGTACCTCCCTGTTCCTGTGTGCCGTATACCCAGCCGAAGGTTTTACCAGCCCCCTCCAGTTCTTGTGCCAGACATACTCCAGACTCGACAGAGGCTAAAACGTTACAGTGGTGGCAGCGGTGGCGATTCCAGTGCCGGTCGAGTTGTGAAGGAGGAGTATTAATGCCTGGCACCAACCCGTTCGAGGATGATGTGGCGTGGTCTGTTCCTGAGTGCGAGGATGCAGATGTTACGGAGTTTGATCCTCTGTTTCAGCCCAGGAGGTCGGAGTCGGCTGGAGGGGCGCTTGGGTCGGAGACTCGTCAACACAGCCAGCTTGTGAACGATGGGGTGCCAGGAGACAGAGGCGTACCGGCTGATGGTATCACACCGGAACAGGAGAGGACAGAGACTGGGAGGGGTGAGGTACACAGGCAGACGGGGGCGTTTCCCGATGTAAAGGAGAAAGTTGCAGACAGGGGGCTAAGAACGGGAAGAATGACTCTTGACCATCAAGGAATGGGTGTATTAAGACCCCAGGGCAGAGATAGCTTTCATGCGGCAGGGGATCCCTCCGGCAGGCACGATTGGAGAGATAATTACACAGACATGGGGCGGATTCCATATAGGAGTGGGCGTAAGAGATACGGGAATGACGAGTGGGTACCTCTTTAGCCCGAAATGGTGCAATATGGAGGGCATCCCTTGTGTAATAGAGGGCACAGCCAAAGTGAAAAGGGCATACCTGATTATTTAGGAGGAAATTATATGTCCCGTGAGATGGGGGTGGAGTATTCAGCACATGGCGTAGAGGCCAACCAGGAACCCCTTAGGATGCGATATCAATATGACGCCGGGTTACAGTCTAAAGTAAGAACGCCCCAAATTGAACCTAGAGCCCAAGGGAATAGCAGTTACAGGGTGAAAGTGCCATCTTTTGACGGGTCCACCCCTTGGGAGGACTACATAGTTCACTTCGATATGATATCTGAATTGAATGGCTGGGATGACACGGCAAAAGCTTTACAGTTAGCCGCATGTTTAAAGGGCATCGCCCAAGCTGTACTTGCAGACCTTGACGAATCAAAGAGGCGTGCTTTCCAATCCTTAACAGAGGCACTTACACAGAGATTCGGTAAGGCGAATCAAACTGAATTGTACAGAACCCTGGTAAGAAACAGAAGCCGTCACCCAGGCGAGAGTATTCCCGAATTAGTCCATGATATACGGCGCATCCTGTCCCGTGCGTACCCCAATGCTTCTATTGAAATGAAAAAGACTCTAGCAAAGGAGCATTTCATAGATTCAATAAGTGATAGTGATAGCAGATGGAAAGTGTATCAGGCCCGGCCTAAGAGTTTGGAAAAAGGCAGTTAGAATAGCTGCGGAATTAGAGGCATTCACCCTTTCTGAACAGAAAAAGAATAATCAAATGAAGTTCGGTATGAGGGCGGTGTTCGAAAAGAAAGAACCTGGGGGTGTGGGGAGTGCTGCAGACGGGCTGTGGGAAGTCTTGGCAGCTGCTCTGGCCAAGGGGTTTTCTGAATTAACACAGAATTTGTCCAGTCTCCTTCAAGAAGGCGAGAAGCAAAATCCCAAGGAAATAAAGGGAGACAGAAATCAGTGAAATGTTGGAATTGCGGGGAAGTAGGTCATTTTTCAAGAAACTGTTCCTTCCCAAAGAAGGAGAATAGTCTTGCAGAGGTGAAAAGATCCAGGAAAACTAATAAAAGCCGGTTTCGTGGGGGCAGAAGTCGGCTTATCCGCAAGTAGAGCCCAATAAGTTACCAGTTCCATGGAGCCAGTTAAGGTCTGTCGGTGCCAGTGGGTTATACGTGAGTGGCGAACTAGAAGGAGTTGAAGTTAAATTTCTTGTAGACACTGGAGCTTACCTCACAGTCATACGGGCACAGCTCTATGAGAGGCTGTTATGTGATAAACACGTGAGTCTCGAGCAGATACCGCTTGACATAGCAGTAGCAGACGGGAGACCCTTACCCTTCGAGGGAGGGGCAAATTCCGCTTAAAAATTGGTGAACTTGAAGTGATGCATGATATCTGGGTAGCAGATATAGACGTAGATGCTCTTCTAGGGTATGACTTCCTACAAAGGTATAACTGTACCATTGACGCTGTGAAGGGGGAAGTTAAAGTTTGTGGGTTACAACATGACTCCATTGATGAGGAACACACTGGTGGTAGGGTTGTAATAGCCAAAACTATAGTCGTTCCCCCTGAGAGCGAGAGTGTGGTAGCAGCTAGGGTGTCTGATGTGACATGGGCCCAAGAGCCTGCTGTAGTGGAGTGTAATGCCAAGTTCGTGAAATGTCACCAGATCATGCTTGCTAAAGTACTTGTGGACCCCTCTAGAGAAGTGGTACCGTAGAGAATGATGAATCCACGGATAGGCCTATTACGCTCTATGAGGGTACAGTTCAAGGGTGAATGCCATCCTGCCGAAGTACTGGGGAGTGCTGAGCCCGCAACTACCGGCACATCAGAGGCAGAAGAGAAAATTCCCGGACCTTCACAGAACAAGCCAGACGAGTTAGAAACCCACCTACATACATTAATGCATAAAAGTTGCACCGGACTCACACAGGGGGAGGCAAAGCAAGTCAAAAGTTATTATCCGACAATGGGGACGTGTTTGCAAGGTTTAAAGGAGACCCGTGGGCCGCACCGACCTGGTCCAACACCGGATTAACACAGGGGATGCAAGACCGATCCGCCAGGCACCTCGGCGCCTCCCGATTCACAAGAAAGAAGAGGCTGAGAAAGAATTAAAAAAAAAAAATGCTTAACCAAGACGTTGTTGAACCCTCGAATAGCGCCTGGTCCTCCCCAGTAGTTCTCGTCGGGAAGAAAGACGGGTCCACCAGATACTGCATAGATTACAGGAAACTGAATGACGTCACCCAGAAAGATTCCTACCCCCCTCCCCAGAATTGACGATACCATTGATACCCTTGCCGGGGCCCAGTGGTTTTCCACCCTATATCTTGCAGGCGGATACTGGCAAGTGGAAGTGACAAACAAGGATCGTCCCAAAACTGCTTTTGTAACAAATCAAGGCCTGTTCCAGTTCAAGGTCCTTCCCTTCGGTCTCTGTAACGCCCCGGCCACCTTTGAAAGACTCATGGAAAGGGTTTTGAAGGGCCTACAAAGGCATACGTGTCTGCTGTACCTCGATGATATCATTGTGTACTGCAAAACATTGGACCAGGATGTGCAAAGGCTTTCAGAAGTTTTCCAGCGGCTACGTGAAGCAAAATTGAAACTGAACACTGAAAAGTGCTGTCTATTACAACGTAAGGTAAGATACTTGGGCCATATTGTTTCCAGCGAAGGGGCCACCCTGACCCAGAGAGAATAAGTGCCATTATTAAATGGCCTCCACCATGCTCCGTCACAGAAGTGAGAAGCTTCATTGGGCTTTGCTCATACTATCGGCGAATTGTGAAGGGGTTTTCCCATGTATGTCCACCGCTGTTCGGGTTGACGGAGAAAGGCGCAAAATTTGTTTGGAGTGACGAATGTGACCTGGCTATCAAGAAGCTGAAACAAGCTTTAACATCAAGTCCTATACTAGCATACCCGGACGGGGAGGCTACTTTTATCCTTGACAATGATGTCAGTAATTTTGCCTATGGCGCCGTCCTTTCTCAGGGGAAACAAGGGGATCAAGAACGTGTGATAGCGTACTTCAGTAATGCCATGTCAAAGTCTGAGAGAATATTGCGTTACGAGAAAAGAACTTTTAGCTGTAGTTGCATCAGTCAAACATTTTCACCATTACTTATACGGCGCTAAATTTCTAATTCGTACTGACCACGGCGCCCTCCGTTGGCTGACAAACTTTAAAAACCCCGAGGGCCAACTGGCTAGATGGTTAGAAGTTCTGTCCATGAATAATTTTGACATCCAGTACCGCGCAAGGAGGCTACACGGCAACGCAGACGCTATGTCCAGGCGACCATGTACTGATTGTCAATCCTGCAGCAACCAGGAGGCTAAGCAATTCGATACCAGTAATTCCCCGCAAGCTCACATCTACGTGGTCACGGGTACGCCCCAAACGCAAGAAGCTCAGAGCATGGCCGACCCAGAATCTCAATCACTAAATGATCAACAAAACGACGGCCCTGAAGTCCCACTTACTCCCGCGCCATTCAATACACTATTTCCCAACTCCGAGACCTGCAAATGAATGATAAGGATGTGGGCCCCATTCTACTTTGGAAAGAAGTGCAGAATTCCATACCAGATTTGGCACAAATATCACCAGGCAGCCCTGCCCTCAAAAATTACTGGAGTCAATGGGATGCACTCACACTTTGTGAGGGCTTGCTTTACATGCGGTTGGAGTCAGACTCGGGCAAATCCACTCTCTTGCAATTAATTTTACCCAAAAAACTTCAAGAGGAAATATTAAAGCAGGCCCACAACCACATACTCTCAGGTCACCTGATGACTAAAGAGACCCTCGCCAGGATTCGACACAAGTGTTACTGGAGTGGCTATCGGCGCCATGTAGAAAATTGGTGTAAGAGTTGTGACGTATGTGCAGTCAGAAAGAAACCTAATAGGAAATATACAGCAGGGATGAAACAGTATGGGGTCGGGCATACAATGCAACGCTGTGCCATGGATATTATGGGACCCCTTCCTACGTCAAATCGCGGGAACCGCTACATTCTCGTCATCGCTGATTATTTTACAAAATGGACAAAAGCCTATGATATGGCTGACATGGAAGCGGGGACTGTTGCCTCACTCTTGGTTGAACAATTCATCTGTCGTTATGGCGTGCCAGAGGAGTTACACACAGACCAGGGTCGACAGTTCGAATCAGATCTGTTCCAGCATATGTGCAGGTTACTAGATATCCACAAAACCAGAACCACACCATTCCACCCACAATCGGATGGAATGGTAGAAAGATTTAACCGTACCTTAGCAGAAATGCTGTCGGCAGTCGTGGCGGAGGATCAGAAGGACTGGGATTCTTGGATCCCGTATGTTATGATGGCCTACCGATATGCAGAACATGAAAGTACTGGTTTCTCACCAGCTGAGCTAATGTTTGGCCGAAACATTGGTCTCCCCCCCCCCCGTCATTGCCTGCTCCCTCCGACACATCGACCCCTAAGTCCCCCACGTCCCCGGACACAACTAAAGCTGTACCAAAATATGTATTACAGTTGGAAGATACCCTACACACAGTGCACGAGTTTGTTAGAGAACGATTGAAAAATAGCCAGCGATAAGCAGAAAAAGTATCACGACAGGGGAATTTCAGTCGTAGTTACGAAGCAGGTGACCTGATATGGCTTTCAAATACCAAGAAGAAGAAAGGATTTTCCAACAAGTTACAGAAAATCTGGGACGGACCCGGAAGAGTGTTGAAGAAACTGACAGATGTCATTTACCGTGTACAATTGGGAGCTAGGAAAAGGCCTGTTATTGTTCACCACAACAGACTGAAACCCTGTCTTGTGGATGACCAACCGCTTTGGTTGCTAAAACCTCCTTCCGAGCAAACAGTTGAGCCTACAGTTGTAACCACATTACAGGAACTCAGGAATCTTTAAAAAGTTAAGATGGCGAAAAACGCTTAATTAGCCTTGATTACGGGTATGTAGGTTTTCTTGAAGGCTCCGTTCCAAAATGCTATTTATTGATTAAAACGAAACAATGAAAACGGTGTTTCTAGCCACCCAGTAACCGGAAGAATTGTGTAAACTAAGCATAAACACGTTCGGCGGACAATAATAATAAATAAATAAATAAATAAATAAATAAATAAATAAATAAATAAATAAATAAATAAATAAATAAATAAATAAATAAATAAATAAATAAATAAATAAATATTTTTTTTTTTTTTTTTGCTCCATCTTTATTGTTCTTTCTCTTTTCAAATATTTTTTTAAATCAGTCATAAGGTATGTACACTATATATACATAATACGTTAAACATTTCACATAACATGGTCCAAGCATTCTCTTACTTGCAAGGCACCTAATTATAAACAAGCCATATGAACTTATCGCTACATTATATAAATAAATATACTGATTGTTCATTTCTTAAAAAGTAGAATAATACTGAGAAATCAATGGCTCAAAACATAATCTCTCAGTTTAACAAAAGTGGACATTTACTGAATGCTTCTTTAAACTCGTGTACTGTTAAACCTCTGCGTGAACTTTTTTGCTCCAAAATGTACTTTTCCACCCTATAATGAAACTTGAATTTATGTAGGAACTCATCAAATTGTGGTTTATCTTTATTAACCTTTTTCTGGAAAATATAATACTTCATATAAAATATCAAAAAGTTATAGGGGTGATTCAAGAAAAATTTATAACCAAAGAAAATGTCTTGTTTAGTAAAAAAGAACTGTCTCCCTAAAAACATCTGCTCCACGTCCAAAATAAATCCCGAAGTAACCCCACACTCCCAAAACAAGTGATCAATTGTTTCATCGTGGTTTTCGCAAAAGGTACAAGAGGGATTTTCTGCCAAGTTCATGCGATGAAGAAGAGAATTAGTACCTAAGATTCTATGTAAGAATCTGAACTGAAAATATTGAATTTTACTTTCACGAACAGAGGTGAACGGGATCCTAAAAATAATATTCCAGCGATCCACAATATCTGAAAAGTTAAGGTTCCATTTAAAACACGAAGTGGGAACAGTGCATACTGTGGAAATAATCTGCCTATAAATAACCCGGGACATGTTGGGGACACTAAAAATACCCTCATAATCTTGACAATGGTCAGGATCAAATACTTCATTAACAAGACCTTGCCTCCAGTGTGCCGGGATAGCATGAATAATTCCGTAATACATAGTGAAAGGGAAAGCACCAACACTAAATTTCCTTACAAAACAGTTGTAAGGAAGGATTCGCCTGTTATCATCAAGAAAATCGTTAATATAAATCACATTTTGGTCATATAAATGTTTGTAGAATATAGTCTTATTGTTTACTTTAATACGGCTATTGTTCCAAATTATTTGATGTCCATAATCTCCTAAAGGCTCTTTAAATACAAAATGTGCCCAGGCACTACATACTTCGTTCACAAATACATTATTGGTTCTTATCTCTCTGACATCAAAATTACACTGAAATAAGAAAGACTTTCCCTTAGCATTCAAAAAGAGGTCAAAGAAATCTTTCCACGATCCTTTAGTACCATTAAAATATCTCTTAACCCACGAGCATTTTAAGCTACTAAGAAAAGTTGGAACATGAATGGCATTAAGCCCGCCTTCTGAAACAGGTGCAACTAACGGGCTCCTTTTGACCCTATCCCGTTTACCGGACCAAATAAATTTAAAAATATAACTATCTAACTCCTTGATAAATTTCTTGGGTGGATTTGGAAGAATTTGAAAAAGATACACCAACTGCGATAAACCGAAGGACTTAACAAGAGTTACTCTTCCAATAGGTGTAAGGTCACGCTGTGACCATAAATTAAGGATACTTTTGAGCCGAGAAAGCTTCGGAGTGTAATTGAGGCGGAAGAGATTGTCCTTACAATGATCAAAGGTGATTCCCAGGGCAGTGACAGGGCCTATCGTCCACTTAAAATTGAAATCGCTGAGGAAACGGGGCTTATCATGCATTAAAGGACCTAATGGAAAAATATTCGACTTATCAAAATTAACTTTAAGGCCGGCCGATATCCGAAGACCATGAAAAATGTCAACGACTTCCTTCAGAGAAGAGTAAGAACCATCGAGAAAAATACAGGTATCGTCGGCATATTGAATAATTTTGGTCTCGTGGTTCCAGATTGTTAAGCCTTTTACCAAAGGTGAAGAGTTAATACGTAACGCAAGAAGTTCGACACAAATTATGAAAAGGTATGGACTAATGGGGCAGCCCTGTCTTACTCCTCTGGAGACTCTAAAAAAGCCAGAAGAGTAACCATTGTTACAAACGCACGATGTTGCATTAGAATACAGAGTGGAAATCCATTGATGGAAATCCTTGTTAAAATTAAAGAACTGTAGACATTTATGAATAAATCCCCATTCCAACCTATCAAAGGCTTTCTCAAAATCAACTAAGAGGAGGAAACCGGGTATGCCATTATCATTGCAATAATCGATTGAGTCTAAAATATAACGGACGTTTTCACCTATAAACCTATCTTTTAATAAACCAGTTTGGTTATCATTAATAACAGTCGAAATGACGTTCTTGATTCTGTTAGCCAATGCTTTTGAACATATTTTATAATCAACGTTTAATAATGAAATGGGTCGGTAGTTTTTAACAAGAGTATGATCTTTATTAGGCTTAGGAATTAGGATGATGACTCCCCGACCCTGCTCCTCGGAAAGTTTTACATTAGTGTAGGCAGAGTTAAGAGAATTAGTTACAATGTCACCTATAAGAGGCCAAAAATGCTTGTAAAACTCTACCGAGAGCCCATCGCTGCCTGGACTCCTACCATTCCCCAGAGAAAACAAAGCAAGCCTGCACTCCTCCAAAGTAAGCTGACCGTCGCAGGCGGCGGAATGTTCATCACTAAGTTTATTGCCATTGTGAATATTGCTACAAAAGGAGGAGGGAATACAACCTTCGCTAGTATAAAGCGATGTGTAGAATTCTTTAAGTTCCCTTAGAATATTAACACCTACCACAATTTCCCTCCCGTCCTCCCCAATAAGCTTACGAATAACATTGCTACTTTTATTTCTTTTCTCTAATTTCAAAAAATACTTAGTGTTTCGTTCACCTTCCTCAACCCATCGAGCCCTCGAGCGAACAACAATACCTTGAATTTTAACATCATAGATTGTCTGTAACCTATTACGTGCCTCCCTGAGCCTATCAAGAATGAGATCAGAACTAGAATGAAATAACAATCTCTCTAAGTGTGCAATCTCCTTCAAAAGATTCTTTTCAGTATTTCGACTTTCCCTGGCCTTTGCCTTACTATAGGCAATAGTCGACTTACGTATTGAATACTTCATGAATTCCCAAGTAAAAGAAGCGTCACTATTAATGTACATACTTTTAACATTATTAATAAGATCAGAAATAAGGCTTAAGGCTTAAATACTGGGAATCCTTAAGAAGGGAATTATTAAACTTCCAGAAACCAGGCCCTCTGTTTTCATCACTAATATTAAGATCCAGGTTCACAATAGAATGGTCGGAGTTAAGGCTGGTAGAAATGCTAGTTTTGCTGACCTTATGCATAAAGGCCCACCGTCTAAAGGGGGGCACTTCCCGTCACTACGAGGCCTCCAGAGGAGCTCTGCTCTTCATTTGGGGGTGTCCGTTTTGAGGAACGCTTGGACCCTATTGCCCCCTCTTCTAGAAGTATGGGGACTCAATTGCGTGCTTGGCCCAACTAGTAAACTTGCTGGGACCTTTGCAAACAAGTGAGGCTACCAAGCAAACGACATACCTAAACTAATCCATAATCCCCCGTGCTCCCATTTGTACAAGACACAGTCCCTCCCAGGCCCGTAGCCAGCCAAGGTACTGAAGAGGGGGGGGGGGGGTGTAAGCTTCCATGGCAGAAATATTTTTTTTTTCACGGGGTGGGGTGGGAGTCGAGGCCACCCTTAAATGCTTCAAGGAAACGGTAGTTTTTGATCTGCTGTGGGGCGATTTTTTTCCAGGGGTTTGCTTCTTCTACCCCCAGCTTCGGGGCTTGGTCCCTTCCTCTCCTCCCTATCTTCGGACTTGGTCTCTCCTCGGACCGACTTGCACAGACTCAACAAGGAGAGAGAAACTGAGCTCGCTGGTATAAGAAGTCTGTTGTCTCGTCTGGAAATCAGAAGCTGCATTGGCTGGTGGTTCTAGGCACGGCCGCGAAAGCCGTTGACCGCACGAGTCCAAGTTCCAGTGCTGCTTAGTTTTCCTCTCTGGTGCTTTTCTTTCAACCTTTCCTTCTTTGATAAGGGCTGAGCTCTCTATCTAGGATTGGTTTCAATTCAAGATCGAATGTATTAACCAATTACTCTTCGACCTACACATTCTAACTTCGATCTACCAATCACGACTTGCTAATATATTTTGCTAATTTGGGATTTAGGCGAAAAACCGTACAAAAAAACGCGACTGTTGGGAGAACTCGACCCTTAGGCAAAAAAATCGTTTCGCCTTAACGTTTTACACCCTGTTTTATATAGGAATGCGTAACTCTATAAGCCAGTCCGATTTACCACATAATGTTAATGCAATTACTTAGTTCCACACCAACTTACGTGCATGTATCCGTTAACACTAAGGACTTACGGGCCATTGAAATAAAGTGCATATATATCTCAGAACCAAAAGGGGAAATGTAATCTTATGTATTTTATTGTTTTTTTCTTCGCCGGTTGTATTGGCGGTATACCGATTTCGCCTAACAGGTCGATCTAGCGTTATATATATATATATATATATATATATATATATATATATATATATATATATGTGTGTGTGTGTGTGTGTGTATATACATTTGTTCCGGAACAACTGCTCTTACGATGCCAACAACCATCTTCCAGAAATGTGTACAGCAGATATTCACACAAGAAAGAATACAGGCTACGGACAATCTTCGTTTGTTCACACTATTTGTTGATGTTGTACCTCCAATTATTGAGCACGTCACCACAATTCAGCTTTTCCTTTTATGCATTTAACTAATGTAACATGGTTTTTTAGTGCACTATGAATGTAAACCAAGTTGTTTCAGCTTCTAGTACAGTGACTCCATTACTATGTACAACCAAGTATAACGTCCCTACAGCTATCTACCGGTCTGTTTTGTCATCTTTTGTACATCGGACCATCAATATCTATTTTTGTCGAAGAGCAAATAAAGGTCTCGTCAATCCGACAGGTAGTCCTATTGTGTGGACTTTTCCATATTGTGTGCCTGTGTCGATCACTTGGGACCGTTGCCTTTATAAATAAGCATGCACTCATTTCAGTCAGGTTAGCACTTGGACGACCGCTATCGTATAGTGGTTTCCGTGACAAATGCGTGTGTTCGTGTCCTCTCTCTGGCGATAATCTTCAACAGAATATTTTCTAAATGATATTCATATGTGAATTACATCATAATCACATAAATATGACAGTTTGCTTGACCTTATCATGACCCTGACCATGACCTGGAAGTCAATGCCAAATGACTTAACTTGACCTTGAACGTCGCCTGGCAACCGTGACGTCGTCCAAATGATGGCTTCTGATTGGATCAGGACAGGAAAGCAGCCTCTGACTACTAGGATGTACTAGTTGAAGTGATGCAAGGTCATCAATCATTAGATGTGAAAATGCATGATTTCTGTTATGCGGCAAACTATCAAAAAAAAAACGAGGTATTTCGGTCCCATTTACCAACACTTGAAATCCAGCTCTATAAGGATAATTTTACAATTGCTAAGCTACAACATTCAAACTTGGGCCTTTTGCTTCATAAATGACAATTTGTCACCACTGTACAAGTCCAAATTGTATACTAGAAAATGTGGTTACGAAAATCGTAACCACTTACTGTCCATGATTGTTTCTGTGCTGGTATTTGGAAACGTCCTCAGTGGTTATGCTAGCTTTAGAATATCGCCCTTTCAATTTTCAGTGTTGGCACAGTGAAGATGTGAGAAAGCTCGACTAAATCCCTATATGTACTTGAAGATAATTTAATCCTCTTCATGTACCGAAGTTTGAATGACAGATCACTTTGCTTTTACTGTTTGACTTTGAGAAGCACAAATTTTTGGTTTTGCATGCAGGAAGTAGTACTCTCCTAGTCTTGTGGGAAGTATTCAAAAATATTTCATGTCTAAACAAATCGTCGCTTGTTGAGACATTTTTACCACGTACACGTGCATACAGTATACTTCATCCGTTCTTAATAACGAGGGACCACCTATGCACTGAGCACTGTAGGCCTAATAGCCCAGTGCATGGCGGCGACGCAGCTAGGCGTTAGTGTTAGTGTCTTCCAGCTCCCTGGTGTACTGTAGAGAGCTGCCAATGAGCCTAGCTGTACTTCTCCGCAGATATCATCACAATGGACTTATAGTAGGCTGCAAACTTCATTTCTTGCTTCACAACGCTTCAAGAAATCTCACTTTTCGTGATTGACCTTGCCTACATACTCTAAGCAATCGACCAATGAGCAAACGCGACAGCACTTATAGCCGTACAGTGTGTGTTTTACGACATAAGAAGCGTGCGTAGAGTACTGGGCGAAATACGACAGTACGACAATGTGCCACAATATACTGTACTACTATTTAGGTAGTTTGACTTACTCAAGCCATTCTTACCAAAACAATAAAATACAAAACTGCCGAAATAAAAACCAGTCATTCTCATTCCCATTTCAACCAAAAGTGACCAAGAAGTCTCGTTCCCATCTACATGATTCACTCTACATAATGAGCTTAATGGTAGAACAAAGCACTCAGTGAGAATCAAGAAACATTGAACGAAAGAACTGCTTCTCGAAAATGAGAAGCGTGCCTAAGGTACTGTCCATGACGTCATGGACAGTACAATTATACAACTAGCAATTATCTGCAAAAGTATTCATATTAAAAAGAATGATTTTTTTCAAAGGTCATGAAACCTTTAATTCACGACCTAATCACTTTGAAAAGTGACGGGGTCACTGTCAAAGTAAACACCACCAAGTATAAATTCAAATGTATAGTTTCGTACAAATCAGCTGACAGTCTTGCTGCATAAGATGTTGACGGATTTGTTGAATGATTTTAGCGGTTTTCGAATTAGTAGATTACGCATGGCAACTTCAGAACGTATCAAAACGTGCTTTTCTGTGAATTCTTTCGATATGCGGACACAGGATAGTTACAATAATCGGTTTTCATTAGTTTCTGATGTCTCATCACTTTCTATTGTGTTTGGGATAAAGAAGAATTCTCCTTTGAACAAATTTAACCATTATCATGTCATTGGCAGGCTCCCGTCTGACATATTCCATGATTTATCATGGCTGGTTCAAGAAGTTCTTGAACAGGTTATTAGATGATGTTTTCAGAACCAAATATTTACCATGGAATACTTGAAAGACAGAATAGTCAACTTTCCATATTGAAATGTATATAAACCAAACAAAGCCCAGTTCCATGACTCAAACGATTTCAAACTTCAAAGTGAAGCAAACTGCTATGCGGTGCTGGTGTTTACTCAGTCTCTTTTTTTTCCGTTGCTTGTAGAGCAGAAGGTTCCTGTAAATGATGAAAAATACAACGTTATTTTTAAGGCTAATGTTTATGGTGGAGGCAGTATGCTCTGTTGTGTTTTCATATGCAAACGTTTTATTCCTCGGTGACAAGGTCGAGTATTTTCGCTGAACTTCTTATGAAGAACATTTCAGAAGTGAGTACAACTAAGCCTAAAGGTCACTATACCTTGCACTACCCATACGAGATTCTAAATGTTGGACCACTAGTGAATTGTTGGACTTTACGCTTTGGAGGAAAGCACAATTATTTCAAATAGTTTGGGCAAATGTTGAAAAATCGAAAAAGAAAAAATGTTTGCCAGAGTCTAGCAGTAAGAAGACACCAGCTTATGCAAAGCATCTATCATGCAAACACAAATTACTTGGATGCTGCAAATATCGAGACGTTTTGTGGCAAGCTAACCTCAGTTGCTCTGTTTTTTAAAGGAGTCCAAGATATTTTGATCCCCTTTTATGTGATCAACAGAAAGTGTATGAGTGCAGTAGTGTTAAAGTCAATGGTGTGGTTTATAGTAGTGGATCTTGTGTTATTGACATTTATTGTGGAAGCATTCTTCATTTTCACAAGATAGAAGACTGTGTAATCATTGGTAATGTGGCATATCTTGTATGCCAACAACTCCAAACCATTGAGTTTAATGCTCATTACCACTTTTATATTGTGTCAGAACATGAGTGTTACAAACTTACTAAACCAATCGATTTATTTGACTACCATCCTTTATATATTTATATTGGTAAAAAAAAAAGAAAAAAAAAATCACATAATTAACTAAGATATAAAAGCTGTATGTAAAGCTGCAATCAGATAAGTTTGCGAAGCAATGTTACATACGTCGTAGAATAACCGTATTTATTGTTTTAGTGGAAGTTTGCAAGGTCTTTATTGTTCAGATCAGCATGGTTTAAAACATGAAAACCCGATACATACAATATAATGTGACAAATCTAGTGTTAATGTACGTGAAAAACATCGATAGTATGAATATTTTCCTTAGGTAGTTCAGAGAGCTTATTGATTATGTGTAATAGTTATGTGTAGTGAACTTGTGATTTATGTTGAATGAACTACAGTTGGCCTACAGACTAATTGAGACTGATTCATAAGAAATCATTTTCATTTTGACATGTTGTGTTGTTAATTTCTTATATATCAAAGAAACAACATGGACTTGAAATTTCATGTAACATTCGATGAAAGAAAACAAATCATCGAGGTTGAAACTGGTGGTGGTGATGGGAAAGCCACGTACTGTGAAGTGTTTCCTGTTATTCTTACCAAATCTGGGCTTAATCCTGAGCCATAGAGTGCTTGCACAATTCAATATTTTGACAATATTTAGTGATTGGTTGGATCTCAGAAAGGGTGACCTTATTGTGGTAAAGACAGACCCTACTGTGGAAAATCAAAACATTGGGTAAGTTTTCCCTAATGGAGTCATCATGCTTTTGAATGAAGTAAGCTCTCACTTTAAAATGGTAATCAGTCATGATGCCAACACTTATAATTTGCAGTCGTATAAGGTGGCATGTGCTCGTGCAGCCTTATAATCTTCCTTGAGTCGTCTCTTAAAGAGGCACTTCGAGTTAGTTTGTGAAACTTACTACATTTTCCCGAACCTGTCAAGTTTTCTTCACTTACTTATTACAAATGGTCAAACTGGGACAACCATCGTACCCTTCGTTCAAGTAAGCTTTTCATGAGTGGTTAAGTTTTCAAAAGTTTGTACCCAGACACTTTTTCACACTAGTATTAATCACAATGCATATTACCATTTACAATAAAATGTTCAACATCTCCAGATTTTTAGTTTTTACATAATTGTTGGATATGAAACTTGACTAATAATGCTAATTATGAGCATTGTCATGTGATAATAGCATTCAAAATCTTCACAAAATTATCAATATCAACTCAATGTGCCGCTTTCACTGACGGAAGTCAATCAAGTGGATGTGCAGCTGATTACTGTTAGAGCTACACTTTGACGCAATACTGTTCTCAACACGGATACTTAGTTCCTTGTAGTTTCATACTGTAGATACCCTACAGTGTAATATGTACTAAGCTTGCCTACTGTACCTACAGGCACTGCACTTACATTTTAAAATACCTTGTGGCATTATGCAAATACGATTTGCATGTGATTTTGTACAATACTCTTACATGCAAACGTATGAAAATCCATTGAATACTGACGACACATTTATTGGCCTGTCCAAAATCGTGTCATGTGATCATGAACATAATGCAGTCCAACTTTATTAGTTAGCTCTGTGATTATAAAAGGCATATTTTACAAAGGGTGATGTAACTAGCATACTGTACTATTTTTTAATAGCATGTATTCTTTAACACCAAATGAGGCATCACTCAGAGCATGGCCAAGACCAGTTCGTTTTCCCATGTACTCACTATGCCTGTTGTTATCCAGAAGTTGATGAGTGGTGTCCCCTTAAGTAGATCAGATCGCTCAAATATAAGAGAGGCATGCTACAAGCATGTAACAAAGTTTATAAACTTTATAAACTCTGCTGTGCACAGATAATGTCACTCAGATATTTCTCGTTAAGAGCGCATGGTGTGTGTGTGTGTGTTTGTGTGTGTGTGTGTGTGTGGGGGGGGGTCAGTTTATTCATGCGAAGTATATTTCAATATGAATGTTTTAATACCACATCTACTGTATTATGTCTATTGTATAACTAACACCCTGGTTCCAGTGGTGGTTTCACATGCTGTGCAAGTTTAAATGTGTGAATTTACTAATTAAATTATTAGTCACCATACTGGGGAAGGGGAAGGGGATTCAGCGTACACGTGAAGTTTTTTTTTTCATGATATACAAAAACTGTCATACTGACCAGTACGATAGGGAGTGTGTTTTTGCCAGTGTTATTATACTAAATAACTTGGATGGAGTTATAGAGAGTGTTATTGTATTAAATACATGGTATTAAACATATATGCATATTCATTATATAAATTATTGTATTAATTAGATTAAATCAATGCTAATGTCGTCGCTTCCTGGTGAATTTATGGCACTAATTTTTAACAAACGTTGCTGGCACTTGGTCGGTCAACCCTTGGTCGATTCACTTAATTTACCTTTTATAAAGTGGAACTTCTCCGGAAGAGAAATGTGGTATAATTTATGTCATCCTTTACCGCGTTAATGATCGATCCGTATTACAGCTTTAAAACCTTTTGCATTACTTAATCCAGATTAAGATTAGTGCTAAGGCCCTCGCTAATCGTATGAAACTGGTTTTGCCTTCGCTTATAAGACAGTGTGTGAAACTATAACTCTCCATTTGCGTAGAGGGTTACATGGGGTGCGACAACGATTCACTCAGTCCTTACCTATTTTGGTATATAATGAGGATTTGGCCCAGGTAGTTAGACATAATAATGTTATTTAAGAGGGTTCGCATTTTTTTTTTTTATGAAAAAAAAAAAAAATACAACTTTTACGGTATGCAGGCAACACAAGTTTATTTTAGATTGAAGTTTCAACTGTCTTAGAGAAGTTATCCGTACCCTTGATAATTTTCAAAAGGTCTATGGTTTGAAGATAAATTATGATAAGTCTACTCTGTTCCCCTTTTACCATTGTGTTATTCATAAGCCAGCATTTAAAAAGGATGTTGCATTTGCTTGGTCTGATGGTCCGGTTACTTTGTGTGGTGTTTCTTACTCTATTAATCGCGTAGTTCCTTCTGCCCTTAATTCCCCTCCTAAACTCTCCCTCCTAAAACATGTTTTTAATTTATGGCCGACGAGAGATCTTACGACGGCTGGCGGAGATGTCCTTCTAAAACGTGTGGTCTTTCTCAACTTCTCTACCTTTTTCTTGTTCTTAAAAAGCCTTCCAAGAAATTCTTTTCAAAGATTAATCAAATAATGTTTAACTTTATATGGGTACACAAGCAAGAGAAAAATCACCCGTCAAATTCTGTTGTTGTAGGCTTAAAGTGTACCTGGGTACGTCGATACATAGATGATACCTGGCTATTGGAAGCTATTTTTTAATTCCTCTCTCTCTCGCTATGGCAAAAGCTTTCTCTTTAATCGTTCTAATGTTATAGATGTTAAAAATTGATAACCCATTTATCGTACATGTTCGTTCGTGGCAAAGTGTTTCATTCAAAGTCCCATAAAGTCAGTTTAAAAATTAAATTATTTTGGCGTAATGATTGATGAAATTAAATAATGATATTATGTCTTATCACCTTTGTATGTGAAAGGGGTTCGTCATAAAGGAACTTATAAACTCTCTAATAACTCAGAAACCTATCCAAGGTACAGTTATTTAAAATTATCTTCAAAGTCGTCAAAAGAGTAAAGGGAGCCTTCAATGAAGTCAGTCAAGGCTGTTACAAAGTGGAATGACTCTTTTAATTCATTTTGAGGAGAGAATCTGGAGCTCAGTTTTTCGATGCCCTTGGTATTTTGTTCGGCTTCCAGCTCCCTGGTTCGGGATGTTAAAATATATTTTTTTTTTCGGTATTTATTTACACATCGAATACTTAGTACGAACAAAGTTCTTTTTCTAATGAGGTTAACGGATACCCCCCCCCCTTGAACATTTCGTAAAAAAAAAAAAAAAAAAAAAACATGAATCTTTGGATCATTTGTTTTCGAGTAGCCATATTGTTTCATCTTTATTTTGGATGTAGAAATGTGTTTCTTGAAAAATCAGTTTACTCTTTCAAAAGAAGTCATTTTCTTTTGTTGTAGTGTAGATATATCAAGCATCCGCTTAATTTTCTAGTTTCCCATCTTGTCAATAAGACAAGAATTTGTTTAGAATGTGCATGCAGCTATACAATAATCTGATAATACATACCGCAAAGCCTCAGGATTTCCCATCTTTCATCAAGGCCTATTTATAATGTGAAAATGTCTCATTAAAATTATCAGGAACATGTAGCATCTGGAGTGCATGGCGATTCTGTGCATGTAGTAATGAGGCACGGGAAAGTGTCATTTCCTGCAGTCTTTGGGTATTTTGACAAAAACTCCGCCTAGCGGGACGCTCCGCAATAACCCACTGTCACGTTGTGTGTCAGTTCTCGCAATGAATCTCACTCTCATCAGTCGATAAAGTTGACAGTCCTGCGTTCGCCCCCCCCCCCCCCACCGTTGTGCCGATAACAACTGCTCTTGCGCATGATTCTTGGAATTGAGTTCCATCTTCTCAAATGCCGCACCTCCACAGACTCGGACCAGTCTACACCTCTGTCTTACCAGTAACATGTAGACAATGTACGTAATCGTAAATTTCATCCCTTATCGCCAAACGTATATGCTGTTTTCTAGTGTGTATCAACTGGTGTGGTCAGTTGTTGCGCGACTCATTGAGCAAAGTTTGGCTATTTCGTCTGGTATCTGGTTGTCCAGGCGGTTTCGACACAATGTATGTTTCCCCGATACGGTATATAACCCCTACAGTTTTTATGTTTTGTTACGGCTTGTGGTCGCAAGTCAAACCAATAACAGCGAAAGATCACAGAAGAACGAGATTAAAATTCAACAACTTAATGATTATTTACAATCTCCTTATCTTACTTAAATTTACAATAATTAATTAGATTTACTCACAATCCTTTACTTAATATTTGCCTGGTCTGGTCCAAGGGCTGGTAGTGCATGCACGTTGACGATGGTACAGTAGTAGACCTGCAGCGTGCTGTAGCGTAGGAACTGGTTCCACGAGCGAATAACGACAAGGCTAGCGATGATGGATGATAACAATCTCAATACACAGCGTAGAAACGGCGTAAGGCAATTTATCACAAGTGTTCAGCAGTGTCTGGGCTTGATGAAGTTTTATGCTGTATCTCTCGATGTCTCTCATCGTTAACAGTTGTTGAACTGCCTTTTATATGCTAGGCTTTTATTCGAGAACTCTCCAGAATTTAACAGAAACTTCTAGTGTACACAGTCCAGTAATTACGAGAACGTTCCTTAATAGAAACTTCTAGAACACACAGTAGTTGAATAACGATAATTGCAGCTTCTTCGAAGTGTTGCCACGTCGCTGCTATAATTGGGACATAACGTAAACAGTTCTCACTTCTAGACAGTTCTAGAAAGGCTGCATTGAAGTTGAATTCTCTAGAACTTTCCATTCGCTCGTCGATGGATTCAATCCGGTGTTCCTGACGGGTCGTCTTGTAACAGTTTCAATTCTTTTGTTCTCAATGATTACATACGTTTTTGTGTAAGCCTACCAAAAACCTTCGCGCGCTTTGCACGCTTTGCAATTTCACGAGTGTGTTGACTTAAAACAACTCTATCAGTGCGCAACTCAGATTTTGAAGTATTAAATGATTAACAGTGCTCTGCAATGGCATGGGATACTTAGCTGGCTCCTTTATATCCACTCTCACCACCCCTTTGGTATAGGGATTGTCGGAACTTGGGGTCGCTGGCATAGCCCGGCACCGTGTTTGAAAAATACTGTCGCCACCCATAGTCGGTTTACTTATTTTATCTTTTAAGAGGGTCAGTTCTGAGGAAATAAAACCAAAATTTTGGGTATGCTTTGCCCATTTTTCTTCGGTCTCGATAATATCTTATACGTAAATATAGCGCAGACCTTCTCCATCTGCTCAAGTAACTAGAATATATCGATTCATGTAAATAAGAGGAATTTTATCTCATTTCCCTATACTAAGTTGATGTTCTCTGTAGTCTGTCGTGCGGTATGAAGAGTGACTCGAGGAGGGAAGTACAATGTAAAATGTGCCCGATAGGGCCCATCTGCCCGGACAATTGACTGATGTGAGCTTTAAATACATACATATTATTTTTGATGTAGGCTTACCCAGACATTTTCGCGCGCTTCGTGCGCTTTGCAGTTTTACAGTTTAGTTTCATGTGAAGACATGAAGCCAGCGCGTAACCATTTTCTTCCAATATATAAAATATTCTACGCACTGTATGTCCCGCAATGTCATGTTGATACTCCACGAGTTTTCTTTAAATCTCTCCGCACCAACTCTCTGACAGCATCGGGGCTGTCTGGGTTTCGAGTCGCTGTCCTCCCCCCCCCCCCCTCTCGTGTGGCAAATCCTTGCACCAACTACTAGACATAGTTACTGTGTAACCGCCTCGCTTATCAACACTTTCAGGCGGTATTTGCTTCTCATTTGGCAATTACGGCACCACCACCCCCCCCCCCCACCACCACCAAAAATGATCTGTGACGTCCCTGATTACACTTCTTTCTGACGAGGATGCCATGTCAAGAACGCAGATTCATTCCTGTTAATATTTGTCCATCGAAGGAAAAGCAAAGCAGTCATCTTCGGTATCACCATCGTTTACGTAACCTTTGCTTTGGAGCATGCGCATGCCTAGGTGCTAAGCCGTACGCAACTCCTGAATAACATACTGCCGTAGGCCATGCAGAATACCCCTTCGGCATTTGTGGGTCGCCCATGTTCGTATATTCTTCAGGGTTAATCGATATCACGAGAAAGGATGTTTTTAGTGGACAATTTTGAATTGAAAATAGACCGTTCCGCGTTGGCATGATTTACTCCTGGCAGGAACGAAGAATGAAAATTTAACTGGTGCCAGTTGCTTTAGACTCTTGTCAGTAATCTTCTCTGCAAATTTCATTTCATTTGATGGAAGTATATTGGAGAAAGTTCGAAATGAATTTGCCTTCTTTTCGTCCAAAACAATCGATTCTGCTAAGTGCACACACTTGTTTGGCGTTTTGAAGCCAAGACCGCCAAGACAACGTCAAGTGAAATCATTTGGCATTGAGTTTCACTGTACATTTTGCGCACGAATTGGCCAAACGAACATGCCAATGTAAAAACACATGACTCGCTGGAGTAATCCATCTGTTTATGTACAAAGCAAAGCTACACAAAGCTATGCATTGTTTGCAATTTCGCTGATGTTTGCACAAGGCAGGGAGTTGTTACGTAACATCTCCCTGCACTGTGTATTTCGAACATGGGAGCTGACACAGAGTAGCAGCTCCTCGGATGGTTACCAAATAAGCTCACTGCAAAGTTAGCAGCGTGCTTTGGTGATTAATTGGGCATTGCCGGACATAATAACGATGGAACCTCTTGAGTGCCAGACTTCCCTGGGCCTGGGAAGAAGGGAAGATGACTTTGGAAGTTTACTCAAAAAATTTCACCGCAATATGTCCAGTACTGTAACACTGTGAATAATGAATGACATTAAATTTTGGAAATCCAGGCGTGAGGCCTTTGAAACCCCCGCCTTCGTGAGTTGATAAAGATGACCTGGGGAAGGGTTACCCAAGTAACACAAAATATTCAGCGAAAACCACTTTAATAAGTGATCTATGGGAGACACTGAAGGTACAAGCCTTTAGTATCTTCTCAACACCCTCTGCAAAGATCGATGTTCTTTCTCATCTTCCAAACCCCTCACAAATATTTAAATAGATCCACTAACCAAGATGAATAATGTTCAATGCCAACGATTAAATGGCAGAAGTATCATCAGAAAGGGTAGACAAAGTAAAAATAGCCTCCTTATAGTGTTGCGTGCATGGTTATCAAAGAAAAGAGGACTGAGACTTTAGTCAAATAGCTTAAGCAGTATTAACCCAGTTAAGGGTCGTTAGAAATCAAATAGTGAAGTTAAATGGAAAGTGTTACTGATCCCATCTTTATTTCGGTGAACATAAGCACTTGGAAGGTGAACATTACAACCACGCTCTACAACAAGATGGGTGCCTGGAAGTTAACAGCAGTGGACCGTTCCGAATATATGTAACGTCAAGGAGAGAGAGCCTAAGTTGAAAAACGTGAGATAGGCAATTTCATTTCTTTTCTGTGTGTTTGTTCAACGTGTTTGTGTGGGTGTTATATAAGCTAACTAGTTTTTCTAGTTTTTTTGAACTGTATGTTTTCAAAAGAGATGAAAAAAGACAGCATGCAGCCCGCGAGACCATTCCTTCCGGCCCGCGGGACAATTATTAAGCGTAACTTCGGAATCATCTCAATTTCATTTAATTGTTGATTATTCTTTAGCTTACCTTCTATCTTGCTTATGCTATTTTCGGATATTTTGGGTAAATACGATACTAGTGTATTGACTGTAACCTAGCATGCAAAAATAACATGCCCACCGTTTCGTTAGACTTAACCAGGTGCAGAATCGCTGTAATACTAGTGGCAACGCAAGCTTTGCGTGGGAGAGATGGCATCGAACAGAAGTGCACAATCACATGTACAGACCTACATATAACAGTACGAAACTCAGTCGGCACTGTGTTTTGTTCCAGTTGATTTCGGGGGTCGGACGCCCTACCGTATGAAGAGTGAATTAAAATTTGATAAGTGGATAGAAAAAATAAAGGCGAGTTTTCGCGCCCTTCGCGGGCGCTTTTTGTACGTCTTCGTTCATTGCTACTTCCTACATATCAAACAAATCTAGACAAATGGTCATATTGTGATAAGTTCTGGTCCGTTTAGCTTTGCATATTCAATGTCATTATAAGATATTGGATGAACATTATAATGCCTACGAATTGGTGCAAACTACAGAGCCAGAGGGACTTCGCCCCAGTTCATTGTCTGATTTTTTCCTAGACGCGGGGCGCTTGGACAACGCCCTCTGAGAAAGCTTGTTGGACCCTATTCGTACGTCGACCGTTGGCCCGCGAATGGATTATGACTATCAAAAAGGCCTTAAAACCACAAAGGTTCCCCACACCTGATGTAAGTCTTTGGCGAAGGTTAAGAGTACTTCGTGCTGCGACGGATATGCTTCGGGATTTCCACTGTTAGAAAGGGACAAAAATGTCTCTGGTTTGCTTCTCCATTAACGCGTATTGACAATTTTTTTTTCAAGCTTTGGAGATTACAAAGCCACAGTGGACAAATTATTTAATTATTAAAATATCGGATTATATCTTCATGCTTTTTTCAAGCACAAAGTGGACCATGCACATTTAGGAGGAAGATTTGTCCCTACCTTCGAACCATACCCAAGGGGGAGACAGGGGTGCCCATAGTTAAATTTTCCGTCCCCTCATAAAATTCAAAATTACCATTGCCTGAATATATTTCAGTGTGCCTTGTCCCCACCCACTAGGAAAATATTTCGCCCAAGAAAGATATTTCTCCTATTTCAGTATATCCCTTGTCTGGGTACGGGTCTGCTTCGAACCCTCCTCGCATACAGGCCTGCTGAATATGCCAGACTGATAATGACAGAAAATGGGACATTATTCAACGATCAAACACTATGTCTGGCCAAATGCCAATCACTCAAAATGTACTCTCGGTGGTTTATGGTAAATCGTACACCTAACTTTAACATGGATCACGCCGAGTGTTGTAAGGTACCTTCGTGTGGTAAACTGAGTGACAATATGTATAAATACTGCAATTACTACTTCAAGTGGCTTCGCCAGGGGACAGGGGAACACGTGCCCCCACGTGCTAACTGTTCCTTCGTGTGCTCGGTATCAAAAATTCACGCTCAAACACATATACTGGTATGAACAAGAGAACCTACCGTCACTTTATCAGTCAATCATGGGGTTAAAATTGCACTTAATGTTCACAAAACCTTCCGCGCATCTGTTTGTTGAAGGACTGCCTGTTGGAAAATTTAATAGACAGCTGTCTTTTCAACATTTTCAACATTTAAAACGTATGTCAATGGCCATTTCTTATTCACCAGGGCAAGTTGAATATTTTGAGGTTAGTTTCGTTTGGTAACCTTCCGAGGTCATCTAGCCTACTTCCCTCAGGGGCATATTAAGGGGCGTCTGGCAGACCCTTCCCAACATTTAAAACGTCTGGCAATGGCCATTTCTTATTCACCAGGGCAAGTTGAATATTTTGAGTTTAGTTTCGTTTGGTAACCTTCCGAGGTCATTTAGCCTACTTCCCCGGGGGTCATCAACGGCGTCTGGCAGACCCCTCCCGACACTTAAAATGTCTGGCAACCCTCATTCAAAGATGTTGAGGATATGACCTTTAATTACGGGTTGACTTCAGATGGTAACCTCCTTAGGTCATTTAGCCTACCTGGGAGGGCTGAGGTCAGTGACCCTCATTTCTACACCCAGCACCAGGAACCCGGCAGACGGCCAGTTCCTTGACTAAGAACCCATGCCAAACAAAGTAATGAACATGAAAATTGGTAACCTTCCCAGGTAAGCTAACCCCTCTGGGCTCCCGGACTATTACTACATTGTTCTTATTATCAATATCTTCTGATAGCAATTCCCAGAGAAGTACAAGCTGAAAGCTCTTCACGAACTACCAGATAAAAGACTGGCTTTTTATTGGCATGTAGCTTTGTTGTGCAATCCAAAGTACCACGATGCAGATTCTGAATGCAGCTTTTGTCATGGAAATTATTTAATCAGAAATTTCGCGCGCTTTGCGCGCATACTTTACGGTTTGCACTCCATCTCATGACCATTATTAATGTAATAATACATGGAACTATAATACTTATCTGTAGAGACCTACCATTTGAGTTATTGAAGCATGATTTGGAAAGTTGAAATTTCGTATTGCCGTTATACATTTATACATTATACGTTTCACGTTATACATTTAAATATACATTTAATAAAAATTACCGAGCGCTTTGCGCGCAGCCATTATCGGTATAGATGACAGGCACGTAGCCAAAGGGGGGGGGGGGCACGAGGGGGCAGCACTCCCCTTGAACATATGTTTGTATTTTTAATTCTTACTTTTGAAATATTGCTTTTGTTTCTCCTATTTGTATGTGGTAAATATGCCTATGAAGTGCCAATTGCAGTAATCTGGGAGGCATTTTGAGCCTAAATATTCTTGCGCGAGAGTCTGCCTATTGGATATGCCCCCCCCCCCCCCTTGAAAAATTCCTGGCTACGCCCTTGATAGATACTTACTTTTAATACACTTACGACCAAAAAGCGTTCTGTAAACGCATTTGTTTAGTCCTTCACCCCTTTTGCTGTACCTATCAGGGTGGTCCATATATCACCTTCCTGCATCTACACTCTCCCACACGCCCGTTCCCCATTGCTGGAAGCTGTTCATTTGAATTTTCGTTCAAACTTAGTGAAAATACGATAGTGTTAACGTGCTCTGCGTCGTAATCTATAATTATCATTTGGACGCCAGATAATAAGCATTAATGTCATTGCTCCATTTTATGTACTTGATCCAGAGCTTCCAAGAGGCCCTATGCAGGTATCTGCCAGACTTAGATGCCTTTTATAATGCACAGTGAAGGGGAGGAAAAACATTCCTTATAGTCCAACAATGTTTCTGCGTGCCCAACGCATGGTATTTTTGGGTAAAAACTTTGCCTGAATAGAAAGCGGTAAAGTAGCCAAAAGGAAGTTTCGGGAGGTTTGTTGACAACTTGTTCTTCTCTTAGACACCATACTCTCTTCTTTCCAAAAATTAGAAATCACTTGATTATGGACATTTTCCAACTATATATGGTCAGCTCCAGAAATATTCCAAAGATAGCACCATTTTGCATCTATAAACCCTTTAATTAGCAAAAATTTCTCAAAGGGGAGTGGGACACCCCTCCCTTTATATAAGACCCCTCCTCCACGACGGCACCTTTATGTAGTGACAAGGGAAATATCCCCACTGCTGTATACAAACGCATGGAGCATGAAAAGGGAATATTTCCCCCGAAACATTACAAAAATAGCACCATTTGCGTCTAAGCAACCTTAAATTAACAAAAACTTCCCAACGGGGGGGGGGGGGAACACCCCTCCCCTTAACCCGTCCTCTGGGACGGCATCTTAGTGTAGTGACGCCTGGCAAAGGAAGGATCCCCACTGTGTATAAGAACGTAGGGAGCACACACACGAACAACAACAAAAAACGCATTTTTTTGTGCAGACTTGGGAGGTTAACTGAAGTACCTTAACGACATCACCTATTTTTGCCCCCCGATCACCAAAGCCTGGCGGCGCCACTGTGTACACTACAGTTACCATGTAAGTCTGGTAGTCTTGAATAACATCAAAGAACTATAGTGGTGTGTTACAGCTCTCTGCTACTTAGTCGGTGCACCTCCTGCCCTGGTAAGTCTACGTTTGCGATTACTCTTAGGTGCGTCCTCCTTTATTCCTGAGAAATCCTTAGCTATGCACCAAATCAAAGCAAAATTACAAAATAAGAGAACGCACTGGAGTATCGAAACTACAAAATAAAAGAACGCCCTTGAGTATGAGATGTCCAATATTAGCTTCTTGCATCTCATATCTTTCCTAACCCCGACACTTTCTTGTCATTATACAGAGTGTGTCGTTCTTGGAATATTGTTCCTATAAGGTACTTTCTTATAAATATTAGAAAATAAAATGAAAATGTTATTTTGAGAATGATATTGTATTAAAGTGTCCATAAATATGGTTGCGAAGAAGACCTTACAGGTAGCGCGTCACTAATTATTTGCCCCATTGACTTACACACTAAATCAGCCTACTAGTTCCTTGTAGAAGTTTTCAACGTAGACAAGCCACCCCTCTGGTTAAAGCTCACATTGTGGGCTTTTATGGAATTATCAATTTTATATATCATTAACCATCGAAATTTTGAGCTAGAAGTGCTTGAATAATATGTACGGGTTTCCAGCCTTATCCTTACTCAGAGACGACATTTCACACGGTGGAGTATATCATCCAAAATGACTCTAAAATTGGTCAAATCCCCTTCAATTTTGCAGATTCTGTGTTTCAACACAAAAGCCATATGAAGCATAGATCATATTTAATAAGTAACAAGCTAAGTCAGAAACAACCTATCATACATTTTCTAAAGGACTTCATTTGTGTATACAATATTTTCAACCTCTACAACATTTAAACTGGGCGGTCCGCTAAGTGCAACAGATTCCAAAATAAGATGGCGCTCGCTCGGAAACCTTAATACACCCTACGTACACACCCTCGCACTTACTCATGGACTGCACTGAACTGCTGTATAGCATCTCGTAATTTCTGGATAATTAAACGCAATACTATAAATGTGGACTTAAAATGTTAAAACTACCTACTTTTTGCTAATTGAGGCCATTTTGTACAAACCGGCAATAGGAAAGGCGAACGAGCATGTTAAGCAAGACTATCTAAAGGCCTTATGCTCTTTACAGGCTTCCGTGGTTGCTTTTACCACTACGTCTATTGGCATTCGCCACTTTAGTGCAAATGAATTGGCATTCGCTGGCATTCGTCGTGATTTAACAGTATTATATAGGCATTCGCTGGCATTCGTTTTAGCATGTCCCCAAGATCTGCCCATGCACAAGGCGATTGGCACTGTTGTTAGATCCTAACGTTAGAGGCTAGGCTATACAGTATATTAATTATTACCTTACAAGACGCAGAACATACTTCCCAGCCGGTAGAATATGTTCATCGCAACTGAGTTGACCCTCTTCGATGAAACCAGGCCTAGGCTGTAGGCTTTGCTTTTGCCTGTTTTGATCTCGCAAACAATTTGTCATATGATGTTGTATGACCGATTCCTGTCATACGCTCGCGAGGCAGACCTCCACTGGGCCGACGCTTCTTTACTTGGCCATACAAGCTGCTGAGGACTTTTCAATTTGCAAAAGGATGATTTGCTACGCAGGCATACGGCTCTGTTAAAAACCAGTCAGAAGCTAGCACAGGATTCGCCCAGGATTCAGCACAGGATTACGCCCAGGGAACATTATAACCAGTTACAAACTAAAGGCGCCCTCGATCTGGCGGTATAATTCGTCTGTTGCACAGGGGAAGGGTAATACAAGGGGGCGCTACTTTCTTTAAGGGTTCAACTACCTTTCATCACCGTAAGTAATATCCATTAAAATGAGAGCGCGCCACCAATCTGCTTCATTAATGCGAAAAGTTGCCAAAAGACAAGGGTCACGCTTTCATAGACGCTGGTCATCAAACATACCCCACTGAGTCAAGTGCCTGAGTAAGCCAATGAGCGCAGGCTATTTAGTTCGCTTCTGCCCACATCTGAAAAGGACGTCCCCTGTAAATAGATGAACGATCCCTGTCGTCATCGTGAACGACCCCGGTCTTTAGCAAGCAGACAGGGAGGGAGGAAATGACACGGCCCCTAAACCATGAAGTGCCACACCACACACAGAGGCCTCGTGACGGCATATGCTATCTACCCACTACTAAAGATAAGAACTGGAATTGATTATATAGGGTCACTCACAGGACCATATTAATGTTATTATTGACTATTTTAATCAAAATAAAATGCATCATGAAGGGATTGGGGTGTCTGTGGCTATCATCTTTACTTGTAAATCAACTTTGTGACAATATCTTTGTGGCGATTCTCGCAAATGCAACCAAATAAATGATGTTTTATATAATTTTCTACATTTTCAGCACTTAATTTAGTTGATGGAAGAGTAAAACCAAAACGTCATATCCTTTTCATCAAGTGCTAGCCAATCAGTGTGCTTTTCTGCTTGTTTGTTACTTTGTTGGTGTACCATTGTTTACAAACATAAAGGTCTAACGTCAGGGGCAACTTTTTGTATAAGTTTCCATTCATCTGTGTCAGTACGAGTAATAATCCTTTGGGGACCTATTGTTGGTGTTACAATAGCCACATTTCCTTTCAATGCAGCTAGTTCATGCAAATTCAGAACATCGTTAAAGCTTTCTGGGAATTTTCATTAAGGGTCGTGTACCTTTGGGGTTGTTAGTCCACTTTTGGGAGTGGTTTCAGATCTTAGCCTGTAATGACGACTTTTCTTAAAAGTTGTAGAAGTACTGTACTTGTCATCATCAATATAACGTTAGGCTTTTGCTCTGTTGACAAAAGATACATGCTCAGACTGGTAGCCAAGGTGCCAGTGCAAGGTGGGGGGGGGGGGACTGGGATTCAAGCACCCTCCTGTGGCTCATAGTGATAAAGGGATAGAGCCTACAAATTACTACGAGGTTTTACTCTGTTCCCCACCTAGCCATTGTCCCTCTATCAAACCCACCAAGGTTACTGTGGAAGGTCCTTGGACCATACGCCAATACAAAGAGCTTTTTAATCCATCTGTGTCACTTGAGCTAATGGGGTGGTGTGGTATGAAAAATCCTCCACGGCAACATTTTGTCGGCACTCTTGTACAAGCTATCTATGCTTCCAACTTGTACTAGCATTCTAGCACTGTGTACTTCATATACAAAGTCGAACGTTGCTGTCGTATCTGTAGACAGCTCCCTGTTGCAATTCAGTGAGTTAAAAAGCTTCGCCAGTCTCGGTTGCTAGGCAACGAACTGTTTCTTCATCAGTTGTTGTTTGAGGTTTTTGATGGAATGAAGAAAAGAAAGAGAAAGTTTATAAGGTTCCCATTGAAAGGAGATCCACGCATGATTGCGCATGAAAGACAACCCCTATTCAGGGTTCTCCACTGGTCTGTTTTCTGTCCGGGGGCTCTTGTGATCGCCGTCCCGGGGAGGGGTTGTCTCCCTCCCCTATGGGAAAATTTTGACAATTTAGGAGGGCTTAGATCACAAATGGTGCAATCTACGGCCTTGTTCTTAGCCTTCCCTGTTTGTTCAAATCTGGGCGTTTTGTGGTCATTTTTTTTTTGCAAATTGCATTTTCTAAATATCTTTGACTTTACTTGCAGATCTGAAACTCCAGTTTCCACTTGGACGTATTCAATAATGAAGTAGTTCGCTTTAATGGAAATTTCGGGTGAAAATCGGGAAACCTAGGGGACAGTTCAATTGAATGGTTTCGTTTAGTGTATGAGTTTGATGGTAACAGATTCCTACTATGGAACATATGAAAGAAATGCAGTAAGTGCATATTGAATGATATAAGAGCTCAGGTGCAAGTGAGCTGGGTTTGCATCTCCAATGTTTTATTATACATTGTTTGTCATGAGTATTTGAAATCAAATATAAAGGGCAGTCAAATGACTAAGTTGTGGTGTCTGTGATTGAGTGTACAGACAACTTCTTGACCGGGGGGTCAATTTTCTGTGCGGGCGGCAAACTTTTGTTCGGGCGCTAAAGTAGTATGGCAGATTTTGTACGGGCGGAGCCCCCGGACAAAACAGCTAGTGGAGAACACTGCCTATTTAGCTATTTTTTGTCTGAGGTGTCGTGGTCCACTGTTGCAGAGTTCCTTCCTGAGACCTGATTAAGAGTTTCGTAAGTCCCGAGCTCTGGGTTTAGCACTATTTTGGAAGACTACCAACTTCTTCGCCCCTTTCTTTCCAATTGTAGGCACAATACTTACCTTATTCATTTGGCAATCTGGTGTGTTGAAGGTTAGGTCACCCCACATGTATGCCAAACCCATGGATAAGGGCATTCAGGGAAAATGTTTTCCCCCTAGAAAAGTAAAAAGTATGAATTTTGTATATAGTGACCCTCCCCTTAATCATGATTCGCACCTGTACCTGTCTGACTACAGGCCTGATGTGTGCAGTTTCCCCCCGTGTGCGCCCCAGGGGTGGTACCAGCGGGGGAAATAGCATGCCCCCCGTCGGGGAAATTTTCCACTTTCATCGGGGAGTTTAATCCGTACTCGATATAATATGTAATCCCAATGACCTTCAGTCGCCCCGCTTGATTTTGTTCATAGGAAGTAAAGATTCTTCAATGAAGACCCCAAATTTTCCACTTTTCCTTCAAAAAGCCAATTTTTTCAAATTTTATTCAATAACACCCCAAATTTTCAAATTTTGCAAAGAAAGTCGAAATTTTTCGGCGCGCTTGGCGCACCGACAATTTTACGTTTGTCGTCCTTTTGGCAACTCATCACCTTTGTAGGGTCATGGAGTTCCTTGCCCCGTCGGGGAGCTTGGCCCCCTGTCGGGCTAATCCTGGCGCCCCGCCCCCTGGTGCGCTATTCTCCCATCCCCCTACTACCACCCCGATGACCTTCTCATGAGGGATGATCTACATTGTTATAACTCCAGCTGAGTAGATTGTCCCCTCTATCCTAAGGAATAAATTACCTCCTAGACTTAAAATGCAATCCGGAGAAACCCATTCCTCCCATAATTTACTGTATGCCCAAGTGAAGACGTCACTTAACTGAAAGCTTTTACGTAAGATTTGGGAAAACCATTAAATCGTCACATCCTTCATTTCATTGTACTGACATGATATTATTAATTGAAGACCTTCTTTGAATTCTACCTCTTTGTATATAGGCTAAAATAGTTGGCATAAAGAGCGGATCCCGTGTTAAATCTTTTCTCGCTTTCATGTCGGAAGTAGCCCATAGTGCTTAGATTGAAGGGACACGAACTTATGTCTGAAAGGGCCCTTGAATGGGATGGACTAACAGCGTTGGTCGCTTAGATCACATATGTGACACTAAAATGTAGGGCTTCTTTATACTTAACTATCGTGATTCTTTCGTGGCTGCGAGCTGCAGGTGTAGGATAATCTATTGTCACTATTCGAATCTTTCAGTTGTAACTCTGTTGTATTTGTATAACGAAAGAAGTTTTAAAGGCATGGGACAGGAAAATATTTCGATCTATTTCCGTTAAAGCGGTGCTTTTTAAGTGCATATAAACGGACACTATCAAACAGGAAGACCCAAAACCGGACCGGCAAAAACACAACCATGAACTATTTACAACTATTTACAAAATTATCTTACATTAAGCTAGCAAAACAAAATTACTATTTCCGTTAAAGCTATGCTCTTAAACTCGGGGACTTGTTATTGTCCTTAACATTTTGCTTGTTCTGTACAGTACACTAAAAATGCTGAAGTCATCAAGATGAAGATTCACCTGGGGATGATTCACAACTTTTTTGCGAGGATGATCGGGGAACGTTCTTAAAAGCGAAAGGATGATCTTAACTGCTAGACAACATCCTGAGCGCTTTTGTAACGACCGCACAATGCTTCCCACTTAAGATGGCCAATCAAAGTTGTACTAGTATTGTACGAAATTAACGTTCGTTCGAAGTCAGGAATGCCGCTGTTATTGGTGTGCAATAAAGTTTGTTCAGGCGAACCTGAAAAATATTAATTCAAAACATATTAATTATATATTAATTATACAATAAAAATAAATACATGAATAAATTTCAATTTAAGTGCAGTATTAGAGCTATTCCTACATGAGCTTTTAGGTTTGGGCAGGGAGTTGCTGGCAGCTCCCTGGTTTTAAATGATGCCCAATTCCCTTTGAACTTGCTCCATTTTTAAAAATTTTCCCAAATGGCGCAGCAGAGTGTAAACAGAGGCGTCGCCGGAGCATTCTAAATGGAAGGGGGGGGGGGGACGACAAGTTTGGTCGACTCAAGGGAAGAAAATACCGACAGAAAAAATGACGCGGCTAGCGCGAAGCAAGCGTGTGCGGGGTCCAGGGGCCATCCTTAGGCCCCAGGATGAGCCCAGAGGCAAAGCCAAGACTAAGGGACTAAGGGACGAAGCCTCGGAAATTTTGAAATATGTTCAGAATTATGTATATGAAAATGAAGCATTTAACTATTTTCAAAGCGTTTAATTCACAATGAATAGACCACTGAAATTACGACTGGGACACTTTTTATGATATTGTTACTCGACTAAAAGGCGGTCGAGTTGTTGATGCAGAGAATAGTGATTGTGGAGAATTGATAATTGAAGGGGTTGTATCTGGTATCTGGCTTTGAAACAGTGTTATCACTCACGTTGTCCTACAAGAAGTGGGCCTAACAATAGGAAGTCGGCGGTGATGGATGAGCGCGAAGCCCGCCGAAAATAGTATTGCATTTTCAAGGGCAGTTCAAGGTACAGAGTCTAGTACGTTGCATAGCAAGCCTTTTTTCACAAACGGTTAGCCCATATTATGAAGTACCAGATTTAATTGAGGACAGTAGGAGAGCTGGCAATATACAGGGGAAATGCCACCGTACTGCCGTATACGCCACAACTGTTCGCAGACCACTTTGAAAGCAACTGGATGAAATCATATTGACACTATAGTGGTTTCAGGAATTTTCATTGGAAAGCTACTCATGTTGTACATGCGGGACCAATGTCGACCTCAGCCTCACCACCGTTACATGGACTCGGGTTTTACGTCAGAAAACTTGTCACCATGGGCGTCCGCAGAAAAAAATTTCAAGGGGGGGGCAAAATTTTTTAGGGGCTCAACTTTTTCCATGGGAAATATTTTACTCCCAGAAAAGAGTTTAGATCCTACTTTCCACACAGTGTTGACAAAGGCGTAGCCAGGAATTTTTCAAGGTGGGGGGGGGGGGGGGGGAAGCGCGTAGACAGACTCTCAGCGCTCTGCGCCACCTTGGGTTGGCCCGGGGCGCAAGAAAATTTTGGCCCAAAATGCTTCCCAGATCACTGGAAATGGCACTTCCAAGGCCTTTTCGCCGCATATAAAAAGGGGAAACATAAGCAATATCGTAAATATAAACTTTAAAAAATACCAAAATATGCTCGGGGGGCTGCTGGGGCCTGAGTGTTGACAGTTTTATTCAATTCCTGTTTTGAGAGTAGAAATTCACACTGATTGAACTGTTAAGAAATGTTAATGTTATATTTTCTTCGTTTTTTTCTTTATTTTTCTTCGTTTTTTTAAGTTTTTGATTTTCCAGGGGGGCAAGTGCCCCCCTTGCCCCCCTCCGGACGCCCATGCCATCGGCGTCCGCAGAAAAAAATCAAGGGGGGGCAAAATGTTTTAGGGGCCCAACTTTTTCCATGGGAAATATTTTACTCCCAGAAAAGAGTTTAGATCCTACTTTTCACACAGTGTTGACAAAGGCGTAGCCGGTAATTTTTCAAGGTGGGGGGGGGGGGGGGCGAAGCGCGTAGACAGACTCTCAGTGCTCCGCGCCACCTTGGGTTGGCGCGGAGCGCAAGAAAATTTTGGACTAAAATGCTTCCCAGATCACTGGAAATGGCACTTCCAAGGCCTTTTCGCCGCATATAAAAAGGGGAAACATAAGCAATATCGTAAATATAAACTTTAAAAAATACCAAAATATGCTCGGGGGGCTGCTGGGGCCTGAGTGTTGACAGTTTTATTCAATTCCTGTTTTGAGAGTAGAAATTCACACTGATTGAACTGTTAAGAAATGTTAATGTTACACTCTTAAACACCGGGGTTAAATTTAACCAGGATTGGTGTTCTATTTACTCCAACACAATCCTGGTTAAATTTTCCATGAAATCCTGGTTAAATTACAGCAAATTTTGGTTAAAGTAACTGGGATTTGAGTTACTTTAACAAGAATTTGCGTTAGTTTAACCAGGATTTCATGGAAAATTTAACCAGGATTGTGTTGGAGTAAATAGAACACTGATCCTGGTTAAATTTAACCCCGGTGTTTTAAGAGTGTATATTTTCTTCGTTTTTTTCTTGATTTTTTTCTTCGTTTTTTTAAGTTTTTGATTTTCCAGGGGGGCAAGTGCCCCCCTTGCCCCCCTCCGGACGCCCATGCTTGTCACTATATCTATTAATCTCTCTCAGGTGCGGGGCGAGCATGGCAAAATTTGACATCTAAAACACTCTCGGTTCACATTCAGAGAAAAATACATCGGCTATCACGGTCGGTCAGGTGGTCCAAATTGGTCATAGCATACTTTGTGCCTCCTGCCTGACGATGGTATCTTCTGCCTGATGATGGTCAAAACCGCTGTCGAAGCTTATCGTACTCTGCGAGCAACTACCCGTATATACACGGTTGAGGATTATGTTCCCGTTCTAAACTGTGTAAACCCTGGGTAATTAAATGGCGGCCAGGGGGCCACATCCGTCCCGCGAGGCGATCCTATCCGGCCCGCGAACATATTAAGGTTTAAAACAAAATATGAGGTTTCTAAAACAAAATATGAGGTATTTTGATGCGGACAGAAAACCATATTACTTTAAATGAAGTAAAACATAACTAAAATGTGTTGAAAACGTTATTTTTCGGCGGGCTTCGCGCGCACCTAGGCCTGTCATTAGCATTTACTTCACTATTACTTCTTAAAGGACAGCTTCTGTGCAGTGATTGTTCTAAACCAGTAACGTGGCCAGGGGTACCCACCCATCTTAGTAAAATTCACAATAATTAGAAAAAAGGAGGCCTACAGTGTGCCTGAATCGGTGAAATTGTACTGCTTTCGAACAATGTCTGTACTTTCGGATAAAAAGAAGTTGACGAATAGTCAAATTGGAAAATCAAAGTAGAGGGGAGAACTGTAGTGTTAAGGTGGCCCGCATGTATTTCTATGTGTTTGTTCTTTTTTTCTCCCCAAATCGTCCCAGACTACCAAATGTTCACTCGCTCCGCACGCTTTTCCATTTAAGTTCAATCTAGAAGTAAAAATAATTCGACTAACTTATCTACACACCCATTGCATAAACAAAACGATGGGCGGTTTTTCCGACATGGGATGGCCAGATCAGTGATGGTTAAGTAAGGGGAAAACCACTTAGACCACGTTGTACGGGATTACGAAATCTGAGGGAAGTATACCTCTTGGTAGAAGAAAATATAGGCCTAAAACGTTGCCTCCTATTTGCCTTCATTGAAGTGTCTCTTTTTCTAATCATGTGATCTCGAAATGAATGAATACAAGACTTGGAAAAAGCCATTTCCAACGATCTGGAAGCTATTTTAGCACCTAATTTCTTGGCACGCTACGTACGGTACCAACCGATGGTGACGCTCAGGGTGTCATGATTAAAGTGTACCTAAAGTCTAAAATTTCAAAAATATATGTTACACAGTTTGAAAAATGCATCCAGATTGTCTTATTCACGCAATTTGAAATGATTCATTGCGCAATAATTTGTGATGTCATTCTTGTACTACTCAAATTACAGTCTTTGTTTTTCTTTGTTTCTTTTTTTCAAAAGCCACTGCACCTTGTGCCAAAATGTCATCACTGTCTTACTGTTATAGGGTGACTTGGCTTTTAAAAGCCCTCTCCCTACAACATGCTATGCAAGTAAACAGTAAGTGTTTTAAGGTCATATAAACAAATTAATTTCATAAGGAAACAACAGCAGGTAATGTGAGTTGTGCAAGAAGGGCATCACAAATTATTGCGCAATAGACTATTTCAAATTAAGTGAATAAATTTCAACATTTTATATCTCAGCAAGGGAGTAAGCTATGAAAATGGGAGTTGAATGAATGGAATTCATTTTTCAACCTCTAAAATATATATTCTTATAATTCTAGACTTTAGGTCCACTTTAACCCCCTCATCCACACCCAAACAATCATTTTGATGTGAATGTTCACCACCGAATCCGGCATGAGTTTATTATCTGCTCTGCATAACATAGGATTTTCGATATCGCAGTAAATAATGTTCAAATTGTGATACTTTTGATCATATGTTCAATCTGGCTCAAATTAAATTGAAAGAAATATACGTATATGTTTCAGTCATACAATGTTTCGCTCATATATTTGAGTTTCTGGGGTTCCACAGGAGCGTTGCCCTGGACCCTACTAGGGGCCCTTCGAAGTGGAGCTTCTAGACACCACACTGGAAAAAAGGCCGTGGCGGGCTCGACTTGAGACACTCGTAGTCCGATAAAAGCTGTCTGTCGATGTGACGTCACGAAATAATTCGTATAAATTTAATTTTCGTAGTCCTGCGATAAAAATCATATAATTACACAGGTTGGCAAATTTGGGGTTCTTTCCGACCCGAAATGGAGAAGATTTTAATAAAAATTCACAAAAATCGGATCGGA
Source organism: Holothuria leucospilota (assembly GCA_029531755.1). Taxonomy (NCBI): domain Eukaryota; kingdom Metazoa; phylum Echinodermata; class Holothuroidea; order Aspidochirotida; family Holothuriidae; genus Holothuria; species Holothuria leucospilota. The sequence goes on along the minus strand of CM055969.1, from coordinate 10,788,240 downwards.
ATCCGATCCGAATTCGTTGTAGTGTGACCGCGGCTTTAAGTACGCATATTCGTATTTACGATGCTTTGCACCCGGGACTGGACTCTTCCTCTGTAACCTACGAGGAGCCGTCCTGGGGGTCTGAGGGGGTTCGAGGAGGAGAGACTTCCCCCTCCCCTTTGATAAGCTTAGATCGTTTAAGGGGGCTTACATGCAAAATGATGATACCTTTGGCAAAGTTTTGAACTGTTCATATGTTAAAATATATTGCTTTTATTTTTGCAGATGGGTGTAAGGAAAGTGGTATGGTGTCTAAGTGGAGGGGTTGAAACTCCTCCCAAAACTGGTCCGTTTTATTCCAAAGCTTTGGACTGATTTAATTTTAAGAAATTGTCACTACCTTGTGGTATTTTGGCTGTTGCATGGCACACCTCCGATCATGGCGGTACCGTGAGAACGGCACAGGGCCTCCTGGAAGCTCTGGGGTAATTAAACTGGGGAAGTTCGTGTGATGATTTTAATTGACCTCCAAATGACACTTTAGGAGAGGACTGGAAAAATTTTGAATATTTGAGGGCCCTTGGATGCAATTTGGTGCAATTTCTGAGCAAATGTGAAGGAAAATAGGCGGCAAATTTAATACATTTTTAAAGAGGAAAATATGAGCGATTTCGTTCTTGAGTTGAGGTAGACGGAAGCATACTTTTGCCCACTACATTTTGACTGTGTGCCTTTCGACCTAACCCCCCACCACCACCCGATGCCTACGCCATTGGGTAATATACTTAAAATAATAAACATCGCGCTACAAATTTTGCCATAATACAAGATTACCCTCGCGTCTTGAATAACCTGAGGTTGGGCTTAAAGTTCACAGAAAATAGTTCTCGCCCGAAACATCCCGTCCGTGCACTATCGTCCTACTAACCGTTTCAGGCATGTAGTGTATAACTGTGGCAATTGCGCGGAAAGAGCCACAATTTTGCATAGGAGTTGTTACAAAACCCGTTAAAGTACCTTTGAACAAATGCGTTCGGAATGGCATTAAAAAGTTAGATCACCCGGAGCGTAGGAAACTTTGATAGATTTGAAAGGACTTGCGATAGAAAATTATTAAGATAGATTCATCCTGCACTCAGTCAGTCGGAAAAACACTTCATCCTACCCCCTACAGAAATGTACAGCTTAATCGCCTTTGCGTTTATTTAACAAAGTCGAAAATCGCTTGGGCCATACTCCCCCCATGCCCTCAAGCCGGCACCACTGTCCCTGTTCCTCACAAAGCGCCACCCCTAATTCCAAACGTTGTACATTTCATAAAGTTGCACTCTAAAACACAAATTGCGACTCAACATCTACCAGCACGCACGGGAAGGCCGCGGACTTTGTATAGCAAGTAATGACTCGAGTTGCTACCTCTTACAATCTAGTTGACTCGTGTAGACCTTTCGTGCATTCAATGTCTTGACCAGAGCTCAAATGGGGTGTCCGAAGATTTTAGACGCCAGCCAGTATGGTAGAAAGGGTGCCTCAAATTCCATCGTCAAACCATGCTTGGCTACCACTCTGTTCGTTTTGCTTTCCTTGTTTTCTTTGCTTTTCCTCCCTCCTTCCCCATCTTTCCTTCATTTTGCCGACTGATGTAAGATTTGTCATCTCAGCCTGACACGATATCACACTGCCATGAACATTTGGCTTGCTGAGAAGCCTATAAGTTGTAGTGCAGTTCCGCAGAGCGAATATGCTTACGTTTCATGTGTTTTTGACGGGATTTTTTCAAATATTACGACATGAGTTGTCTACGGTCTACATCATGCATTCCAGGAGCCCCCTTACACACACTCCCGGGCCGGCTTTTTTCCTTCGTTTTTGCTGTTTTTTTCTCTTTTTCCCTCTCTCCGTTCTTTCACCTCTTTCTCTTCTTTTCTCTTTCCTTTCTTTTCTTCCTCTTTCCCTCTTCTTCCCTCTTTTCCCTCTCCCGTTCCCTTCATCTTTCCGACTGGTGCAGGATTTTGCCGACTGGATCTGTCAATGGGGGAGGGGGGGCGCCACACCCCCACTTCCCACGCCCCCTTTTGGGACGACTTTGACCCTCCCCATTTTGTCACAACATAAATAAAAGTAAGAAGCTCAGTGATGAAAATCCTGCTGCCTGCGACGGTCAGCTTACTTTGGAGGAGTGCAGGCTTGCTTTTGTAAGATTCAAGGCAGTGATGGATCTCAGTTGAATTTTATAAGCATTTTTGGCGCCTAGTGGTAGGTGATATAGTAACCAAATCTCTTGACGCTGCATATGTAAATGTAAAATTGCCAGAGTAGCAAAGCGGGGGAGTCTTCCCTATAATTCCTAAGCCTAATAAAGATCATACTCTTGTAAAGAAGTAAAGACCCACAATATTTCATTGTTAAATGTGGATTATAAAATATGTTCAAAAGTACTCTCTACCAGAATCAAGAACGGCGTTTCCACTATTATTAATGACAATCAAACTGAATTTATTAATAGTAGGTTCATTGGTAAAAATGTCAAGTAGCTTATATTTTAGATACAATCGATTGTTGTAAAGAAAATGACAAACTCGGTTTTCGCCTTTTAGTTGATTCTGAGAAAGCCTTCGACATGGTAGAATGGGGATTTATTCATAAGTGTTTACATTCCATCAATTTTAACAAGGATTTTCATTAATGGATTTCCACTCCGTAAGCTAATGTAACATCGTGTGTTTGTAATAATGGTTACTCTTCTTGCTTTTTTAAAGTTTCTAGAGGACTGAGGCAGTTCTGCCCCGTTAGTCCTTACCTTTTTATAATTTGCGCCGAACATCTTGTGTTGCGCATTAACTCTTTTCCTATAGTAAAAGCCTGGTTTATCAATTTTGAACTAGGAGATCAAAATTTTTCTATATGCCGACGACACCTGTATTTTCCTTGCTGGTTCTCACTCTTCTCTGAAGGGAGTTGTTGATTTTCTTCAGGTCTGCAGGTGTCATCCAGCCTTCAAGTTAACTTTGATAAGTCCAATATTTTTCCACTATAGATCCTTTGATTCATCATAAGCCCCGCTTTCTAAGCGTTGCGAAGTAAACGGCAGGCCTCACTACCCCGGGAATCACTTTTGATCATAGAAAGGATAATGTTTTCCGCATCAATTACTCTTTGAAGCTTTCACATCTCCAAAGTATCCTTAATTTACTAGTCACAGCGTGACCTTACTTCTATTTGGAAAGTAACTCTTGATAAGTCTTTTGTTTTATCGCCGGCAGTTATGGTGTATCTTTTATATCCTCCCAAACCCACCCAAGAAATTTATCAAGACGTTGGAAAATTATATAGTCAGCCTGGCAAACGGGACAAGGTTAAAAGGAGCCCACAATGTCATTAATGTTCCAACTTTCTTAAAAGCTTAACATGCTCGTGGGGGAAGAGATATTGCAGTGACTCGAAAGGATCGTGAGGAGACTGAGTTTTATGACTAGTATTTGAATGTTAAGGGAAAAGTCTATTTATTCCAGTGTAATTTCTATGTCAAAGAGATAAAAGAACCAATAACGTATTTGTTAACGAAGTATGTACTGCTTGGGAACAGTTTAAATTTTAAAGAACCTTTGGAGGACTATGGACACCAACTTTGGAACAATACCGTATACTAAGTAAGAATAAGGCAATATTCTATCGAAACAGTTTGATATGATCAAAATATTATTTTAAAGATATTCTTGATGATAACAACCACATACTTCCTTAAAACAGTTTCGTAAGAAAATATGATACTGTTGCTTTCCCTCTTACATAACATCCCTGCTGTATTATCCATGCTATCTCTGTACCCTGGTGGCAAAGTTTTGTTAATGAGGTATTTTGATCCTGGCCATCGTCAATGGATAACATGAGGTACTTTAAGTTTGCTGATGTTAGGTGATTTTCAGTGTTGAATCCTATGCTGATGCTTGAATGTTGCATGGGCGGTTGACTGTTGAAACCTGCATTACGTCGTTTGAACAGGAGTCTTTTGCAACTCCCTGGTTTGAATGCTAGGCGAATCCGGTCGTGAATCCTGCCTGGGCGAATCCTGCACTGAATCCTGTGCTAGCTTCAGACTGGTAAAAAAGGGGGTTGAAGTTATCACGTAGTTCATTTCGTCATTCATGCTTCGATATGTGGGGAAGCACTGGTTGTAGAGGGCATAGTGATCCATCAATTCACTTCAAGTTGTAAAGGGTTGGGGGGGGGGGAGGGAACTATCAACATCCATTTGAAATATGAATTTCATATTTCCCTAGGCCTACGGTGTCTTGTTTCTTAAACTACTCAAATACAGAGGACCCCAAGCCTTGAGGTTGCTCCGACGAGACGACTAATTCTACATGCGCACACTCATCCCTGTACGTTTGACTCCACCAGGAGTGTTGTACAGTATCCTTCCAGATCCAGATCTAGATACACTGCAATCAGATTATGTTATTTTTCCTAAGCACATTTGGTAAAATTAGCCTAATGTAAATTGTTATGCCTATAAAGTCCCTGAAAGTAGTAAATATTGTAGGCTTCGCCTCATGATGATCATCAGAGGCGGATGCAGAATTTTACAAAAAGGACGGGAGGGGGGTCTACCGAGTGCCGAAGGCACGACTAAGTGCAAAGTGGCGAAAGGGGATTCGGGGAAGGGAAAACCCCTTCCGATATGAGGACATTTGAAAACTTCATATGAAATAGTGCAGTGCAATATGGTCACTCGAATCGTGTAAATTACGTCCCATTCAGAAATAGTTATAGACCCAGTGGCACTGCAACTGAAGGATTTGATGACTGGGGCACCACAGAAGATGATATGGTAATCCTACCCCAGAAAAATCCACAACGTCGGTGAAAGTGTGCAAATGCTTATTATACTATACTTCACACCCGGAGTGGACCGTTTCCTTTTGTCAACTAGTGCGGAGTTGCAGTCTCAGGGAAAGGGTTTCAGGTCTATGAGGAATTTTTATTCGTGGAAGGTGGCTAAGGCGGATGCAAAATTGTGCTATCTTTGGCAAATTTCAAACTGATCATATGTTGAAAATTTTCATACTTTATTGAATTGTTCTTATTTTTGTTCAAGTTGGTGATGTACTGAGGGAAGGGTGTGATGTCTGGGCCAGGAAGGGAGGAAACGCCCTCCCTTGAAAAATTGTTATTTACTTGGCTCGGGTGCTAAATGATACGTACTATCGTGGTAAGGCCTTGACCTGATTACATATTGAGAAATAACGATTATTTAGTGATATTTTGGTTGAGGTATGGCACCTCTCTAATTCTGTGTTACCATGAGGCCGGCATAGGGCCTCCTTTAAGCTCTGGGGTAATTACAAAATGGGGACATTGGTATGACGCTTTTGACTGACATCCAAATGACTCTACAGGAGAGTAGTGAATACAACAAGCACTTCACAAAAATTGCGGTAGTTTTACTAGTTTTGAACGAAAATCCAAATCATAACAACTTCCCAGTAATTTACTGAGAGGTGGAGGCGTAAAGGTTGGCTGTAGGAGTGGTAGAACCTGTTTCATCTTTCATAGTGGTTTTCCTTTGCAAATGTACTTAATAACCATTGATAAGCTTTTGTGATGAGCAATGTAAGTCGAATGATGTACATCACGCTACAAATGCCGATGGTGTAAGATTACCACACACAATCGCCTCTTGATGAAAGCCTGAGGTTCGTTTGACTTAAAAAGTTTTTTCTGAAAATATTTCTGCCTAGCAGACTTGTAGTGGAGTATAAAATTGAGAGTACGAGTACGTAGCCCAGGGTACGAGTACACTATACATAAGTACGAGTACACAATTTCGTGAGCGCAGAAGTACGAGTACGAGTACAAAACACCGGAGTACGAGTACGTACAATTCACAGATGGTTTTTATGAATTGATCACAGCTTCATTATCACCCTATTGCTACATATGCAGGCGAGGATCCAGACATTTCGAAAGGGGGGGGGGGGCTGAAAGCCCCCTTGAATATTCTCCTAGATTAACATTATGCTAACTTTCGCATATTTGTTCGGTTGATGTGGCAAAAAGAGGGGGGTTGAGGCCGGGAGAGCTCCCCCCCTTGGATCCGCGCCTGATATGTGGAGCAACTAGGACTGCATGTACCAGGGGCGGATCCGGGATTTCTGAAAAGGGGGGGGGTGCCGAAAATGTTCCACCTGTGATTGATGGCACCAAGGTCGTGGATTCATCTTCAAAGCTGGGGGGGGGGGACTTTTCACCATTTGCAAATCGCCGTCCTGGTGAGGGGTCTAAGACGAGCGGTGTCCCCGTCCCCTTTGGAAAATTTTTGCTCACGTAAAGGGAGCTAGATGCAAAATGGTGCTACATTTGGACTGAATGTATCAACAAGAATTCCTACTTTTTAAAAAGTTTTTTTTTTCATCTCCCTTGTTTAAGTGAATTTTTACTCAGTTCTTGGAGTAAGTCAGGACCACACTGTGTGAAGTTAGTGAACAGTAAATTGTAACGACTACATATACCATTAGCATGCTTACTCATATCTAATAAAATGTGGATATTGAAGCAATCAGGACTATGTATCAGAGATTTTTTGAAAGTATGATAGAGGTCATACTGGTAGCAATCTTTTAATTACTCCATTGTGGTACACCTTCTCTTTGCATGGTAGTCGAATCAGGGGCGATTGTATACATCAATTCGCGGGAGGGGGGGGGGATGCTGTAAACTATTTTGGGACCAACTACATTTCTTGGGGACCGACTCCATTGACACAGTTGTACGATCCAAATTTCCAAGAGGATTACAATTTACAGGGCGGTTGTAATAATTATAGGCGTACAGGACTCTTCCAGATTGGGGTAGAAAACTTTTTGCCCGAATCTCAAAAAGTTGCCCGAAATTCGTTGCAGTTCAGGTGCATAAAACAGACCACTAAACCACTTCATGCACACGAAGCGCACGACAATTTTTGCACATTTTCGGGCATTCGATCAAAACTTCGGAAACTCAGTAGAAAATTCGGGCAATCTTTTCACTGCAAATGTTGTTCATGTCTGGTATACTGTTACAAAGGCATACTGAACTGGATTTGAGACCGATTTTTTGGCGTTCAGAGACCGACTTTTGGTTTTCACTGGGGTGTCACAAATTTAATTTTACTCACAAGAGTTAGTTTTAGGAGTTTAAGTTAATAGTGCGAGTGGAATTTTGTGGCACAGAACCGACGGCAAACTATACGAGGGTGTCACGGCCATTTTTGACTTTGGCGTTAGCAATTTTCAAATCGCTTTACGATGCTGTTCTTTATTTCGAGCAATGAGTAAAGACCACGAACAAGGAAGAGGATGGTGGTATCCCCCATTTCCTTTGAAAAATTTGAAATTGGAGGTTGTCTAGATTGCAAATGGTGCAATATTTTGGCACAATTTTGCTTTTAAAATGTAGTGTTTATTTGTAATCTATGTGATATTACCTTCTCACAGTTTTAGTTCTCATCATTTTTGAAAAAGTGACGGGGGCTTTCGGAAAAGAAAATTTTTGACAAAATAGACCTCCCAGATCGCCGGAAATAGCACTTCGTATGTCTCATTGTTGCATTTTCTGCTTCATATGATTTCATGTCTCAACTCTCGACACATTAATTTTTCCACAAGTTATTATAACAGAAGACAGTTATCATAGGTACAGTGCCTTACTACAATGCATCCTGTTCAAGACGTCTAATCAGATCTTTAGTAGTCATGTACCAACTTGGTGAATATTGAGGGACTTCCTTGAGAAATTTGTGACGCATATCTTAGTTCGACTTGATGCCAGGGCCCAGGTACCTTGTATGACATGTGGGCGTAAATGTACGTTTTATCACGCGCATGTTCCCCTCTGTCTAATTTCTTGTTTTGCGTGGACTCAGTGAGAAAGTGAAAATGACCCAAAATGCAGGAGACTTGGCAGCCCTGTCATTGTCTTGGGGGTACGTCCAGGCAGTGAAATCATGGTATTATTGTAGGCCTTACATAGTATCAAAACTGAATGACCGAATTGTAATGATTCCGACCACTATATTTCTAAATAAAATTTTGTTGGTGATGTGCAATGCAGGCCAATCTTAAAGTTTTTCAGAGAAAAATCGAGGGATTAATTAACTGACAGAACAGCATTTGACCATTTAGTTTGTCATTGATTATAGTTATACTTGTTGATTGCTGATTTTTACTTAGTTTATAATTCCTCATTTTTCCCCGTAAGAATTTATTTATGAAGGGACACTGAATATTTTAGGGAGGGACGTGTCCTCCCCCCGTTCCCCCGTTTCCACCGCCTATGCATAGCATACCAGAAAATTTGGGTAAAAACACATCGCAGAAAGCCGGAAAAGACACTTCTAAGGCCTTGTAATTCGCATGATTTCCCGTTTTAGTTCTCTTGTTCTGAAAACTGAGTATTGAACAGACGTCATAGAAAAGTATTATAATTTGTAAGGATTGTTCTGTCGAATGATACCAGCAGCTATATGGGAGTATCTAGAATGATGATAGCCATAATCAAGGCTTGATGAAGAGCCGTGTTGGTACGGCGTGAATCCTGGAAACCAGGGTGCTGTTATTTAGGGATCAAGTTGCGCTGTAGTGTCTGGTCAAGACGGCAAATACAGGGTACCTGTATTGCCCGGGGCGAAGGCCCTGGTAAATGGACAAACTGGTGTCTCATAGAGGCATCACATGGCTTAAGATTCAGTAAGTCACCCAGAGTTTGCAAAGTGTAGGCTATCATGTTTTGAGCAACCATTATATGATGGTATACACTAAATTCTGTTCTTGATCTCGCAATACACAATTACTCGCCCAGCGCATGAGTACCTCACTTCATGTGTACCTCACTTGATGCTGTGTGTTATAAAAGTGTCGTACATGTGTTCCTCTTGCACTCTCTGCAATGTGTCCATACCATGTTCCCCTTTGACCGGCATGAACCCTCGACCACCCGCAACATGGGTTCAGAGAGTTGCCCGAGAACTCCCTGATGGGGTTTAATCCTGGTTCACGGACCTACTTACAAAGATAACCAGATTTCCATTCCAATGATATTTGAATGATAATGAATATTATTTCTCAGCATAAGAACAGCTTACTGGTCGAAACTTGACAAGTTCAGTAGTTCGCAGTTACCCGGCTAACGCTTGCTGCAGTCGTTTGACGCATGGACCGCCTGATTTTTTCCCTCTCCGATATGGGCATTTTGTATTTTGTATTTTCCACAAAAACGTGTCAAAATCAACTTGACTGGGGTTAGAATAGGTTTACAGTCGGCCTCGAATTTGCGAATAGAGCATGGTCTTTCATATTCCAACCTCAAAATTGGGAAAAGACAACCATAAGTTCGTTAGTGAAAAAAGTGAGCGTGCTTAGATTTTAACCGTTTGATTGGTCGACGGCCCTCCATTTCTGTCGAACAAACAAAGCTAGATTTTGACAAACAAGTCAAGGCGTGGCAAACACGATCATTTCTAGTAAGATAGCATGCGTGTGAATTGTACCAATCGACGTTCAAACTGATCTGCTGTGCGCTATGACTCCCATGCTTCGAGGTTGTTAATTGCAGCTTCATTCTCTATCACTCCACTCTCTGTCTTTCTATCTCTTCTCCTTTCCGTTTTTTCTCTTTCTTTTTTTTTTTTACATTTTAAAAAAGGTTGGGGGCCGGAGCCGGGTCTCGCCCCCTAGATCCGCCCCTGATGTACACACAGTGTTGGATGCCTTTGTTACATGTAGGCCTTCACTTCAAACTCCGCAACCTCCAACCAGAGCACCGTCTGAACCAGATCATGATAGCAAAATAGTCCACAGATCACAGAAACTGCATACCTACAGTGAACCCACATTTTTCTAATTTGACGGATACCTTTTTGATTGAGGCTGAAACTTTCCCGAAAGCAATGCGGAGGAATTAATCCACCCGCCAAGCCTGGTCACCACAATAGCCTGCATGATCTTGCTTGTTCCCTTAAAAAGTGGAAGCATTTTCTGAGTCAACCTCTGTTGAGAGGGATGGTTACCAATTTGATAAAACTGAACTTTTGGCCAATTGGTTAAACCAATTGAGAATAATAAATTGAAGAAACTTTATGAACTGAAATAAAATGCAGCAGTTAATATGCAGGAGAATTATTGTACTTGAGTACAAGTGCGAGTAAAGACATGTGGAGTACGAGTACGAGAACGAGTATGCAGATCCAGAGTACGAGTACGAGTACGCAGTACCGGAGTACGAGTACTGAGGCCAGGTACTCGAGTACGAGTACGAGTACAGAAATTTGAACTCGAGTATCAAGTACGAGTACGTAGTACTCGAGTACTACAAGTCTGCTGGCTAGAATAATACCGTGCATTATCATTTTTTATACGACACCTTATTAATTTCTCTACATTTGATTGGAGGATTGGTGGTCACGTGTCATGCGTGATTCGGCACTATGATCATCACGGTCGTGTGTTATCCATCGTGCAATAGTCTAGTATAACTGAACACACGGTCGTGTGTTATACTAGTTTATATAACACCTTATTTATTTCTCTACATTTGATTGGAGGATTGGTGGTCACATGCCATTGGTGATTCGGCACTATCATCATGGTCGTGTGTTATCCATCGTGCAATAGTCTAGTATAACACACGGTCGTGCAATAGTCTAGTATAACACACGGCTGTGACGTCACAAACACTGTGCGTACGTACAAACTATGCCGCAACTCAATAAATCAACGCAGCTTTGGGGATCGCACATTGCATACCGTACGTAGTAGAGGCGTAGATAGCAAACGACAAAAACCATGGAGCTGCCGCACGCCTAATTTTTTTTCCCACGAGGTTATGGGCAAATCTGATTTTGAAATTTTTTTCAAATTTGTCTCTAAATCATGGTTGGGGTTATTTCTAAGGTTAGGGTTACGTGGACTGGGGTTATTTGGCCTGTTCTTTCATAATCTGGCGTCAGAATTACAAAAAAATGGTTCAAAAGCTGTCATTTTGGAATTAGGGGTGTGGCCTATTTCCAAGACGCTGATTGGTCCATTGGCGTGATTTGCCCATAACCTCGTGGGAAAAAAAATTGCGCCTGCCGCACGGACAAACGCCACTTTGAAACACAGCTTTAACCAACGACTAGGTGAAGCTAACGTTAGATAGTTATAAGGTGTTATATAAAACAAATAATGAATGTTTTTCATTCGTGCGATAGTATGAATAATTTCATTCGTTGAAAGATTTAACGTTCTATTCAACTCGGCTTCGCCTCGTTGAATAGAACGTTCAATCTTTCAACTCATGAAATAATTCATACTATCGCACTCATAAACTTTCATTATTTGTATAATAACCCACGGCGGTGACGTCAGCTAACACTGCGGTACGTACAAACTATACCGCAACTCACTAAATCAATGCAGCTTTGGGGATCGCACATTGCATATTGTACGTAAGTAATATGTACATAAACGCATAGCTAGCAAACAAGAAACCATGGAGATACCACACTGAACCAACGACTAGCCTAGATAAAAGTTGCAAGGGGTGTTATATAAAACAAATAATGAATGTTTTTTTCATTAGTGCGATAGTATGAATAATTTCATTCGTTGAAAGTTTGAACGTGCTATTCAACTCGGCTTCGCCTCGTTGAATAGAACGTTCAATCATTCAACTCATGAAATAATTCATACTATCGCACTTATAAACATTTATAAAGTGAACTAGTTTGGAATACAACATTATGAACAAAATGATGGTGTCCCTTTTCAATGACTATACTTTGAATGACAGTGAGAGCACACCAATGTCTTCACAGTTCAGACTTCAGATGGTCATTATCGTATTTCTACTTTGAACGAAATTTTACATGAAAAAAAAAAAAAAACACAGAAAAAGTAAATTTTGGAATAAATTTTTGGTACGAGTAAATTTAGCTTCAAACCGTATAGTCGTCGCGGAGCGAATGTTACTCAAGGTACTAGATTACTACATTAAAGCGCCTTGATGTCCGTTATCTAACTTTGAGCCTTCACCTAGCTTTGGCTGGAAGAGTTCACTTGAATTTTTGTACTAATAATGTTCATGGATGATATTACTTCGCTTGTGGGAACTGCGTGCGAAGCGCGCCTAAATTTTACAGGAAAATTATTTATCACGGTAAAACCTGCATACAGACTCTGCAAGAGGTGGTGGAAAGATAAGTCCGACGAAGGGACCAAGAGGTCCAGCAACCCGAAGCCCCGTCAGAAGCAATGGGTTACAGATTGGATACTGAACACGAAATTTTGGGCGACCGGCGAAAAATTTGAGGTTCTGTTGAAGAAAAATTGAAAATATTGGTTCTTGTTAAGGAAAGTTAGAAAACTTGGGTTTCTATGGAAGGATTTGCCCTCTTCGTCCTAGACAGTTCCAATTCTCCAGACTAAGTTACTCCTTCCAAAACTGTGTTGAGCCTCTTTGTGCAGACACAAACCTAGTTTATTGCTTAAGGGCATATCCTGTTGGGCAGTGGCGTAGCCAGGTGGGGACAGGGGGGCGAGTTGCCCCCTCTGGAAAAAATTGGGGGAAATTTTGGAAGTGAATATATGGTGAAATTTGTGCATGATCTGGTAAAATTTTAAATTTCTCAACCAGTCCACTTTACTTATTTAAAAGTATATGCCACACTGGCACAACCAGTCCTCATTTCAGAGATGGAATGATGACACCATGCATATAGTTGTACTAGTTATGTTTTACTATCTGTTTTATACAGCATGGGATCTCTGGACCTCTGGCAAGGGACTCTGTCCTTTAACTGTATACTTCCAATGTTTCTTGATAATTAAAGCAGCAGCATTGTGGTATATGCAGTTTGTTAGAATGGGTCAGTGGTCAAGTGCTATACTCTGCTACAAGGGCAGGTCCTCGTAAAATTTGGACTGATTGTGGTGAACTGATGAAGGGAAAGGTGTACCAGGGTTAACTTAATTACTGTACTTCACCCATTTTGATTCTGATCTACCAGTAGGACTCAAGAAAAATTCACCAAAACCTGAAGACAAGCAAGATAAAAAAGAAGCTTCCTAAAAAATAGGAATTCTTGGTGATGTATTCAGTTTACATTTAGCACCAAATGTGGCACCATTTTGCATCTAGCCCACCTTATATGAGCAAAAATTTTCCAAAGGGGACACCCCCTCCCCTTTGACCCCTCCCCCAGGACGGCGATCAGTCACATCAGCCAGGTCAGAGGGAAGCACCCGGACAAAATTTGGACCTGCGGAGAACACTGATTATTAGGAAGCAGATCACTAATTGGGGGGAAATCTTGGTGCTCTTGCCCCCCCCCCTGACAAAAAATCTGGCTACGCCACTGCTGTTGGGCATACAAGGCCACAATATGTAACCAGAACATTCTCTGCGCATACAGTGTATTGTGAGCTTTGATGTCAATCAAAGAGTATTCACCTATGACCAATTGAGAATTTTGCTTTCTCCCAACCAAAATGTATTTGGGGTAATGATTGTCTGTCTTTAAGAACAAAAACAAGACGCCGGTCGACTGGTCGCTAGGGGATGCCCCCTTCCACCACCCCTGGACATTGAGACACTTTACGTTTCATACAAAAATGATTATCATGATGTTGAGTCTGACTTAAGAATCTCCCCGATCGTAAGAGAAAGGATGGAATTTTTTATGGATTCAATTTTGTGTTTTTCCTGGAATCACACCTACACGAAAGAACAATAGCCTAATTGTGGAACCTGTACATTTATAAATTAAGCCAACATATCTGAAACGGGTGTTAAAGCTATATGTAACTGAAGATTAAAGCGCGCGTAGCGTGCGAAAATTTTTGTAATTTTAGAAAAAATGTTACAGAGAACAAAATACGTTCATTATTAAACTGCTTTTGGGATCATTTTTGGTTACAAATCGCTTGGTGTCATTCCAGGGCCACCGTTTACATGTTTTTAAATTTTATTTTTGATCGATTTTCCGTATAGGGGGGCACAGTGGTCCGCACGGGGGGGGGCACGGCCCCCTCGTGCCCCGGCCTGGCTACGGGCCTGGATGGATTTTTTAATCATTTTCTAGCACAAATCGTTCGCAAACTATCAAAATTTTTGCCCGTTCTGGGAGCTTTAACGCACTTCGCTCACAAAGACCACGGCTTACACTCCATAGTACATGATGGCCATTATAAGGACGATAACATACGGAATTATCCTAGCGAAACTTTTTTCAGAAAATCTTAACTCCAACTTGAGCCGCAGGAAGTTGCACCAAGAGGCGATTGTGTGGTGGTCTTATATTGGCTACATTTGTAGCGTGATGTTTATGATTTTAAGTATATTAATCACAACAATAGCTTATACGAAGATCATTAAGTGCATTTAACAGTTAAAAAAAAAACAAAAACACACACACACACACACTATGAAACATGGTTAGTACTCCTCTCTCACTTTTGTTACATCTGAACTCGCCGTTTCGGTAAGTAAACTGTTCTTTTGGATTCTCGTTTAAAACTAGAAAAACTACGACTTTTGTGAAGTGCTCATTGCTCTCCTGTAGCTACAATTGGATGTCAAGTTAAAAGAGTGACACTAACTTCCCTGTTCTGTAATACCAAGAACATAGGAGACCCTACGCCGGGCTCACGGTGCCAGAACTGCAAGGGTGCCAGACCATAGCCAAAATATTACTAAATAATGGTAATTTCTTAGTATGTTAGCTAGTCAAAGCTTTGCTAAAGATAGCACCATTTTGCATCTGAGCCACCACAAAAAATTCTCAATGGGAGGAGTTTCAACCCCTCCCCTTAGAACCAACCCCCAGGACGGCACCTCCGCCGCACTAGGTGACAAAGGAAGGGTCCAAAGGGTGCAAAGTACCGTAGACACGCATATACACACTTGACGCCGAATATCTGGGGTCATCTGACTTGGGATTACGACGTCATCTTCTGTAGTGTCCCCCTCCCTAATGGTCAAATCCTGGCGGCGCCACTGGCAATACTGAAAATAAGATGAGTGTTATCAGCAAGTTTTGGTTTATGAACTGAGAGAGACATGGACGAGACAGTGGCATAGGCTTGAGATGTAGGATACGATGGTATTCAGTGTAGAACCGCCACAGCTTAGTCCCATGCAGGATTTACTCAAAAGACAAATTTTACCACAGGGAGCATGTCAGTACGTGACCTATATAATTTTAACCTGGGTAAACTGGGCATAGGCTAACTCACATATATCTTATGTCGGACCCATATAGATTGCCCCGTAAGAGCTGAATTTGGGATGGCTGACTCCTGGCCGAGTCATACCAAATACTTTAAAAATGGAACCTACTGCCTTGTGCTTGGTGCTCAGCATAAGCAATGGAGTAGGAAAAACAAGCCAGTGAGCCACAACTGGCAAAAAAGGCCTTGGCCGGCCCGACTTTAACAAATTGGTTAAAAACTGAGCCGTAAAACTTCATGTAACTTTGGGATGGCTGATAGAGGAATCAAATAGGAAACACATTGGGGACATCTGGTCACAGTCATGTGAGCAAGACATATAGATGGCCCGTATGAGTACGATATGGGTAAAACTTGGGCCACTGCATGTGGAGAGGTAGTGGGCTGGCCGGTATGGTCTCAATTTGGGGGGTACCTTGGCTACAGTATGGATATTGCCAAGGTTGGGAAGTAACGTGGTGAGGTGAGGTATTTCACAGGTGTGTTAGTCGTTCATACTCCATAATCAGTCTTATAACTAAGTTTAAAACTTGATTTGTGGGTCAAATCATTTATTTAACAGATCAATGCTTATTATCCATGAGATTGAGTCTTTGTGAGATTTATTGAAAAATACTGAACGGTGCTCAGGCAAACTTTTTCCTGAGTCAGTGAAATAAAGTAAGTTTAATTAACAAAATTGAATTTATTTAGTTTATTTTGTGACTGTGGCGATAGTGCATCTATAAGAAACGGTTTATCTCTACAGGCAGTCAAACACTAGGCTAACTTTGTATGTTTTAAATCATTGCCTTTTGAGACTTTAGGGCAGGACCCAAATCCACCCTACCCGAGTCGGAACCAACTCCAATTCCAGATGCCCCAATTTTGGGCCAGTTTCGAGTCTGGTACGTGCCCCTTAAGTTCTAGCCAGTTCTGTTTCCAGTGGCACCGATTCTGACACCAGTCTATTTGCCATTGTATAGCATATCATATATATGGATGTTATAATTCTATTGTACATGGCAACCATTAATAAGGTCAGCATTTGGGCTCACTTCCTTAGTGTGCCCTTCTTAGTTATTAAGTTGATTGTGTGTGGCAATACTTTTCATCTGTGCATTGTTCACAAATAACAAATGGGAAATCAACACTTTTAATGTAACTTTCATATGTGAGAACTCGACTGGAATGAACTCCGAATCCAAGTCAAGTTACATCACATTCCGGACTAGTTCCGGAACCTTCTATCCCGGGCCAATTCCTTGTCTAGTAAAACGCACTCGAGACCGGCATTGAGTCCGCGGGGTCCGGAAGCTTGTGTTCATTGGAGCCCAGTTTATGATACGGTGCCAAGCGTCAGTATACAATATGACATAAGCATAGGAAGCTGTTCTTGACTAGGATTTGAACGTTGTTTTGGACCTCCGTCCTGGGCCGAGGGGCTTAAAGGTAGGAGATGGACAGAGGGTCCCTAGATGCCATTTGATGCAACATATTGGGCAAGTTTTAAGGAAAATCACAAGTGCAAATTTTGACATTTTTACAGAGGGGAAAAATACTGGGGTTTTCGTCCTTGAATACCGCCTCACCACATTTCTGACGGGGGAGGGGGGCTTTTCACATTCTTTGTAATGTCGGTAACGCCTTACACTGGAATAATAGTAAGTTTAGACTTAGACATGGCCAAATGGCGTTAAAAGTATCCTTACAAAGCTTATTCAAAGAGGAGAGAAGTGTCCGACTTTAAGTTTCACCTATTGCAAAGGGAAATTATTATTATGGATACATGGTCTACATGTGTAAACTAATTTTTATTCATTGTTTTATATCGACACAAAGTGAAACTTGAAATTTGAGCTTTCGGAATTATCACCTCGCCCCACATTTGACCGTGTGATTTTCAAATTTTATAGTAAACAATATAAGCATCGTATTACCATGTTTATGCCCACGAGGGGAGAAGACTTCAATCACTGCTAAACATTGCGCTTCCCCTGTAAAAGCCGTTAACATCTCAGCCTACTATGTAATGGAATTACACAGATTTCCATCCTCAAAAATGTAGTGTCGTAACTGGAAACATTTTAGATAGCCTATAACCAAACTTCGTCTATTAAATGGTTTGCTTAAGGCTCGACACAGTATTGTGATTCGCTGCCACATGATGAGCGTTAAGAGCTTTGGCCTGTATCACCAGTGAAAATCAACTGGAACCATTGTCTTTCTTTGGGGAACACCTCAGACAAACCGGCACAAATGAGGTGTCGGTCCTCTCATTATACCCCCCCCCCCCCCCATTCGGACGAGGTATCGTATATACACGTTGAAGTAACTTAGTTATTTTGAAGTGTAATTAGTTACTTTTCAGTCAAAAGTAACTGTAACTAGTTACTTTTCAACATTATAACTAGTAACTGGAAATAAATGTAACTATAACGAGTTACTTTCAAAGTGTAACGCGAACAACCCTGGATATGGTGTGGGCCAGCCCATATGGGTATCATGCGGGTGAAGACCCATGCAGGTAACTACACTGGGCATGGTATGTGCGTTGGCGCGCATGAGTTCCATATGGGATGAACCTATAGGCCACATCATGTGGGTGTAGTGTGAATTAGCACTATGCAGTGATTTTAGGGCGACTCAGATTTTAGAAGGTATATTCTTGCCTTTCATGATTTAGGGAGAAAAGCAAAATATTCCTCAAGCTGTAGTAGACCACACAGGAAGTTAGATATGCACCAAAGTAAAAGAAAAAAGTGTGTGGCAATGTGCTTAAAAGTAAGAAATTTCAAACATTTTTTTGTGTTCATTGTTAAGTAAGATTACGACACTTTGTACTTAAATTCATCTTTTAATCATAGCTAGCTTTGTTGAAACAATTCAAGAGGCTGCTGAATGGGTATTACAAGGCTGCTGGTTGTTCTCATAGACAGTATAAACCTTGAGTGCAAATATCATGGAGGTACGGGCCGGGGGGGGGGAGGGAGGTTGGGGGCGTCCGCCCCTCCCCAAATTTCAGAAACCTGACAAAATCGGCAGATATTTTGTCTCAGTCATAGGCGTAGGAGCCTAATTTGATTTAGGGGGCTGTAACGACTTGTCCGAAAAATGTGACCAACATTTTTCGCGAGCAAACTCCTCCCCTTTGAGAAATTTTTGCTACGTTTAGGTGGCCTAGATGGGAAATGGAGCTATCCTTGAAAAACGTTGGAACTGTACTATTACTTTAATAATGGTCAAGAAATGGAGTGCAAACCATGACGATTGCGAGAGAATCGCCCTGAAATTTTGCATTGCATACATGTCATTTCCATGACAAAACATGCATTCAGAATCTGCATAAAATATATATGCATTGTTTCAAACATTACCAGATGTATTTGAAACTGTAACATTCTATGTGTGCCACTCCTTTGTGATATCTGCCTGGTAATTCTACATGAAGGGCACTAGATGAATCTAGGTCTATGTTATGCAATTATGCGTAAATGATTGATGCATTTTTACTTCTCTTTAAACATTAGAAACTGTATAATGTGATAATAATGATGTGTAATTCTGCTGCAAAATATGACAGTTTATATTGTCCATCAGTTAAGTTCGTCAAATGTATTAAAGTCCAGACATCAGACAATAAACAGAAATCATTCACTGGAAATATTGTAAAAGAGCACTATGTTTGTCTTTCTGGTATAATATGGAAAAGAACATGTAAAAGGTGCAATGTTTTGCCAGTTTCGTCATTATCATATGATATCATATTACCAGGAGATTTTTTTCCTGTTTGAATTTTTTATTACATATTCTTAATTCAAAAAGGAAAAAAAAAATTGCTGATAATATGATATCATATGATAATGATGAAACTGGCAAAACATTGCACCAGACTGTATGTAAGGACCTTCAATTGTTCAAAAATTTCTCACAAGGGAGGGGGACACCCCCTCCCCTTAGACCCCTCCCCATATCAGTCATAAATATGCTCCCCCCTTGCAAATTCCTGGCTACGTCGTTGATAAAATGCGGTTTTCTTCGGCGTGCTTTGCGCGCACCCGTTTTAAATACTGGTTCGTGATTACTTCTATAGAACACCTTGCATGTTCCATATTCACACAAATTCTTCTATTGTCATAATAACCACCAATAAGCCAAACCCCCTTCAAAATGATCTGTAATTCTGACTGATACCATTATTAAAACGGTCAAAATGTGATTTTTCTGATCATGATCTGTTTTTAGTGCATGTACATCCGATGAGTTTTAATATAGCCATGCTTCATGATAATGGTTTTGATTCTTTTAATACCTCAGTGATTCCGAGGGCGTTGTCACTGGACCACCAACAGGGTGTCATCCCACCACGGCCAGAGGGAGGACTCTTGGACCCCACGCCTTCAAAGGAACGTTTCATGCTCCCACGGCGCCTCCTGCCCCGTTTGGTATTCCTCCAGGGTTTGCCTTCCCTCCCACTTTCACACACCAAATCCCGCCGCTGTGTGGTATGATATAGGCCCAGGGTCTGCATGGCAGTGCGCGATTGCCCTCCTTTTTTTGGTCATGCGGTGATACTTTATGAATGCCGAATATGACACTGTTTTGTTTCCTTTCTTACTTTGTATTGGAGGAAGGTAGGAATTGAAGCACAGGTCTATTGGGGAAATCGGTGTCGGCGGGAAAGCCGTGACTGGAGGTAGGGTGGTTTTCATTTTTAAGCGATCGATCATTTAATATTTTCTATTAAAAATTGTTCCAAACTGTCAAAATTTTCTTGCGTTCATTGCTTTGTTCGTTAAATTTGAAGCGAAACATATCGAAACCTTTTAGTAAATGTCCCGGACCAAACGGGACCTGCATCCGCAGATGTATATACCTTTGGTGCTCTTTGCGTGAGAGCGTCTTCACTTCGAATGTGCCTCATTTCCGCAATCATTTCGCGCTCCTAAGGGTGACTATACCGAACGCTTGTGAAGAGCATAGGCGTAGGAGCCCAAGCTGATTGGGGGGGGGGGGGCTGTAAAGACTTGCCCGAAAAATTTGACCCAAAAAGTCCGCGTGCTCCACGCGCATTCAACATGTTAATGTACATATCATATAGGCATGCGTCGTTTTATCACACCGCATGCCAATTACATACAATCATTTGCCGGGTTACTGCCCCTTTCCACATTGATAATATTTTTTTTTATTTTTTCTCATGGGGGTGGGGAGCATGCATTGTGTTGTGTGATCGCCGGCATGGGGGAGGGGTCTAAGGGGACGGGGTGTCCACCTCCCCTTTGAAATTTTTTGAAAAATTAGGTGTCCTTACATGCAAACTGGTGCCACATATATACCTTTGAAGTAAAATTTGGGTTAAAAATATGTATTTAGGTACTAAAAGACAATCGGTATCAATGAGTGAGGCATGACCCAATGTCCCCTGAATACACCACTGATAATCATAATATAAGTTGAAAAATTACGTTTCCTTACATGCAATCTGGTGCCACATATGCTACCTTTGAAGTAAAATTTGTGTTAAAAAATTATATATTTAGGTTCTACAAAGAAAAAAATCGGCATCATTGAGGGAAGCATGGCCCAATGGTCCCCCTAAGTACACAACTGATAATCATAACATAAGTTTCATCATTAAAACAAACTGTTGAATTAATACCGAATATATAGGTGCTGGTGTAATTCAAATCAGAACTTAATTTTAATTACCAAAGAAGTTTTTTAACTATTGATTACCTTTAACTACATCATTGCACTATTTTTCTTTCAGTAAGTGCCCGAAAAATTCTCAGCATAGTGCCCGAATTTTTGCAAAAATATTTGGTTGGGGGGGGGGGGGCTGCAGCCCCCTAGCCCCCCGCCTCCTACACCTATGGTCTCAGTCGGGCGGAAAATTGGACAGTTATATTAGGTCTGGAGTCGGGCAAAAATCACCGCCCTCACTGAGAAAACGGTCCCGTACGGCCATGGCAAATATTACCCATAACTGGTGCCGACACGCGCCATGTGATTCATGTCTAGTCTAAGAAATGTCACCTGTACCTGAAGTAAAACGGGCTCAATAAATGCCCGTATGAGGCAGCCCACATTCAGCTCACTTACCGCTAGCCATTGTGGTATGGTCCAAAATTGCAATTTTCACCAAGATTTCAGGCGCACAGATGGGACCCAGAAGTATCTCACATGGGTTATATGGGATGACTCATGAGAACTCATGAACCCCATTTAAATCTTGGATGCAAAATTCAAAGGGGCCCACCTGGGCTAACCCACATGGGCCTCACAAATACCCGTTAGGATACCATTTGGGAATGTTACTTGGGACAACTTAATTACATTTGAGAAAAAAGCCACATAGCTTACAGATTACCTTACACGTGGGTCCAGGAGCAATGTCCACCCCCATTGTCTACCAGTGTAATCGAGTCACTGAAGTTCGAGTTTCGATTCGAGTCGAGTCTTCCACTAGTCGAGTCAGAGTCGAATCAGAGTCTTTCACTTGCCATTTCGAGTCGAGTATTCAACTGAACTCGAGTCGAGTCGAGTCTAGTACCCAACCACACTCGAGTCGCGTCGAGTCGAGTCACTCTGTCTACTCGAGTCAGTTGAGCATATTGACCTACAATTGACCTATATTACTAGATCAGACAAGCAAGTTATTTACACAAATGCTATACATGCTGACTTGGTCACTCCGGATCCTGAGACCAGTGTTAGAGGCGACAATTGTGCCTCCTCCTTTCATCTATATGTCAACGAGTATCAAGTTATGATGAATTCTACCGTCACAGATTTGTTTACTCTTTTACTTTGTACAGCTCACTTTCACTCTCCATTTCAGTTAAATTAGTCATCCAGTTTTTTCTTTCCTTTTTTAAGGATCACATGTCGTTTATATGTTTGCATCCAGGGATCTCATCAGAAGCTCGAGTTGATGCCACACCACCCGCCAGATTTCAAACTAATAGTACTCATGTAGCAAACCGTAGACAGATGCATCTTCAATTGGAATCGATCCTAATTAACCTTCAATTTCACAATTCCGAACATTAAAGGTGATCAGTCGTCTTGAAATATTCTTTGTGACGTCAGCCTTTTCTTGACATGTTTCTGCAGTCGTCACTGTTCAAGGATACACCGTACAAGCATGGTATAGCTAATCGGTAAGCAAGAAGAGACGGCTTGTAGCTGTATACCTACTAGCTATACCGATGTCATCATAGCTACTTGTACGGTGTATCCTTGAACAGTGACGACTGCAGAAACATGTCAAGAAAAGGCTGACGTCACAAAGAATATTTCAAGACGACTGATCCCCTTCGAAGACATCTCTGAAATTTGTCTAGTAAGGTACCCGTCAACTGACCACTTCAGATAGCCTATTATGGGTTCCAGAAGCCATTAGAATCCCATCGGAGAACTGATGCCGTATGCCAGATGTGATGGTGGAAGATCACAAGTGACTCCAGTCACTTTCCAATTGGTGTTCAGTGTAACAGCAGGATTGTAGCCCTCACCATCTCATTCTGCTCCAAGGACTGCCATTTTACACCCCCCATCAGACAAACATGGCTAACACCACTGCAGTGCAGTTAACTACCGGGCAGAAACTCTGCCACTATCATCACTGATATGAACACAGTCAGTATACTGAAAGCCCGGATGTTGGCGATGCAAGCGGCCAGTAAGTCCTACTAGAAGACTAAGACTGGTGCGCGTCCCCATGGAACCGCTGTATGCAATAGTGTGCATATTATCGGCTAGTACGAAAGTCGAATATTTTTATTTTTTGCTGCCAACATTATTGCCGATATATTTGACTTGAGTCATTGTGAGGAAAAACTCGAGTCGAGTCGAGTCATCCAGCATCATGACTCGAGTCGAGTCGAGTCGAGTCGAGTCGAGTCGAGTCGAGTCGAGTCGAGTCGAGTCGAGTCGAGTCTTTTCCACACACTGACTTCAGTCCACGGTTGAGTCGAGTCTTTTGTACTTTGACAAACTTCTGACTCGAGTCGAGTATAGAGTCTTTTGACCCAACTGACTCGAGTCTAGTCGATCAGAAAAAATAGTGACTCAAGTCCGACTCGAGTCGATTCAGTGACTCGAGTCATTACAACGCTGCTGTCTACCCCACTCCGGCTCAGGATCCCCACACACATTGCTTATTCAGTGACATTGAAACCTAGTCCGAGGACTGGTATATAACTCGGAAATGAAGGAAAATTACCCCTCCACACCACCAAACCCGTCCCCACAATACATTCCCCATACTGAAGAAGGTGTAGTTTACCAGGGGTGGGGAACCTTTTCCTCTGACTGGCCGTTTTGACTCACTAGCGGGCCACAGAGATCCAGGGCGCAACAAGCTTTCCACATAAGGTGCACGCCAAGGGGTCCCAAATAGCTAGCCCTGGTGAGGTCTGGGCCGGGGGAAGCTCTTCTGGAGGAGCTGGAGTTTGTATAAATTGTAGGCAACAGAATCTTCATCCTGTGCGACTCTTTAAATGACGTTGAATGTGCAAGGCTGAATACAGACCAGGGCCCTGTTTCATAAGTTACGATCGATCTTATACGTTTGATCTGCCATGCAATGGTCCTATTGAAATCAAACTTAAGATTGGACTTAACCCTTTATAAAAAACAGCGACCTGGAGTATCACATTATGGTCATTTGTCTTTTTATTTATGAGTATAATGAGTATAAAGTAATAGTAGGCTAATGAACGCATATGAAGAGTGCTCGCGAAACCCGCTGAAAAACTGCGCAGTTTGAAACCAACTTTATTTTTTCTTCACTTTACGTTGCAAAATTATCCACGTTCTAACGGTTAATTCGCTCTTGGGAGGACAGTTCTATCCCTCGTTACATTGTGCTTACTTGGGCCTTAGTAATATAAAACGTGACTATTCACACGAAAATAAAACTCCCCCTGATATCAGGGAGTTGCAGGCGCGGTTCTAGACCGAGATTTTTAGGGGGGCTCAGCGGGGGCTTGAAACGGAAGAATAAAATTTTCTGTCATTATCAATACCGACATTGGGGAATGATGCTAAGGAGGACTCCATCAGTGGCGTACCCAGGATTTCTCTCACGGGGGGGGGGGGCATGCAGTATGTTGTGTGATCGCCGGCCTGGGGGAAGGGTCTAAGGGGAGGGGGTGTCCCTCCCCTTTGAAAATTTTTGAAAAATTAGATGTACTTACATGCAATTTGGTGCCACATACGCTACATTTTGAAGCAGAATTTGTGTTAAAAAAATTTACGTATTTTAGGAACTAAAAAAAATTGGCATCAGGGAGGGGGCATGCCCCCCCCCCTGCGTACGCCACTGATAGTAATAATCATAGGCGTATAGGACTCTTACAGTTTGGGGTCCAGAAAATTTTTGCCCGAACTTCTCAAAAAGTTGCCAGAATTCCGTTGCAGTTCAGGTGCATGAAATAGACCACTAAACCACTACAGGCGCGCGAAGCGCGCGAAAATTTTTGCACATTTTTCGGGCATTCGATCAAAAATTCGGGAACTCAGTAGAAAATTAGGGCAATCTTTTCACTTTTACTTCATCTCTGCCGGAATTTCAGTTTGAGTAAGGTATCAAATGTTGTTCATGTCTGGTCTACTGTTACAAAGGCATACTGAACTGGATTTGAGACCGACTTTTTGGCGCTCAGAGACCGACTTTTGATTTTCACGGCCCCCTCCCCCCCACACACACACCTGTATTTACGCCCCTGGGACTGGCGTCGAACGTAAGAATGCAGCTGGGTAAGCTAGTAGGCGCCCGCACTATGCCTACCGTCGTAATACAGTACTAAGGCGAAGCGTGGCTGTCGTACTACATGCAGTCAAAACAACGGTGTACGTACGTGGACGTGGATACAAGAAACGTAATCACATGCCTATCTTGCATGACACATTTGAGAAACTAAATCCACTGGACTAAGATGTGCACAAATATATCGGACAATTTTGTTTTTCTCAATACACGCAAATAAAGCATGAAGATAACACTCAACCTCAGAAATTTTTTTTTTTTTTTTTTTGGGGGGGGGGGGGGTTTGCGCGAATTTTGGGGGGGGGTGAGTCCCAAAACCCCCCCCCCCCCGTAAAACCGCGCCTGGGGAGTTGTAATGACAAGTCTCTGGAAATATATATACTGGTAGTGTTTCGCTGCAGTTTTACGAGAAATATCCTGAAAGTGATATTAGCAGGATAAACGGCGGGCAACGTGTGTTAAAAGATTGCCATCATTTACTTTTCAAATGATTCTGTATTTGCATGTATTAATAACCACGCGGACAGGATAAAAGGTCCGGCGGGCCTTAGGGCCCGCGGTCCACAGGTTTCCCACTCTGCAGTACTGTATATGTATACAGTCTATATGAACTGCGGAGTGAAAATCGGCTCACACCAAACTACGTCATTGACTCAAAAGTGATGGCGCTATGAAAGTTTTAAATTTTACCCAAAACTAAGCTCGCTGTGATTCTTCTACCAGATCAAACGGATTAGACGCCTCAGAGTTCGAGGAATGTAATGAGATTACTACTCTCCAACTGAGGGACAATTGCTTTACTTCCTTTGTATTGGGAGGAAATTTTGTGAACAGTCAAGGTGATCTTTTCTGTAAGTAACTGTCAATTGACTGATTCAAATCAAGCTTCTTCAAGTGCTCTTGAATTGTGTGAAAACAGACCAGCCAACGACTGGCAGACTGAATGTTAGGCTCTATCGTTAGGCGTTAGGCTCTACTCTAGTGTAGTGTAGGCTGGTATAACGTTGTGACTACATAGGCCTAGCCTAGTAGTATAGTAACGTTAGTGCATTTCACAAAGCACAATTTACAAGCCTTTACAGTTTACCTAAGTTAGGCTAGACTAAGTTAGTGACAGTAGTAGTAGTGTTGTTATAAGGGTACAACTGCAGAGTACAACATCTCTCCAAGACATACCCGCTGAGACTCCGGAGGCGCAGTCACACTGACTGCGACTGCGCCTCCAAAACTTAGTGGACATAGACAATGAACACGACTCACATTGATTCGTGCTCAGAATAACACAACCTTCATGTTTGACCACTGTGACTACTACTGCACCTCCACTCCAGATTGGAACCTTCATGTTTGACCACTTCGACTACGACTGTACATACTGTAGCCTACATAGACAAACTGTTGTGGGGTTACGGACATAAAAAGTAGAAGGAACAGAGAGACTGTGTACATGTGTGGCTCCATGATTTTTAAAAGGTTGCTTTTTGGAGGGGCGTTGTATTCAGCAGTTGCTCTGTTATAAGACCTTAAGGCCTGATGTCCAGCCATGTTTGAACACTTAGACTTAGGCCTATCTTGAATTTAATTTTAAGTGTGCCACTATAAGACCCCAAGGTCTAACTTAATGTTCTTTTTATAGGTACGTCAAGGCCCAGGCCAATTGCAAGTTAATTTCATTAGAAAATTTTAATTGCATTGTATTTTATTTTGCGATCAAATTGGCTCTTACTTTGACTTGTGATTAAATGGGCTCATTTATGTAGGCCTGGGCTAAGGGTAGTTTGAACCGGATTGATTTTGACTTTTTTCATTTGATTCATTCACACTTAAAACGTGTTAAAAGACAAGATTTGAAGATACAACTGTAGAATTCCCTGCCAATAATAAACCTCACCTTGCCTCTAGAGGTGCAGTAACAATGAAGTACAGACTAACAAAATGGTACCCGGTCATTTCGCCCCCTTGCCAGTTCGCCCCCAACCAGTTCGCCCCCAAGTACCTACCAGTTCGCCCCCTCGATTTTACTTACACTAACTGTTAGTTCTTGTAAAAAAAAAAAATCAAATACAGTTTATTGTCTTTTTCGATTATATTTTTAACGGCAGCAGCAGCAAAATGGCATGAAATGTGGAAACGAAAGTGATGAGGGGACTCACTTGAACTGAAATACCGCTATACGTACGTGACCAACATGATGCCAGCTCATCACATCTTTTGTGCTAGTTGAAGTCTATAGTGGTTTCTTAGTGTTAAGTTTTGTTAAGTTCGTGATTACATTTCCACCTTACTTAAATACACTTTTCATGAGATAGGTATATTTGGAAAACTTTTTTTTTTGTATTTTAAGAATTGCATGGAATTTCATTTTGTAAAATGCCGACAAAAACTAGCACACGCAGAATATACTGTTGACCATACTCGATCACATGTGCAATCAACTAAGAACAACCAATCAGGTATCATGTGCGCGGTATTCTCTGCCATGTCCAAAAGGAATTTGGTGTAATTTTCGATATTTGCATCAAAGGATGCAACATAAAGGGAGAAAAGGCACAAGAATGCCGAAAATAACAAAGGTATATTGTCAATAAATTAGGGGGCGAACTGGTCAGTACTTGGGGGCGAACTGGTAGGTCTTTGGGGGCGAACCGGTCATCACTTGGGGGCGAACTGGTTTTTGTGGGGCGAACTGGTTGGGGGCGAACTGGCAAGGGGGCGAAACGACCGTAAACCAACAAAATAACTTGCTTTCATGAATGGCCACTGTGACTGCGACTGCGCTTCCAAGTGAAACTGGTGGCTTGGTGGACTTGGACATTTTTTAAAAAACATTCACACAGAATGTATTAATTGTGTTGCAAAATAACATTAATTCATAAAATGTCATTGGGACTGCATCTCCACTCAAAACTGGAGACTTAGTGGACTTGGACATTTTTCAAAAAACATTAACACAAAACACACAAAATTATTGTGTTGTAATATAACATGAATCTGTAAATGGCAGTGGTGTCTCCCTCCAAAACTGGAGGCTTAGAAGACTTGGACATTCAAAAAACATTTACACAAAACACACATAATTGTGGTGCAAAAATAACACGATTCATAAACAGCCACTGCGACTGCAACTGCACCTCCACTCAAAGCTGGAGACTTGGTGGACTTGGACATTTTTCAGAAAACATTTACACAAAGCATATATTGACTTGTTCTCAAAATAACAATCTTTGGGGACTGCAGCCACTGTGACTTTACCTCCTAGTTTTCAAAAAGGTGTTTTTCGACCATGGCAAGGTGGATTGAACTTAGTTTAGCCTAGAACCTGTTTGAAATAGAACCACTAACTACAGTATACAGGACAGTACTAGGGATGACAAAGTTTTTTAGCCATTTGTCATATCCTAATCAGTAAGATTGTTGTTCTCAAAGTGTTATGGGTTGTGTTGAAACTTCTAAAATCTTTTATTAGGATTAGGCTAGGTGCTACAAGTACAAATCCATTCTCACAGTAGCCTAATATGTGAGTATTATTGGTGTAATTTGAGTTGATCGACTGCACAGTGCATACAGAATGTACCATCTCATAGGCATGCTGTGGCCTAACCCAGGGTACCTAGATGATGTTTCTACATACACTCTTCTCTAAACTAGGCCTCGGCTGTGAAGTACTCTGTTTTTTAATGCTCATTATTGTGTCATTAACCATGCATCAGCACACATTGCTGCAGTATGTTGCCACAATGCGAATGCACTTGTATGTTGTACCTAACCATAGCATTGGACTATGTCACAATTCAACAACACTGTGTTCAGTCTAGTGTACAGTGGTGTGAAATGTCTAGGCAATAATATTTAGCAGCTTGTCAGAATGTTGAAAAAGCAAAAAAAAAAAAAAAAAAAGGATTGCTCAAGAATAATTCATTATTTTTGGGCATGTTAAGACACTAAATGCGAATTATTCCTAAAGATTTGTTGAACTTGGAAAGGATCTGTACAGATCAGTGATTGAGGAGGACATAAATGTGACTTCCAAAAATTGGTAGTCAAACTTTTTGAAGATGAGGTAGCTCAGTTTTGTAGTGGGAAATAGTGCTGACCAGTGTTGGAAGACATAGAAGGACCCAGTTACTAGATCAGGAGACTGGACTAGCTGTGGTCTTTAAGTGAATATCTACTAGTAACGTGCACAGTCGTGCATTGCTGTGTACTGTGGAACTGTAGTATAATTGTAAAGTGGAAATTTTAGATCAGGTATTTGTGACGTCATCAGTTTCAGTTACATGGCAACAATGATCACGGCAAAACACCGCATTTTAGTTTTGCTGTAAATTAATTGAATATTGGAGTTTTTGCAAAGATAATTGCAGAATTTTAAAGATAGTAAGGGTACAATATCGATTATGGCATTTTTGTGGCTATTTTGATGTCATTTACATACTGTTTCAACCAAATTTCTCACCACACGCTTGGCATGATGCTGGCTACTTTCTTGCATGATAGACTGTATGGTTTGTGTTTAAGGATCAAGACAATTAATACTATCAGTCCAAATTTCTAAGTAATTTGGACTATCATTTTTGAAAAAAGCATAAAAACATTCAAATGATTTGTAAGGTGATTAATTCAGCGTCTTTTTGAGATTACTTTTGTGAATGTGAAGTTTTCTAATTAACCTAATTTTTTTAATGAAGAAAGCAATTGAAATGCACTCTTGTGATCTGAAAGAGCTATTCAGTGCCTACACATTGGTACTAAATATATTTAGGCATCAAGGATTGGCAATTTTTATCTTGGCGTAGAAATTTGCTACCTGAATGACACTTACGTTACGTTATAAGTGTAGGCCTACAGTATATTTCACGCAGTACAGGACACACACATGCATACATGTTATGTACAGTATATGTGTATTGTGCATGCACTACTTACAGTACAGTGTTACATCATTGTGTGCTGTCAGCATATGTTCTGCATTTTTTGGCTAAGTATTAGATTAATCTCAGGTGGGTTTTCAATGCATTGGCTGGTTATTTTATCAGTTCATTTCACATGTTTACAAAACTATGGTAACTCGTATTTTGTAGGATTTATTAATTTTGTAGGAATACTAATTGTTTGTAGGCTACAGTAAGTTGTATCATAGTATCTGTTTCCTCACTCTTGTAGAGGGTCCTCAATGAGCCATTTGGCTTCCTGACCCTCAGAAGGTTAAACTTGACTACAGTAGGCCTATAGTTATTGTATTGACTTTGAACTTCTTTGGTTCATTGTAATGCCTCACTGTTACAGTGCAAGTACACTGTATGTTGCTTACACATTACACTGATGTTGGCTAATCACTGCAAAACACTACTTTTAAGTGCTTTTATGAAATCATAACCAATTAATACTACAAATATTTATGTGTATTTAGCAGTGCTTTATAGAAATATCATACTTGCCTAGACACTTTTTTGGGATTATAGTGTTGTTGTTTTCCCCCCAAATATTTTGTGTCCATGTGATAAATTAAATAACAGTTTAAAGGGTACCGGGTATTCAGTTTAGGCCTAAATCACTTTCAAAACATTTCAATTACTTACCTATATTATTAATTTATGTCATCATCCTTAGCAACCTCAAGACCAGGCCCCAAGTTGCAGTATTACCTGTAGAAATACTTACCTGCAAAGTGTTGGTATCCATTCTGTAGCAACCTAAGCAGTACCGCAGGGTTAGTGAAAGATTTGTAGAGCATGCATGCTGGGATTAGTGACCTTGGGGGTATGAGGAATGACCAACACCTACAATTCACATACGTAATCATGGCCTGGTCCTGGAGCTGTGGAAAAGTTTAGATATAAGTTCAGGACTGAAAGTTAATTAACCAAAACTGATATTTTCGGAAACACTTTAACTTGAGACATTTAGGCTTAATTTTGAGAAATACACATACCTAGAAAAATTAAAAGCTGAATTTAAAGAACAAATTGATCAAGTTGAAGAAACAATGCAAGTATTCGTTATAGAGTCAGAAGTAGTTAAATATACCAGAGAGCCCATTTGCTAATTAAGGGACACACCTACAATTGGTTCCAGCACATTTAACTGTACATATTCAGTGATTTGTGGCAACAGTCCAGTGCTTAATTACCTGTGGTTATAAATTTACGACATATTCAATTATGCAAGGATTAATTAACTAACCTGTTAACAACATGTCAGTTACCATGTCAAGCTAATTACTAATCAGACATC
This sequence comes from Holothuria leucospilota, assembly GCA_029531755.1. NCBI lineage: Eukaryota > Metazoa > Echinodermata > Holothuroidea > Aspidochirotida > Holothuriidae > Holothuria > Holothuria leucospilota. The sequence goes on along the minus strand of CM055969.1, from coordinate 10,757,025 downwards.
AGACATAGCACTTCAGTTACAAGTTACTTTAACTGGCATGCAGAGTTCAATGTTAACAACTTTAATATTTTAATACTGTACTGTATACTGTATGTGCATGCCATACACTGGTTTACCATTGCACAACATGAAGAGTAATAAGCTGAATAATTAATTACAGACACATTGAGTCGTGTACTTATGTACAATATTTACAACTGTTTAGTCATATAGTGAATATTGCATGTGCATATATATATACTCCAGCCATACATTTGTTCAGTACAGACCTCATGTACAGTATGCACTGTTTTGGTATAGATTTATTGCATAACATGCACTGAAATTAGGGTTAAGTAAAGCATTAAACAACACTTTTAACATTAAAAAGATATGCCTTCGTAGAATTTTGCTTTACACTGCTGTCATGTCATTAATTGGTCAAATATGTCAATGTAATCATGATTTTATACAATATGTTTTTTGTACATATGCTCATTAATTAGATCGAATAAATTGGCTTCTGTAATGAGCATTTATGTTGCGTGAATGACTTATTAGTCATGTTAATGGTTTCATAACTTTTTAGAAAGATACAGGCCCTAAGGGATAAAATAGAAACTTCAGGAATAAGAATTTTCAAAAAATATTTATAGCTTCATGAAATGGTAGAATTTCTCTTTTTTTCTTTTGGGGGTGGGCTGGGTACATTTTGGAGACCATGCTTCATTTGACCACTTTTAATGAGTCATAACTTAAACACAGGTCACTGACTGGAAAGGAGTTTCACTGCTTTACAGTAGCAGTAGTCCATGAGGTCTTCCATTGCCTGTTGGGTAAGCAACATGAAAAGGAACAGTGATTAAATTGCTTTTTATAACAGTATAAATTAACACAAAATGCAATCTTTTGTTTTTTTTTCCATTGCCACAGCGAAATCATTTAAAAGAAAATCAGAATTTGGCATCACGTTTTCCTCCATATCTCATCCATTTTGCCATCTACAGTATGAATGAAATGGTTTGATGGTAGCTATGCATCTATGGCATTAGATATGCCGATGGAAGGACTTCAGTTTTTGCTTTGTTACACCTACTCCTAGGTCTAGACTAGTTGATAAACTCCAGCATGACAAGACACTAGAGAAAAGGTATAATTAGTCATCCCTACTTGATTACTATTAATCCACAGTCTATCAATGAACTTTCTGTGCAGCTCTCTTGAGATCAGTATAGTGAAAGGGGTTTGTTGTGGTATTGTTGTATTGTACCACAAATGTTAGTGGTAAGTTCAGTTACTGAATTACAGCCCTTAACAAAGGCATGGCTTTAAGAGTCTTTTGCCAAAAAAGCTAGCTTGTTTACAAAAGGGATTAACTGTTGCAAGTGGAGTGATAGGGCTCACCAGGGACAAGACCTCACCATAAGGTGATTTTGGCTAAAATCTCAGATTGAATTCTAGCAGCATGAGATGATAACAGCTCCAAATCTACCAAAGGAAAAAGAAAAATTTTGGCTTATTCCCACTCTTAAAAGATATGTACCTCCATCCAGTATGAGTTACCGAAGACTAACTCTAGCGCAACTTTGGACATTCCCCACATATCATCAATGTATTATTAAGATTTCCCTAAATTACTCATTCCATCATTTGATACCTTTCTTTTAGTGTGATGATATCATTTCATTGAATGTATTTTGACATCAGTCTCATGTACAAACTTTCTGTTTCTGACTGAAAAAAATTCTTGAACCTAAGGCAGGCCTTGCCTTTTGAGACGCATGATCGGGCTCCTAAATACACCTTGACCAAAATTGAGGTGCCCTGTTATATGTAAATGCTCACCTGTCATCTTGAAAACTGCCACCATGAGCACAATCACAGTACATAAACTTCACATAATTTATACACATATCAACTCACACTACAGGTATTTGTTCACTTGAATGGAGGTTGTGTGATTGCGTCTTTACTATGTCTGCCACGGTTATCTTCTCAAGACAGTGATAATGTAATTGGTAATATGGGTGACTTTGTAGCCTGCAACAAAGCTGAGGCATCAAAATCACTGTCATCCAGTGTCGCACTGCTCATACAAAAGTCAAAAGAGGTATCAAAATGGTATGTTGCATGCAAACTCTAATACTGCACTGAGCGATCATATGGAATCATTTCTCTAACTCGGTACACATGTAGCTAGTGCTGAGGCTGCTCAGATGTATACACTAGTGTTAGCACTGCTAGTCTTTGGACGTTTCCCATTGCACTCCACTGCGCCCACAAATTCCATCTGAAGAGCTCAGTTATTCCTCAAATTTCCCACCAAAATTATTAGCATGCACTGACGCTCCAACACTTGAGCAGCAAGTTACGCTGAAAAAAGCATGAAGCCGAATGTTTCATCAAATCACAATTATTGTAACTTGATTGCTTCTATTGGGAAGTATCGATAAGTAAATGCAGTCGTGAGTCCCTTCCAGCCAGCCACTGTTTCTGTAGAATGACTTATGAAACCTTTGCAATCATGTAAATGATTGTGATTGGCTTTAAACATTCAAGGTTTTGCAAGGCAGTAAGGTACAGTATAGTGAAGAATCTTGATCAAAACCTTACCGGTATCAATTCGAAGCAACTTTAAAATTAGTATAACCATGGGGTATTTGTTCAGTGATAGTCTTTGGCATCTAAGATTATGCACATGAAGTTCCTGAAAGCCAAAGAAAGAGATTTCAGTCCCAAAATAGATTGTTTAATCCCATAAACATGCCAGTGCTGTATGCATACCATTTGGTACCAAGAACAGTCCTCTCCTCAGGGAGACATGTTGATCATTGGAGCATTGAAAAAATTCCCACTTGATGACAGAAACAAAACATTTACATGATATGTGCAAAAGATCCCTAAGGAACAACTTCACTGAATACAAATTCAGCATGTGTATTTATGTAAGGCACCATGTAAAAACTTAAAAGCTGAAGTTGCAGCTGCCTCAGCCAAGCTGGAGGGGCTGTAGCCATGTTTTGTCACTAAAGACATTGAGCAGGGATAATTTGATCATACTATTGTGTTATGTACAACAACAAAGCATGGCCGCTGCAGCTTGACTGAGGCAGTTAGCTATGTTGACATGGTTGACTTATTGTACCTAAAATTAATGCACAGGAATTGCTACTTTTATACATAACAAACTGTCAAGCCTCCCTTTTCGAACAATATGGGGCTTTCTACTTGAAAAAAGTTGTTATTCATTCCTTTGTTTGCCAAGTTAATACAATTGCACAATGTGGAAACTACATTTTAAAATAACTAGCTAGGAGAAAATACCGAGGGGAAAATATGTACACAAAACCTCAATTAGAAGGGGTGGTGGCGGCGGGTGTTTGGAGTACATATGTTCATGCAATAAAGAAGTTGCAAATGTTTTTTCAAGATTTTACATGTTTTGTTTTTCAACATTGTTTACAAAATCATTAAATATCAGCTGTTAAAGACTGTTTCATAACCACAATTTTACACAATATCCACCTTTCTGAAGTAACATCATGGCATTCTTCAAAAAATTTACAGTACATTTGGCAGTGCTACTTTATAAGCTGTGTAGCTACTCTCTCCTCTAACCACATATGAACAAAAAGTTGAATAACCTGCAGTCAGAGCCACGCCTTGTAACACCTGAAAATAAGATGCAACAGCCTGTGATGATTAGTTGTTTATTTACACAAGGGATGAAATTTTGAAAGGAAGATAAGCAGTAATGTTTTTATTGATTAGCAATTACTCTATCTTGATTAGCAATTATCAAAGTTGGCAGTTGCAATATGATGGGAACAGTTAGTATAAGCAAAGAGTGATCAAATACTGATTGGCCACTTCTGCAAAATAAATTGATATCAGTTTGAAACTTGAGCTTTTTGGGTCATAATTGCAGTGCTAACCGTGTTATTTTGTCCCCTGGATACTGTATGTATTCTTAAGGAGCATTGTGTATTTAAAATAGTGCATTAAGCCACGTAAAGTAACACATTTAGTGTGACTGCCATTTTCAATTGGAGACAATTGGCCAGGCTCACCAACAAGTTAATGAACTTGTCATTTATTGAGTATTGTACGGTATTTGGCAGAGACCTTCATTCAAACCGGTAGTTCACAGAAGTGGGAAGTATGGAAATGACCATTTGCCAATGTTGTCTGTGAGTGCTTTGTTGAGCTAGCTAAAAAGCAATGAGGAAAAATGGTGCAAAAATATTTCCTTTTCAGGACTACACTGTTGAAATGCAAAAAGTTGGACTTTTAGGGGCAACAGCAGTTTGTTACTACTGTTTTTTTTTTTTTTCGTTATGTACAATGTCTTTATTAGCCCATAACATGTCTGTTATGGCACAAAGGGTTGTACATACAGACCCGAAATTTTCCTTCAAGAAACTGGAAAAATGGAAAATCTGGCTTGAACAGGCAAACTTTTACATGCAAAGAGCCAAATTCAATTTATGTGCATCTTCTACTGTAGAACCTCTCTAAACCCAACTCTGTGTGAGACTACTTTTGGCTTAGGACCAGATCTAATCTTTTTGAGTATTAAGTTAGAAGTCACATAAAATATGAGTAGTATGTGATCTATGTACCTTACAGTACTGTATATCAAATTAAAGGGAAAATGCCGTCCCCCAATTTGAATAAGTGTATCCCCGTCATCCTTATTCAGGAATGGCTGCTATCAATCATGTGACATTTTTGTTACTTATTTAATTAATGCAGAATAACTCCTTGGTATACTTTTAATATTCACTGCAAATACAGAAACATAATGGAAGATATTTATGAGCAAAATCAGAGAAGATCTGTAAGATTTAGCAGATTTTTGAAAATAAACTTGGGGGCGACTGCTTTCTCCCTTTAAAGATCCCAGTTTTAAATGGGAATGTTGTGTTTGTGATTAAGAAAATTATTATTGCAATGATTTTGAAAATGGAATGGTAGTCAGTTCAAAGTAAGGTGGTCAGCAGTGCTGGAAAAAATGTTCATTTCCCAGGAAGGGAGCCAAATTTGCTGCAATTCCTTCCATATTTTCATGTACTTCAAAGTTGTAAATTTCCCTTCAGTTGGCAGAATTTCCCTCCAAGTTCCCAAATTTCCCGGAAAGGAGCCTCCCAGCCTCCCAACATTTTCCACCCATGGTGGTCAGATAACTTTATTGTCAAGAAATAAGGTTCTCATGGAAAGAAATTGACTGCTTCGTAGCTCATAAATAATTTGCTTACTGAAAACTTTCAAATTTTCAAATGATGCAACATGCAAAACTTGTATTGCATAATATTTTGTGTGTGATTTCATTTTTTTTCAGAGGTTACTGGTGATACTGTACTTAATTGTTTAATAAAAGCTGTTTTGTTTCAGTATCATCTGGATGCAGTGCAAATACATTATTTCCCCTTATAAGTGTTAAATCATTTAGCTGGCAGCGACAAGTGAATCCTCACTTGTAAACGAGTGATATAGTGCAATGGACTTTGCAAGGCTGAATGTAAACCTATGTAATTGGAAAATTTATGCTAATAACTGCATTTTACTCTCAGACTAATAACAAATTTATGCTTCCTTATATTATTTGTCAGACTTGTGGTGAGTATATACTTGTATTGACAGTTTTGCACACTTGCCTGTATTCATTCTCATGAGAATGGATTTGTTCTTGTACTCACAGAGTTTGAAAGTTTTTTTATTGGGGCTAATGCAAAATTTTGTACTTGTACTTGTGCAAAACAACATCTCTTACTGGTACTCACAACCAGAGACACTGCACTGGCATTCTTGCTAAATTGTACTCTCACACTACAAGTCTGACACTTGTGCAGGATGAAAAGGTACGAGTCAGAAGTGCTTGACATAAATCCTTAAAAAGAGCACTGCAAAAATGAGTCTACAGTATGGAAAGGAAACTCACAGCAACTCAGGGCTCTTGCCCTGTTGCCTTTGTGAGGCACTGAAACAAATGTCAAGGGCACCACAGATTTTTGCTGTTTCTGCCAGTGGTAATGTCAAGCCCTGCATAGTATTCAGTTTGTTTTTTTTACAGTTTGTTTTTTGATTCCATTAGAAACTATGAATTAACAAAGAGGATCAAAGATACAGTATGTGTACATAAATGATGCAGTGGAACATGTAATTAAAAATTTGTGATAGCACACTATACACTAAAAGTACATTTCCCAAAGAGTTCAATGTATAATAGAGTCAGACAGACCTTCCCATGATTCCATGTTCTTTGGACTTGGGACTTGAGACTTTGAAAAGTATACTGTAACTATTGCAAGTTTATAGCTACAGTAGTTAAATGTTGAGGGGTATTCCAAAATTTCTCCAGTAATTCTTGAATTAAATACTGTAAGTTTGAATTTGTTCTGGCTAGGTGGATTGTGACTTTTGAGTTCTGTAAAATTACACTTTTAAAGGTCATATGTTGACATTTTGAAGTGTTAGGTTTTGGTAATATTACCTCAAATGTGGTATGATTCAAGTGCTCTGAAAATGTCATAGCTGAAGTGGTACTGTTTTAAATTAGTAAGTTGTAAGGGTAAGTTATTCGACTTTATATATTTGACTTTATTTGACTTACTTGCCAGTTACTTTGCTTTAATGTTATGTATGGGCAGTAAGAGTATTTTGAAAGATGGCTGAAATTGCATCCTCTACAGTATAAATAAATAAGTTAAAAAAAAAGGTCGCCTTTATTGTACCAAAAAAAAAAAGTCCCAGGAGAGTAGTAAACCACTTTCCTTAAAATCCGGTACATTTTAATTCATCATCTATGAAAAAAACTGTAATACTGCTGTCCTGAAACAAGTTCTGGTAAATTTTCAGACCTGTTATAGATACAGCTTTGTTTTAATATGGTTGCAGCTTAGGCAGGGAGTTGCCACCTCCCTGGTTCAGGTGTTCTACCTGATTTCTGTAGTATACTGCTTTGGACTGTCATCTCAGTGTCATACAGAATGACCACACAAGGAACAATTGTGAGATGTTAATATAAGATGGAGCCAATACCCCTAGGAGATTAGCTCCATGGTTAAACTGTACTCATAGATGGCCAGAAGAACATTGGCCACCATTAGAGAAGCAAAATTAATGTGTTCATATAACAAGAGGAACTACAGTATTTATTCCCCAAAGAGTGCACATGACAGTCCTGGCATGAAACTTCTTCCATGATTTTGTTTAAAGGGGAATTTTCATCATCCCAGACAGTTCCAATTCTCCCAACTATGCATCTTCTAGCTCCTCCCATAACTGTATGAAGCTCCTCTTTGTGCAGGAATAAACCTGTTTTATTGCTTAAGGCCATGTCCTGGTGAGCATACAAGGCTATATAAAATGTAATAAAAGTACTCTCTCTGCCTTGTGTGGAATGTGAGCTACTCTGCATCTTTCAAATTTTCAAACTTTGATGTCAATCAAAGAGCAGTCACCAACAGAGAATTTTGATATACATACACTAAAAATATACTTTGGGGTGATGACAGTCTGTCTTTAAATGAAAGTCTATACAGTAGCATAGTATATGTAAGAAAAGTGAATCTCGGAAGATTCAAATCAGCATGCAAGATACGTCAGGGCGTGATAATTTGCCCCTTGCAGCAGTGAAAACCACCCCAAGGAAACATTTAGGACAGGGAGAAAATACAAATTTAAAAACTTGGCTGCCTAGTATTTGTAAATGGAAACTATTAACATATATCCCTAGCAAAGTAGTGGACCCTAAAGTAGCACCTGGAAATGATGAAGGGGGGGGGGGGGAGGTGGAGAGAGGATTTTTCTTGAAACATTTGAAAAGTGTTAGGGAGCCCTGTGAATTAAAAAAAAAATTTGCTTTCACGTTCAAATAATAAATCAGGATACATTATTGCAAAATGCCTTAGACAGGAAGTTGCTACAAGTGGATATGATGTCATGGTTGCAAGCTCAGTATTTTTATGTTTATATTATGTATGTTATTGTAACTTTGTATTTTGACGTGGTTATTAAAATGTGTTTAGTCGGGAAGAGAAATGTAGTCATAGGTCTAAAATACTCTAGGTAAGACATACATGTTTTTAAGCTCCAGTGTGGGTTTTTGGTTTCTTAATTTGGTAAGTAATAATTCTCATACCTGCAACATTCTATTAAAGAATAATATTTGTACTTTACATTGCTTAGGAAGTGTGTTTCAAAGTGATTAATAGTGTTCAGAAGCATGTCCCTCATTCCTAACTTCACACCCTGAGAAGTGAAGGGCAAGTAGAAAACAATTTGAATTTCCTTCACTTTTCAGGTCGTGGGGGTAGGGGTGGGGACATGCTTGAAATCATGTGAAATGCTGAAACTGCATTAAAATATCCTGTGGGATGGGATTTGACAACAACAACTCTAACAGTTTTACTCAGTGTACCAAAATAAGTTATGGAGTAACGGAGTAACTTGTAAGCACAAAATTTTTGCTTTCAGTTCAGTTACACAATTTGACATAAATTGTGCAGAGAAACTTTTTGGAAGCAACTGTAGACAGTTTAAAACAGTATGGCAATATCAATGGTGCCAGTACTTACAGTAATTTCACAGAATTGATAGATATACAGTAACTATTAACTGTTATACCAGTCTTGTAGTAAGTGGTTGATGTAGGTAGTTTCTAGCACTGCCTACAGTAAACATGATATGAAATGGAAAAAATTACAAAACCATAACAGTCATACTGGACATGAGCCTCAATGAACTTGTGAGTTTTCTACAGTGTAATTCCTTGCCCATTTCCTAGGATTGTGCTGTATATTAAACTCAATTATCTGCACAAATGAAAGTTCCAGATATGAAGCTTTTTCAATTCTGTTTTAATGTGGTATTTGAAAACTTCAAACAGTATTTTTTTTCTGGAATATTTCAAATAGTTTTGATTCTCTTTTGTATCATATTGTAGAGGGGAAGCAATGATCTGTGTGTAGAAGCCTACTGTACTGTGAATGGAGTTGTACCAAACCCCTTTGCTTTACAGACAAGGAAAAGGGCCACACAATGTGCAAACGTAAAAGGTGCTTTACCCTTGGAATGGCCAAGATGTTCCTATTCCATGTCAGTATAGACTCTAATGTAACAGCTATGGGTTCTTGGCTGTGTATACTCTTGTGTTCCTGGGGGTGGCGGCAGTAACTTTTTGGAAGTAGTTGTAGATCATGCTCAGCTATAGAAGTAGATAGCCTGCAGATATATTCTCCAAAAGCATAGTGTTTTACAAGTGAGGATAGGCAAGCTTTACATTTGAAGTTCACAGTGAAATCTTTCTGTAGTCGGTCGGGGGGGATGGGGGGAGGTGGAAATTTAAATTTTTTGTTAAGTGAACGATTGGAATTAACTTAATGACTTTGAATCCAATGAGAATCTGCTTTTGTATATTACTGTGTAGAAGTCACGGTTTTGATGAATGGTGCTTTTCCTGTCATAATTGATTTTTGGAGGAGTTCAATGCAGAATGCTGTTTGTCCCAAAGGATCAATGGAATGTTACTGTATACATGTATACCAGATATGTTTCAATATCATGCTACCTCCCCTCCTTCCCATATTTCAAATTGTCCCAGATTTTGGACATGGTGGAAAGATCCACCTTGTATGATTCATTTGAAAGTAAGCTGTGAGGGATACACCCCTGTAGCAGGTAGATCTTTTAAAGGGATTTGCCAGTGACAAAAATCAATACCTCCAAAAAAATGCAGAAAATTTTTTTAATCTAGGAGGTGAAAACTGCATCTCAATAGCTTGTAGCGTTTGGAAGATATACATTTTCAAAGAAATGCAATTTTTTCTCAAGACGAAGTGCATCATGGGAAACTGTGATGTCATCGCGGCACATTAATTTGACAAAGCCTTGAATTTCTTTATGATATTGACACCGCTGTAGGGAATATTTATCAACTTTGTTTACTGTGCCCTACATATGTTGTAGATTTATGCTAAATCTACATGGAAAGATATTCAAACATTCCAGCAGTATCAAATTTCAAGGACAACAGGACATTCAATTATAAAGAAAAACAAAAGAAATCTGAGGCAATGTGCCCACTTTACATAACATTCTGTGACCTTGATGAGAAGTGGAGGTATTTTTGGACAAAAATAAGCAGTCTTTAACGTTAGATATCTCGAGTTAGGAAAAGAGTATTGCTCCGGGGTTTGAAGGGCATGAACTGGAATATTTTTCTCTTTCACATAGGATCCTAATGAAAAGCCACTGGAAAATACCTTTAAAATGAGAAATTAATGGATAAGTACAGGGTTCCCCCATCACTCATTGACCTGGGAAAAAATCTATTTACATTTTTGCAGGTTAGTGAAAGTTTAAGAAATACCCAAATCATGAAAAGGCAAAACATGGAAATAATGCTCAAGGTGTTTAGTGGTCCAAGAGGGAGGGTAAACTTGTGCCATATGACATGTGTCATGTATGTGTACAAATTGTGTTTATTAATGGACTAAATAGAATTTTGGAATTATATATGTATTTCTAGGAAGTATCTGGGAAAATTCCAAGGGAATTTTTGTGCATGTGCAATGCTGGAACTGAAATATCCATTGCAGTATTTTGTGCAAACCCCTTTCAGGAATATGTAACGTGCAATATTTAATAATGATGATTTCATTGATTAAGATCCAAAAGCAGCACTCGGCAAATTTATGGAAACTTATTTCTCTTAGTACTTTCAATAGATATGACCAATTTCATAGTATTGTTCAATTGTTCTAGCAATCTTTTTGCACCCGACTTAAAAGTTAAAACAATAAGGCACAGTGAATTGTTGCTGAACAAAAATGCTTCTAATGGCAAAATTTTAAATAGAACAATTGTTCCTTACAACCTTGAATGAAACCAACATCGAAAAATCTAGTATAGTATTACAATGATGCATGCCCACATTTCTAAGAAGTTGATACTTTTAAGGGGGGAGTTTTTGGTAAAGTACCTTTCTTCATTTAGTAAGTCATTTTCGAAGAATTGGATAAATGTCTGATTATGTTTGTTGCTTATCTTAGCAGATTAGAATTTTCTGTAGATAGTCTAGTGTGAAGTGCTGTAATTCAGTAACATATGCATATTGTTGTCTTTGCCCAGTAGGCCCACAATAGATTGATTTCAAGCCTAGTTTTTAAAACGTGCACATGCTGAACACGTCTATCTATTTCAAATGTGTGTATTTTTTTTTGACTTAATAGTAAGTTTTATTGTGTTATATCATGTTACATTATTCATCAATATTTTGTAATATGATACTAAGCAAGATCTACAAAAATAAAAAATACATAAAAAACAAAAAAAGGGGGGGGGGGAGAAAAAAGGGAGGATTCAGAATACTTTGGAGTTTCTATAGGGTCCTATAGGTTTATTAACACTGTCAAAGTTAATGCATGTACTGCTTTTTCAATAATCCTAGACATTCATTTATTACAGCTGTTGCTGTTGCAATGAGACACAGTATGATAAAAAAAAAGTTAAAAACAATGTAATTACTTAGACCCTTTCACACTAGGCTCAATACAGCATTACGCGACACAACACGGTAAAATTGAGTTGAAACTTTGTTAACTTTCACCCACTTGTTGCTGAGCGATATTGTGTGTGACAAGTGATGAGATAGAATTGCTATTTTGTTAGATCACATGACCCCCCCAAGTCCAAAATGCTGGGTGCACCACTGCTTCTTGTTGTATCATGTTTCGTGTGAAACAGGCTTAAGTTTGCGTTTTCGTTAAAAGTCTCATGGGTTATTTTCCACTTAGCAGAAAACTGACAACTGTTCAGGAGGGCCTCAAAGGATGCACAAACTTAACACCTCAACTTTGAGAACCTTTAGCCTTTGTTATCAGTCTGATCAGGGACTTTACAGAATTGAATTTGATATAAGGGAATACAGTAGCTGATTACCTCCCTTCAAAAGAGAGGCTTTGTAGGATTCATAGTCATGATGGCAAACCTGGGAAATGGTTTAAGAGAATTTGTCAAATGTTTTTGGAAGACTGTGTTTCAGTATTAAACATGAATACAGTGTCTTTTAGGAATATCAGTAACTGACTGGTTGCTGCATCCCATCCGAAGTAAGTATACAGTAATATTGAACACGTATAAATACTGCGTGTTTATACTGACGACATTAAATCTGCCTGGATACACACTGTATGCCACCAAGTATTTCTACATTGACTATAAACACAAAATTGGTCATTTCATGGCCTCTGACACTTGAAGAAGTTCTCAACAGGCTCTAGCTACAGTACTTAGCATATAAAAGCTTGCAGCTTAGGCCTTTCACAGTGTTTTGAAATTTGTGTATCATAACCATTGAGACTTTGAGCTAATAAAAATGCCTTTTCCCATAGGGGAAAGATATAGCACAAAAAGTGCCTAAAATTCCTTCAATTTTGATCATTTTTGCATGATAAGTTCATCAAATTGTTTTCTGCCATTTCCACATCATAGATCAAGCACATTTCTTTAGCAACATTGTATACATTCCACCCAAATTTTTTTGTCAGTATTTTGGTGCATAGGAAATCTCATAAAATAGTGGTATGCTTCCTTTACATTGATGCCAAGTTCATAATGGTAAATATTTATGCCATACCATAGACCCTACAAAAGGTTTTGAACCATTTTTCATCAGCATGACCCCAGAGTATATATCACCCAGGATGGTGTACTCAGATTATGTTCTTCACCTTAGAACGCAGCTTTGCCAGTATTTTCGCTTAAGTTGTAGCTGTGCATGCAATTTGGTCTGGTGAAAAGGATATACATTCTCCCATGAGACTGTTGTGTACTGTACATACAGTAGGATGTGGCCTGGTTTCTAGCAGCAAACAGAACATCACATTTTAGCTTTGCTAATCACATTCCCACAAGCAGCCCTCTCCTTTCCAACAAAATAATGCATTGGCAACTAGGACATTCCCATACTCCCTGCAAAAATCCTGGGTACCCTGCCTCTGTGGTTATGGGTACCCCATGTTAAAAACCGCTGGACCAGACTGATTATTTGGTCAAAGTTCTGTTGTAATAATATTCATATAAATATTTTTTTAGAATCAGTTTTGTAGTTGCCAGTAAAATCTTAAAAGGAAGTAGGCCCCCAGTGTTTTAATAAAACTATACTAGTTTCATGTTTGTATTACATGGAAGGCTCACTCTGGAACTCTGTTTTTTTTTTATGGTTTGACCAAGTGTCCCATTGTGCTATAGTTAAAAGTTTTCAATAAATGATAAAAACTAATAGTTGTATAATTTGTAATGCACAGTAAATAGGCAAGAAATACAGTGTTTATATTTAATACAAAGTGAAAATGATAAGGAGTGACTGTATTACACATACGTATGAGCAAGAACAAAGTAGCACAAGCTTGAAAAACACAGATCTTAAAAATGAAGTTTTTAGAAAAGTGAGTGATCTGCCACACATGAGGCATTATAGTGTAAGAGATTATTGGGATGTATTGATATCTGAAAATGTAATTTATTCATGACTGTCGATTTGCTAGAGTGAAAGTCAATGGAATTTATATGCAAACTTTGTGTATTTGAGTTGATCGACCTTTCTAATGTAGTCATTGTTGCAAAGAGCAATTGGGTTCATGCATCACAAATAGTGTGGTAGTGTATTATTCATAGCACATTAAATTCAAAAGTTGAGACCTATTTATGCAAGGTGACTGAACTGGTACCTAAAAGAAGTTGTATTGTTATCTTGATAGTGACTTCTGCCTTACCTGTAATGTGTACAAAGACAAAGGAGAGATTACTGCCAAGAAAAATTTTTTAAAGTATTTGAGGTTGCCTTCATTTCTGTGTCAGTTTTTAGCAGTGAAATATCAGGCTATTAATTATGAAACCTTGAGAGCTGAAATGGCCCATGGAAGCTCTGCATCAGACATATTGTATTTGACTCTCTCATTCTACAAGGCAGGAAACTAAGAGAAAAGTGGGGGACTAGAATTTTCATTATTTCACAATCTTAGTTCTGTACTGTTAATTTTCTTAATAGTCCTACTCTCCTGTATTCTGCGCCTCCTAAACCTGATGTAAACCTGCAGTATGAGCAACAGAACAAAGCTACAAGCATGGGTGGTGATCCGATGGTGGGGGTGTACAGGGAGACTTGTCCCCCCAATATTTGAGAAATTGTCCATTAACTGTGATTTTTCACACAGTAAATTATTTGAAAATGGAGTCATGTCCCCTAGTATGGAGAACAAATCACCGCCCTTGGGTACAAGGGTTGTACCCATTTTTTGTTGCTTTACATGTTACAGTAGGAGGACTAAATTGATCCTGCTATTGTGATGCATAGCAACCAACTTGAACCATGCCCCTAAAACAGAACTGCTGTGGTGCTTATTTGGATGGGTGCCACAGTTGTTCATCTTGAATGTCTTTTTTGAGTGGAGGTATTTACAGTTTAAACGATACAACTTAAAGTGAATTAAGAAATACTCAGATCAGGGCATTTTGCTGTACCACAGATCAAGTGCCAAAATATTTTCACTTGCTTACACAAGCTTTGAGCTACTGTTTTCTTTTCTCTCCACAATGAAATATTATCCCACTGAAACTTCTCCGTCCAAGTTTAAGACATTTAGGTGTATGGTATTTCAAAGATAACATTTTCTTTCAAAATGAGTTCTTTTTGACACAGGATTGATGTCAACAGAACCACAATTTCAAACTTGAAAATTGTGCATGCTTATACAAAGTACCAGTCTTGTTCTGGCATTCTCTGTAGTGGTACAACTTCCTTTCCAGCATGCATTTGAATTCTGTAATACTAAACTCACTTTCATATGAAGTTGTAGTTGCTCTCATTTAAACCAGATTTACTGTAAGTGAGGCTTTGTGTTTCTTCTTAAAAATGTCTCTGTTAAAAAAGAAGAAGAAGAAAAAAAAATAGACAACCTGTTTTATTTTAAAGTGAGCAGATCATATGAAATGGGTACAACTCAAATGTATCATCCTACAAGATAGAGAAGTGCTAGAGAAGCAAAAAACCATTTTCTGAAAGATCTAAAGCTCTGAGTTTTAGGAGACATCTGCTCTGTCACTTTTGTAATTTATGTAAGTGAAAGTGAAATGGGCAAATAGGATGTTGGTGATGAAATGTTGTAATGTTGAAGTTGTCTTTTAGTAATGTAAGTTTTGTTTTTGTAATGTACATGATGTATGGTGTAAGTGGTTTACTTGTTATGTTGTAGATGTCAATATTTTACAATAAGCATCTCAAGGTATTTGCCAGTAGCACAGATTTGTGCTTTAAGCTTTATCTGTAATGTTCAAAAAGCAGAGAGAATCCTTCCTTCTACAGTAGCTTTTTAGTCAGACATGTCAGAATTTTCTTTTAATGTGTATAAGCATTGACACCTCTGTTGAAAGTACAGTATTAATTTAGTGGACAAGATTTATCATGCATGTATTATTTCGCATTGAAACTTAGGCCAATGTGTCAATGCGTAGAATTTGGGCAATTTTTACTTTAAATCAACTGAGTTAAATGTATGTCAGTTTACCTGTGGATGAAAAGTCACAGTACAGATAGTGCAGACAATTTAATGCTAAGCACTGTACTGTAAAAAAAAAAATACAGACAGTATTCAAATTACAGGAGCTTTATTCCATCAGGATCTCACAACAGTATGGCAGCCATTGTGTGAAGTATTGGAATAATGGAATCACAATTTCACCTTCCATTTCCATTATGCCATCCAGACTTAGCAAATTCCATTGTTTTAATAGTGGACCGGGGACCCCCAAGGTTGATCCAATTACAAACCTCCACTCCTTTCCAAGTACAAATTCTGCCCATCCAATCACTCTGCCCCTGGATACAAGCTTTGTACAAGATGCTACCTTTTAAACTGTGTAATGCTCTGATGTGTAAGTCTTACCCCACTTACCCAGGGCATGGACAGTCATTGCTCAATAAGTGTGTGCACCCCTCAGTCACTGCATTCACATGCATCTTACATGTAGCGAAAACTAGTGATAAACCCCAGAGCCACAGAAGTGACTGGCAGTTCGTTATTTTTTTTTTTTACTAACATGTTACCACCCACTGTAAAGTCACTGAAATGGCTGACAGTTTTTATATACTTTTGCACTAAGTGTACAATAACTGACTCACAGTGACTCACCCAGGTTTAGCAATTAAGTGATTGACATCTGAAGTGACTCACTCAGGGTTGGCCAGTTTTTACCAGGCAGTTTTTACCACCCGGTAAAAGCCAGGTTTTTACTGGTTTTTCCCACCTAGAAGTGGGAAAAACTGGGAAAAACCTGAAAGTATATAGAATTCTGAAAAAATTGTGTGGAACTTTTGGAAGAGCATAGAAACTACAAGAGAACGACTTCTTAGGGTAGGTAATCCGAAGTGCAGCCATACTTTATAACTTTGTGGATTTGCTAATTAGAGTATTGTAAATCAAACATAAACTGGATGCTCACATCAATCAACTTTATTTTTCATTCTGCTTGTGGGTAATCCTAGAATCTAGAGAATCAGTAAGTATTAAACTACTGGTGCCTTCGTAGTAGGCTATGCTTTGTCATCTTATTTATGTCACATCTTTAGGTTTTGTTACATGGACAGTTCGTCACCCTATATCATGGAAGTACTTCCGTGATATAATGCAACACGTCACAAAAAGTTGGAAAAAGAGCAATGTAAATTCACCTGTCTTGTCCACCTCAAAGTGTTTTATCACTCATGCATGAGGTTATAATAATTGGACTATGTGTGTATACGTATCAGTATGAACAATTGGGCTGTGTGTCATGTGTATGGCTCAATACAATGGACATTTAATTGGGCCCATATGCCTTTAGTGTTTGAAGCAGTTTCCATTGAGCCACCTGCATTAAAGTTCACCTCAATAGACTGTATTTGTGAAAAGAAGTGTCTGAGCATACAGTAGGCCTAAAGAATTTAGGAGGGGTGGGGGGGGGGGGTAACATTATGGGGGAACAGGCTATGCCTACTGCAGGGAAAGAGATATGAAAAATACCTTTTGCCCACAAAAAGTAGAATTTTGTTGTGATAAAATAGCTTAAAATGAAGCTAAGAGACTGTCTTCATGTTCAATTACATATGCCTGTCATGACCAGTATTACCCTGCATAGTAACAGTTTTCAAGACGGAAGCGGTTTTTACCAGTATTTACCAGTTTTTCCCGGTATTAACCAGTTTTTCCCGGTTTTTACCTGGTTTTTACTGCTTAGCAAGAAAAACAGGTTTTTCCCAGGAAAATGCCAACCTTGGGCTCACTCCTTATTTACTTTGGTGACATATAATATTGGTACAGTGATGCACATGTGTGCCACATTCTTACTGTCACTGACTCAACCTTGACTGACTGTGTCTGAGGTTAGTGGTGAGTCATTCAGTTGGTACATGCAAGCACTATCAGCAACACCTGGCTGTGATTAAAAAAGTAAAATTAGACACAATTTCATCATTGTTTCAAGGGCAAGAACAGATGACATTAGGTATCATTAAAATTTTGTTTTTGTGTCGTTATTTGAGATAAACTTACTTGAGACAAATTCTTGAGAAGGAAAGCACAATTAAGTTTTTGGGTGGAAAGTTGTTTTAGGGTTTAAATTTAGTGAAAACCATTTTGTGCTGTCTTGTACAGGTTTTTCAGTGTCATGAAAATCTTAATACATGAGAAGAACCAGCTGTAATGGGTATGTACTGTACCTTTCCATACCATCAAATTGGTTTAAAAGGATATACCAGAAGGTTAAATGTCAAGTCACAAAGTTACTGCTGAAAGGTCATACACCCATATAGCTTCCTGGTGTTTAGTTGAAGTAAGAAAATTGCATCAACTTATTCAAAAAGCCCTTGGAGGAAACTAAAAAATATACATTTTTTTTCATCAGCAGTTTGCATTTGAGGATATGTTTAGCAGGATAGGGAAAGGAAATTGCTACAGTTATTCTGTCGTAGGCGTACTTCAGTTATTTCAGCCTAGTGGCTAAAAGAACCACAATCCCTTGAGATTTAAGGTAATGCCGCAAGATTTCTGCTTGTACGGTAGTTGTGACAGCTTATACTGTTGTAGGTGTACTCTTATTTTCTTCAGCCATTGATAAAAATACTGCAATCCTTTGAATCTGTTTTGCTACTTCGTAATACCTAGCCGACTGTTTCAGCACTTCGATAAAAATAAACTGCAATCCCCTCAGGTTAATAACAAACAAGGATTAAGGTAAGTTCTGCTTCAGCATTATGGTAATGCTGCAGTTGTTACATAATACTGTGGATCAGTTTGTTATTGATGATGTTGTTGTTGTTATTGTTGTTGTTGTTGTGTGTCTGAAAATAAGTATATTGTGTGCAAGATAGTCCTGCTTGCAATTGAACCAGCTTGTCTCTAGGCTGTATTTGGTACTGTATATGAAAATAGTTTGAAGACCAAAATGACTTCCCATTATTTGTGTTAATTCACCATTCAGTTCTAGACCCTGGTTGCTATTGTTATGTGGTTTTGATATAGTTGAAGGTATCTATGTACACAGAACAGAATATGATCTTCATTCTGTAGTAATGCACTTTTTACAGTTCAAGGCACTGTGCACTTAACTATCAAAGTTCAAAGTCAATGGCCTTCAGCATTCAAGATTGGTTCTGTTAGTGGTTAATATGATAATGCTTAAGGACTGTCAGTCACTCTAATGCCAAAGGAATGTTCATGGTGGTCTATCCCATGAAGAATAAAAAATATGATTACTTTCGAGTTACTGGTTTGAAAGTGCTTTGCATCTAAGATGTTTTTACAGTTCACATGTGATTGATTTTACAAGTCATTAGTTGGAATATTAGTAAATAGTGCATTGCATGCCAACCTCCTGTGCTTGAAGTTACATACATAAAGCATGTAACACTGTATCTCATTTATCACAGAAGGAAGAGAAATTGAACACTTTAGATTCTAAGAAAATCAAAGGAAGTGTGTCATTAAATATTCATTGTGTATGTTGGACTTTGATTGGCAGGATTCTTGGAATTTTGAAGGTCATGTATAGTATTACATAGTGAATTGCTACCTGTGTACTTTGTAAATAATGTATTAAATACAGTGCAGTGCAGTCTATTTGTGGTTGCTAAGTGTAGATGTTACTGTTAGGTTTAGTTTTGCTACTGTGTGCTGGAAAGTTGTTTCATGAACTATTGACACTTGTACAGACATCAGGCAGGATCTGATAATGGGTTTCACTTAGTGTTAATGCAATTTAGAATATCTGTTTGATTGATGAAGTTACACTTGGGTAGTGTATAATTTAGATGTTTATAGTGCATGATAAAACAGTACGTTGACCTTTTGGGTGAAGTTTGGATATACAGTACTTGTACAGTGTTGTGTGATTGGCTCTTTGAGAGTAAGTACTGTAATTTCACTGTCTTTCTGTCATATCAATCATTCTTTTAGTTTGATTAGAGATATTCGTCTTCTGCCATATTTTATTAGGCTACTACTGTGTCTTTGCTGGTGCTTCTATAGCATATCAGATGGCAGTCTTTTGTATCAAGTGACATACAATACAGTATTCATAGATTCACTCTGTAATACCCTTTGCTACCAGTGTTGTGTATTTTTTCTCACCTCAAGCAAGCTTATGGGATGTATTATTAATTTACTGTAAACTTGATGTTACTGTAGGAGTTCATGTGTCCTGTATGCTACAAACAAGAGATAGATGTTTCTTTGCAGCTGTGATTAAGTATGCTTTTTCACCACGTGTGTGGTTAATAATTTAGCAATATGCAAACTGTAGGCCTTAATGTTACAATGGAGAATTTGTATATCAATTCAGTGTGGGGACAATTAAGATGCTACCGTTGAAGTCTGTCTGCAGATTCTTTCAATAATTAAGCCTACCTTGTACTATGAAATTTGACCATACAGGAAGTGCATAATACTACAGTATGGTTTCTAAAGTGGTGGCTTACATTGTGTATTAAGATGACCTGTAGAAGATGTTTTTTTTTTGGGGGGGGGGGGGGGGAAGGGAGTGAGGGAGAAGGAATTTACTCTCTTATAAGAAAAACTGTTTGTACCTGGTTTTGGCTAATATACTTAGGCTTTCATATTGTTTGAAACTATATTACTTGAGAAAGATTACCCCTCACCCAAAGCTCTTGAAAATATCTGGTATAGGCTTACAGTACTATCACTCTGTGCCTTGAATGAAGGTCTTACGTCAGTGGCTACAGTGTGGCAAAGGCTTTCTGTTGGGTTGGGTGGTATACCAATATTCACATGAATACCTGTATTCATTGTACGTGGAATATGAATACCAAATAGTGTGTTACTGTTTCCGGTTCTTGGTAAAATTACCTGGTATTTCTTTCATTGATTTCGTATTTCTCTTTTTTCCCCTAAGCAAAAAGAATAGACAACATGCATCTTTTTCTCTTTACAATGTGTCATAATTGGTGAAACTTAACTTTATTATGTACAGGCTGTACTTCCATGTTTCGCATCAATGCTCAAATCACCCCAACTTTTCATGCACTCCACACATGGTAATTTTGCAAGGGTTGAAAAAACTTGGTCAGTTTATATGCTGTTTAAGTTCTGGTGACATGCCACCAGGAGCTGTTTCACTTTGTCAGTTAAAGAACAAAATCTCTAATGAAAGAGCTGTTGGAAGTATTTCAATATCATTTATAGTCCTCAAGATGTATGTCTTCAAAGTTTGATGGTTTCTGAAGTAAGTCATTGCCTAGATGCGAAAGTAATGATGCGGAATGTTACACGTTTCTTTTGTTAACCCTACGTAAATTATCTCTTAATTACTGATCAGATAGCCTACAGTTTGGTGAGTGATATCAATGTTTCCCAAGGAAACAATTTTAACTTTCAAAAGAAACCTCTCAGCAGATAGCAATGCTACTAGTGTCCTTGAAACAAAGGTTGAAGAAACAAAGGCTAACATTAGCCATATATGGTATGTCCCTCTTTCAGTGTCACATATGGCATAGTTGGCTCATGTTTATTCATGACACAAGTGTGAAACTGAAATTACCCTGTAAAATGGTCAATATTTGATGGATTTTAATGGGAATTACAGCTATTTTCTGGATTTTTAATGCTTTTTTCCATCAAATATCCAACTGTTATTTTTATATCACCACACCTTTAAGTGAAGGATAGTTCACTGTGCTGTCCTTCCCTGACCAAACATGTTGGAAGGTTTCCTATTTGGAAATTTTCAATATGTTTTTCTATAATATAAGTATGATTTTCAGAGCAGGGGGGACTACTTGTGCAAATTTACTACAAATGGTACCAGTCCTGAAATTATACAGTACCAGCAAACCCTATTTCCTGTGAAACATTTTTGGTTTGGATAAAAAAAAAACCTATGCATTCATGATGGCCTGTGTATGTATGTGTGTATGTGTGTATTTGTGATGCCTTGTTGACATGATATCTCAAGACATGGGAAGAATGGATACTCCTCATACTTAGCATGTAGATGCATTATATGAAGAGGAGGAATGCTCTTATTTTTGGTGGAGGTCAAAGGTCATCTGAGGTCACTAGAGGGAGAAAATCTCAAGATAGGAGGCATAGATGCTCATAATATGTAGGATATAGATCTGCATTATGTTTAGAGAAAAGACCCTATTGTTTTTGGTGAAGGGCAGAGGTCATCTGGGGTCATTGGAGGTCATACTCTGAAAACCTTGTTCGAACAATACCCCTAGGTACAGCAGGATGCATGGATCTTCTTCATACTTAGCATATAGATGCATTATGTCGAGAGGAAGGACCTTGTTGTTTTTGTTGGAAGTGAAAGGTCATTTAGGGTCATCAAAGGTCAAACTCAAAACCTTGAAACATGATACCTCAAGGTAGGAGGCATGGATACTCTTCATACTTACCATGTAGATGCATTATGTCAAGAGAAAGGACCCTATTGTTTTTGGTTAAGGTCAAAGGTCATCTAGGATCATTGGAGATCAAACTCTGAAAACTAAATTAGCACAATACCTCTAGGTACAGCAGGATCTATGGATACTCTTCATACTTAGCCTGTAGAGGCATTATGTCTAGAGGAAGGACCCTGTTGTTTTTGGTCAGTAGACCCAAATGTCATGCTTTTTAACCCAGCATACATTGTCCAGCTGGTTAGCTAGCTCCTGCACACTCATTTATTGTGTGTAAGTGATGAAGAGAAGCTAGTCGGCCCTATCTGTGGCCAAAGGGTTCCTACAGAGTATGTGTCAGTCTGTGCACATTTTCTGGTAATCTTTACGTGACATGTGTAAAATACTTTAAACGAATCATCCGCATAATTTTGTAAGCTTTGCTTGCATAATTTGTCATACAGTTCCTTTTTCCTTGTGAGTTACTTGTCGTCTACCTGAGTTTCACTATCCTAACATGTATTATGTATGGTCTGAGTGATCTAGCCAGTAATATGTTTCATGGATCTTTGGAAGCAATCTCATTCTCGCAACATTGGCATACTAATTTATGAGACTATTGTTACAAAGAGCTTAAAGGGACTTTGTTTCTATGGGGGAGGATGGGTAGTTGGGATAGTGGCTTAACACTGTATAGGAAGACGAAATTAATGGGCCTAGGCTATGTACAGGTACAGTTAGCCAAGAGCCTAGCCTAGATAACATTTTAAGTGCAAGTGCAAATAGAACAAATGGTGTAGACCTACAGTACCAAGGTTTATTAATATCAGAAATTATATGCTATTTGCTCTGTTTTTATACTGGAACCTTAAAGTTCTGGTAACATGCCAGCAAAAAGACCAGCTGATTTGACTTGGAAGTTAAAGAGTAAGATTTCCCAAGGAAAGATCCGTTGGAATTATGTCCATCTTTTAAGGTTCTCAAGATATCTGTTCAAAGTTTGAATGTTTCTGAAGTAACTCATTGCCTATTCAAAAATGGTGATGTGTAGTGTTGCAGAGGGTTGGCATTTCTTTTGTTAACACTGTATTAACTATCTCTTAATTACTCATCACATACAGTAGTTTACAGATTGGTGAGTGATAATGTTATTTTTCAAGGACACAATTTTTACTTTCAAAATAAATCCCTCAGGACATACATATATGTTAAAACTGTCCTTGAAATGAAGGTTGAAAAAAACAACAGATTACATTAGCCATATTTGGACCAGTCCCTCTCTTGACTTCACAAATTTGCGTATTTAGCACATGTTTATTCATGATAAAAATGTGAGATAGAAATCACCATGTAAAATGGTCAATTTTTGGTGGGTTTTGATGGGAATTGCAGCTATTTTCTAGGTTTTTAATACTTTTTACACTTCATGTCACCAGATCTTGAAAAGTGAAGTGCAGTCAGATGTTGAGGCTATTAATCTTTGACCCCTAATGTATCATACCATTGCCTTGCTCCTGGACACCTCATTAGCGCTTCATGTGTGCCAAGTTGGTGTTCAAAATTTTCTTCACTTTTAATGAGTTGCCACTCTTATGCCTGCATTTCTTGGATGGGTCTTTCCATGCAGACTATTTTGAAGATCATTTGAAGCCGGGTATTTTCCCACCATGTCTTGTTACAGGATGGAACTATATATATTGTCGTGTACAGGAAGCTTTGTTGATGACTTGTTAATTCATCCCCTATCGTTTGCTAAATTTGGTGCATTAATTGACGTCTGTATTCTGTAATTCGATTCTCATCTGTGTTATTGGCGGGAAGTCAGTAAGACCTTTACTTAAAAATGTTATTTTAAAATGTTTGTTCTTGCTATTAATGGCTTTGTAAGTGGTAGCATAAATAAAGAATGTAATACTTTAGTGCAAAGATTTAAGGTTACAATGCCATTATTTTTATTTTGTTCGGAAATCTTGAAGAATATATTTTGAGAGCAAGTTGGACTCAGTTTCAGACGAAAACTCTAACAATAGGTCAAGTCCAAATTGTGAAAACAGTATTGTAAGTGCAATCATAATGCCAGAAGTTGGTATTGAGTATGTTTTGTGTGGAGATAGGTGTTGGTAGTGGGATGGGAATAGGGTTACAAAGGATAACTGTATACATTTAAGTGGACCTCAAAGTCTATAATTACAGGAATATATATTTCAGAGTTTGGAAAGTGAATTTCATTCATCCAACTCCCATTTTCATAGCTCACTCCATTGCTGAGGTATGAAATGTTGAAATTTATTCACTTAATTTGAAATAGTCAATTGTGCAATAATTTGTGAAGTCTTTCTTGTACAACTGACATGAACTGCTTTTGTTTCCTTTTGAAATTAAGATGTTTATAGGACCTTGAAACAATTACAGTTCCCTTGCATGGTACGTTGTACAGAGAGGACTTATATAGCCAAGTCACCCTATAACAGTAAGACAGTGATCACATTTTGGTACAAGGTGCAGTGGCTTTCGAAAAAACGAACAACAAAGACTGTAATTTGAGTAGTACAAGAATGACATCGCAAATTATTGCGCAATCCACAATTTTAAATTGAGTGAATAAGCTTCAACACTATCTCAGCTCAGGAATGTCCTGTGAAGATGGGAGTTGGACCATTTGGTTGCATTTTTCAAGCTTTGTAACATATACTTTTGCAACTTCAGACTTTAGGTACACTTTAATATTACAACTTATTAATGGTGGCTCTCCTTCAGTTTTCCCCATTTGTACCTATTGCAAAGTTTTCCCCATTTGTCCCTATTGCAAACGTAAAACTTAAGCAGCTTTCATGCCTGCCTCCAGAGTTTCTTCTTTCTTCCCCGTCTATTAGCCCCATACTGAACAGGTAGGTTATGCCCAACGTCTTTTTGATGGTGCGATTTTACTTCATTTTGTATACACATTGTATGTTGTTACACTGTATGCCAGTTTGGCATGGTGTAGAAATAAGCAATGGGGTAATTTAGATAAAACATGTAAACCTGTGGCCAATCAGATATGAACTTTCTGTTATAGTTTAACCCTCCCAGCATCCACTTCCAGAACACTGGTGGCTGCTAACCATGATATGATTGTGAAACGTGGGTTTGATACTCCATCCTTAGGTGGATATGGGATTATGCCTATAGGTACAATAGTACTAAGGCATCTCTGCTTTCTGGCTTCTGGACTGGGGGTTGTTGTTTGGGATGTACCTTAAAGTCTTGTAGTGGAGGATTACCAGCAAAAAAAAAAAAAAAAAAAAGAAAAGTGATTAACTTCAGCACACCTGGGGGATGTTATAAATGGTGACAGTTGACTTTGCTCCAATGTGTAGGTTTGAATGTTTAAAATGCTATATGTCTTCAAAGCTACCTTGAAAAATTGTGGAAAAAAAAGCAAAATCCACTAGTTAAAACTCATCCACTGAAGGGGGGGCTACTGTTTATTGCTTTACTTTGCCACCTGGGTGATAGATTTTGATGGCCAACCATGTCAAGTGGGAGGAAAATCAGAGTATCTTAATAAAAAACCATGTATCTTGATGGGCATTGGAATTACACACTTGAAACACATTGCTGCAGGGCAGGGTAAACCAGCCAGCCACCCCAGGGCCAGGGCTCGACAAATACGTAAGTCTGCTTGCCCGGGACTTAGTTCAAAACATGTTGGGCTAGTGACAGTCAACTATAAAGGCCCCATGGGCTAGTGCAAAACGCTGTACAGCTGTGTAGTTGGACTTAGGCATACATGCCTTTAAAGGCTAGTGGAAATGTCCTTCAGGTAAGTGAAAGAAGTTTGTCCAGTGCCCCATGGGCTAATAGTAAAGCTTCATTTACTTCGAGCCCTGCCCAGGGCCCTCTGAATTATGTACAATATTCTAGTTATTAATACCTTCCATGCATTGTCTGTATTTGTGTTTTTGTAAATGCTCTCAGACAAAACACCAGGTGGGTACTATTTCCTGGACAGACTATTTGCATAAGGATAGAATAGTGCAGTCACTACGTCATTGATAAGAGTGGTTGTATTTAGTTTTGTCACGTTAGGATGGAACCAGGTGGCCCTCTGCAACCCCCTGTGGTGCTGCCATGTAAGTCCTTTGTTGCAAGTCAACTTCCAGGCCCTTCATGCTGTAACCAATGCAATGCACAGTTCATCTGCAGATATTATTGAAGTACCGGTACATTGTGTGTTCACAATGAACATGTGTACAGTGGTTTGCATTAATATTTATTGTTGGAAATGTTTCTTAAAGGACTTTGCATTGCCCAGACTTATACTACCAGTATGCAGTTTGACTCAAGATTGATGTATTTTGAAAGGCTTTATCTGATATACAGTACTGACGCCATATGATTTCAAGTTGTTCAGTACCATGTGATATTTGTCTATCATGTGTGGCTCCATTTGAAAAGTGGAGAATCATGTCATCTCAGCCAAATGGAAGAAAGTGATGAAAAACTCTGAGGGCTGAGGCACATTCAGGTGAATTAAACCTTAAGAGGTAGTTGTTGTTTTCATTCTCAGGCTTGAATTGTCAGGCATTTAGGAAAAAATCTCCACATTTTGCATGTACCTTACATTGAATGGTATTCTTCTTTCCCAACTGTACAGAGTCTGGGTGTAATGATAAATACCCTGGATCATCATTGGTACTTCATTCATTATTAAAAGAATTTTCTCTTTTGATTGCAGAGCCTCCTTTGAACAGTCAAGACTGGTGAGAGGGAGGAGCTGAAGCCATGTCATTGATAATGAAGTTACAACAGCTCCAGGGGGAGTCCCTGATACAGCTGCAGAATCTATATCACAGCCTTCAGTTTCCTATGGAGATCCGTTACTACTGTGCGCAGTGGATTGAAGCCCAGCAGTGGTAAGTAAATTGCTTCAGAAGGTTGGGAAGTGGGATGTGGTTTAAAAAGTTCCTGTTTCTAGTGAAGATTATTCCTTTCCAAAAATTTCCAATCAGCTGTTATCAAGACTTAGATTAGCAGACTTGTCATGCAAGTACTATTAGAGGTTAGTGCGATGTAGAGGGCATGCACTGAAAATAGTGGAGAATTTGAGGAACCCAAAATTTATGCAAGAAAGCAAATCATGTATTAATTAAGTTCTGGATAATACTGTGCAAGTCTTGAAGTCAAACTTCCAGCACTTG
Source organism: Holothuria leucospilota (assembly GCA_029531755.1). Classification (NCBI taxonomy): domain Eukaryota; kingdom Metazoa; phylum Echinodermata; class Holothuroidea; order Aspidochirotida; family Holothuriidae; genus Holothuria; species Holothuria leucospilota. The sequence continues at coordinate 10,729,923 of CM055969.1, read as the reverse complement.
AAAGAAACCCTTTACTGAACACTCTTTGAGTACCCCTGCTCTCTATAAATTGAGTATTGTGTGAAACAATAATGGTTATAAGCAGGGGAGGTGAAAGGTCTTCTTGAGGTCATTGCTCAATGACCAAAACATTGTCAGGATGGTTACTAGAGACCGACATTGTAAATTAAGGGGGGGGGGGGGAGGATTTAGAAGTAAACTTGGTGGGGAGAATTTTGAATGGGATGAAGAAATATGCCCTTTAAATATTGATATACAGTATCCCATCAATAGTGCAGTACAGTAGAATGACTATCTTTGCAATTATGTATGGGTTTAGTGATATTTAGGGGTAACAATTGATTGTACAACAGTTTATATAGACACTGTTAATTATTACATGATTCTCTACTGAAGTCATCGAAATCTCAGTACAGATGGCAGTGGATAATTATGTAGTCTTTGGGGTCTTCAAAGTTATGGTGGCATGCCACCAAAAGAGCTGTTTTTGGTGAAATGATGTGAAGGTTGAAAAAACAAAGGCCAACATTAGCCCATTTAGTATCCATCTTTTGATGTCAAAAATTTAGTACATATTTAGCTCATGTTTATTTATGATAAAAAGGTGAAATGAATATTACCCTGTAAAAGGGTCAATATTTGAAGGATTTTGATGGGAATTGCAGCAATTTTCTTGATTTGAATGCTTTTTACATTTTGTAAATCCATCTGTAATTTTCATGTCACCAGACCTATAAGTTAATTTCTGAAATGTTATGTATTTTAATTGTTCTTGTTTCTTGGGTTTGGATTCACAGCTTGGCAGAAACACTGTTATTGCTCTCATGTGCAATTCATAACTTGCTTAATATTTGCTGGTTTGAAGTGATGGTAAAAACTGTCCTGGTTGTGGACATTGTGGTTGAAATGTATGCTGATATGCACTTCATGTTCATTGGATGCTGAAGTATTGCTGGTCAGTGCACTAATGATGTACTAATGTCATCTTGTACACATGTACATGTATATACAGAAGCCTGGGATTTTGTGTGGTTTCATACTGTGTCCAGGAACTTTTTGTGGCATGCAGCATACAGTACATGAACTGTACATGCAAAGATAACTGCAATACTACTTTGAAAAATCGTGAAGCGCAAGAACACTTTATCCAGAGTTCTGCATTGGAAATACTTTCAGCATCACATTTAGTATCTGGCTATACTTACAGTACTTACAGAATGATTTTAACAGCTCTTTTCATGAGCTCGAATTAAAAGTGTGAGGTTGTGGTTAAACTTCAAGTTTCCTTTCATACTGTAGTATTGACTACATTGATAAATTCAAGGCATAGTAGATGCAGCTTTACTTGTGTGATTTCCTTAGTGTGATTGGAGATGAATACTAGCAATAACCATGATGTTTACAGTGTGTAATCAGATCGGATGACTAAGAATGTAGGTTGCCCTGGACATTAAACATTTATCTTGTCGGCATCTCGGCTGATGGCATTATGAAGCAGACCTGACATTCTTGCTTCTTACAGTCTTCTCTATAAGTGCCACTTTGCCAAGTTCTTTTTTTTTTGGAAAGACTCATCCAGACATTTTGTAGAAGAAACTAGAAAATGTTTTCTGAACTTAATCTCCTTCTAAACTGTATATTGAAAAGGTTACATAATGTAAATAATCTACAGTTCTTGTGTGCCAATGAAGGCTTCTTCATCTAGCTCTTACTTACAGGTCTTCAACTGTAGGAGTGTCCAAACCTTGAACAAAGTGTTGAAAGAGGAAAGCCAGTTTTATTTTATTTTTTTTTTTGGTTGTAGTGGTGGTGGTGGTGGGATTGGGGATGGGGAAAGAGGTAAAAAGGAAAGCACTGCCTTTTCATTAAAAAAGGTGAATAATAATATTTCATTTTTAATGCCCCAACATGGAGGCAGTCTTAATCAAAGGTGACACATTGAGGTAATTCTTAATCTACATTGCCCCTCATTACACCTTCAGGACTTCAGGAGGCCACCCTCTGCTGGAGGCGCCCACCTCCACTGTGCTATTGGTTTACCAGGGTCTTACTGGGGGTAAGTGGGGATTATTTATAGGAGGTAAGTATCAGGGCTTGTAGAATCCCAATCCAGGGAGTTTTGGGGATTATATGCATGCTTTTCTAGTCCAAGACAAAATACCTTTGTCTTGACCAAGAAAAAAGGTATTTAAGGTTTCATGTCAAAATAGCCAAGCTGTTTCAGCTGGTCCAGCCATGATGTGTACTATAGATAATTACACATTACAATAGCATGACTAAATTGTTCCTGCTATTGCAGTGTGTACAACAACATAGCAAGACTGCAGCCTGAATTTTTGACATGTGGCTATGGTAATAAGCATTAATGAGGACACAACTATCATTAAATAGTCTGCTGGAATCAAGTAATAGTGCATACATATAGTGTAACATTTCAAAGAGTCAGTATCCTTCACAAAAAGTATTAAAGAAAACTTCAGAAGTATGGTGTGGAAGGTTTCTTTTGAAAGCTCTAAATCCAAGCTGTTGCTGATACATTGCCATTCATCTGTTGAAAAGTGAGTAGGCTTGGCCAGCTCACTGAACACTTCTTCAGATTCGCAGCTGCTGGCGGGGAGTCACTTAGTGACTCTGTTTCCTTCGAGTCATGACCTCTAGGTCTCTGAAATTTTCTGTATTCAGTACTGTCAAAGAAACATGTAACGCAGCGGTTCTCAACCAGTGGGCCGCGAAGCTCTCACAGTTGGGCCGCGAGATCCGCCATAAAAAATAAAAAATTAAGAAAAAAGGATAAACTTTTTGTAAGGTGGGCCTCAGAAAAATTCTGAGAGTGAAAGTGGTCCTTGAGTTAAAAAAGGTTGAGAAGCGCTGATGTAACGTACACAAATTAATTTCTGGTGTATACATACGTAATAGTTTGCATTTTCATTTCCAAGTTTCAATGACGTTAACAAAGCAAGATCTTCCCTTCCCCAGTTTTCCTTACAGTTTAAGACCAAAATATGAATTCCCAACATGGGCAGTTTTGCACCTTGGCTATTTAAACTTTTTAGTGTTGGACTGTTGGTGTTAAGACATTCTTTTGTACTGTAGGTTGGTACTCATTTAGGTCTATAGGGGATGATGTATTTGTGCCTGTGGTATTTATGACATCATTTGTAGTAATTGGTAACTCCATTCTGTGTGAAAATCTTAAAGGAGCTATGGCATCCCCCCAATATATTAAGACATATCTCCGTAGTTCTAAATCCAGTTGGTGACTATACTTTACACGCCGAAAACGATTGTGTATTGAAAGTGCGGCTGGTATCACAGACTAGCGATATATCTACTCAGCAGATGTTAATATGTAACACACACTGGTAGTATGCTGGAAGTATACGTTGAATTCCAAGGGTGTTAAAGAAGTTCTTCTACACTGGTATAAACAAAATAAAACAAAGTTTTACAATCACTTTTGTGTGTCAACGAGTTATATTTGTACATATCTTTTAAAATGATGTAATTTGGATTGCGGGAAAGTCTGTTTCAGCCATCTTGGAAAAAAAAAAGAAAATAAAAAAGAAAAAAGCCCCGCCTCCTCCTTTTTTTGCAAAAACCTGACGGGAAACATATATATTTTTTTACTTGGCCTTAGTTGGGAAAATTGTTTCTGTCTGGGGTGAGCTTAGAGGGCCTTTAAGGCTGGGGGTACAGTATCCAACATCAGAAATGGTGTGAGTAGTGTGAGTCTAATGTACAGTACCTGTTAGGGATGATCATTGAGGATTTGTTAGAATTTGTAACAAAACAGCAAAATTCTAGAGTGACCTTTGCATTGTATGTACAGTGAAAGTGTCCTCAGAAACACTGAGCATTCTCCAAAGTCTCAGATAGGCTATTTAGTATAGTTAAAAAAATTTTCGAAAATGTTCATTTGTAAGTAACTTCAAATGATGCTTGCCCTTTCAGGAAATGTACAAGCCATTTGCAAGCTTGTAATCACCTGCAAAGTCTTTTTATGAAAGGAGGCTTTCTTAAGGGAATCTGACTGATGGCCTTTTATTTCCTTTTAAAATTCAAGATTGACATTTTTCTTTTGCCTGATTTGTTAGAGATTGAGTCTCTTTGTGCTGTGATAAAGTACTTTACATCTAAGGCTTGAGGTGTTTTTCTTGTTTTCCTGTCTGTTATGGCTATCAGTCTACAAGTATGTGCAGACACAAAACCTGATGGGGTGAGGTGTTTCGCCCAAACGTTTCCCAGGTGAGGTGCTTGTCTATTGCAACTATAGTCTTAGATAATATTAAGTAATGGAAAAGCTGTGATCAGATGTCCTGCTCTGAGCACCTCCCTGTTGTTAAGGTATAACATATTGTGTATACATACATGATATTTCAGTTTACTGTTATACATTGTTCCATTAATCCAGGGACTAACTGCATCCAGGGGCTGGTTCAGGTTTACCTGGAGGTTTAAATAGAGGCTGACATTGTTAGTTTTTAAGTGCCCAGAACAAATGGAAAGTTGAAGACAGAAGGCTTGGCATTTCTGAAAAGCTTTTTTCCACAATTAGTCTTCAGGTAGCTTTTACTATCTTTATTACAGCAATATGACAGTTGGTTGTCATTGTCAACCATTGACAAAGGATAGAAGTAAGCATGCATTACTACAGCCCATTAAGAAAAGGGTCAATTTTGATTGACTTTTAATCCATAAAGACAGAAAGCTCTGTAACTGTCTTCATTATGTAATTTGTTCACACTTTAACCCATAAAATTCTGTAAAATATTTCCAGTATGCATTATTCAATTACTGCATGCACAGTGGCTTGTTTTTCAAGTGATTTGCGTTGTTATGCTTTTACCATTTTTGGACCTGGCCAGATCAACTTGGAGATCAACTACAGCAGTGCACTGTGCAATAATTGGCACACTTGCTCTTAGTATAATGCACTTTCGTAAAACATCTGTTGATAATACTATCATGTGTATAATCCACGTTGTATAAATTCTTTCCTTTCACATGTGCATCCTCTTGTGTCTAGTGGAGTCTAGTGGAGACATTCATTCCTCATTTTGTAATGATCACAACTTGAGATAGTTTTATGTCTCAGAATGGATGAACATTAGTATGCAGATCCATACTGTAGGCTACAGTACACTTTGTATATACAGTGTCGGGCTAGGTCACCAAGTGTACAACATTTGAAGCGTCCAGTACCTTCTGTGTGCTCATCTCTGTGTTGAATGCTGTACAGCCTTTCCTGTATGATTTTCAGAGTGTGGGAGGTGGTAGGTATGAAGCCAATGGGGAGGTCACATGTAGCTGAGAACTCCAAACACATACTGTACCCTCATTTCTGCAGTGCAGTGTACTAGATTCTCAGCGAAGAGTCAAGTGTGTGTAACTTGCCAAAGCTTTACAAACATGAGAAGCTGCTAATTTTATAACTGGTAATTTTTGTGAGATGGTTAGATGGCTGTCTTTCAAAAAGGCCACACATGCTTACATTGGGTTTGATCTTACTACGAAATATGTAGTGATGATGAGTACTGTGTTGTATTCACCTTGGTGAGTAATGGGCAGTAGTAACTGCAAATTACTCACAATTACTGCATCCGGTTGTGGAGTTCGTTTAAAACATGGGAGCAATGAGGTTACCCTTTGCCACAACTGCCTCCAAGGCACCCTTGGGCAAGGTGCACCTGTATTTGCCCAGTACTTTTTGAGTGCTGTTGCCTTCGGGCATAATGTTGCCTTTGGGCGTGGTGTTGCCTTCGGGCGTGTCGTTACCTTTGGGCGTGGTGTCGTCCTCCGGTGTGTGGTAGCCTTTGGGCATGTGGTTGACAGGTGGGACTGTTTTGGGGTGGTTTGTGGTTGTTGGGCTAGGGTGTTGTTTTGGGGTTGGCTGCAGTGGCAGTTTCTGAATCTCAGTAGTAACAAAGACTCTTTTGTTCCCAGTTGCATGGGGTATATAGTTTGTTTGGTATTGTGTTTGTGATCGACAGGGTTTTTGTTTGACTTTGGGGTTCTCCCTTAGTTTCTGAGTGCCTGTTTCTACGTACTTTAAAAGCCCAATTACTCACAATACTCTACTTTAAAATTTGTTAAACTTTGCTGTAGGCTAGAATTGCAAATTATATATTGGTGGGAGATCTTCAGGTCGAAAGAAAGGGAGCATGGTTAGTATGACAACTGCAGGCAGTCTGGCTGCTTTCAGAACAGATAAAATTCAGTGTTGCCAGCTTTTCTGTGAAGCAAGAGAGCAAATTTGGCATTCAATGGGGTTTCAAAATGCCAAATAGGAAACCATTTGCATTGACACTGTTCACAAGCAACAGTTGTAAAAAATTCTCAACTTGGTTGTGAAATAGCAGGGTTTTTTATGGTACTGTATTCCACAATCCTTACTCATTCACTTATAGCATACTGCTGATGAAAATGGTTGAGAATTAACTACTCTGTACTGCTGATGAGAATGGTTGAGAATTAACTACTCATTTTAGAAAATTTTTCTGAGAAAATTGTCATAAAAACATTTTTTTATGGAAATGGAGACAAAGAGAAAAGACCAAAATAATGCCAACATGGTGTGTAAATGTTCCTAGCCAGGACAATACAAAGGGACAAATTCAGTGTTTTTGGCTTTTTAAAATGCCGACATGGCAACCATGATTAAAATAACATTACAATACAGATACGCAGAGTAAAGGTGACCAATTGGCAAAATGTGATGTGTATGATGTTGTGTGTACATTAAAAATGGTACTGTACAACATAAAATATGTAGGCTACTATATTCCCAGGGCAGTATTTTTGTACCAAGACATAGCACGTATACCTGAATTGATATAAGATATCCAGTAAGTTTACTTGTTTTGTACAACAGTACCGATTGTAATTTCCTGTCCGGTAAATATCATGAAAGTATGGATGTATTACCTACTTCCATAGTGAAAGCAGTGTGATACAGAAATATTGGTGATAGGTTTTTATAGCACAGGCATGACCTACATTTATCAAGGGTTTTTGAAGATCCTGCAGACTAGACACTAAAGTAGGAAATATTTTATAGGAAATATTTTACAGTACTGTTCAAGTTGTTTTGTTGTCATTTGTCAAGGGTATTCTCATGTATGTGATACACATTGCTGCCACACAGAGAAAGTTTGTCATGTATGAAGCTATACTGAAAGCTCAGTTAAGTCCAGCTAAGAGAAATCTCCCATAGGGTGAAAAAATTGTTTCGCCTGAGCGTTTTTACATACATTGTGCTGATAGGGAATATGTAAACTATAAGTTGTCCTATTAACAACACAATATATACAATTACCTCACTGTACACCAAGTCAGGTACATGTATCCATTAACATGCAAAATATACAATTACTTCACTGTACACCAAGCTATGTGTCCATTGACATGCATGGCTGAGGTGCCATTGAAATAACGCATATCTCAGAACTTTAAGAGGAAATACAGGTATGCTTGTGTATTTTATTGTTTTGTTTTCGTTGGTCCGTTATGGCAGTATACCTATTTCGCCTAACAGGTTGCTTTATAAGAAATTGATGTAGTAAATTAGTGAATGTGATAGTAAACAATTAAACAGTTGTTTTATCATATTGATACAGAAATCATAATTACTGTTGTTCACACTTCTCAGAAGTCGTTTAATGTGGGACATCCCCAGATCTAGTTTCCTCACTACCTGTTACTGTATAGCCATCCATTGAATGGAACCAGCATGTTATTACACCCTGATAAATTTGAAATAATGACAGCGGGGAGCGTTAAATATTATAGCTAAAATAGCTTTACTCATGTCTTTCCAGTTTGCTCTCTGAAAGTGAAAGTCTAGTGAAATGTCATGTTACAAATTTGGCCACTATAGTACTACAGTAAAACTGTTTATCAGAAACCTAGTTTATCTGAACTAGCCTCACAATGTTTAAATACCAGACTAATGTGTAGCACAATTAAAGTACAGTACTGTAGCATCTACAAAGTTTTCAGTGCCTTACAAGCCAAATTGTAGTGCATGGAAATTTCAGCAGAACTACATTAACTTTCCTTGGGACTGTATTAACATTTAAGGTAAGATGTCACGATGCATAGGATAGTATGCATCTGTGGATCTGGGCACAGAAAACTGACAATTTGTAACACTGTCAAATTTGGAAAAAAAAATGTATGCTGGTAGCTCTGAAAGTACGTTTGTAGCTCTGAAAGTGAAAGTCTAGTTACATGTCATATTACAAATTTGGTCACTTTTATACTACAGTAAAACCCTGTTGATCTGAACTAGCCTCGCAATTTTACCAGACTAATATTCAACACAATTAAGGTTTGTTTTGAAAATCTTGCTGGGATCGTCAAGAGTCTGTAAAGGCTACTGTAGATACCCTTCAAATAATGTACATTAGGATAGCATGAGACCTACTTTCACTAAATATGAAAGTTAGCATCTAGTGAGCTTTGTACCTGAAAATAAGGACAGTGGACCTTACGAAGACATTGCAAATGGCTGTTTCAGAGTCTTCTCTACATGTTTCCAATATTTTTCTGTATGCTAGATACCTCTCAAGGTCGATAGAGCTCCTCAGCACATGCACACATTTAGTGTGTAGAGTACAAAGCTGGTAGTTCTGGAGCCTGTAGGCTCAAATTTTGGGAATAAAACCTCTGGGTTTTAGAAGTCTGCAATATATTTTTGTTATATCATTGGTCACAAAAATAAGTAAATAAATTCGGGCTGTTGTTCTCTAATTTTACTAGGTGTTTCGAAATTATTTGGGAAATGTTTTGGCACTTTCCTAGGGTGCCAGTGTACTGTACTTGAAGCCAGAACTTTAAACAATGTATCCGAATTTTTCCGTTATCTGAACTACCTTTATTCCCGCCATGTTGAGATATAAACAGAGATTAAATACTGTACAGTATTGTACAAAGGAATGTTACAATTGTAGATCAGGATGGAAATTTCATGTTTTTCAGGGGGCTCTTTGAAATATTTTGGAAAAAATTCTCCCAATCCCATTGAAAGAAAAAAAAATGCTGAGGGAGGCAATTATAGGGTTTACAAGGACTAAAATTCTTTTGTTGACAATTATTTAGAGGGCAAAGGGTGATGTTGCTAACAGTTGGCATTCTTTTGCCCTCCTCATCATCTTTCTGGGGGCATTATAGCTGCTGCAAAGTCGTATTCCGATGTTGACCAATTTATTTTGCATGCTGCAGTAGAGATACAGTACAGTATCGTATGTACAGTACTTAACTGCTAGTTGCAGGTTGTAACAACCACAGGTGTACAGTACAGAATATCTTCTGCTCTGTTCGTGCTTGTGAACATTTCTAGAAGTTATAGCACAGTATCAGTTCATACCCTGGGCAGTCTTGTGCATGCTAAGTACATATTTTTGATACCATTTTCTCGCACGAGTGCCATCTTTCATTATCAATCAAAAAAGGTTTTACAACCCAAGGCCTGCTTAAATTGCTGCCGATAGGGGGTTGCAAAGTTACAGATCTAATGATTAGAGTTATAAAAAAAGTAATTCCAGTTTTTTGTGTTTTCATCATTTGAGGTTCTGACTATATTACATGTTTGCAGTCAGAGTCCTTACTTGGGAGGTACTGTATATCCTGCAAAGATTACATTCTGCACAAGTGTACATCCTCGTACTGAATTATTGCAGGAGCTGGATTTTCACAAACCATCGAAAGTAAAGTTACAGTGTACCATAAAGGATAGAATATCCTCTCTGCAGTCCACAGTCCTAGCATATAAACTAATTCCTTTTATAGTGCTAGGTCTGTACAAACATTTCTGTTCCAGCTTATTATCAAACAGCGAGGAAGATGGTCATAGATTGCCTGACAATGTGGGGCAAGAAAGAAAGTCACTGGAGTAAAGTTTACTACTAAATGCCAAATCCTGCCGGGCAAGTAGCCCAGCACGTCTTTTTCACAAGTGAATTCAAAGGCAGCTCAAGCCTGTGCAGATTCAAACTATACATGTAGATAGATATTAATGGGAGCTAGCAGGTTTATAGTTTACACCAGCTGGAATGACTAGTAATGAAAAAAGAATCAGTCAAAGCCTGTGTTCATGGGGAGGACAAAGAGGGGGGGGGGAGGGGATAGTGATCTCTTAAAATTCAGTTGGGAGGATACAGTGTACATTGTATGTTCCATGACATAAAAATTTCCTCTTTTCTGAGCCTGACACAACTTTGGCAATCACTCATTTGATCATACCGTCTTTTTGTAGCTCTCTTCAGATGCACCTTAGCCTAAATGCTTGGCATTTGATCTTCACAATCACTCACAAATATATATACACTTATACACCTACATATATGCACAGGCATCCATATAAAGATGTACCCTGTCTTCCCCTCTCCCCAAATTTCAAAACTCTCCCTTTGTGAAGTATAAATCACAGCTGTGTGGTACAGTATTTCTCTCTCAAAGCCTACGTTACTTGCCATATTTTACCCGATTTTATGATTGCAAGATTTTAGTTTTCCTTGGCAGTGACTATACCTATCTAATAACATTCCTGGTTCAACACATCGTTTAACTTTTGCAATACGGGTAGAGCATTACATACTGCATTGTTTTATACTATGCTCATACCAGTATGAGTATAGTATTTTTACCTCTGCAGTATTTCAATGCAAACAACATCTGATATTTTTAGGTAAACTCTTTTTTTGCACTCAGTACCATTATTTGCAAAGTACCAGCACAGTCTTGTACCTGTTGTATTTTACAATATGGAATATTACGTATAGGTATTGAAAGATGTGACATGTTCACAACATTCAATGGGCATTGTGTTACATGCATACACCCTTGTGCATGAAGCCTGCATGCAAATCCTGGCCGGGTCATACCACAGACTTTAAAAATGGAACCTACTGCCTTTGTGCTTGGTGCTCAGCATAAGCAATGGAGTAGGGAAAACAAGCCAGTGAGCCACAACTGGAGAAAAGGCCGTGGTCGTCTCGACTTGAACCAGTTGGTTGGAAACTGGGATGTTAAACCTCATCTAACTAACTAATTTCATGCAATGATGGCTTTCTGTTCCTTTAAGCCAATCTAGAATAATGCCATATGGTTTTTTTTTTTAAAAAAAAGCCAATATAAATAGCAGGTATTTATAAAAAAAAGTAGTCCAAAACCCATCAAAAATTAGAAAGTTACTACAGGTGATTAAATAATTTACATAATTGAATAGATACCTGTACTGCTGGTAAAATTCTAAGGAGGATTTTTAGTATATTGAAAGGAGAAAAACAGAAGAACCCCATAATGGAAAGGACTGAAAACTTTGCCTTGGCCATGTTCAATTTGGTCTCTGGTCACCCTTCTGGGAAATAAGTCCTACAATTTGGGAGTAGTAAAGGGTGGTTTTTTTTTTGCCCTTCCAATTTGTTTATTTGGACTGTAAGTTGAAATGATAGCTTTTCAGTTTTGCCATGACTGGGCATTGTGAGACATTTCAGTGGGGTTTCCGCACACATATACAATGGTGTATGTATAATAATGCATTCTCCATGTATGTGCTTGCATGGATGGTGTGCATTGGTTGACACAGCTAAACCACAAGTTTAGATTTAGCTGTTGTGAGTAGGAGTGAAGAAACATTCTTCACAGGGAAGTTAATTTTTCACAGATACCAAATGTATACTCCTCTTTTTAGGTACATACTCTCCTGCAAACAATGACAGAGATAGTCCAATTTTGATATATGCATGAGCCCAACTTGATGTTACCTCTCGACTGATGATTGGTTTCGATATATGAATATTCATATTGCACAACAGCTTTTACTGTAATGTTGCTTTGTGACCTACTCACTTTTACACAGTAAGCCAATAGAATTGTGTATGTGAATAGTTAATAGCATACAGTTTAAATGCAGTTTGAAGAAGAATTTGTGCAAAAGTGTTGTGGATGCTGCTGGTATTATGAGTGCAGCTAATATAGGTGCAGGAGTAATACATGGCCACCAAGCGGGCAAGGTAGTATATTGAGCTATTGGCTTACAGTCTTCTCACTGGCTGAGGTGCTTCAATAACCTACAATATCAGAGAATCATAGTTAGCAACTGGAGAGAAAACTTACTAATGAATACAGAATAAGATCAAAAGAATCAATGTGTTACAAGTTTCCTAAAAAGATGCAAAATAACGCAACTGTATAATTCCTAATATGATTTTTGTGCATATTTTTAACATTACTGAAAATTACCCTGTAGTCGCGATTCCTAAGAAGTATAGTCCCCACTGGACTCAAGCCAGATTTTAAGGCCTTCAAGTAGTGTGGGAGTTGGGTAAAATACCATAACCAGGGTGGTAATTGTCTGGGTGGACATTGTTTGTGGGGAACAATGGGGGGAGGGGTACAGTAGTTGCCTGGTCTCAGTGCATGCAAGTTGTTATCTGTTGTCATCCTCAGTCATACTCATAGCTCCAGCTGCAGTCAGGGTGCTTGGAATCGGATTGATATCATTGCTGATATTTAGAATCAAAGCCCGGTGTATTGGCAGTGTCAGTCGTTAGTGATATTTCTACAGGGTTCACCACCATTGAATCCTGAAGCATTTACTGTACATACACTTTCACTTGCTAGGTAATACTGTACTGCGGGTGAAGATTACTTGTAAATAGGAGGTATAAAGGAGGGGTAATGTAGATTACACACTTATTACATGCTTGGGTTCAAGTTCTTTCCTCGTACTAGGTCAACCGTGGAGGATCAGGGTCCTTTACTTATTCTTTAATGTACACTTGTAGCCTTGATCATGAGCTCATGATCTGATCTTGAGGATGAAATCTGTTCTGAAGAGTTTATAAAATACTCATATAATATGAACCTAGGGAGTTGAGAACTCCATTCCCCATCATCTGCAGTATTCATTTAGCAGACAAATACTTTAACCCCTTGCTACATCTAATTTGCATGTAAATGCATGCTCCGATATGTGTTTTATTTTGTAAGTCAAGCGTTGTGTTATTTCTGACCGTAGAAATAGAACCGTGCTACTATTCTTCTTCTGGCCTATTACAGTACCTCACCAGAAGATTCATTTATTTTAGTTGCTGTCGTCAATCAAACTTGCAGGTATTCCCAACTACTTTAATAGATGTTTAATGCCAACTCTAGCAGTGTCAAAACATAGTTCTGTTTATTTGTACTGGTTTGTAGTACTGTACACACATTCATGAGCAGCATGCTCAGGGTCATTGCAATGTACAATACTTTTTGTACAGACGTGGTTTGTCAGTTAAGTGCAGTAGTATGTGAGGTACAGTCAAGTTATCCCACCCACATGTATGCACTTGCAAAGAATTTTGTACTGTGTTGCTGTAGTTAGGTTACAAATACTTTTGTCCAGGCATACATGTGATGTAAAATTTTTCCTTTTTGGATATGTTTCTGGTACTGCACGTTGTATTGTAAATGCACTGAGGAGCATTAAAGACATTGTCCAGTGGCTTTTCACAAGGGTCCCATGTGAAAGAGGCAAAAATTTCAGTTCATACTCTATTAACCCCATAGCAATAGTCTTTTCCTAACTCGAGATATCTAACATTAAGGACTGCTTCCTTTTGTCAAAAAATACCTGTTGTTCTCATCAAGGTCACAGAATGTTATGTAAAGTGGGCACATTTCCTCAGATTTCTTTCGTTTTCCTTTATAATTGAATGTCCTGTTGTTCTTGAAATTTGATACTGTAGGAATGTTTGAATATCTTTCCATGTAAGTTTAGCATAAATCTACACCATATGTACGGCATAACAAAGTTGCCCAATATTCCCTACAACATTGTCAGTATCATAAAGAAATTCAATGCTTTGTCAAATTTATGTGCTGTGATGACATCACAGATTTCCCATAATGCACCTTATCATGGGAAAAAATTGCATTTCTCTGAAAATTAGTATCTTCCAAATGCTACAAGCTATTGAGATGTGGTTTTCACCTCCTAGAAGAGAAAAATTTTCTGCATTTTTTTTTTTTGAAGTCATTGATTTTTGTCATTGGCAAATCCCTTTTAGAGTTGCAAAGTCCCTATGTATACCTTGCCCTGCTCAGGAGTTAGGAGTAGTACTCTTTGTAGCAAAATATTCGACTTTCATCTACAAGATGTAAAAATTGTTGCAAATTCCAAGCAGTCTAGATACTGTGCTGTGTGGACTACAGTAAGTTGCTGACTTTGGTTCACCGCAGAATAAAATACTGTAGCACACAGTAAGAGTACTGCAGTAATGTCACAGTGTAGCTGGAATCAGGATAACTAGGTGAAATTGTTAGCAAGACCATATGGGCTACCCCAACCAGGGATTCTGCCAGAAACTCAAAAAAAAAGGGGTGGGGGGATCTGTTACTACTAAACCCTGAGTCCAAATTGGTGCTGTCCTTGACCAAAGTTACAAGTGGGTGTAGGGGACAAAAGCGTGCTTTAAGGCCCATATAAGGTGCAATTTGAAAGGTTTTAAAGGCGATTTATTTAAGTTCAAAAATTGCTGCAAAGTGTCCTGTTTTTAATTAGGAAATGAAGACATTGACATTTTTTTTTAGATTTTTATGGAAATGAAAAAAAGGGAGGGGGGATTTTACTCTCCTTCTTTTGGAAAGGAGGGGACAAATCTCCCTTTCCCCCTTGATGGAAACCCTGCCAACCCCAGTTTTTATCATAATCTCTGGTACTGTGACATTGTTGAGAAGCATGCTAGTGGGTAGGATATAGTTCTGTTCAATGTGTTCTTGCATGTGTGATGCAGTACAATACACAGCTTTGGAAAAGGTTATTTGCTTTTAGACAGCAAAGGATCAAGTTATGATTAATGACAGCCAGTGTACACACTGGAAGTAAACAGAATGATAGTATGTGCATTATATTAGTAACTATAAACTGTGTTTGTTGAAGGACTACAGTATTCATATGTCTACAGTAGGACAGTCAGAGAGGCAGGCAAGGGTCTATTTACAGGTGTACAGTATGTGCACTTACATTTTAATAGATTGTATACATATTGTTAGTAGAACATATCAAGTTCCTCGTGTTTACCTACAGTACAGTAGCTTTATGGTCATGAAATTTCTAATAGCTCCTTGTCTGTCTGCAGTATCTGTCTATCTGTCTCTGTCTCTGTCTGTCTGTCTGGCTGACTGCCTCTCTATCAGTCTGTGATTGTTTGTCTGTCTGCCTCTAACTGTTTGCCTGTCTGACTACCTTTGTCAGTCTGTTTGTCTGACTGCCATTGTCTGTTTGTCTGACTGCCTTTGTCAGTCTGTTTGATCTGTCAGTCCATTTGTATAATTAATAATATAAATTATGCTCTTATCTATTTCAGAAGACTCATATACCACAGCATTTGTATTCATAAACTTCTGTTGCTGGCAGCACTGTGTAAGACATATAGACCAACAGTCTAGAAAGTATAGGGCCATTGCCCCCTCTTCAGAGCCTTAAATTATTTTGAGCAGGGGTGGATGGGTGGGGGGGGGGGGGGAGAGAAAGGGAGGATGGGGCACATGATGAGATGCAGAAAAAGGAAATGTATGGATGGTGGGAAGGCGAGACTGGTTTACTATAGTTGGTGCTTGGCGCATGAAAAGTATCAGATTTGGCTGTAAGCTAAAAGAAATACAGTGTAAGATTTCTTTCAGTATAGCCAGTTTGCTTTGTTATTTTAATCCATCTGCATGGTTGGGATGCCTTGAAGACTTAGGTAAAGTCACCATTTAAATATTTGTTTGTGGTACCAATCTGCATCTCCCCTCAACAAAGTTGTGTACCATATGGCAGGTCTTTAATAGCCACCAAGGCTTTAGCCAGGGTTTTAGATAAGGAAGTCTACATTTAGCAGCCAGCGGCTGGGAGGGGTGTAAGGGCAATGGTTATATATCAAGATAGAGTCACCCTACCCTTTTGTGAAAAAGTTTCATAGAGAATAATTCCTTAGAGCATAATTCAATAATTGAAAATACTGGTAGTTAATGGAGTTTTGAATTATTTTCTATGGAGACTTTCTCTTAGTGGTCATTTGGGACCGTAAACACAAGATTTTTCTTGCTTTGAACATTACTGGTCTTTGTCCCTAGAGTTTCATTTCTATTTACATTGGATGGTTTTTAACCTAGTTATTTGAACATGCAATTGTTACAGTGTTTTTAGAACTTGATAAGTCATGACATAAAATCAACATTTAAAACAGTGTTCAAATGCAGTATATACCTGTAGGCAGTGCATGAGAGAATATTGATCTGCAACTTTTGCAAAGGTTATTAAAACTTGACACGCAACTGGGGTTTGTTTGTTTTGCCTGCCTGGCAGATGTGTATTACTTGAATTAAATTGTCTGCAGTCACAAGACCGCCATTGGCAATCTTTGCCAAGAATTCCTTGTTGATCTGTGTAGAGATTATACACTTTCAAAGTTCATGTTAAACAGTCACAACAAAGAACAAATCTTAAATATTGAAATGAAAAAAAAAAAAAAAACAGAGCATGTCTGATTACCATACGGGTGATTCCATGAAGTTGGGGCACTATCACACTTTGGCCTACAGTATGTGGGGATAAAAACCCTCCTAATTTCCCACTTGAGAATCTCAGTAAGCCATATTTGGTATGAAATTACTGGCAAGTAATTTAACTACAATGGAGAGTATTTAAAATAAAAGAAATATACACTTTCATGTTTCGGTGCATATTGTGGTGATGTCTGCACAAATATATCATGAAAATGTGTGACATATTAAAAATTTGTCAATTTTTATGGTTATTCTGGTCTTTAATTATAAATTCTCTGCATGAAGTCTGTATGGATCTTCATTTAAAGAATACACCAACAGAAAAGAATTTAATAATTTAGTAATTGTTATTTTCTCCATCATTCAAAAAAATAATTTCAAAATTTCTGTACCGCCTCAACACAATGGTGTCTGCTTTTGAGCAGGTATTTTGGCTGCCATTATTAGCAAACTATAGCTGGTAAAATGGAAAGCTTACTCTTTTATGAAACTATAGCAGTTCATACACAGTCAAAGTGAATATCATGCTTATTTGCAAAAGTGTGAACATTTTATGAAACATTATACAGGTCTTATCAGGTCATGGTGTCTTTTGTTGCGGCGGTAAAGATATGCAAATAAACACCTTCATATTCTACAGACCAAGATCTTTCCTAAAAAATACAGTTTGTCTAACATGAAAATACAGCAAGATTATATCTAATAGCTTTCTTTTGCTATTCTGTAGGAAACTGTTAATTTCAGGGAAGATTGAAATTGTGGTGTCTCATGCTGTGGCAGTAACAGGAAATGTTGGGGCGGTATCTGTTAAGCTACATTATCTAAAGAATTTACATTTAGATGGACTATATTAAGGCACGTTTTGAAGAAACTGAAGCCTGTGTTCTAAAAAAAGTCACTATGTATCACAAAGTCATTGTCTACATGGGAAAATAACGGATCGTAAATGCACCCATGAAGATCGGACACGTTGTCCATACTTGTGATGTTGCGGCGGTATTTGTGTTATCAGATTGTGGCATTATTTATGGTTAATAGTGCATGAACTGATTAAGAATACATTAATTGTTGCTATTTATTCTTTTAAATTCTGAAGGAAAACTGTTGGCAAATTATAGGAAATTTTACTGGAGAGAACAACAGAGAATATATCAATAATTGGCATAATTACTGAAATGGTGTGTTGCATCGGTACAGAATGTTGGTCAAAATGTATGTTCCAAGGATATATGAAAATAGAAATTAGGTTCTACCATACCTGGCGCATTACATTATAAGCAGAGAATTGACATTTGAAAGCATAAAATTCACCATGAGGTTTTCCCAAGGAGCAACATTTGTATGAATCCAAGACATGGTGTCCATGTTGCATCAGTATTTAAGGGGTGTGGGCAAAGTTCAAGTGATATTTTTGTACCAAGGACTCAAATAGTTACTTTAAAAGTTAAATAACTGTTATTTTCCTTCCATCAGGTGGTGTATAACAGTGAAACCAGAGCAGTAAAAACTGAAACAGATGCACCAAGGAAACTTTTACAGGATTTTATGAAAATGCATCACATTTGTCTTAGCATATCAAACTGAAACAAATTTCCATTAGAAGTTCACAAAACTTGCATTTTGTAATTAAATAGTATTTATACTAACAAAAATTCTAGCACTTTTGAAGTACAGATTAATGGATTTTATTGTTTGAAATTGACATTTTACTTTAAACTTATAGGGAAGTCATATATCAGAAGTTTCACATGCAGGATGTCTCAATATAATGCTTTCAATTTTTTTCTGATGAAGATATGATCAAATAAATATAATTTTATTTCATCCCATGATACAAGGAAATCACAGAAATACAAAGTGTAACAAATAGGCTAACTAATTTTGAAAAAATAACATCTATGTCACATATTGTGCCCCAATCTCATGGAATGACCCATACAGTATACTTCACGTGACCAAAGTCAGTGGTGTTTTATGTGTGATTTCTTGATTGCAACTCACCCAATGAAAAAGTCCCATAGACTTCCTTTACAAAAGTGGGGTCATAAGACTGAACATTACAGTTTATGCTTTGCATTGCAGTATGAATACTGTATCTACATCGCCCCTCTCTTACCTCCTATTTACCTGTGTAATCCCCACTTACCCGCAACTAAACCCTGGTAAACTAATAGCACAGTAGCCAGGGAGGGCGCCCTCTGAGAGGAGGCCGGCCTCCCAAGTCCTCTTCCCACTTACCACCAGACGGTTTGAATGCAACTTTGGACTTGGTTTTTTCTCCTGCCGATTCCGACTACTGGACTTTATGTATGGAAGCCAATCACTATTGCAATGATGTTGGTCAACTGTCTTCAACTATTCAAATATTCTTGTCATTTTCTGTTCATTGCTGGAATAAATAAATTTGTATTGAATTGAATATTGAAAAATAATGTTAAATTAGGCTCTTGCATATCATGAAATCGGATGATCTCTGTCATTGTTTACAATTGTGAGAATACTGTACATTTGTGAAAGACATGTACATATTCCACACCTGCTGTGAAGGTTAGAATTAGATGAATGCAAACTGTGGTGCAAACCACCATGCAAACACTTTTGAACAGCTCCTTGAGTCGTTAACCTGAGTCATTGTTTTGTCTGCAACTGACTTGACATATTTAATAGATCAAGTGACCTGCAAAGTCATGATTGCCGCATTTGGCAATGTGTAAGTGTAGTTTACAATATTTAAATCAGAATTGGCGCCAAGCATGTCTAATCTGTACAGGGTAGTCGTTGCAATTGTCTCCGTTGGTGTACCTTTCAAAAGTGAACTGAAAGTAGGTGGTTGGTAGATTGCCCTGCACTTGGCGTTTAACTTCCTGTTCTACTGTAGTATTAGATGCAAATGGTACAAAAACGTGGGTGCTATATTTGTATTGATAAAGTTGAGTTAATATGTAGTGATCTAGTACGGTTTGTAGACACATGGTTCTTCTGATGAATGTGCATTCATGCTGCCTACTGTATATGTAGACAAATGGTTATTAAAGCATGGATTTTCAGGTGTAGGGTTGGAACTGTGCAAAGGGAGTAACCTTTCTAACAGACACATTATCAGTGGATAATGCATGCTGTAC
The DNA here is from genome assembly GCA_029531755.1 of Holothuria leucospilota. Lineage (NCBI taxonomy): Eukaryota > Metazoa > Echinodermata > Holothuroidea > Aspidochirotida > Holothuriidae > Holothuria > Holothuria leucospilota. Next base: position 10,710,265 of record CM055969.1, on the reverse strand, counting down.
CGTGACAGGGTTGCCATTAGGCAGGGAGATTGTGCAGTTCCAGCACTTTTCTAAAAACAATCCCACAAGTTTTAAAATTGAGTGCACCTACTGGGAAAATCAGTTGGGAAAAATTGATTGTGTTAAAACTTCGTGAGATTCCCCACTGTGGACCAAGATCCTGCCCAAAATATTTTATGGGGGGGGGGGGAATCTCCCCTTTCCAAATTCTGGGACCGCTGTGATGTGCAATATTGCTAGTGTTTGTATGTATCCTTATTCTTGTGGTGTTTCATTCAAATCATGCATTTTGCTGAAGTTCTTTTTTTTGTGGCACCTGTAAAGACAGTGATCTGGTACTTGATATTTTTGGCACTGCACTGTACTGTAGGTCTTGAAATTGTCATAGCAACTACAACATCACATTTTGGTATTTGGTCTAGTGTTGTATGGCTGGTATCACCATTAACTGATATTACTGATTTTTAATATTTCAATTCTGTGGACTGGCAGTCATTTTAGAAATAATGACTGTACACAAAACTTAAACTATTGCACACTACCATGCAGCGACGTAGCCAGGAATTTGCAAGGGGGGGAGCACATTTGTGACTGATATGGTGGAGGGGTCTAAGTTGAAGGGTGTCCCCCTCCCCTTTGCCCTTTGAAAAATTTTTGAACAATCGAAGGTCTTTAGATGTAATTTGGTGCAATCTTTTGCAAATTTCATCATTATTTTATACCATATTATCAGTAGATTCTTTCCTGTTTGAATTAAGAACATGTTAAAAGATGCAAACAGGAAAAAAACTACTTTGTAATATGATATCACATGATAATGAAAAACTGGCAAAACATTTCTCCTTTTTCATGTTCTTTTGTCCTTGAAATTCCGTGACGAAGGATTAAGAAAGACTAATGTGATCATCTAGGCAAGTTGAGGCAACCCATGTTTACAAAGTACTTAGTCCTAAGCAGGAGTCCTCAATCAGGCCCTACACACTACGCTCCATTGGCACTTTGCTCCGTGTAGTAGTCTTACGGAGCGTAGTATACTAGGCCCTGATTGAGGGCTAATATAACACATTTACGGAGGCATTTGTTGGTACATGCAATGCGACAAACCATTCAAAGACGGGAGACACCCCAAAAGAAAAAAAAAAGTCCCCCAAAGTGCTAGTTTGCGTATATATTATATAGCCTACATATGTACATAGTTTTTATTTCCTACATTATCACTACTATATTGTCCAGTGCCTACGCCATACCTAAAAATGTGGTCGAGTAACATGTCTGTATGGTATTATATCTAGTTGCCAGCCATTTGCCACCAGTCTTAAGTTATAACAATAATAAGCGACGGTTGCCGTCACTAGCAAAACGTTCAATTACGCGTTCAATGTCAATCTTCTCATTAGGGTGAACATACATCATTGCCAAACCATTCAATCGGGTTTCACATGATCTGTTACGAAGGTACGTTTTGAGCAGCCTGAGGGATGAAAAAGATCGCTCAAGCCTAGAAACAACTAGAAAATGTCACGGTGGTTACGAAAATCGTTACCACTTACTGTCCATGATTGTTTCTGTGCTGGTACTTTGAAACGTCCTCAGTGGTTATGCTAGCTCAGTAGCGTAGCCAAGATTGTGTCATGGGGAGGGTTTTTTGGAGTACGACATGAGGGAAAGGTCTAAGAGGAGGGAGAAAAACGGCCCATTTTAGGTCTCCAGATGCAAAATGGTGCAATGTTTGTGCCTCAGATGTAATAAAGTTTATAGTGATCATGTGTTTTTGCAATTACATTTTGCAAGGTTGGGTCTTGGGGGGTTTCAACCCCCAAAACCCTCCCCGTGGCTACGCCACTGTGCTAGCTTTAGAACATCGCTCTTTCAATTTTCAGTGTTGGCACAGTGACGATGTGAGAAAGATCGACCAATGCCGTCTGGCCTATATGTACTTGAAGATAATTAAATCCTCTCCATGCACCGAAATTTGAGTGACAGATCACTTTGCTTTTACTGTTTGACCACGAGAAGCACAAATTTTGGGCTTTGCATGCAGGAAATGGTAGGCCTACTCTCAAGGTCTGGTGGGAAGTATTCAAAAATATTTCATGTCTAAACAAATAAGCCTATAGCTGTACTTCTCCGCAGATATCACTTATATAGTAGGCTGCAAGCTTCATTTCTTGCTTCAAAATGCTGCAAGAAATCCCACCCTTTCGTGATTGACCTTGCCTACATACTCTAAGCAATCGACCAATCAGCAAACGCGACAGCACTTATAGCCGTACAGTGTGTGTCAATCCCCTGGTTTTACGACATAAGAAGCCGTGGCGTAGAGTAGGCCTACTGTATGCGAAATACGACAGTACGACCATGTGCCAAAATATACTGTAGGCCTGCTACTGTTTAGGTAGTTTGACTTACTCAAGCCATTCTTAACAAAACAATAAAATACAAAACTGCTAAAATAAAAACCAATCATGCTCAGCCCCATTTCAACCAAAAGTTACCAAGAAGTTTCGTTCCCATCTACATGATTCACTCTACATAATGAGCTCAATGGTAGAACAAAACACTCAATGAGAATCAAGAAACATTGAACGAAAGAACTGCTTCTCAAAAATGAGCAGCGTGCCTAGGTACTGTCCATGACGTCATGGACAGTACAAATACTCTCATCGCAGTGTGATAGCTGTATAATAATTATTCAGAGGAGCGCATATCACGTACGACTGCTATAGGCCTACGAGCGCTAGCTTAGCTTCATAAGCAACCAATCATACGAACATGAGTGTTGTGGTCCTTTCAAGACTAGTTAGGGTGACGCATGAGATAATTAGCTCAGTCAGGCTTTCAGGCCTGAATGTTACAACGATTATGAAGGGAAGGAGTTATCAGCACTGCCGAGAATTTAAGATGAAAGAGCACTGACAAAATACCCTGCAAAAAGTTAAAATCATCACAGGTTTAACATTTTTTTTCGACTTTCAAAGGGGGGGAGCGACCGCTCCCCCTGCTCCCCCCCTGGCTACGTCCCTGCTACCATGAAGACAACATTACTTTCATTCAGTCAGTCTGACAAAATATATTGTATGCTAGGCCTAGTTGTATCAGTGGGCAGACATTGTATTCTGTTTCGCTCCTCCTTACCTCCTATTTACATATGTATACCATTATTGCCTGCAATAACCGTCTGGCAAAAACCAATAGTACAGAGGAAGAATGATTTAAAAGTTACTTGCTAAAAACGAAAGAATTTAGGCACCGCCTTCTCCACTGATTAACAAATGTTTCAGAGGAAATCCTTTGGAATAACCTTATTTAAACAGTTTACACAGTATGTCAGAGGGGCTTTTCACAAGGGACTTCCATTTGTGGAGCTGTAAGTTACAAACAATAAAGAAGTGCTTTGTGCATTTATGTAACTATTGTGTGAGTATCAACTGCTTGGGAATGTAAATTTGCATGTGTCGGTTGCTGCTGTGTGGCAATGTGTAGGCTGACACCTGACTAAGTCATATTCACTTCTCATTCCTATACTTACCCTTTGCTGCATCTACTTTGCATTAATTCCTGAGCTGAGGGAGGATTCAGAGATTGTTTTAGCACCATGCCCCCATTGTGACTGGCAATCGGTCCTCTGACCCACTGACTTGTCCTCTATTCCCTTTGATGCTCAGCTTTTGAGTGAGGAGTTTTAAGGCCCCTGACAGTAAGTTGTGGAGAATTTTTAGGAGTATTTGACACCATGATATAATCATGCTGTGGCATTTGAAAAAGTTTTGTGGTACTGAGGACAATTTGGTCACATTGGTTGGAGAATACGTGGGGTATCAGCCTGTTACACAGTTCTGCAAATTTATAAATACCAGTATAGGATGAAAATGAGGAATTTGATCTTATATCGAAGTTTACCGCTGATTTTGGTTCAACGCTAAATAGGACTTTTTTTTCTGTCACCAGGAATTCCATTGATGTTGAAAATCCGATGAGTGAACCAACAGCTGGCCAGCTTTTGCAGGAGCTACTTGACCAGATCAGTCAAAAATCCGAAGAACTCACTGGAGATGAAATGTTCCCTATTCGCCTCAAACTAAGTGAAACTGCTAGAGAATTTCAGGTTTGTGTTTGTGGATTTGGTTACTTCAGCATGCTGTAAATTGTTAATTAGTATAGATCTGCAGTATTTCACTCCTACTTACCCCACGTTATTATACAATTGAATACCCCCCATCAATCACAAAGTTACACTTGCCATGTTTTGAATCCTAACCCCCTGATAACCTAGTTAAAAGTACTGCTAACTTTGATTTGTGCTCTCAGCTAGTTTATCAGAGGGATGGGGTAAATAGAACATTGCCAGTGGTAGAGGGGGCTGTTCAGTTGTGTAAAAGGTTAGGCAAGTAGGGCTCGTAGGTTGACAAACTAGGTGCAGTAAGTGTGTTGAGTTAATGACATCTTAAGCCCTGATCCTTGCTATTGCATGTACTAGTATTATGTGGATGCAGTGATGTAGTCAGGTTTACAAATTTAAGAGGAAGGAGCACATAGAAAAGGTCCCATCAATCTGTTTAAGAGGAGAGAGAGAGAGTTGAGGGCAGCAAACACATAAATGTGCTCATGGAAGCTTTTCCCCTCTTTCCCCTTCCCTACTGCTCTAGGCTACTGTTTTTTGCATATGTACAGTAGTGTTAGCTGTCACACATTTTGTCCCAACCACATTGGTAATATACTGCCCACCCCTGCAAACATAGACCCATTTCTCAAATTTCTGGAAGGTTTGGTGACCAAATGATATACTGTTTACTCATCAACATTTTAATAATATGAAGTGAAATACACATTTTAATGAGCTCCACGTATGTGCAGTGCCAAAGTCGCCACTGTACAGTAGATGGTGTTTATCGTGCAGAGTGGTGCATTAAGGAAACAATGTACCTTGATTTAAATTGTGCAATATTACAAAAACCCTTTTCCAAATAGCAATTACAAAGGATTGTGGGATAAAATTTGGTGTACATTGTTTTTGTCAAAGGCATTGTACTGTGGCCAAAAATGACGTGTACCAAAATTCTATCCTTCAACCGTTTGAAATTGCTATGGGTCTATTCACAAGACTATTCTTCTTTAGTTTATCGCTTTGCTCATCTTTATGCCAGGCAAATGTGATCATTCTTCAGGAAATATTTGCTTTTGTCCATGAATAAGGGATTAATGGCATGCTCTTAGACCATCTTCCTCCTATTCCAGCATTCCTTTGGAGTAATACTGATGAGAGCATTAAGGGCGATGTCTTATTTAAGTGCTGCTGGCCTTTAGCTGGATTTTTGTACTAACAGCACTTTATAATAAATTATGACAAATTATCCACCAAAACTTTTTCAAAATACTGTCTTGTTACGTTGTTGAGTCATATTTAATATTCACAGAAAATGATTCCTCTGATTAAAAAAGATTTGGAAAGCTCTACATTCTATTACGCATGTCTTGTCTGTTGCTCAGTGGAATTGCGATCCTGGCAGATTTGTGGGGACCTTGTTAAAAATGTCATCTTATTAGCTTACAGGAAAGCACTCATGCCGCTAGAATCCAATAGGCTTGTTTAGCCAAAAGTTCCCTGAGAAAAGGCGGTTTTCCCGGGTGAAAAATATAGACGTCTTATGTCACCTGATGGCTTAATCCTCCTATTGAATTCTAGCCTCATGTGCAGCCTTACCTGTATCTCATCATTTTTTCTCCCCACCACACTCTAATCTCATCCTACCTTATGCCCCTAATCCTCTCCACCCCTCTCTTATCTCACCCTACTATTTCCCTCTCCACATCTACATCCTCTCTCTGCTAATATAAAAAAGTTTGCACCTATTTCACTCCTACTTAACTGGAACTGCTACCAGTAATATCTCCCTTTCTATTTTAATGTTGTTCATTTTAATCATGAAACAGGATTGATTGCAAGGATGCCAAGGCCTGAAGTGTTTCAATTGAGGTTGACCACTTAAGTGGCTTTTTCGGCTCAAGTTTGTTCCTTTTCCAATTTGTGGAACTCAGCTTTTCAATAAAATAACAGTCAACAAGCAGGATTATTGTGTAAATGTGTCTTTCTTTTCTTGTTATGTGATTTTAAGTGATGTTCCCTCTTTTCCATTGGGCAACTTAAGCATTCCTGTGATTGTAAATTTCATTATGTTAAGTTGAGATTAGTTTTAAGCCTATGTATACTTCAGTAGCTTCCTCCCAAACCATTTTGACACACTTTCATTTTGTGAATAAATCTGAAGCACAATTTAAAAGTGAGAGTGTGTTTGTGATTCTTTTCAATAAAGTTAATCTGGGTCAAGGCCATCTACAGGCAACATGAATTGTGCAGTATGTTGCAGGGAAAATGCAGTCACCTTATTTTGAATTAGTATCCAAACTTATGAATGGGTCTTGGTAATCATGAGACAATATTTTTGTCACTGAATGTGAGATTCATGCGAAATAATCCCTTGGCTTACATGTACTGTGCAACGTTAATATGTTTTCAAATATCAAGGAAGATTTTTATGAGGGAAACACTATAAGAGGAGGTTTGTAAAATTGTTTCAAAATAAATTTGTGGTAATTGTTTATTCCTTTTAAACAGAAGGCTGATTACAACTTTAAGTATAATGCACTTATCAGTTGTTACTGTGGTCCCCTATACCCAGGTGATAGTGGGGGTAATGCAACACTTCCACTGGGGATGTGCCATAAATAGGTAATAGTCCTCACTGTACTGGGAATTTGATGGTACTTAAACTGGTATGTGCATTTTAAAGAAATTGGGCTGGGAATATTGCTAGGTTTTGGAGCGAGTGTAATATATACATGTACATTTAATTTCAAACTGTGTGAAGGCTTTGCATAGATGTTAGCTGGGGTGTGCTACCAAATGATGTCCTGCCCCATATATTTTGGAAAATAGCTGGGAGTTAAATACATTTTTGTTGAATTTCCAGGTGTGATCCAGTTTTGTGCCACATGTAAGGGACAGACATCATTGCAGTAATTGCTTAAATCCCCAAAAGATTGCTAATGTTGTTTATTGTAATTACTATTTTCAGTTACTACTGCAAACAGTGGAAAATTGACAATTGTCCAGACAAATATATTGGGTCAGTCTAGTTAGAGAAAATGGAAGAGTGTGAAGGACATACATCAATAAAAATGAGAATATTGATATTGTTGTACAGAATGTTATATTGAAACTTGAACCTTGAACATATCTTTGAATGGTCCTTTACAAACATCAAACATTATCATTCCTTGAGTAAATCTAATGTACAAGCAATTAACAATGGAGATCAAGAGAAAGTGCCTTATTCTTTTGAATGCTTCAATATGGTTCAAGGTCACACATGGAAGGAGGTAATTGTACTTAAATATTAAAACTTCTCAGTGGGCCAAAAATTTTGTGACAGCTTTTTTGCAGTCAAGAGTATTTCTGCTAGTTGAGTATAGATACAGTGTGTGTAATGTGTGTTAACTCCCACGTAGGAACTGTCACGTTTAGAGTGTGTATGTAAGATGACTCTTAAATCCCATTTCATAGATCATCGTATGATTGATGAATATCCTTTGTGAAAATGGATTTGTAATTTGAGATTTCACCTTATATCTGTAGAAGCAGTGATTTGGGTTTGTCATGAGTCTTTCCTATTAAATTAGTGGTGGTAAAGAACTCAGGTCTCAAATGAAGCATCACAGAGTGGAGGTGGTGGGCAGTTTTATTATTGTGGAAGGGGGATTGAGGAAACTTGAGTGGGTTTAGGTGGGATGGAGATGCCATAATACCCTGTAGGTACATAGGAGATGTTCTTCAGCCATTATCAGTCATACTTACTCATCTGGACAGGAAGTCCTTTTTTATGCATACATCAGCTTGAACCATCACATTTGCTTCCTTATAGGAAACTGTTGTACATTTGTAGTATCGGCCTTTGTGAGTGAAGGACAAGCATTCCTCTGACGTATGACAAAATTGTGGGTGCCCTTTTCTTTAGTTGTATACACCCACTGAAAGTGATTTGTGGGATCTGACATTTTGCAGTGCACACCCGTATGTAAAAGGTTAATCCAGTTACCTAAATTAGAATTCATGGTGAAAATCTCCCACGTAATTGGGGAGGTCTCTTAAACACATGTACTGAAGATACATTTTGTGCTCAGTCCATTGAGGACTTTTAAGCTGGTCATGGGGCAGCTTCTGGTCACATTGGGGGAGGAGTGGTAAACTGTCGTGGAATGAAATCACTTGTAAATCATTTACAAGTCCACACCAGTAAGTTGCGCCGAATTGGTCACATTTAGTAGGTGAGATTTTTCTTCAAGTCCCCTGCGAAAGTTTCTCGCCCATGAAAATTTCATGTGTTGAACATAATCTTGTTAACTCATGTATCTTTAACATGTAGGAAATATGTGGAAAATGTGGTATGGTGGTAAAGTGTGTCCACGCACTTGGGGGATGGTTGATGTTGAAACACAGGGATGGAATTCTAGCTTTTTCATGATTTTGAAAATGTTTCCATTCCCAGTACACTACATTAGAAAGTAATGCCAGAGCTGGTTCATAAATTCAGACTTTGCTGATTAAAAATAGAACAGATACCCGTGCTGTCCAATTTTTGCAGGCTGTACACTGTTTGAACATACAAATAGAACAGTTAGTAAGTGACTGGTGAGTTAAGTGTAGTGCTTGTTGTAAGACATGTGTATGACAGCCATCTTTATGTTGTGCACAGTTTATTTGTGAGATTGGCAAAGTTCATACAGGCTGCTGCACAACGGTATAGTACCTTAAGTCATTGTCGACACGCTGTACATACAGTGGAACATATTAATTTGTGTGTAATAGATTGACATAATTGTTGCTCTGTTTGGATGGTGTCATTGTTAGGACTAGAATGTTAGGTCTTAAGTGGATGTGGCAAGAGGAGTTACCTTAATAAAATGAAGTGCATCTGGAAGAACATTCTTTCAGACTAGCTTTTTATTGTGGCTTACTGACACAGGTGTTTCTAATGTTTTGCAATAAATAGACAAAACCTAGTCTTTGTTGTAGTGTAGGCCTAGCCTAATACTGTTTGTGTCCATTTATACAATATCAGGATGGCCTGTGACTCAACATTCGAAAGACAGACGTGGAAAGTACAGTGTTTTAGCAACACAGGGAATAAATGCATCAAAAGAAAATATAAGCTCTTTAGTAGAAAAGTAAAAAAATTAAAAATGCTAATAAAACTGAATTTGGCCCGTTGTTTGTATTGTTGCTTGTAGGATTCTTTGTGTGTCATTTGTGTGTGTGTGAGTGAGGTGGGTTGTTATGGATTATCATGGCTAGCTTCTTCCTTCACGTTGCAACTTTCTGTGTGGCCCCGAATTTTCAGGCCCTGGAAGCAACCTGCTGGTATCACTGTGAAACAGTTCTCTATCAGGTGGTGGACCCATGTGCTTTTAAACATTACTTTTGATGGCTCTTGCTATTGGACGTATGACACCTCTGTTGTGTTGTACGTCTGATGGTACCATCATGACCTTGTTGGTGAGGGGGTTGTCTCTTCTAGGCTGGGGCGACTAACAGTACCTGACCCTACTTCTGCGACACCTGGCTAGGAGTCAAGTAACAACTCTACTCTTCTTGCAAATCACGATTCCTGGGGAATTTTTCAGTGCTGTAAAATATGCACACAATCATATTTTGGCATTTCCATTTGTGTTATTGTGTAGATCAATGAAGTACACACAAGTGGCCATTAATGGTCTTTTTCTTTATTCAGTCATGAGTTTTAAGGCCACTTCTGTTCTCTGACATTTGCTGTCCTGCAACTCAGATGTTGAAAAACCAGTAGTGAAAGCTTACTGGTATATGACTGCTCATGCATATGAACGCTAGCAGTTGTCTGTCTATAGCTGCTAAGATGTGCCTATGGCAGTTGTAGGAATCGTGACTCCATTCATAGGGCCTCAGGTACCTGACTCCAAAAATAATGGAGTTGCTCAAGCCTAATCATCCTTGGCTGTCAGTTTTGTTTTGCACTTATAGATTTTTGAAAGTCCTGTCAGTAATTTATTGACCAAGCTGGTAGCGTTGCAACCTCACTGGCTGTGGTGGCCCGTAGGAAACACAATCCTTATGTACAGTAGGTCAAACCCTGAATACTAGTGTAGCTGTTCCATTTCTCATCCAACAGTACTAAAAAACAGTTGGCTACCATAGGTGCTGTAGTTGTGGTTTTATTCGTTTTGCAGCTCTGCATATAGCTATTCATGAGGTAGAAACACCATTTATTTCCTGCCCAGAATTAAAATCTTTTGTGTTTTCTTGCACCTGTGCTTAAGGTTCTCAAAATTGTGAAAAATGTTGAATACTCTTTCTGCGAAAGAAAATTTAATACATGAAAACAGCACAAACCAAAAGTTTTTGTGGGATCACAACGCAGTAGGGAATACTGAAAGGTGTTAGTAGTGGTAAATGTGGAGTGCCGGAATTGGTGATAAAATACTGATGTGGATATGGGGAACAAATGGCTGTTTTGCCTTTTGTAATCCTTTTAGGCCATAATACAGAAATTAAAGTACTTGTTTGATTTCTGGTAATGGAAAAATGAGTGGTGCGTATCTCATATTCATGATACCACCTAAAAAGTACCCTTCATTACCAACACACTGGTCTACCCCAAGCTGAAAGACATAATATTCAACAAAAGGAAGATGGATATTCGTGCGATTAGAGGTGTGCTCTTAGAAGGGAGCCATTGTTGCATTGTGGTAGAATTGTGCTACATGGGGGCACAAGGGTAGGGTCAGTACATTGTAGGATATGATACAGATATGGGAAATTACACAGTTAACCAACATGGTAGCATCACATAAGGGTTAATTTCCATTCAATGTTAATTTCATATGTTTTATTATGTTCAGGGCCAATCCTTAGATGTACAGAGAAAGCCTAAAAATTTTCATCTTGCTACCTCAGTTTTGAAAAAATATTTCTGTGTAGGTCCTATGGAAAATATAGCGGGTGAACATTGACATACATCAAGAAAAATAACAGGTGTACCACATTGACATACAAAATAGAAATGGCTATTTTTCAGAAAGTTTATCATGTACATACTTTTTGCCGTTTTCTGAGGATGATATGTAGCAATACTTAATAACTAGCCCATTGGGGGCACTTTTTGATCAATATTAAGCTTAGGAGACCCTAAACTGTAAATTTATGTCAGTGTTACACCCGTTATGAAATTGTGTTAGCCCTTTATAGAAAAATGATGATAAAATGCTGAAATTGGAAAAGTTTACCATATATGGCCCTTGCTTTATACCTAGAGGACAATATGACTGTGATAATTGATAATAAACATGGTAACATCAATTAATGATGTTCACAGGGTAATTAACAATTCCATACAATTGTTTGACATACATATGCATCACATAAAGGTATGTCAAATAATTTCAAATGTGCTTCATAGGTTCTGTGTACATCATATTTTGATGTTACCGTGTTAATTATAAACCATCACAACATAGCAACCTAAGTTATTGGCAAGGTCCATATACATGGCAAACTAACAAAACAAAATATGCATATATAATTCTGTGTTGGTTTACTGTGTAATTGCCCATATGTAAGCAACCTGGGGCAAAAAAGTATGAGATAATTCATTAGCAATAACTGCCAATCAGTGTTCCATTAAATTCAGTCAGGGCATTTTTACTAGGAATTACTAAAATATACGGTTGTAATGTTGCAACATGCATTACACCTGTGGAACATAGCATGCATGTGGCAGTGTCCTTGGCAACTAAAAAGTAAAAAAATGTTAATATTGATTGGTAACTGGAATCAGGGCTTTAGCCAGCATGGTGAGGTCAGGGAGTCCAAACAGTAAATTCTAGTGAAGTTTGTGTGTAAAAATGTATTATGTATATGGGGCAATCAAAAATTTTTGGGAGTCCAAATGACTCCTGGACTGCTCTCTGGCTTAAGCCTTGACTGGAATTTTGTGAGGGTGCATATTTGGATGCCAAACTGATTATTTTGTCAAGTGGTAAGTTTGGATGCTATCAAATGCCAAATCCAGTAAAGTTAGATGCACAAAAGCAAAAACAAACAATAACTTGAAGAAGATATATCCTGTGATTTCTATTAAACACTATTCACCTTGTTTGTTAAAGAAAGGGTTAATGCAAAAAATTAATTATCATATGTGAAAGAGGAACTGAATCTATGCAATTTGGTATAACTTCCATTCAAATAGGTCATGTAGTACTCGAGATATCAGCAAATGAAGTTACTACATTTGTGACCCAAAGTGAGCTTGAGGCAAGCATTGGCAAGCTTTGTTTTTTCAGTCTGTTGCATGCTGACCGTGAAGTTAATAGGGATGGGACCTCCCCATGTGGAATGTGAAGTTTGTAAAATTCTTATGCCTCTCATGCAATCACATTCTGATAACTTGTGATTGTGGAGGAGAAAATTGGTTGTAAATTTTAAAGAAAAACAAAAGACTAATTATTAATGTGAGGCTGTGATGTCTTATGTGCTTGCTTCAAGTTCAGTTGGTGTTGAAAATGTCACAACTTTAACTGTTAATATCCTGAGAACCACACATCAGGTTTCAATGCATATTTCACCAGAATGCTAAGAAGAACACCCTGCTAACATATCAAAACTTTATTTGAACTTAGACTCTTCTTGTAACGTAACTGAGCTAGACTGATCTCTTTTCACTGGGGATATTGTTCATTTTTACTTTTCAGATGCGTTATTCAAACATGCCATTGAATTTTGTGCGTCTTATCCGCCACGTCTTGGAAGCAGAACAGAAATTGGTAGATCAAGGTGGTGTAAGTAGCAACATTAAGTTTAAACAAAATTCACTCTGTAGTTTTGGAGTACTATGCATTCATGTCATATCTGGAACATTTGTGGCTTGAAGGGGAGAGGGGAGGGGGTGGGACACGGAAGGTTCACCCCAGTGAAGTGTCTTGTCATCACCCATTTGACCCTCAGATATCTCCCCCAAAGTTGAAAATTATGGAGCTGACATTGGTTGCCTACTTACAATTGTTTCTTTGTCCAGCCACCCTCCCCCACACCCCATCTCTCCAATTTCAAAACCCTGGTGCCAACAATGACAATTTTAAATTGACTTTGATTATAGAAAATGATTTCTTAAGGTATAAGATAAACATTCAATAATCTCTGTCATTACAAGTTATTTTTTTTTTTTTTTTTGCATTTTCTGTTGTACCTTGTTAACTGATGATTTGGTTGTAATTAAATTATTGGAATGAGTCTAGTTAGTGATACAGAATCTTTTATAAATTTCACAAAAATCAGTGCAAATAAAGAAAGTTTGTACTAAAACTTGTGTTTGAATAATTTGGAAATACTTTTACCATCTTAAAATTTTGAAATAGTGCTCATTTGCTAAAACAAAAGTGAAAGCCAGCTGAGCTAATTTTCAGATGTTTCTCTTTTCCAAGGTGTCTTACAAATAGATGTTACTATCTTTACATAATTTTGATTTAGAAAGAAAACAAATTCATGTGGCAACTGGATACCAGATTGGGGATGTTTGGTTATACTTTGAAAGTACTAATCACTTTCCTTCACCAGAGATCATTGTGGTAAAAGTACCTTTGAAATACAGTATGCCATTTTATTCCATTTAATAGTAGCAATAACTTGAGGGTATTTCTCTGGATACTTACTGTACATGTTGGTTAGCATGATTTTAACTGCCAATTAATATTTAATGAACTGAGAGTTTAGGAAATGTTGATGTATTAATTGTGTGGTAGCATTCTAGGTTATGTCTTCAGAATAATTCAGTGTTATAGAAATGTCACTTTGCATAATCTGGAATGCATTTCACATGTCTGAAGTTACTCAGATTAGTAAGATGACTCTCTGAGATAGTTACACTGTAGCTTGCCACATAGGTATATTGCATACTTTTCTCCAAGGGTGTGGATCTATCTGCAAAGGTGGGGGGGGGGGGGGGGAGGACTTCACTATTTACAAATGACTGTCCTGGTTAGGGGTTTCCCCCTCACTTTTGAAAGAATAAGGAAATTAGAAGGTGTCTTTATAGGAAATGGTGCCATATTTTGGTGTAATTTAGCTTTTAAAATGTAGTGTTAGTTTGTAATCTATGTTATATTATAATTCATCACAGTTTTAGTTTTCTCCAAGGGTGTGGATCTATCTGCAAAGGTGTGGGGGGGGGGACTTCACTGTATACAAATGACTGTCCTGGGGAGGGGTTTCCCCCTCACTTTTGAAAGAATAAGGAAATTGGAAGATGTCTTTATAGGAAATGGTGCCATATTTGGGCGTAATTTAGCTTTTAAAATGTAGTGTTAATTTGTAATCTATGTTGTATTATAATTCATCACAGTTTTAGTTTTCATCATTTTTGGTTTTGATAGTAAGAGAAACGTATGCATTCATGATGCTGTGTGTGTACTATGTATGTGTGTATGTGCGTGTGTGCGTGTATGTGTGTGTGTGTGTTTGTGACACTTTGCTCATTAACACGATATCTCAAGAAGAGAAAGTCAGACATTTTCAAACTTGGTACATAGATGCCCTATATTGAGAGGAAGAACCCTATTGTTTTTGGTGAAGGTCAAAGGTCACCTGTGGTCACCGGGGGTCTCAAACTCTGAAAACCTTGTTAACACGATATCTCAAGATAGGAAGCTTGGATGAATTTCATATATAGTATGTAGATGCTTTATGGTAAGTGGAAGTACGCTGTTATTTTTGGTTGGGGTCAAAGGTCACCTGGGGTCACCGGGGTTCAAACTGAAAACCTTGTTAACATGATATCTCAAGGTAGGAAGCCTGGATGAATTTCATACGTAGTATGTAGATGCATTATGGTAAGAGGAAGACCCAATTGTTTTTGGTGGGGTCAAAGGTCACCAGGGGTCACCAGGAGTCAAACTCAGAAAACTTTGTTAACAGGATATCTCGAGGTAGGAAGCTTGGATGAATTTCATACTGAGTATGTGGATGTGTCGTGGTAAGAGGAAGAAGCTCTTGTTTTTGGTAGGGGTCAAAGGTCACCTGGAGTCACGGGGGTCAAACTCAGAAAACCTTGTTAACACGGTATCTCGAGGTAGGATGCTTGGATGAATTTCATACTTGATATGTAGATGCGTTATGGTAAGGGGAACAATCTTGTTTTTAGTTTGAGTTCAAAGGTCACCTGGGGTCACCGGGGGTAAAAGCCCTAAAACCTTAATGTGATCTCATGGTAGGAAGCTTGGATAAATTTCATACTTTGTATGTTGATGCCTTATAGTGAGAAGAAGAACCCTGTTGTTTTTGGTGGAGGTCAAAAGTCATGTGGGGTCACTGTGGGTCAAACCATGAAAACCTCGTTAACTTGATATCTCAAGTTAGGAAGCTTGGATAAATTTCATACTTTGTATGTAGATGCCTTAATATGAGAGGAAGAATGCTATCATTTTTGGTGGAGGTCAAAGGTCATTTGGGGTCACTGGGGGTCAAAATCTGAAAACCTTGTTAACACGGTATCTGGAGGTAGGAAGCTTGGATAAATTTCATGCTTTGTATGTAGATGCCTTATAGTGAGAGGAAGAAGTATATCATTTTTGGTGGCGGTCAAAGGTCATTTGGGGTCACTGGTGGTCAAACTCTGAAAACTTTGTTAACACGATATCTTGATGTAGGAAGCTTGGATGAATTTCCAATTTAAATGCCTTGTGGTTAGACAAAGAATCAAAGAATCGTAGTGTTTTTGGTGGAGCTCATAGGTCATCTGGGACCACCAGGGTTAAACCCTGAAAAGATTGTTAACACTGTATCTTGAGGTAGGAAGCTTGGATAGATTTCATACTTAGGATGCAGATGTCTTATGGTGAGACTAAGAATTCTGTTGTTTTTGGTGGGGGCCAAAAGTCATCTAGGGTTTCCTCGGGTCAAACTCTGAAAAACCAAGATTGTCATCTGGGGTCATTAAAGGTCAAAGTGCAGAATTTCCCAAGAATTCTCAAGATCAAATATGAACACAAAACTGTTTTTCCAATATGTTAAGATAGTATTTGACCAGTGACTGAAAGAAATGGGACATGGCATTATTTGGAATAAAACTTGTATCATCGAAACCTCAATGCATTTTTGCATTGTTTGAAGAAGTGGGGGGGACTTATTGGAGATGTCCCCCTTCCAAAAAAGTCCCACCAATAATCCACGCCCATGCCTTTCACTAGTGGGGCTGAGCAAGCCATCTGTGAATGAGAAAGACCTTGAGCAAATGGGGAAAATTGCCAGAGTTCTTCAGTTAATCTGTTGGAAAACTAGGCTTTGCCTCCAACTTGGGGGGAGGGGGTAATACAGCCCACATCTCCTCCGGATCATACACCTATGGCTTGTAATCAATCCATGGGGCTGTAAGCCTGGAGTCAAGTGCTGTGACTAGTGTAACTATATTGTGGTTTATAACTTTTAACTAGCAATTGTGTTGTTATGCTCGTATCATTCTGTCTTTCTCTGATGCAGAACAATTCAGAAATTGATGTTATGCCAGTGCCAGATTCACACAGAGAAATCAAAGCATGGTTTGAGCAACTCAACTGGTTAACACAGGTTAGTATTATTCAGTGCATCCTGAATTAGGAAGCTGCTAAATAGAGGAGATAATTCACAATCTACATTGCTCTTCCTTACCTTCTATTTACCTATGTAACCCTCACCTACCCGCAATTGGTACCTGGTAGATTTGTGATAGCACAGTAACCACCTGCACCCTCGTAATGAGGGTGCCCTTCCTCTTCCTTCTTCATCTGCCAAAGTCTTAAAGTTTAGCACGCAGTTAGTTCCTGAGCTCTTCTCCTTCTTTTGGAGAGTGGTTTTTTTTTGGATTTCTTCAAGATTTCCAGTGTGGTAGTACTTTTCTCATCACGAGGATTCCAGTAAGGTGTTATATAAGGTAAATAGAAGGTAAGTGTCGTGGCTTGTAGATTCCCAAACCAAGGAGTTTTGGGGATAACATACGTTCTAGCAGGGTTTTTTTTGTTGGTGCAGTGCTATTTTTTGTTGTCAAACTCAGAATTGATCAGCCTCAGCAGTGGTGTAGCCAGAAAATGTCTTGTGGGGTGTTGGGGATCACCATTTAATTGGGGGCTTCAGATATTGAATACAGTGTTGAATTTTTCAGTTGGACTGGATTTGTGGGGTGCAAAGGCCTCTGTCAGAGGTTTGTGCCCCCAACACCCCTCTTAGCTATACCACAGCGATCTGGAGGGACTCTTGTAACATGTGCTAGAAACATGCTCTTATGATAACTGTCTGCTTTCTCTTATCTAGCCTCAACTAATTTGATTACATAAAAGGAAACAAAATTTGTGGAAACTCATCTCTAAAGTGAAAAATCATAATGCCTCCCAAACTTTTTGAAAAATGGGCTCAGAATGGGTTGGGGGTGGGGGCTAGGGTAGCAGTAGGTTAAACTTTTAATTCATTGTCTTATGCAAACACTTGAGAAAGATGACAAGTGAAACATGTATGACATGTAACACCTAAGAAGCAGCCACACTCTAAAGTTTAGTAAGTGCATTGAACTTAATAAAGTAGTCATTTGAAAATTGTGCTATATAGTTTCAAACTTGTTGTCACACATAGCAGGAAATTGCCTTTCAATCAAATTTTGTGAAGGGTAGTTCCAGAAATTCAGTTTTCACAGCTCCTCTTTATTTTTAAGAGATATGTTATGAAGTTAGTGTTTATTTTTAAATATAATCAAGCAGAAGATCTAACAAAGTACAGACATAGTGGGAGTAGATCAGTATTGTTTACTGAGAGTAGCTTAATTGGAAACATTGCATATAGCAGTATTCTTGAACACCTTTTTGGCTTTGGGGACCTGGTCAAAAGTTTCACTAACCACCCCACACATGACTTGTCACTTAGCAGTCTATGCATTACTGGGTGCAAAAAAGACATCATCCTTCCCGCAGAAGTCAGTTTACATAACTACTTTTGATTCACAGTTTACCACTTCTAGTAAATTTCAAGACAAAGTGATTTCAGCTTTCAGCTTGTTTCTATACGCTGAGTTTTATTTTGTCTTCTCCACTTGTCTCTGCCATAAATCTAACCAATGTTCAAATAAGATATAAGATTTCATACTCTCTGTGGAGCTCAGTGTGATTCTTTTACTGAATATTACTTTTTCTACCTCTGTATGATTTCCGTTGCAAGTTTGTAAACAACAAAGCAATGGTACTGATTTTTGTCTGGTCCCCTGGGACTTGACATGATAAATTCATAAGATCAAAGAAACTTGTAACTTTTGGTAGATCACCAGGAATTCACTTTCTTCATGGATGTAAACAGACCAACTTGATACTGTTGAGATGATAATACATGGAAAAAATTGTGTCAAATGTTCTGTGGCCTCTTTGGTTCCACTTGTTTTCTTGTAGAAAATATCCATATATATATGATTTACGAAAGTCACAGTAGACATTTTTGTATTTAAGAAAGTGTATCATTGTTTTGTTTATTTTAAGGAAGTGTTTCGTTAGTTAGATGAGATTTAACAACGCACCAACACGAATGTGTTATATAGTGTCAACTAGATAAAAAGGTATGAAGTTTAAATACGGTTTTAAATAGGGTTCAAGTTTGGTTTCAAATACAACTCAAATATGGTGCAAGTCGTTCCCTTTAGTCGCCTCTTATGACAGGCGGGAAATACCGTGGGCATATTCTACAACCCCCAGCCCACAGGGGTTAAGGAAGTGTTTCATCTGAAGCAAGTATTGTATGTGCATATTTTCTTCTTGGTATTGATGGTAATTCCTTTTTGCACTTGGGATGAACTTGGATATTAGGCTTGTTGTGAGGCTGATTTACATATTTATCTGTGAGGCTAATTTACATTTTGTTTTATCTGTATTTGCGTTTATAAGGCACCAACATCTTAGCAGTGCTTATCAAACACCCTTTACACATTTTTCCTGGTCCTTAAGAAACCTCCCAGTTACTATACTGTAGTTGTACCACACTGGGTGCACCCAATTGCCAAATTATGTCATGGGTCACCTTTTAACACCTGATCTTGAGGTAAATCTTCTGTATGGCAATGAACTCTCCAGGAATCGAACCAGAAATGCTAGCATCCCAAGTCTGGTGCAAAGTTTAAATGTTGTGAAAGAAATTTGTAAAAGGACATTGTTTAACATATCCTGTTTTGAAGTGCTGATTCAGCTTTGAAGAGGGTTTTTTTTTCTCGCTTTATAACTTTTCATGTCAGTGCCATACTGGGCATTGCACTTTTAAAGTATCATTGAAACATGACAGTCTGAGTGTAGACCTCTGATTAAGAAGACATTCACCCCTACATACATCTTGAAATAATCTGATACTGCTCTAGTGAAAGTTGTCAATATGTCCACATCTTTTGGGGTTAACTGCACTTTCAGTTTCAGTAGAGAAAATAATTATGTTAAGTACTTGGTGAATGCAGATGGTAGGAGCATTGAAGCTTTTTTTGCATTTTTTAATTATTTGAACTCTTGTATCAATGGTTGTTTTCATTCTTATTCATACAATGAGATAACCATGTTTATCCCTGACTTCCTCTTTACAGGACACTGCGAAAGATCTCAACAACTTACAACAGAAACAAGAAATGATCAATGTACAGTATCAAGAAATGACAAAAATTCAAGGTAATGATAGATGTCCCATTCCCACCCCACCTCAACCCACCCCACCACAACCTCCACCCTACCCCGTATCCATATTTTTCTGCCAGAGTGTAGCTAATAGCCTACTAGCTGTGCCTTTTTCTTCATACAACCTCTGGCCAGATTAATTTATCATTTTATTACATCATTTATATTTGTTTTTCCCCATTCTAATCACTTGCACCCTGTTTAGTACTTTCTTGGAGAGCGACTTCAGTCCCCCTCCCCAAGTTGAATAAATGACACCAGTTATATAACAATGGCAGGGTTGTTTAATATCAATGAACAGGGATTATACAAATAGTACATAGGTAAAAATAATAGTTTTCTTTTCTTTGGAATCAAATGCAAAATCATTGATGGGATATGTAGGTACAGTAATGATACCTCAAGGTAGCTCTATTTCAGCTGATTTTGCATAGATAAATGACTTGCTAAAATATTTTTCAGTTGAAAATTTATGAAAGAAAATTTCATTGCTTGTTTCAGTCTGTTTGATAATGTTTGAACATCACTGACAGTCAAATAATTTATTTTACTCTTTTAAAAGGTTAATGTATGTAAACCTTTTGTCTCAGTGGCTTTAAGGTTTTAAACTTCAAAACAGTTTGATAGAAGTTAGGTTTCCATGATGTTAGTCTAGTGGTCTGTTTTCAAAAGCGTAGCTGGTAGGGGAGATATGGATGTCTGGTGTGCTTGATGTGACTTTCTTTTCATTTACACAGGAAGAATACAAATGGTTCAACAGATGCAAAATTTCCAGAACAGACAGCAAGAACTGACCAGTTTACAACAGAAAAAAGTAGAGTATGAGAGTACCCTTCAGATGGAAGCACAGGAGGTGCTACAGAAGAGAATGGTAGGTACAAAGGAAAGGGAGGCATAGAAGGGTGCACAAAGGGGGTTTATGGTAGGTACAGGGGAAAGGGAGGCATAGAAGGGTGCACAAAGGGTGTGTGTGGTAGGTACAAGGGAAAGGGAAGCATGGAGGGGTGCACAAAAGGGGGGGTATATATTGTGCAGAAGCTGCTTAAAGTTTGCTCAGTGCATTCTGCAGGTGCTAAAATTACACGATGGAGAAGAAAAGCTTAAGGCACTGTTTTGACTCCTTAAAAAAGTGTTATGACCTTACCTCCACTGGATGTGAGTTTCATTGATATGGGGCATAGAGGGATGGAAGGTACATTCGCAAAGAGTTTTAGTGTATTCCCTGGTATAGGTGGGTGGTACCACTCAAGTAATAACAAGTGGCACTTTAAGATAAGCTTTACATTAGACTGTTGTAATATGGATACTGGCTATGACTAGTTCCAGTAACATAAGATTATTTTGAAGCATGTATATGCAACATGTTTGAATCTCCACTGATCCCCATCAATTTCTTCATAAATTTAGCTGTGTCACATTGAGGCAGGGTTTGAAAAAAATGTTTATTTTTCTGGAAGGGAGTTAAATTTTCATAACTTTTTCCTTATTTTCATGTACAAAATGGTAGACTTCTTCTCTCCAACTACAAAAATTTCCCTCCTCATACCCAAAATTCCTTGGAAGGAGCCTTCCAGCTTCCCACCTTTTTCCACCCATGCAGTGAGGTTTTGGCTGTTGACTCCGGAGTCACAAGTAGTCTTGACCAAAATACAAGTTGATAATTTTGTATGGCTTGTGAATAATGTTGTACACAACCACATGGCCCTTGAAGGGGAAAAAAGTCCTACACCCCTGATGTAAGTATTGGTTGTGATAATCTGTTACGATCCTACTTACCTCACCTATTACTACAGTTGGACAGTCCCATCTGTGACAGAATATCACTGGTAATGCATTGGATCCCCACCATGGGATGGTACACCAGTCATAACCATTTCCTTTGCTTGGCACTGGTGTTGTAAATGATCTTAATGGAACCATATTTCCTCATATAGGAACTTGCCCAGAAGCACCAGCAAACATTTGAACTGTTAGGTCAAGTACAACATCGCGTCCTCGAGGATGAGTTGATCCGTTGGAAAAGGCAACAACAGTTAGCTGGGATTGGTGGCCCACCAGAAGGAAACTTAGACACCTTACAGAGCTGGTGAGTAATTGATGTACCTCCTTCACTCTCTTTAGATAATTCTCAACCCCTTGTGCCATGTCTCTCTGTTCAGGTCCCATTTCAAGACTTCAGGCTGCAGGTGCCTCTGCCAAGCTGCAGGGGCTGCAGCCATGCTTTGTTGCTGTGCACATTGCAAAAGCAGGAAAAATTTAATTACGCCATTGCAATGTGTATAGTACAGTTGATGGCTTCAGTTGCTGCAGCTTGGCTGAGTCAGCTGCAGCTTGGCTATTTTGACATGATACCATTCACCTTCTTCCTATGCAGCTGTTATTTGTTTGATGAACTACCACCACCAGGATAGAAGTTAGAGTTAGATGAGGTTTTACAGCTCAGTTTCTAAACAATTGGTTTAAGTCGGGCCGGCCATGACCTTTTTCCAGTTGTGGCTCACTGACTTGTTCTCCTTACTCCATTGCTTATGCTGAGCACCAAGCACAATGGCAGTAGGTTCCATTTTTAAAGTCTTTGGTATGACCTGGCCAGGAGTCAAACCCCAGACCTTCCTGCTGCAAGTCGGATGCTCTGACAACTTGACCATGCAGTCGGTCAGGATAGGAGTGTCACCTCTCCAGTGCCATTGAGCCCCACATGCTACACAATTTGACTTAAAATTTTCTAAAACTGACATACCAAAAGTTGAAAAGACTAACTAACCAGTAATCACAAATGACTATCCAAAATGATGAAATGATATTGACTCACCTATTTTTGACAGGCAAGTGGCATTCTTGACTATGCCCTGCATTAACATTACATGTGGACTAACGTCACGTAGAGTTACAATCGATCTGAAGTTTGATATGTCTTATAATAGTCCTATTGGGATCAGTGTTTGGATTGATCTCTATATGAAACAGGACTTTGTTAAATGACTCACATATGATGGATGCATTTGAGGAATCCTCTAAGGTGCAGTTCAAATTACAGTTGTTTTTATCTACCAGAAAGTGTAACCCATGGATTCATTGGATTGTGACAAATGTAAAAAGTGGGTAGCACTGTAGCGCTGTTGTGTTAAGTTTCATGAGAAACTATAGTAAACAACAGAAGACCCATTTCATGTTATATTTTGTAACTGTGGCCATATTAGAATCACATGCAGAGTTTACGTTACACCTCTGTGTATGTAGAAATGCAAGTCCATGGTATGTTATCCCGCAATTCTTCAACAGTGACACCACTGCATGCCTTCTGATGGGTTGATCACTTTGTGTAGGGCATGTATAATTATGCCTCTCTTATTCCCTCAACCCGGCATTGCCATTTGAGACATAAGGTGGGCAAAGTGGGTCTGTGTATTTTGTAGGGACATCAGCTCACAGAAATTGAAGCTAAGGACATTTTTCCCACTCATCTAATGCTCAACTCTGATCTTTTAGTATGTTGCAGTAAGTATCCATTGAACCTTAATCATTACACAATAAAGCTCCATGTCACAACCTTAGACTGGAGCTACCTCAGCCAAGCTGCAGGGGCTGCAGCCATGCTTTGTTGGTGTACAGATTACAACAGTAGGAATTGTTTAATCATGGAATTGTAATGTGTACAACAGTGAAGGATGGATTTGGCAGCTGCAGCTTGGATGTACCTGTAGCAGCTGCGGCTTGGACGGAGCAGCTGCTGCTTGGGCAGAGCAGCTATGGCTCGGACGGAGCATCTGCTGCTTGGGCGAAGCAGCTGCAGCTTGGACGGAGAAGCTGTGGCTTGGACAGAGAAGCTGCGGCTTGGACCTTGGACAGAGAAGCTGTGGCTTGGACAGAGAAGCTGTGACTTGGATGGAGAAGCGGCTTGGACGTAGAAGCTGCGGCTTGGATGGGCACTAACTGAAGCTTTGCTATTTTAACATGGTGCCTAACTATATCTCGTTCAGTGGAGAAACAAGAGTTAATGCAGTTGCAACAGCTTTCAGCCATACGTCATCAGGAAGTCCTTACTTCTCAAAAATGGATTTGAACTTGGCCCACAGTTGGAGTTAAGAAGGCCCTCACACACATCCACACACCTTATCCTCTCTATTACATAGTGAAGTCGTACATCTTATATTAGCTTAGAGAAATGGCAGAATGGGAAAAATGAGAACATATGTCTATTTTCCCACTGTTTTTATGTCCTTGCTCTGGAGTGAGGTGCCTTCTAAATGATTAGTGGGTTTCTCATATTTTGGGTCACTGGTTATTCTCCAGAGATGATATTGATCAAAACCTTGTAAATGTCTCTCCACCCCATAAGTAATAAGACTTGTAGGGTGGAAATAAAATGGATGGGGGTTGGTGGGAGGTGGTTCAATGTTGCTGGTCATTTACTTGAAGATGTATTCTACAGATCAACTGAAAACCATGATGTCTCACTCCACCCATCCCCACCCCCTCATCCCCTTCCCACAAGTGGTATCACTTGCAAGAGATGACATCCACATTAGAATAGTAATTAGCCACCTGAGAACGTCTGACTAACAATCCATTCTACGTCAATTGTCACTATTATTGTACAGTGGCTTCTCCTAATTTTGCTTCCTATAACGATGGAAATCTCTAGGATGCATTAAAATTTTGTCAGACTAATTGGTCCCTTGGTTTGTTTTACATTGCTGTGTTCTAGATAACAGATGGTTGCTATGTGCTGTAAAACTTTCAGTTTCAAAATGAGACTGGATAGATTACAACATGAGGAGTTAATGTCTGTGAAGCTTTTATTTGAGTGATGATGAAAGGTAAATCCTGTTTGTAACCAGGAATCATTGTAGGTGGATGGAACTGTGGTAAGGGATAATGCATTCACTCTGTGATAAATAAACTAATTAGGGTGGGTTCATTAATAGTTTCACTACTGCAGACTACAGGGGACCAGGTGTGACCATATTGATAGAACATTGCGATGTTACGATGTTATGCAAATCTGTATGAAATTTAAGTCCTGGAAATGAAAAAGAGATGTAGAGGGAGTGGAAAGATGATATTTAGTGTCTCTTTGCATGTTACTAATATTAAGTTAAGTTAATGCTGTGTTACGCTGCTCACCTTGCAGTAGTTCATTTAGTTTCCCAATAATGATGTTAAAGCTACCTTATTGTTGTATAAACCAGCTCCGTTAGGTCTGTACTTTTCAAAAAATGGCCATTAAGCCTTCCATCCCCAAAGCATGAAAGCTGACTGCCACTCTGTAGATGTGGAGCGTTTTAACATTTAAAAGCCTGATGTGTGCTGTGGTTTCATGGCTAATGCACATATGCAAGTGTAAGGTATAAAAATGTTTACAGCAAACCTTAATGAAGTGAAAGGGTTTACGTAGGAGTTTCTTATCCCTCTTATGGAAGACGTTCGTCCATGAAATCGTAAAGTCATTGCTTAAGTTCCAAAGTACACTTAACAGCAACATCTCTCAAAGTTGTGAGTAGTTTTGATTGACACATTACTAGGGCAAAGTGGGGGTGGAGGTGGTGGGGGCCGGGAGGGAATTTGAACTTTTCTTGGCTATGAGACTGCCTTTGATGTTCTGCTACTAAGACATAGTTTATCACCTGCAAGACGAAGACCAAGCCTCACATTGAAAAGGCTTGGGCCAAGTTCCAGTCCAATCCAGGTTTTGCTCCTTGTCTTATAGATTTTGGCAGAACCAGGTGTCATTGAAAGTGCAAATTATGCATGGTGTTTGGTGTGATGATAAGGCGTCGTCAAGACTTGGGAATGCAATAATATTACAAATTGAAGCTCCCACATGTATATACATATGTATGTGAAATGAGCTTTTGAACTTAAGTTGAGGAAAAGGACTACGGGCTTTGTACAGAAATTAGGAGTTGCATGTTCATACATATTTGAGGCAAACCAGTTACAATATGAGTTAACTTGGGGTAAAAATTGTGTGGCACTGCTCCTAGTCTTAATGAAGGCTTGTAGAGACAAAAGAGGCCTACTTGTTTTGTCAAAATAAGTTTGTGGTCGTTTTAGTGATGACTTTCATTATGTAAGGAATATTGTACTCTGCATTGCAGTGGTTCCATTTTATGCATCTTGGGGGAGGGGAATGGAGGGACTTAATATCCTGTACAGACTGCTGACCTAATGGAAAGTGTGCCTGAAGTTGAGACCTTGATTTAAACCTCCTCTTGCTGATAAAGTGCTCATTTCTCTTTTAGAGATTTATCTGTTTGCATCAAGAACATATCCATTCTCAGTTATCATCACATGCCATTTACATATGTTTCTAGTTCTGATGCTTTTGCAGTCTCACCTGCTATCCTACGTCAAAATAGGTTGTCTTTAAAGGGAAATATTGCGTTTAAAATGAACCAACATGGCATACGAAGAAAATACCTTAAATCATTATTTAACTGCCCAGTCTCACCAATAAACTCTAGCAATAGCTTTATCTCCTCAAAATATTATGCATTACAGAGGAACGGATGTTGCATCATTTGAATTTTTGAAAGTTTGGGTGAACAAATTGCTTTGGGGCAATAAATAACCAAATTTCTTTCTGTGAGAGCCCTATTTCGTGAAAAGAAAGCTACCATACTGCCTTGTTTTGAATTGTCTATCATTCTGTATCTATTAATATTGGTTTAATAATATGAAAATTTTCTGTAAAACAAATGCAATATTTCCCTTTAAGTTAGAGTAGGGGCACCCATTCATGATGGTTTGTGTTAGTCCCTTACCTGCATCTGAAATTTATGGAAACCCACCTTATGGTGCAATTTACATCTTTTGGAAGTTCCATTAAACTCTTTACCTAAATTTCAGTTTTAAACTTTCATCCATAAATATATAAAATATTTTTGTGGTCAACAAAATTGGAAATGGTCTTGTAGATATACTTGAGATCAGAGACCACCTGGTAGAACATACCCTAACTTAGTTTTCTGAATACTTTGCTGTGGGCACAGTTTGCCAGTACATTTTATTCAGTTCCAGTTTGTCAAGGATTACACATAGCATCCCATCATTGTACTTCCTCTGTTGCTGTACAGAGATTGCATATTCTTATCTTCAAATCTCTCTCTAAAACCTTCCAATGTCTAATCTCCTCTTAAAGCAGCATGCATTACTTTACATTATTTACTCTGTTAGCTCAGTGTTTTAAATGATGTCATTTTATTGTCAGGAATCCTCCTGTGTTTATTTTCATACTGATGTGGTTGTTCATTTGACTTTTATTTAATCAGTGTTTTGCAGACTACATTATAATTTTCAGAGCTGTTTTGACATGGGGGTGGGGGATTTCCATGGAAATTTTATGTGGTTAGAAAGGCAAGATATATGTACGGATATGCGAAAATGAATAAGAACTTGTTTATGGTCAAGATAATAAGTCTGATAGTGTTATTTCTGGTCAACTTGGTTATAGAAAAGCTAAAACTTCTGACATGGACCCTAATCATGGTGAGGCTGAGATCATCAGTGATATGTCTGAGGGTCCTTTCTTTCTATAACTGGGGGGCCAGCCACATATCTTCATTGTCCTCGAGGGTCTGTGGATGGAGAAGGTGTGGGTGAGAACCTGAAATATACATGATTTGTAGTGATGGCATTTTATCAGTTACACATTATTGGTGGTGACTGTGGGCATCTTCCTGTAAGTTTAGAATGACCATCGTGAACCACAAATTATGTTTATTGAGCTATTTAAGTACAAAGGATGTTGGAATTCTATTTGAAGTTATTTCATTAGCATTTAGGGGAAAATTAACTTTAGACTGATATGTTAAGTAACAAGAGTTTTGTCTACAGGACAAATGCATTCACCCTGACTTCAGTTACTGTATAACCTTGCATTCTAATACATGTATGGATACGTATATGGCTTTTTTTGATCAGGTGACATTATTGCTCTGACTGAGTTGGTTAGGGGGAAATATTATGTTTGTAGCAAAGAAAATTTTCTAACCTTTTTATCCATGATGTAAAAATAATTGGCAATATCAAGATAAGGGAGCTGGGTACCTTTGTTTTCAACAAACAAGGTTCTCACACAAAGATTTTCAAGTGCTGCTGTGTAGCTCATGAACAACATGTCCCTCTCAAACTCAAAATTTTCAAATGATGCAACATTAATAAGTCTTGTCATGTGTGATATTTTCAGGAAGAAAGGCTGTGGTCGGAATGTATTTGCAAGACTGAATTGTTTAAAATGACAAAAGATACTTTGTTGTGCTATGTTGATGCAATATAAATGCAATTCCAACTAAATCTTGGATTACCTTTACATAGTTTGATATTTATGTTTTGAAACATAAAAAATCCATTGAAGGGAATTTTTTAATTTTTCTTTTATTTTTGATTTTTTAAGTTTTAAGTATTTTCTTCTTTTAAATGATTGTAAGCGGCTTTGAAATGTGTATGGAAGATGGGGCATAAATATTTGTGTAATTATTATCACTTACTAAGGGATTTGAAAGAGTTTGCTTATGATCATAGATTGAGGGTGGATTTTCTTGATCAAAACCTGGTGGAACCACCTGGAAATTTTTCTGGTGACTCAGAATTGTTTAGCAAAACTTTTCCCAGGAGTGCTTCTGAATTGGTTATTTGTAAAAAGGTTTCTTGTTTTTTTACATGGGAAGTTTGATTCAGGTCTTTACTCAGTTCAGCTGTGGAGCAGTGGTGCTAGGCAAGGAGCCTCCACCACCTCCCAGCCTTTGAGAAAATTGCTAAAGACAGTGGGAGGGGGAGATGGGGATGTACTGGCAGCCATCTGATGAGACAGTAGATTGGGGTCCTGGGAGCAGGATTGTGTTTGGTTTAATAGTATTCCTTGTTATTCTGAGCACTGGTGAAGAAATGGTGAATCTTGCTTGTGTTTAGTCATAGTGATTCTTTTTAATGTTTACACCCTACTTATTGTTCACTAGTAACAGGGAAGTGTGTTTACTTATCACTTTGTCACCTCTGACATGCAGGATTGAAAACCATGTTAAACAATTAGTGTGAAGTTGTGTACACAAACACTTGCCTAGTTAAAGAACAGGAAATGAACATTTTACCAGTTTCATGGAAAAGTTTAAGCTTCCAGTACTGGTTGTATGGGGATGATTAGGGGACCACCCCAAGCTTTTTGAATTACTGAGAATACCTTAGTTGTTTGGTGGAGTTGGTTGTTATCTGTTGGGTTGATGTATTACAGCATGGAAGCTATGGTGTCAATACTGAACTGTAAAGGCTCTGCAAAATCTGCTTTGAGAGTTTTACTCCCTCTGTAATAAGATCTCCATTTGCTGCCCTTCCATGCAATTGCTGACCTCCCTCCTGACTGCCTTCCCCACAAACTTTGAACCCGAGCTAATTAGTTCACAAAACTTTTGACATACTCTTTGCACTGTATTTTTGCCACCAAAATCGATCAAAATCAGAAGCCAGTCACAAAGCTCCTATCAAGACTAGTGAGTGACAGGGATAAACAATACAGAGGCACCGGGGACAGGGTTGTAACTAGACTCTTTCCCATTGTGTTGTAAAGTAGGCTTTGGTGACCCCACCATTTGTGGAGTCACTTAGGGCCACCGATTTTCCGTGACGGAAATTGTCACGGAATCGCGGAATTTTCATTTTTTCACGGAAAATCATGGAACTTCAAAAATCTCTCAGAATGCTAAAGAAGTCTGCAATCAAGAGGGCAAAGTGAAAAAAAAAAGTTTAAAAGTCTGTACGTAACAACACTATAGCGGGCTACAATCTGATAGAAAACTTGAAATTCACCCCCTCCGATGCTTACTGTATGTGGGACCAGGTGCGAGTTGCGCATTTACTAGCCTTTGGTAGGTCAAATGTTGCTCAGTCTTGCAAAGTTTTCCCGCGATCCCGTTGCCTGTAGCTGATTCTTGTTTATACTGTATCATGTACTGTACGTATGGTATACTTTGCATGAGTGCGTCATTACAAACTGTTGCGCACGTTACTCAAGTTTCATGTTTTGCTCTGTTGTTACGTTCATGATCGAACGATCATAACGTTCTGACTGACAAGTTACACTTTCAATTGTGGAATAATTATCGGATTTAGTACCTGCATATCATTTGGATGTAATTTTATACGTATCTTTTACTATGTAAGAAGAACAAGAGACCCACACTCAAACAATCGTAAGTCAAGTTGTTTTAGGTTGTTTTTTGTCCATTACATATATGTGTAGACGTTAGGCTGGTGATTGGATTTTAGTCTGGTTAGGCTGCACTGGCCTAACACACTAATCAATTCAAAACAGAAAGTCACAGATTTGGCAAATTGCTTGCACGGATTTTCACAGAATTTGGAATTGCTGTAACGGAAATTGACTCTTTTTTCACGGAAAATCGGTGGCCCTAGTCACTTACATACATGTATAAACCCTAGTAGTCACAACTCTGAAGGAATTGTGATCCCTGCAGTGATGTCATTATTGACAGAGAAGCATAATACCTCACCATCTGTAAACTGTCATCTAGTAGCCTACCAGTTGTGAGTATACCAGTAAGCTTATGCTTGTCAATGGCTCAGAGGCCTACCTGACAAATGTCGGAGAATGGTTTTCGCCAACCAAAGGGAAAACTAAGGATTAAATGGAGAAAAAGTTGTAAAGAGCTGGTTGTCTTATAACACTTCATTGAACCTGGGAAATAACACAAAATTTATGGACTTCAAAATATGATTCCAGTGCATATTTTTGACAGTACTGGAAGTTTCCCAGGAGTCATAATTCCAGGGAAAGTGGAGTTGCTACTCAACTTCTGACCACAAGTCATGACCCTGAAGTAGAGTCAAGTTTACCAAATTCTCCAATGGGCAGTGTTTTCATTGGCTTCAAAGACAAACCAACATGATTTGAATAGTCATGTGTACATAATTTAAATACCAAAGTCATTGTGGCTATAAATGTGATCGCTGGACGGCACAGATCTGAGGTTAAATTCAAACTCTAAGTATACTTTTTAAGCTAGAAATGAAAAGGAGGGATTAAATTCGCCAAGTAAGACTTTGTAAAGTCCATGCACTCTATCTATATGCTGCCTTTCTTATACTTTTGTTTACCTGTAGGTGTCTAGTAATTACAGGGAAGAAGCATTTTGCCCAAATTTGGCAAATTATTTAGTAACTTTGTCTAAGTCTAGCAAAGTTTCCCTCCTTTCTCTTACAAGTATTTTCCATGATGTTTTCAAACATAGGTATTGAATATTCAATGTAAGCCAAAAAGTTATTCTGCAAAACTAAAAATTCAGATATAATGTCACATGAATATGTCTAGCCATTCATTAAAAAGGGTACTCTTTAACAATTCAGTAACAAATAATGTCACATGAATAAGTATAGCCATTCATTAAAAGGGGTACTGGAGTATACTAATTCAAATTTGGGGTGACTGTCTTACCCTTTGATACCACAAATGTACTTTTAGTACATTAAGAAGGATATCTGGCAATGAATTAATCCAAGAAAATGTTAGTTAAAAGTAAACAGATAACACAAGGAAACATTCAGAGAAAAGTGTAAAATCTGTTTGCTTGAATTTTAAGATAAAGCATTTTCTAGGTATTTTCAGTGATACCGTCTGGGGATTTTCCCTGAAGCGTGACCTCAACATTTACATTAGGAAGGCTAAACTTCAAGTAATTGATCATTATGTATAGTGTTAGTTAGGTTTCATTTTCCATAGTGTAACACGCCTCTAATAAAGTACAGCGTTAGTTGTAAATATTTTGCACCGTATCCGTTTCAAGGTAGTTGTAAGGTTGGCATCATGCAAAGAGGCTTGGATACCTGCCAAACCACAGCATGAATGAATTGCGATCTGTTATGTGTAAAAGTTTGGTCAAGCCCCAACCACAATTCAATTGCCAGATCAAGACATTACTTATACTGTTTTTAATTTTCATGTGATGAGTGATCATGGCTTTCCCCCTCCTTTAATATGATGAGTGATAATGGCTTCCCCTTCCCATCAGTGTTAGAACTAGTTATGGGCCTGTCCCCATAATTGACTCATGTAGTACGTGTAACCATTTCATTGTGATGGCATAATGATGCTGGACTCAAGAGTGGCAAATCCTGGCTGTGCCTAGATTACCAACTCCACTTTTCCTGGAGTTTTTGAGGCCTGGGTAATAATCAGTAATGTCAGAACTTTGCACAAAAATTATTGGTGCTTGTATTTGCATTCTCTCACAAATTTAAATGTGTGAACTTTGAGTGTAGGAAAGTTGTTTGAAAGAGTCATAGGATACTGTGAACATTGGTGGTCTATATATTGATGAAAACTCTGCCTGAAAACCCTGCTTTTGGTCTTCAAAATCCAACTGTTTTTCTGTTTTATTGAGAATTTATATTTTATTTCTACTTTTATTTGGGCTTACTTGAAAACATGGTGTGAGTCAAACTATCATCTCCAAGTGAAGGAGTAAATATAACTTGGTGTATTATGCTTTACAATATTGTCAGTATTGGTATTGGGCTAATTGATGTTAGCTTTAACTTTTTGGTTATTGGCAAATTCTTTTACATTTATGGGCTTAACACTAGTATATAATATATGCCCTGGTACATGTTCCTACATTGGTCATGATTTAATTGTTGGATTCGATGATTCCCTACAGTCCCAACTCCTACAGCTGTAAGTTCCAAACTCCAAAAAGATTGGCATTGGAAGTGTAGTAACTTGCTTGTAGTAATTGGCTTGTTAATAGTCACAATCCTGTAGCAATTCTATGTGTGTCTTGACTGTCATACAGTGACAATGAAAACAATGATATTACAGTAGGCTACAGTGATACTGCACAAGTTTAAGTCAGCAGCTATGTTAACAGTAGATAATAGAAGCAAGCCTTTGCATTTTAGTTTTCGTGCATTTATTTATTCTAAGAGGAATGCACTGACACTTACCTCATAGAGGTTTACAGTATTGCAGTGTGTAGGAATCTACGATGAACTACCAAGAATAAAAATTTACAAACTCTCAGGTTTGGAACAGATTCAGGATTCTGTTTTGACCTTGTAGTACAGTATATACAACATGAGCAAATCTACTTTGCCCCTCATTACCTCCTACTTACACATGTAATCCCCACTTACCTGCAGTAAGAACAGTATATACAACATGAACAATTTTATGACCTTTGATATGTACATTGTGCACAGTTAAGCAGGATAATCATGTTAAAAAGATGCTTACATGAATTAGGATACTGGGATAAACAGATTTAAATTTTGGAAACTGCATTTGCCCTCTAAACAAGCTCATCATTACATTATGTACCCTGTATACCAAAAGCAGACACACTCGGCACCGATCTGGCTGCCACCTGATTGGGTCTGAACTGTGACAGAACTGATGACTACTACCCTGACTGGTGACTTGGATTTTACCTGCCACCTGACTTTGGTGCAGAATTTTACACATGAAAACCAGTGAGGACCTGGTTGGGTGACAGTCAGGTGAAGTGTGAGCCAAATTTTGTTCTTGAGCAGACTGTACTTTCGATCAGTTTTAGTTTCAATCTTCCAGTGTGAAAGCTTACCAGGGTGAACCTGCATAAACAGATTTTACGATTGTATAGTTGAATTAGAAAGTACAGTTAGAAAGCGCACTCTCTCTGCTTAGCAACTGGAAGAGAAATCTTTATAATGGTGGTACTCAGCTAGTTGCCAAGTAAGAGATTTCATTATCGTTGGTTGTAAAGTAATGCAGTTCTATTATCATCAGTATCCATCACTCCTATTTGCCCATCCCTTTAGGTCATAAGTGCGTTTGTGGTCTCGAAGATTGTCACATAACTTTAAACCATTATTCTCAACCCTTGATTTAAACCATGGTTTAGTTGTATAGAGGGATTTCAGGTTACGTCACGTGAACGGGATTCTCAGGCACTGAAGAAACAACATGCAGTAAGCGTATTTACAGCACAGGCGCACGGCTTAACCATAGACTACTGTGACACAATGGGTGCTTGCCCTTCAAAACTAAAGAGACATGCGATCTTGCCCTTCAAAACCAAAGAGATGCGCAATCATGTGACACCTGCGAAACCCCTCTGTAGAATGATAGACACTTCAAAATTGTTTGCCAGATAACTGCATTTTATAATACAAGAAATGAGGTTCTCATGGCAAGATATTCTATGCTTTATAGGTCTTGAGTAATTTGTTGGTCCAAACTTCCCCATATTGATTGATGCAGAAGTAACTCATGTAATGTGTGATACATTTGGTGATTTAATAAAGCTATTGCTAGCATTTAGTAGTGAGACTGAATGATTGAATAATGATGAAAGGTGTTCTCTATCTGTGCTATTTGATGCAATATGAACACAGTGTGATCTAGTGTTACATGAACAAACCAGCAACTTTCATGGATAGTGTGCTTCCAGTGAAATATGCAGGCTTTGTTCTGAATTGTGTTATATATTATTCAGTTAATTCATCAGTTGTTTTTGCCTCAACTGCTTTTAAAGGTAGTATTGTGCCTAGTATATATATATATATATATATATATATATATATATATATATATATATATATATATATATATATATATATATATATATATATATATATATATATATATATATATATATATATATATATATATATATATATATATATATATATATATATATATATATATATATATATATATATATATATATATATATATATATATATATCATGTAATTGATGTGCGCAGAATGCCATGTCAACAATGTCGTTTAAATATTACCTTGCAAGCTAAGTATCTCATCCATGAAAGGCAAACTAAACTCATAAAGGCATCTTGACAACCAGTTCTGAGAAATCGTAATCCATTGAAGCCATTAATTGGCCACAAAATACTCATACAAGCATATCAGATTAGAGAGTTCGGTTGTTACATATTGTAAATTGATAGATTGATTGATTTTTTGGAAGGAGATCATGGGCAACACTCCCATTGTAAAACTGCAGTCATCTAAATGTGAATTTGTTCTGTTTTTTGGCAGGTGTGAAGAATTGGCTGAGATCATCTGGCAGAATAGGCAACAGATCAAAAGAGTAGAACTATTGAGGCAGCAGCTCCCCATTAATATGCACGGCCATGACTTGCTGCCAGAACTGGACACCAAAATCACTACCTTACTCTCTACACTTGTAACAAGGTAAGTGGACACCACATGGCCATTGCAAGAGGGGCATCTGAGGCAGCCATGGGCACCCTGCTGTTATACCATGAAAAAGTTGAAAAGAAAAAAAAAATGAGAAACTGATTTTGATTGGGATTAAAAACCCTTTGGAATCCTGTAATGTAATGAATTTTCAAGCCCTTAATCAGTGTCATAAGAGAAGTTGCCACCCTACTTAAAAAGGCTTGTAATGACCCTGGGTTGGTCCAGGCAATTTTTTGCAAGGGTTGAGGGTGGGGTCAAGAGTGGACAAAGGGGTGGATGGGTAAGGAGTTACAAGATGGGCTATGGAGCAAAGGCAAATGTGCATAGAGGTTGAGGAGGAAGCTAAAAGATGTGTGGGAGGTACAAGGTGAGCTTGTAGAAAGCTGTTGTGTATGGGAGTGGGTGTTAGGTAGCAGGAAAGGGGGGGTCTAGGGCAGCGCTTCTCAACCTTTTTTAAGTCGAGGACCATTTTGAATCTCAGAATTTTTCTGACGCCCACCTTACAAAAAGTTGATTCTTTATTCTTTATTTTTTTACTTTTTGTGGCGGATCTTGCGGCCCACCTGGGAGAGCTTCACGGTCCACCGGTTGAGAAGCGCTAGTCTAGGGTAAGGTAGAGGTTTGGAAGGATTTTGGATTGTTGGTGTGTGTGTGAAGTAGATATGTTGGGGTATTTGAAGGTCAAGAAAGAATGGTAGGGTAGGAAGTGTGCAGTAAAATCGAGATAGAAGTAGATTCAAGTAAATTAGATATTGGTCATGTCATGTGACTTGTGAGTTCATCACTGTAAGTTCTTTTTGAAATTTGTTCTGTGTTCTATCCTTTGTTTGCACAGTACCTTTATAATTGAGAAGCAGCCACCACAAGTTCTGAAGAAAGAAACAAGGTTTTCAGCATCAGTCAGGTAGGAGATGGTTTTGACAGTGGTAATGATAATAACAGCAACAGCAACAAGAGCAGCAGCAACAACAGTAACAGCAGCAACAATACATAGAAACAGCAACTGCAACCACACCAATAACAAGAATCACAACTACAACAACAGCAACAACAGCAGCAACAGCAGCAACAGAACATACCAACAGCAACTGCAACCACACCAATAACAAGAATCACAACTACAACTACAGCAACAACAGCAGCAACAGTAACAGCAACAGTACATAGCAACAACAACTGCAACCACACCAATAACAAGAATCACAACTACAACAGCAACAACAGCAGCAACAGTAACAGCAACAGTACATAGCAACAGCAACTGCAACCACACCAATAACAAGAATCACAACTACAGCAACAGCAGCAACAGTAACAGCAACAGTACATAGCAACAGCAACTGCAACCACACCAATAACAAGAATCACAACTACAGCAACAGCAGCAACAGTAACAGCAACAGTACATAGCAACAGCAACTGCAACCACACCAATAACAAGAATCACAACTACAGCAACAGCAGCAACAGTACATAGCAACAGCAACTGCAACCACACCAATAACAAGAATCACAACTACAACAACAGCAACAACAGCAGCAACAGTAACAGCAACAGTACATAGCAACAGCAACTGCAACCACACCAATAACAAGAATCACAACTACAACAACAGCAGCAACAGTAACAGCAACAGTACATAGCAACTAGGGTTGTTACGATATGACGATATTGGCAAAAAATATCGATATGGGATTTTGCTCTCGATATCGTTTATGACAACGCCTAAACGATATCGTGAAAATCCATGCATGAAACACCCCCATAAACTTCAAGAGCGGCGTAGAATAACTTGACAGGTTGTCAAATTAAGTTTTGCTTTACTTTTTTAACATGAGCATAAAAGAGCGATATTAATGCAGAAGATTCAGTTAATAAACCTGCAAGATCGCACGCCAGATAAAGTGACCCAAAGAGCAAGCATGTCGAGTGTTCCCACACTAACACGGGATCGCTGCATTGCATAGTTTAAGTGTAAAATGTTGTACAGTATGTACCTACTGTACATCGTGAGTTACGAGTGGAGGGACCGAGTGAAGTGTTGCACGGGTAACCGACTAACCGACGCTCTCGACGAATTCTGTAACCCGTTTCCAAATTTACATCCCAACTCCTTCAAAACGTTGCTCAAGAAAAAATCATTCCCAATTAATGACTTCTTCATTGTTCTTTTTGATTAAATCCCAACTTAAAAAAGTAAATAAAATAATCCGGTCATGTTACCACACTCATTGTTCAGTAGGCTACATAAACTGAGCTTAGAACCCACTTCCCAAGGGAATTATTTGTGCTCACTGTTCGTGAAAAACATCGCAAGGTCATCGTTACGTAGAAGCTTGATGACAAGATTCTGGTGTCAGCTATTGGCTGTTCAATAGCCTAATTGGTTCGAGTAAACTGCCGAAAAGCAGCCGCCTGGGACTACATCCAAGTTTCTGTTAACCAAAATGTCAACCAAAAAAGTTAAATTGTTCAAATGTTTCATAAAACATGGAATTTTTCCGTATCTCATTCCCCCGCCCCTTCAGAGAGAAGAATAAAAACACCAACAGTTTACAGTATTCATGAAATTACGTTTGCAGTCAATCCACTCCCCATGCTTGTCAGTATTAGCATGGCCGTACGGGACTGTTTTTCTAAGGGAGGGCGGTGATTTTTGCACGACTCAGACCTAAATCACCTAATGCAACTGTCCAATTTTCCGCCCGCCGACTGAGTCAAAATATCTGCCCGATTTTGTCACCTCTGGCATTTGGGGGGGGGGGGGGCGGCCGTCCCACAGCCCCGGCCCGTACGGCCATGAGTATGAGATAAATAACAATTGCTTCTGGATATAGACCTACGATGTTGTACAAAAACAGTTGTCACATTCAGTAGGCTGGCATGAGCGCAAGAGGGCCGATAGTCAAAAGTAGTAGGCCTAGCCTATACTGTACTAAACGTCTCGAGTGTACCTGAATTGCAGACACCTCGATTAATGGTTTAAATTTGTCACTATAATGTAAATCAACCGAGTGCCATGTGTTAAGTTCTAAGATAGGGCTATTAATACTATAAATGTTCAGGAAAAGTTACGGCCCGAGCCATTATATTAAAACTAGTAAGCACCAAAATGGCGCTCGTGCGAAGTTACGATAGATTGAAGGGTGGCCAAATTTAAACCGCAGGGCTACGCACGGAGAACAGCAGCCCACCGAATAGCATAATAGAGACTTTCACAAAGGCAATACTACACATCGCCAGGTTGGATGGGTGAAGGGTTTACGTACGTCATTCTTGAGTGTACTAAGATCAGACCGAGCCGTATATTCCTCGCTCTGCGTGCAGGGAGATGCTGCTTTAGTTCTAGTGACATGCTTGCTGTAAAAACATGCATGTACAGTACACAATACACGTGGCATTTCAAGGGAAGTTCCGCAACATTTACTGTAACACGTGCACGATAAGGGAAGCTTCCAAACTCTTAGAATAGATGCAAAAGGACCTCGAACTGTTTTGGCTTGCGATTGGTCGAAATTAACGTGCTAGAAGATGTCCCTAAAACAATCTGGGAAAGTTACAGCCGGGACCCTTGTGAAGTATTAAATTTCTTTGATTGGTATTTTTTAGTAATATGTGTTTGTTTATCAGTAATTTTTGTTTAGAAATGAAACAAAACGATTTTTTCTGGACATATTCCGAATGCCAAGCCTCTCTAAATACGATCTAATTTGAGGGTTTTTGGGTTCAAATTATCAGTTAGACTTGGCGCTTATTTCTGACGCCGAACGGCAGATCACAGGCCCAAAACGGTGATCTGTTCACCACTAATGCATACTAGGCTCTCATCTTTTTTCGTATTCGGTATTTTTGGCTTCGTCTGCAAGTCGCAGCAGAAAGTAACGGTACACAGTGTTCGGGAAAATTTTTACGGTACCGTACCCCCGCTGCTACGTAGCGCAGTCATTTGGTCACAAATTTTTCGGCTTTGAGGCGGCCATACTGAGGTTCGTAGCACTATCGCGGCCGCTATGTAGTGGCCGGAACCAAAAACATTTGACATGGTGGCTTGATTACACGATATCGCGATATCGTTTGGGAATTGAAGGAAAAGATTTTGCGATATCGATATCGAAAATTTCATATCGCAACAACCTTAATAGCAACAGCAACTGCAACCACACCAATAACAAGAATCACAGCTACAACAACAGCAGCAACAGCAACAGCAACAGTACATAGCAACAGCAACTGCAACCACACCAATAACAAGAATCACAACTACAACAACAGCAGCAACAGCAGCAACAGTAACAGCAACAGTACATACAGTAGCAACAGCAACTGCAACCACACCAATAACAAGAATCACAGCTACAACAACAGCAGCAACAGTAACAGCAACAGTACATAGCAACAGCAACTGCAACCACACCAATAACAAGAATCACAACTACAACAACAGCAACAACAGCAGCAACAGTAACAGCAACAGTACATAGCAACAGCAACTGCAACCACACCAATAACAAGAATCACAACTACAACAACAGCAACAACAATGACAACATACTTCAAGCACAATAATATTGTAAAGCACCAGTGTCCAAAAATGTGTTCTGTTTCAGTCACTCTACAAAGTTCACAAGACAACTTATCTAAAAACAAAGAGTGAAGTGGGTTTGAAAAAATAAATTGTGGTTGCAAATTTAAAGGGAAATACTGTGTTTTCTGTGCAGAAAATTCTTATATCTTTAAAACTGTGATTTACAGATAAAGAGTGACAGGCAATTTAAAATAGGACATTTGAGTATCTTTATTTTCAAGAAATAATAATCTCACAGAAAGAAATTCAATAATTTGTAGCTTGTGAATATTTGTACAACCACTTTCAAAATTTTCTATCATGCAACATCCGTAACTCTTCTGAAAGCATAATTTTTCCAGGAAGAATAGCTATTGCTGGAGTTTATTGGTAAGACAAGGGTTTATAATAATTGTAGCTATGTTCTCTCTTTGCCACATTGGTACATTGTAAACACAATATTTCCCTCTAAAGGGAAACCCTTTGTTTTGTGGTGCAAAAAATTTTCACATCTTTAAAATGATGAATGAAACATACAGGTTGATAGGTAATTCCAAATAAGGTGGCATAGTAGCTTTATTCCCAAGGAATAAGTTTCTCAAAGAAAGAAATTTAGTTATTTGTAGCTCAAAAATAATTTGTTGGCCCAAACTTTCAAAATTTCAAATTTTGCACCTTGATCCATAACTCTTGATAATGCATAATATTTTGGGGGATTAAGACTACTGCTTGAATTCACTCACAAGACTGAGTGGTTTAATAATGATTATAGCTACTTTCATTGTATACCATGATGGTGCATTGTATTCAATATTTCCCTCTGTTATTGTGGGAGCGAGGAGTTCTTAAGCTTTCAAGCTGTCATTGACAGACAAGCCGGATTCCCCACAGTGAGAATTTGTTTTAAGCTGAAGAAGATTAAATGATTCCGAAGGAGGCAGATTATGACTGGAGTTTGTAAATAGACATAAGATTGCAAAGATAATACTAGATCCTTAAGGAAGAAATGTTTTAATTGATCTCTTTGTTAGCTTTGGAAATTTTCAAATTCCCCCACATTTTCATTTGTTATCTTTGAATAAGTACATACTTAAAATTTGCATTTATATTATAAAATATTTGTAGAAAAAGTGTTCAAAAGTGGTGATACATCTGCATGTTCAGGCTTTCTCAAGTCTAAGTGTGAGTTTCTTATCATTAAAAATCATGAGAGGTGGTGCTTAAAGAGATTTGTTCAGCTTTGGTGAGTCCTTGAAAAGTGCTTGAAAAGAATTACCACATGTGCACAAGCTTGATCAGCAGATAGATGATGTATTGGTGTAAGTGTTTGGCTGTCAAACTGTCTTAGAGTGAAGGTAGATAAGGGTTAGATCTGGTAGTGATGGTATCATAGTGTACCAAGTGTCTTCAAAAGCCTCTGCAAATAGGAGTGGGCATAACACAGGCCAGAGTAACTATTTGTATCCCAGTCTTTGGGCTGTGATGCTTGAATATTTAAGAACTTTTGGGACTAAAACTTGAAGTACTACAATCATAGGTTAGTTAGATGAGATTTAACGACACACCAGCACGAATGTTTTATATAGTGTCAACTAGATAAAAAGGTAAAGTTTAAATTTGGTTTCAAATACGGTTCAAGTTCAAGTTTGGTTTCAAATACAGCTTAAATACGGTGCAAGTCCTTCCCTTTAGTGGCCTCTTATTACAGCCGTGAAATACCAGGCATATTCTACAACCCCCAGCCCACAGGGGGCAGCATAGGAGAATAGAGGGGTACAAGGTCAAGAAGTATGCTAGAATGTACAGCCAGCTTTGAAAGTTTCATTTAAGGCTTTTAATAGATGATTTTGTCTTTGACTTCACTCTGCAATGATTGCACACCTTTGCCTGAAATTTTAGGCAAATTGAAGAAGGAAGGATATTTTCGTGCTGTTAGATTGAAAATTATATGTCGACTCCTTTAAGTGGTTAAAAAGAATTTACTGTTTCTGTCTTTAAATTTGAAAGGAAACGGAATTTCTGAGTAGGCTGGTCCATCCCATAGATTTTGTGTTTATGAACTCATGGCTACCAGATTGGCAATTTCATGTAAAGAGTGATACGTAAAAGGTTTTTATCATCGTATTTTATCCTTCTAGTCAGAGATATGTGCCGTGTATTGATGTAGGGGACCAATTTTTGCACAACTCTTCCTGTGCAACAGTTCATGGTCAAGGAAGTACTCTGTGCTGAGAATACTGAGTATTTGAACCACCACTGGTTATACTGTCATTATGCTATTCTCTCCCCTACCCATCACCTCCCACATTATTATAAGGAATATTTTAGAGGGTTTTTGTAAGTCTCAATTTTCACCTTCTGTGGCATGTAGCATGGTGTGAGATTGTAACAGTTTTAGCATTGTGTGTGCATAATACAGTATGTTCCCAACTGGAGGTACATACACCTCTTTGGGGTACGAACTTGAATGCCAGGGGTACAAAAAAGTTGCAGAATTAAAGTTCAAGACATATTTCATGCCATTGTTGAGCATGGGAGGTATTCTGGGGCTCATCTTAGATGACAAGGGGTTTGTGGCAATAGAAAGCCACTGGCCTGTTGTAATTACTAATTAAATATAACATTTGAATCCAGCTTCTGAGAAATATTGTACTGACACTGTCTTCAGATTTGCATTACTAGATAGATGTTGAATTGTCGCTGGTGGTCCATAATCGAAAATGCCTGTCTTTTTCAGATTACTTGTTGGAGGCAAGTTAAATGTTCACATGACTCCACCACAGGTTAAAGCTACCATTATTAGGTAAGTGAAGCATAAAAATGATTACTCTGGCAGGGCCTGACATATCCAGCAGCATCATAAAATGATGGCATCATGCCAAGGACACAAGGATTTGGGCAGGTGCAATGTTGGCAAATGTACATGAGGCAGTTTTCACCTATTGGTCTTGTGGTGGTGCCCAGTAGCTGGATTTTTGTTAAGTTATTGTGTACTCCAATGTACTTTGGAACTGCTGAAGAAGTTCCATAAGTGGTATTCATAAAGTTAACTGATGCTGTTAGCAAAGGTGTGTAGTGTAACTGCAGTAAGTGCACATGAGCCAGTTGATTTTGGGGTTGTATCATGTTGTGTCACACCTTTAGCCAATTGCATTTTCTATACTCCTGCCCATATTTGTTGAATCCCATGTAAATTTTGTAACTTTATGCACACTTATTTATTCACTCCTTTCCTAACAATTTTACCAGACTGATATCTTCAACACGTGCTCATATTTAGTCTGTAGAAAAGCATTGGTCATTCAGGAGACTATATGTTTAAACTTTAGGAGTAAAATCTCTGGATTTAGAAGTATAAAAAATGGTCATATAATGGGTCACAAAATATGATAACTAAATATTTGTGGGCATTTTTGTGTGATTTTGCTAGTCATTTCAACATTATGTGGGAAACATTTGCCACACTTTCTGAGGGACCCAAAGTATCCCATACCTGAAGGCAAAACTTGAAAGCCCATTGATCCAAATTTCTCCCTTACCTGAAATACCTTTGGTCCAGATATGTTAGTATAAACAGGGTTTTGGTATGTATGGCTTGTGTGATTTCCTGTTGAGTGGAATGAATGTCACCAGTGGCAAATGTTTATGTTTGATCATGTTACGGTCAGTTAGTCCATGGTGCACATACTGCTGCAGCAAATCCCATTACACCTGGTATACATGACTTTGAAAATGAACTGACTAGGACTAAAAATGTTGAAAGTTGAAATGTTTTGTAAAAAAGTTTGGAAATTACTTTGAACTTCTAGCTTTGTCATGATGTGATGGAAACATTACATAGCTATCAATTGAAGGGGTGGGTGAGGGAGGGAGGGGTGCTATGGTAATGCATGTTTGGAACCAAAGGCTAAAATGACTTGTCACAACTTGGCGCTCTCTAGTGACATCTGTCCATGTAATTTGAATAAGATTACTCAAATAACAGAACGTGGAGAGGATGTTTTTCAAAGTCGTGATTCTCCTATCATCACTGATGTTTGTCAGTAGATGCTGTTATTAGGGAGTTGAGATGTTACAACTTTACTGTTGACACACACAAACAGTATGCAACATATTTCACAATTTGGTTGCATTTCCTTTATAGTTTAGTAATCACCAATTATGGTTTTCTCTTTGTGGCAGTGAAAGCCAAGCCAAGGCTCTCCTGAAGAATGAAAGTGCTAACATGAAGTAAGTTTATTGCAACCTCCACTGAGACTGTTCTCTTTTAATAATCACGCATTATGTAATAACCTCACTTCTACTGGATGGTTCAAGTGCGCCATGTCTCAATCGCATTTTGTTTTCGATTTCCAGCGAAACCTATGTGGCATACATGTGTATATTTGTGTATACGTAATTATTGTAGGTAGTTGACCCTTTCTTTTGTAGCTGATTAATAGAGCAGCTCTTTTTGTGATTACAGCGATTAATGGGTTACAGCTATGACGTCTTCCTTGA
The DNA here is from genome assembly GCA_029531755.1 of Holothuria leucospilota. NCBI lineage: Eukaryota > Metazoa > Echinodermata > Holothuroidea > Aspidochirotida > Holothuriidae > Holothuria > Holothuria leucospilota. Next base: position 10,666,248 of record CM055969.1, on the reverse strand, counting down.
AAATATTTATATTGCCAAAATACAGTCATAACAAATCTTTCAAAGTTTGTCACAAGATTGGTTGGCAAATAAAATTTGCAGAGAAATGCAACATGGTGAGAAACTGTTGCTGTGTTGATGTGATATTTGCTGACAAACTGCTGTAGTGATATTTTTAATAAGTCAGGTTATATTTACATACCAGACTATGTTTAGTGCTTGTAGTCGAGTAACCACAACTAAGCTTTGAGCCCGGAATTTCATGAAGCGAAAAACAATGATTAGCATTAGTGTAAATGGGTTGTGTTTGATACTATTTTTAGTGGGTAGTGGTGGCACTGACCCTTATTAAGCACATTTGTGAGCTGACAAGTCATCTTAGATGTCTCTGTCAGGGAATATGAGAGGAAGTCTTATATTCAGGGTTTGTGAAACCCTGGAAATAACATGGAATTTTACTTTCACTTTCTAGGCCAGGGAAAGTCATGCAATTTTGTAAAACTGCCTAACTTCTCTGGAATGCATGTACAGAGCCTGATTTTATGTGTGATTATGAGTGTAGTTGAAGAAAATGAGTGTAGTTGAAGGTATTTTATAATTGTGTTGAGAAAAGGTCATAGTAAAGTCACTTAATTTTATTATCCTTAAGGTGGAGGAACACTGTTTATTGTGTTAAGTAGCTTAGCTCAGGTATCAAAGTTATACAATATTACTACAGTATCCAGATCTGTGCTTTGCAAGGCTGCAGTACTGTTTGAATGTCTCTGAACTGATGTCTTTGATGAGAATGGTTTGATATTTTGTGGCTAAAACCTGGAAACAATTTTGCATCCCATTTATAGACATGCAACCAGTTTAAGTCTTTATTTTAATGATGCATGCCAAAGCTTTAAGCCTGGAGCAAAGTTTGAAATAGTGTGGATTATGTTACACTAAGTTTCCAGGAATTGATGAGTTGAAGAAGATGTTAAAGCAACCACAGTTGATGATTAAGAATAATGTCGTAGATTATGTCATGGATTGCTTGAAGAAGTAAGTTTAGGGTTTTATCAAATGTGCAGTTTGTTGCCCTTCGTCTTTTTTTGTCAGGAGACATACTAAACATCACTGATTTAAGCTTACATGCATAATGTATAATGGAAGTGTATTGTTCAGTAAATAGTCTATTCCTGCTGTAGCAAGGTGTTCTTCTCAGTCTTGCATGAATTTTTTATTCCCTTGGAAATGTCACCTGTGGAATTGTTAATCATGTGGTTTCATGAAAAGTCATGAGATAAATAAAATGAGACTAATGAGGCACACACCTTTTAATCTTCGGCAGTGAGACCAGCGGGGACATTCTCAACAACTGTGGTGTAATGGAATATCACAAAGATACGGGGGTGCTTAATGTAACATTCAGAAATATGGTGAGTAGGTCTTAGTTGTTTCATGGGAGGCTTTAAAGAGGGGATGCTAATGTAACATTCAGAAATATGGTGATTAGTTCTTTAAGTTTTTTAATAAGAGGCTTTAAAGAGGGTGTGCTTAATCGGCTGAATGTAACATTCAGAAATATGGTGAGTAGTTACTAGTTGTTTCATGAGAGGCTTTAAAGAGGGGGTACTATATGTAACATTCAGAAACATGGTGAGTACTTCTTAGTTTCTTCATCAGAGGCTTTTAAAGAGGTGGTACTAAATGTAACATCCAGAAATATGGTGAGTCATGACAGGCTTTAAAGAGGGGGTACTTAATGTGACATTTAGAAATAGAGTGAGTAGTTCTTAGTTCTTCAAGAGAGGCTTTAAAGAGGGGGTATTTAATGAATCATTCAGAAATAAAGTGAGTAGTTCTTAGTTGTTTCATGAAAGCTTTAAAAAGGGGGTACTAAATGTAACATTCAGATATGTGGTGAGTAGTTCTTAGTTCTTTCCCTGGGGTCTTTGAAGAGGGAGTGCTAAATGTAACATTCAGAAATATGGTGACCGAGTGGTGAGTTCTTTCTTAGGACGCTTTAAAGAGGGGTGCAAAATGTAACATGGAGAACTGTAACATTCAGAGATATGGTTGAGTAGTTCATTCTTTCTTAGGAGGCTTTAAAGAGGGGTGCTAATTGTAGCATTCAGAAATAAAGTGATGTGTGTTTAATTCTTTCCTATGAGGCTTAAAGGGGGGTTGTGCCAAATGTAACATTCAGAGATATGGTGAGTAGTTTAGTCTTTCTGAGGAGGCTTTAAAGAGGTGCTTAAAAGGCTTTCACAGTATTTCCAGAAAAGACAACAGGTATAGTTGGACCCTAATAAATTCGATTTTAAGTGGTTTTCTTCCCCCATACTTTACTTACTAAACATGCATGCTGAGTGCATTCTTGCCACACCGGTGCATAGGTGACCTGTATGTGAACACTAGATCAGGGCCAGTCTAGCCGTACAAACTTGGCAACAAATGTAAAACCAGATAAAAGAGCAAATAAACAGAAAAACGTTCTGGAAGTCCATTGTTAATACGAATGTTTTCGAAGATTTATATCTTCCTCAACAGGTGCCAAAATATGTACAAGTTTGAAAGTCCATAGTCCATGGATAGAAAAGGTGCATAATCCATTCAAATAATCAAAATACAGAAAGAGTATGGCAAGATCCATGGTGGTATAATTGGGTGTTAAGAGCAGGGTTGCACTTGTTAATGAGCAGTGCTTCTCTCACAGTTAAGTACATGGTCACTGATGGCTGATTTGCCAGATAAATGCTCACTAGAAATGAGTGCCAAAAATCATTACATTGTCATTTGGTCTAAGACATGATGAGACCTTTGTAAAATGATGAAACAGCTTAAAAAACATCAAAAGGTTTTCCCAGAGCACTCAGAATCCAGATCATACCATGAAAACTATGGAACAAATGCATTTTGTTTGCAGATTGTGAAAAACATAACTAGGTTATCATTACAGTAGTAGCTTGTTGACAAGATTCTGGTCAGCCATTGGCTAAGTTCATTTTCGGTCTGTGAAAAAATAAAAGCTGAAAATAGTAGCCAAATAGCTGTGCATGTATCCAAGAATTTCAGTCAGTTCAGTCATTAAATTTTCTCATCAAAACAAGAAAACTTTCATGTTGACCTTTTAAAAACATCTCCCTCAATTAATTGCATTTACGAAGTTACGATCGAAATCAATCAATCAACGATAGGGAAGGTGAAAAATATTTATTAAAAATTTCTGGGTGTAGGTGTATTATGTGTGCAGCCACATCTCCTTCAGATTGCCAAAATATCCCTGTACATACCACAGTTTCGTGGCAAGGGAGACTCCTGATTACCAGTTTTTTTTTCCCCCATGCTAACACTGGTTAAAAAAATGATGGTTAGATGTACCTTTGGCATTCTTTTGAACAACAAGTATTACAAGTGTGTTGCTTGTATACATATAATAAAGGGTATGAGTAAAAGTTCAAGGTAATCTTGAATCTATGACCTACAATGAATGTTAGAAAAAACAATAGTCTAGCTTAGCCTAGTGACCATAGAACTCTTGCTGATACCTGTTCAGATCGTTTGCTAGTGGAAATTATTGAGCATTAAGAAGATAACTTGAGGGACACCCAGGAATATGGCAGAATGTCCCACTGGCTTAATCCACTGCCAGCAATTGACGTATAGTATTAATGGGAACTGTCAAATATTGAAATTGATAAATTTTATGAGTTGAGTAACTTGCATCTGTTAAAGCTATCATTTCATATCTTTTCCCTTTTCATTTCTAGTCATTGAAAAGGATCCGTAGAGCAGACAGAAGAGGATCTGAGGTAGGTGTTGCTATAGCAGCCTGGTCCCCCACCCCTTTCTCCCCAGCCCTCCCCTCTCCTTATCAGGAAAGTTTCTAAAATATTAGAGCAAGAAATTATGGAATGTTCTTTTTAACTGAATAAACCTGGAAGGTATTACAGATCAGGAAACCTTGGAAACATAAGTGATGAGGGAATGAACCAGTGGACGGAAATTAAGTAACGATTGTATTTAGTAAGCAATCAGTATGAGGTAAAACAGTAGGGTATCAGCCTTCTCATTGGTTTCGATGATAAGAGAAACCTATGCAGTCATGATGGCGTGTGTATGTATGTGTGTATGTGCGTGTGTGTGTGTGTGTGTGTGTGTTTGTGACACTTTGCTCGTTAACACGATATCTCAAGAAGGGAAACTCTGACAGTTTTCAAACTTGGTACATAGATGCCCCATATTGAGAGGAAGAACCCTATTGTTTTTGGTGGGGGTCAAAGGTCACCTGGGGTCACCGGGGGTCAAAATCTGAAAACTTTGTTAACACAATATCTCGAGGTAGGAAGCTTGGATGAATTTCACACGTTGTATGTAGATGCGTTATGGTAAGAGGAAGAACCCTATCATTTTTGGTGGAGGTGAAAGGTCATCTGGGGTCACCGGGGGTCAGACCCTGAAAACTTCGTTAACACGATATCTCAAGAAGGGAAGCTCTGACAGTTCTCAAACTTGGTACATAGATGCCCCATATTGAGAGGAAGAACCCTATTGTTTTTGGTGGGGGTCAAAGGTCACCTGGGGTCACCAGGGGTCAAACTATGAAAACCTTGTTAACACAATATCTCAAGGTAGGAAGCTTGGATGAATTTCATACTTTGTATGTAGATGCGTTATGGTAAGAGAAAGAACCCTATCATTTTTGGTGGAGGTCAAAGGTCATCTGGGGTCACCGGGGGTCAGACCCTGAAAACTTTGTTAACACGATATCTCAAGAAGGGAAGCTCTGACAGTTCTCAAACTTGGTACATAGATGCCCCATATTGAGCAGAAGAACCCTATTGTTTTTGGTGGAGGTCAAAGGTCACCTGGGGTCACCGGGGGTCAAACTCTGAAAACCTTGTTAACACAATATCTCGAGGTAGGAAGCTTGGATGAATTTCGTACTTTGTATGTAGATGGGTTATGGTAAGAGAAGGAACCCTATCATTTTTGGTGGAGGTGAAAGGTCATCTGGGGTCACCGGGGGTCAGACCCTGAAAACCTTGTAAACACGATATCTCAAGAAGGGAAGCTCTGACAGTTCTCAAACTTGGTACATAGATGCCCCATATTGAGAGGAAGAACCCTATTGTTTTTGGTGGGGGTCAAAGGTCACCTGGGGTCACCAGGGGTCAAACTATGAAAACCTTGTTAACACAATATCTCAAGGTAGGAAGCTTGGATGAATTTCATACTTTGTATGTAGATGCGTTATGGTAAGAGAAAGAACCGTATCATTTTTGGTGGAGGTGAAAGGTCATCTGGAGTCACCGGGGGTCAGACCCTGAAAACTTTGTTAACACGATATCTCAAGAAGGGAAGCTCTGACAGTTCTCAAACTTAGTACATAGATGCCCCATATTGAGAGGAAGAACCCTATTGTTTTTGGTGGGGGTCAAAGCTCACCTGGGGTCACCGGGGGTCAACCTCTGAAAACCTTGTTAACACAATATCTCGAGGTAGGAAGCTTGGATGAATTTCATACTTTGTATGTAGATGCGTTATGGTAAGAGAAAGAACCCTATCATTTTTGGTGGAGGTGAAAGGTCATCTGGGGTCACCGGGGGTCAGACCCTGAAAACCTTGTAAACACAATGCCTCGATGTAGAAAGCTTGGATGAATTTAATACTTTGTATGTAGATGCCTTATAGTAAGAGGAACAATGTTATCATTTTTGGTGGGGTTCAAAGGTCATCTGTGGTCACTGGGGGTCAAACCCTCAAAACCTTGTTAACACAATATCTCAATGTAGGAAGCTTGGATAAATTTGATACTTTGTATGTAGATGCATTATGGTAAGAGGAAGAATCTCATCATTTTTGGTGGAGGTCAAAGGTCATTTGGGGTGGAGGTCACTGGGGTTAAGCTCTGAAAATCTTGTTAACACGGTATCTCCATGTACGAAGCTTGGATAGATTTCTTACATGGTAAATTGATGTGTTATAGTGAGAAGATGTAACCCACTGTTTTTGGTGGAGTTCAAAGGTCATTTAGGGTGGCTGAGGGTCAAACACTGAAAACCTTGTTAACACAATATCTCAAGGGAGAAAGCTTGGATAGATTTTATACGTAGTATGTGAATGCATTGTGGTGAAAATATGAATGCAATCATTTTTGGTGGAGGTCAAAGGTCATCTTGGGTCAACGTGGGCCAAACACTGAAAAGCTTGTTAACACATATCTCCAGGTAGGAAGCTTGGATAGATTTCATACTTACAGTACTATGTGGATGTGTAATGTTGAAAAGATGGACCCTATTGTTTTTGGTGGAGGTCAAAGGTCGTCTGGGGTCAGCAGAGGTAAAAAAGCAAAATTTCCCAAGAATTCTCAAGAGTTTTATAGGTTCAGCAGAGGTTAAAGAGCAAAATTTTCCAAGATTTCCTAAGATCGTCATCTGGGGTCACCAGAGGTCAAACTGCAAATTTCCCAAGAATTCCCAAAATTAAATAGGAACACAAAACTGTATTTTTCCAACATGTTAAGATAGCATTTGACCATTGACTGAAAGATATGGGACATCATGGCATTATTTGGAATAGAACATATATCATCGAAACCTCAATGCATTTTTGCATTCTGGTTTGTTAGGGATGCTAGTGGGGACTGGGATGGGGTAGAGGGGAGGGAAGAAGGGGTAGAAGGGGGATTAGGAAACCTGAAAAGTTCTTGAAATTTTGAAATCTTGGCCTGGAAGTTTTGAAAACTTTGTCAGTTTTACATAGCAAGTGCAAAAACTGAAAAGCGGATGAACACAATTTCAATTCATGATGGGTAGGAGAAGCAGCCCCAGTTTGTCTAGAGTGTGAAGGATTTTCTGAATTTGTGGCAGTGAAAATTTGACATTAGAAACATTTATTAGTGGAATGAAAACCATTTTATCTTGCATTTACTTAGTTGCTAAATTTAAAAACAATGTCCTTGAAAAGTCATTAAAATGCTTGTGTGGGAAATGTGCATGAACTTGGATTGGTAGTCATGGAGAAAATCTAATATCCCTCAGTACACTCAGATGAGGTTGTTTGTGGTATAGAAGACTTTTGAGAATTCAAAATTATGATTTACATGAAAAAACTACAGCCAATTTTATGCCGGGAAGCTGGATAACTTCATCTTCAAGAGGTAAGGTTCTCACAGAAAGAAATTTAGGTTTGAAGCTCAGGAATAATTTATTGTTGCAAATTTTCAAATTATCAATTGATGATCAAATTGTCAAAAGATCCAAAATTTTCAAATTTTCAAATGATGGTAAGCTCCTGTGATAGGTAGTATTTTAAAGAAGTTAAGCTTTTGCCAGAGCCGGTTAGTAAGATAATGGTATTTTCTGTGTGTGTCTTGTAATTGCATGTAAACACACCGTTCCATTAAAAGGAGTAAAATATATTAGGAATTTTTTAAGAGATAGTTAAACCTTGTAGGTGAAATCATTTCTAAGAAAGAATCAAGTTTTGTAGTTTCATAGCATCTTAAAAAAAGTTGTCTGCAATAGGAAGTATTCAAAAATCTAGTGTAATTTTAGTGTGTTAAGTTTTAAAACTTTGTAGTTTGTTGTCTTTACATTTCTAAGGAATATACTATTTTAAACATTGTTCTTAGTCAGTCCCATTAAAATGCTCAAATGCTGCAAGGGTGAATAAAAGGTAGAAACTCAGCATACAAGTTTGCAGAAATTTAGTCCTGAGTTGATAGGGTTAACTCTTTGCATTTAGTGTTCAAAAAGTGCAATATCCTCTGTTGTTTAAATCAGGTTATGTAAGAAATGTTTTACTTTTCTTTTGTCTTCCGACCAGTTTGTAACAGAAGAAAAATTTACGGTATTGTTCCAGTCTCAGTTTAAAGTCTCCAGTGGTGAGCTCGTCTTCCATGTTAGGGTAAGGATATTTTTTTACATACACCCATTGAGTCCTTTCATCATCCACTTTTCATTTTCATTTCGTGGGAGTCAAAACACTCAAAGGCCCTCTGGAGGATTGTTAAAGTCAAAGAATTTCATTAAAATAGCCATCAATATGGAAATTTTGATATTTAGTATAAAGGAAGGAAGTGATGGCAATTTTTTTTTTTGCAATTCTGAATGATTGCAGTTGCTGGAAAAAAAAATTTGAAAAGAAGTAATTGGTTTTTTTGAGACATAGCCTGTGGCAAATTTTTTGTTTGACATTTATGTGCTTAGTATAAAAGGTTAATGGCTTTGTGGGTGTGTGGGGAAGTGTATGTTGTCGTAGTTACTATGGCAACAACTGGTAATGTAAGATAGAATTTAGGACATGGACTTGCAGCACAGTTTTGTCAAAATGCAGGTGAAGATTTTGTTTTAACCTCCAGGCCGGACTTTCAACTTATTTACTAGATTTGTAAGTGTAGTGGAATGTTGAAAAGGAGTTAAGAGAAAGTAATTTGCATAAAATTAGGTAGAGGCTATTCATACTAAAACACCAAAGAGGCAAACATACTGGGTTTCCAGAGAATGTGGGGTGGAAATTGGTGATAATATTGAAAAATAGGAAGGTAAAATGGGAAAACAGGAAGTTTTAATCACGTCAATAAAAATGAGTCTGTGACCTTGCATGAAAGCTAACTACTTCAGTAAAGTGTTTAAGGGATGTGGTCATTTGTAAGTAAATTGGGATTTTTGACTCTTAAAAATTAACTTTTGAGTTGACCACAAAAGATTAACTCTGAGATAGTTACAATTATGTACACCTTTGTAAGTTTGTCTATTCTGGTACTGACCAATCTGAGTATGTGGAACTGTAGTAACTTTGTTGCTATCTGCAATAGAGGGATTTCATGTGACGTCATACGCGTTGGATTCCCAGGCACTGAAGGGCAAAACACACACGCAGTGAGCGTATTTACAGCACACGCGAACGACGTAACCATAGACACTACGGTGACACAATGAATGCGTGACCGTCAAAACCAAAGAAACGCACGATCTTGCCCTTCAAAACCAAAGAGACACGCGATCACATGACGTCCTTGAAACCCCTCTATATGGGTAAGAAAAATCAGATGAGTTGACAAATAACTGCTACCATTCGAAATATTTCCTAAACCACAAGAAAGGCACATTATGTTGAAAATCAGTCTGAAATAAATATGGATGTTATTTCTGAAATGTTATTTATATGAATAATTATGATATAATATCACTGACAGGTGTTATAATTTTGATGTATAATTATCGTTAAATTATAAATTTCATGTTACATTTGTTGGCTTTGAAAGCATATTTTTGTTTAAAATATTTTTTAGCATCTGGCAATATCCATGGCAAATAGCAGCATGAAAAATCCATTGGTCCTTCAGTTACCAACTTCTTTTACTTGAATTAACCCCTTTACAATAAATCTTGCCCACCTGCTTACAACTATTTATAGGTTCCACTGGGGTCTGTGGGGGGGTTTGGGGGTTGGCTATAGGAGTAGAGTGCAGTCTGTAGGGAGGAGAAAAAGGAAATGAAGCTATGACTAAGTAGGGATGATGGAATGAATTTGCTGTCATTTAGTGTTACATAGTAAGGTGATGTAATTAGGCAAACTTGAGAAAATTTCATCAGCGATTGGTCAAGGTGTGCCATTTAACTTTGGAGCATTTTAAACAGTTTTGTAGTAATTAGATGTTTGATGAATGTTTAACATGCCCATGTTTACATTGATATGCACTGATTCTGATAAATTGTATCATTCTAGTCAAGCTTCAAAACATTGTAGGAAGTCACAGAAGATAATAAAAGTAACCCCCTCTCCACCAAAACACATACACACTTGCACACCCCCCCCCCCCTCCCAAAGGGTTCTGATAGTTTGTTCAAAATGTTTTAAAATAGGAATCAAAGCTTATCAAGGAGTAGCTAGAATCCCTGAGATTCCAGGGTCTATGAAAGGCCACTATGCCCAGTGGGGGACTTTCACTAGTGGTGTTCACGAAGACAGGTCTCACAGAAAATTTTAAGTAACTCTTTCCAAGTTTCAGGATGATGCATTAAGTTTTGGGAGCATGTTTCTTATCGACAAGTGTGTGGTGCAATCTTCAGGTCAGGTTTATTGACCTCCGGCCACCATAGGTTGGTGTTTATAGTAAAGCAAGGCTTTAATCAAAAACTTAGTCTGACTGCAAATGGTGTGAGACATTTTTAGCAGAACCCCTCTAACTTGCATATGCATGCTAGAGCAATGTGATGTGTTGCAACTTATTACAAATAAATACTTTGAATTGGCATACATAAATAAATATGAGTTCAGGTTTCGAAGCATCTCATAAGTTTCCTTCAGAGATGTATCTTAAATATTTCATCACCACATATTAACAAATTTCCTTTCATGCAGTTTAAGCTCTTCACAAAGCAGCCACCTATTTAGTGACATCAGACTGCTAATGTCATTGTCTCATGCCAGGCTGTAATGCCACAAAGAGCTGCTGATATGAGCAAAAGCAAAGAATTGCAAAAAATTCACAGATTAGTTGCTTCTATCACATTTCTTCATATTTTAGTCTCATTTCTTTTAGACATCTTTTTTGGAACAAAATAATACTGTTGAAATTCTCTTTTGGTCTTTGTGCGGTTGTCTAAACATCTTTAAAAGGTTGGGAAGATTAAGTGTGTGGACCCATTGGCACTAAAATGAACTTTGATTTCGATATGTTTCAAAGTTCTTTCCTAACCATTCAGATATGATTAAAGCTATGCTTGCTGCTCCTATTTGAAGGAGTCTTTTGTTTGTACAAAACAGTAAACTTTTGAAGTACTAACAAAAGCCTAGGAGATCTTGGATTGGCAGTTCCATACATGCAGTGTGAAATGTTGCATAAAGGCTAATTCACAATTAATATTAGTATTATCCCACATTGATTGTGGTTAGAGTAGAAGGAGAAATTGTCCTTTAAGGCCAGAATATTTGAGAAGGATAAATTCAAACAAGAAGCTTGTAAATATTAGCAAAATCAGGTCATAGGACTAGAAAGTGCTATGCCAAATGACCTTTACTTTGCAGAAATCTTTCATGCCACTAATGCCAAACAAGGGGGAATCTTGACCAGATTTGGGAACTGTGGGCACCAAATAGAATAAAACTATAGAAGGGCATCAAGGTCACTATGGTCTACAGTATTGGTAATTTTTGGGCATCAAGGCAAAGTGAAGGGGTTCGAAAGCCATGTCCTTCTGTTACAGGGTTCTGGTAACTTTTGGGCATTAAAGCAAAGTAACTATGGGGCGTGTGGCCATGGATGCCTGTTACATGGTATTGCTAATTTTTGGGACATCAGAGCAAAGTGAAGGGGCCAGACTACAATGGCATCCTGGTATATGGTATTGGTAATTTTTGGGACACCAAAGCAAGGGGTCCAACAGCCATGGTATCCTGGTACATGGTATTGGTAATGTTTGGGACATCAAAGCAAATGGGTCTGACAGCCATTGCCTAATGGTACGTGGTTTGATAATTTTTGGGACATCAAGTCATTGTGATGGGGCCCAACAGTCATGGCCCTTGGCTGTTTAGAGCACTGTTATTGGGTCATCTCTTTCTGGGATATAAGATGGTTTTAAATATCAGGAGCATATCCTTGCTGCTTTACTATGTATGCCGGCTCCGGTACAGTCTTACTTGCGACTTAGGCAGGTATAGTAGTGATAATTGGTCTAGAGTTAAAGTTGTGGAAATTAGAAAACTTTGCATTTCATTTGATTCAAAGTCAGGGAACACTATGAGTAAATGTTCTTATAACATTTTATATTTACTGTATTTACGTGGAATCTCCAAAAGTAAATGTAAGAAAAGTTGTAATCTTTGGCAAATTAGTGACTATGACAACTGCTATGGTTTGTGGAAATACTAACTGCATAAATGACATCTTATTACATTGCTTAATACTGGAAATGTGAGAAAGGTAGCCACATTTATGCATAACAGTGACACTATTTTGAGGCTTATTAACAGAATAAAATCTAAAAGGATTTTTTAGGAAGTTGCACTTGGTTTTGCATTAAAACATTTGTATCAAGCATTATTTTAGTTGCTTAAAAGTTATCACCAAATCTCTGCACAGCTATTTTCATTTGTTGCTGCTGACGAGAGCTCATTTATCGCTCACTCTTTTAAATATTTTTGTCCTTTTGCTTTCATCTTTTTCTTTGATCCTTAGACCCTATCACTCCCTGTTGTGGTGGTGTCCCATGGTAACCAAGAATGCAATGCGCTTGCTACAATTCTTTGGGATAATGCCTTCTCAGAAGCCGTAAGTGACCTGCTTGAAGCACGCTCTCATTTATCTTTTCTTTGCTTCTGTTTTGTCTGTGCGTCAGTTTGCTTGTCTGTTTGTCTGTCCCTCTGTATGTCTATTTGTCTGTGCACCTGTTTCTTGTTTAATCTTTCAGTCATAAGGGTGGCACCACCCAAATACAACAGTGGAGTTTATCAAGGCTCACATTGTGTAGTAGATGACAAGTTGAAATGAACAGGTTTCCCTGGCACAGTGTCTTCTTTATATGTATTTACTTGAGACAAATGACATTATAGGTCTGTTTCTATTCCTCAGAAAGCTTTCAGTATGGGTATTCTCTATTCTGCTGTCACTAATTGTTTTCAATTTGTGAACAAAAATTTGTATATGTGTTACTTCAGCCCCATAGTAATCAAAGCAAAATGGTGAGGGATAGCTAACATACTGCCATCTACAATCCTACCTGACTGGTAAAGGATCTTAGCTTTTCAAAAGGTCATGTTTTAGAAACAGAATTGTGCATCTCATATTCTGCTCCTGCTTACCTAACGTGTTCAAGTCGCTGGTATCATTGCATTCAGCGTAGTGTAATGCCTACCTGTGCCCAAGTCACTGCCTTCATTTCAACTTGTAATTTTTGCTGCACATAGTGCCTTGGTAGACATTTAGGGCATTGAACTATTGGTAATTAGTCAATGACCCTGGTGTATCTAGTTCGCTGTCGACCTCTAATCGGACGACAGCGCGATGGTTCCAATCTTCATGTTACGTAATATATTGTTCCGTAGACTCTCTCTCTGCCAGTTGTGGTGATAGTGCATGGAAATCAGGAATCGAATGCTATGGCCACAGTTCTGTGGGATAATGCCTTTGCTGAACAAGTAAGTAACAAAAAATAGGGGCTTTTCCCAGGGACTATGTTTAGAGAGGGCAGCATTGTGTCTGACTTCTCCTAAACATGAAACAGGAGAATAACAAGCCTCTCATAGGATATGGAAAAATCTGAAATCAAGACTTCAAAAGAAAGTATAAAAAATTAAAAAAATTAAAAGCTATCTCGATTACTACTGCATGTCATTCATCACCTCATTATGTTTATTGGCATGTGTCTGTGAATTTGGGGGAGGGGTGAAGAGGTGAGGGTCTTTTCTTCACAAGGTTGTCCTAAAATGGTGAAGTAAAACCATGCAAGGTTACGCATGTCTCCCATGTGAAGGCACTTCTTGGTGTGCACTATGTGAGGGATGATTGTAAGTTTGTATTTATTAATCTCATATATTTAACCCTTCAAAAGACTCTATTTTGTGTGTATAAATATTCGTAGGGACTCACATTTTTCTGTATGTGCTAGTAAACCTGGTAATATTTTGTTCATTAGGTGTTGACTTGTGAGAGGGAAAAGTATGTGCAAAGGTTACCCTGGCAATGTTACAGAATATAACCATTTATAGAAGTTGACGCTCAGTAACTCCGAGTAACTTTATGTCACCAGATGTTCTGTTTTCATTGTGACTAGTCAGTTTTGGAATGGATCTTTTAAATTGCCATCCAGTCATGATTGCTAATATTGAAATCCATAGCCAAACCTTGAAGCCCTCCTCCCCTTCATTGTGATATGTCAGTTTTGTAATGTAATCTCTTGAGTCCTGGGGATGATTTCAGGAACAACCAGCCATGATTGCTATAAGTATTGACATCCGTCCCTTAACCTTGAATCTACAGCAATTTAGCAGTCTATTTTTGCGATAGATTCCTTCAACTGTAACCATTCCATGAAATCCATGGCTAAATCCTGAAGCACACCTTCCCCTTTATAGATGATGTTAGGAGCAACAGGTATGATTGCTAATGTTGATATCCATCGCTTAACCTTGAATCCATGGCAATATAGCAGTTTGTTTTGGGGATAGATTCCTTTAGTAGCGACCAGTCATGTTTCACAAAGTTGGTGTCTCATGGAAAGGGCTGTTGCATTAACTGTTCCTGTAGATGAAAGAAGTAAAATCATCTTGTTGGGTCAGATCTTATGAGCCTTGTCAACATACAGAGTTTGAATCCCTATATATTTAGAAAATACTCCTACCTGTCCTTAATGCTATACTGATGCTATACTGATGAAAACTGCTTTACCAGAAAACTTGGAAAAGGGGAAAAAGTTTGAAGGGAATAAGGTTCATTTATTATATCTTCCTCGTGGGTGTTGCACCAAAAAAAAAAAAAAGTTGGATAGTTAACTGGTCTGCCCCAGGGCGCTTCATTCCATTGCCCAACTGGTTTTGTCTGCTGAGCAACATAAAATAGTCCTAATATGGGGTGTACATTAGGGGACAAAATAAGCCTTGATATAGTGGTAGCCAGTTCAACCCCTACTTACAAGATGTACAGGCTAGACCAGAAAGCTAAAGGCCAGAAGGTAAAATAAGTAAAAGGAGACTTTTAAACTGAAGGATGTTCACACTATAGTATTTATAAAAAAAAAAAAATAAATAAATAAAAATAAAAAAAAAACTCTCCCTGGATACTTGGCTTAGAACAGGGGTACCCAACCTTTTGTGGCCCAAGATCTACTTCTCAAGTAGCCACCCTCCCGAGATCTACAAAACATACACTGTCATACAGTTACACATAGAAAAACTTTTATTTTTTTTCATTTTTCGTACGCCCCTCGCATCAGCTTGGGATTAGTTCGCGGTCTACCAGTAGACCTCGATCGACTGGTTGGGCACTCCTTTGCTTAGAACAATATTAAAGCTGCTAACAGGGCTCTGACCTATTATACATCTGCATGCCTGAGAAAATTTAAACGAGCATTAGGCCACCTAGTCTCGTCAACCTCTTGGTAATTTCACAATTTGTCACATTTATTCTGAATAAGTAAACATAGAGTGCAGAGAACTGCTTGGTTGATTTTGAAATACAGATTTTTGTTTTTAAAAAATCCTGCAGAGACTCACACTCTTGGTCAAGAACAGGCATTTTGGGGATGGGGGTGGGGAGATGGGGGGGGGGATAGGGGTATCAACAGGGTGTGAATTTTTGTGGCTGATATCACCCTACTTGTCCATTACATCATTATTTGTGTTCATGTAGAAGTATATGTTTGGTGGTCTTTTGTGGTAAGTTGTAGATGCACTTTATAGCTTCCCAAGTTGATTAAACAGCCCTTTGCCCAACAAAGCAGCAAGTAAAATTCCTTAGAATTGACATACTGAAAATATGGAGAGAATAAACTGTTTTAAGCTTGAGTCGTGTCAGATTACTTGAGACAAAAATTGGCATGTGCATATTCTGGTACTTAAGTCATTAAATTTTGGGTTGCTGCTATGGGTGATTAAGTCTGAGGTAATGCATTTTATAAGGCATTCTGTAATGATGCTAATATCAAGTGGTATTAGATCATTGACTTAAGCTTATTTATGATGCTAGTTTTAACATTCAAATACTTACTCACATGAAGGTATTGGGACATACTTAGACAATCACCATAGTAAAGGAAACCAAGTTATAATGTCATTGAGAACCTCATGCAAATATATGCCCATTTAGCCTAGATGGTTATTTATAGAGTTAAGGGTAGGGCAAGTACAGTTGGTTCAATGGTAGTTGTTTTGTATGATGCAAATAACTTGTAGGGGTACCCACAGATATAAACATGCACTAGTTGTGCATGTACACGTTATTCATGAGGTGAATTCAGAATTGTAGATTCATTGGGGTACTCATGTGAGAAAAGTTAGGTGCTAGTCATTTTGAGAGAAATTAGGTAATTGGATTATTTATGTCATGTGTTGGATCTGGAAAACTGCCCTTTTTGAGAAGTTTCAGACCAGGTAATTCTGCCAGTCGGAGTGCATGGAAAGCACTTCTTCAGTAGCTTATGCCTAATTAGCTTTTTTTTAAAGTTAAAGGGGGAAAAAGCAAGAACAATTTGTCCAACTTTGAAGATGTAGGATTCAGATTTTTTTCCCTTTGTTGGACCTATTTATCGAGGAAAAAATTTCCCTCATAGTACATGCTTATGAGTGGAGTATGAAATTGGTGCCAGTGGGGGATTGTGGAACTCGGAAGTGAGAATTTCAAGGAAGTGGAGGTGCAGTATGTGCGAATGATTGACATTGTAGGGTGGGTGTTTGGAGGGGTAGGGGGCAATGGAGGCAGAAACCACTTTGCTGTAGTTGCAGACTTGCCATCATTGATTAGTTAAGCATGATAATGGTAATCTTCTGCCATACTGTAAGTTATTGGAAGGAATTTAAATTAAAGAAAATGTTAGGAGCACTCTTTGATTATCTCCATCTGTTTTCCATGTAGGGTCGTATCCCGTTTGTGGTTCCTGATAAAGTCCTTTGGCCTGCCATGGCAAAGGCACTTAATTCCAAGTTTATGGCAGCTAATGGAAGAAGCCTGTCTAGTGACAACCTCCAGTATTTAGCTGCTAAGGCATTTAGCAGTAAGTACTACATATTCTTTTAAAGCAAAATAAGTCTTTGTAAGGTTGTTAATTGTCAGTTGGCTGTTTGTCTGTTGTGCATTTTGTTTGAAACAATCTGGTAGTTGAACAATAATAGAGTAAGAAAAGTGTACCAAGCAAATGGTGAGGGGTGGTAAGGAGGGAGCATGGTCAAGGGTCAAAATGGAGAAGCATTTGGGACTGTAGGATATGAAGTTGTGACCAGTAGTACGCACAAGGTTGTGGGATGGGCAGGTACCTTCAGTCAGTCATGGAATAAATGTTCATTTCTCTGGACCGAAATTAAATTTTCCACAAACGTTTTTCATATGTTCATGTATGAAAAGGTGAATTACCCCCCAGTTACCTAAAATTTACTTCTAATACCCAAATTTCCCTGGGAAAGGAGCCTCTCAGCTTCCCAACTGTATCAACCATGCCTTCAGTCATAAGCACTACTTGAAGAAAGATGTTTAATACTTTTTAGAGCACAGTGCCTCAGTCACAAATTTTGGGTTGCGAGGAGTAATCTTCTCGATTTATGCTAGTCACACTTTGACTGATGGATTTAAAGTGTAAGTCTCTGTTGGTCATAATACTGATTTTTGTTTTGTTCAGGTGGGCCCTTTTTAAATATTTTGGAGAAAAAAATCACCTTTCTGCAAATGTTTATGGGGAATATTTTAGGGGAGCTGTTTTCTTGTTTTTGTTGGTGGTTGCTGAGAAGGGTGAATTGCCTAACATTTGACCTTTTTCTTCTCCAGCATGATTGACTTTTTGGGGCATATTTTTGGTTGCTATGAGGTCAAATGGCCTGCATACTGCTGATTGTGTCCTTTCATAAATGAAATGAAAAATTTTAGTATGTGTGTTGGGAGATGGTGTGTGGGTGAAAATTTTATTCATTAATATCAGGCATTTGAAAAAAATATTTCTGCTTCTTTGTTTGTGTTGTACCATTGAGGATCATTTTCTGTAATGGTGTTTGGGTACTGTTTCCAGATAAAGATGGTATCACATTTTGATTTCTTTAACTTTTACTCTGTTCCTTGAAGGTCAAAATATTGGCACAGATGATTTCACAAGCCTGCAAATTACATGGAGTAACTTTAATAGGGTATGTACCATACCATTTATATGTATTGCAAGATAATCTTCAATCTTCATTAAGTCTAAGTTTCCAGCTTTTTGTTTGAACTTCAAAAAGAACTCGGTGGTGCTGAAAAAAAAGAAAAAGCCACCAAAAAGAAATAAATGTCCTTGGAAATGTTCTTTTTAAGCATTTATGTCATATTTTGGAAGTACAAATGAAGTGTGTCATACCCATAAGGCAGTGTTTCCCCAGTGTTTTTTTGGAAGATAATCAAAATGCATTGTCTTCCACATTCCATTACCCCACAGGGCTGTGAAATTGCAATCCTTGGAAATGGGGTCAAAGGAGAGGGCCCCTCCCCACTCCCCACTGAGAATTATTTTTTAAATTAAGGGTGCTTAGATGCAATCTGAAACAATGTTTTGGAACTTCTGATGTAAAATTATGTTCAAAGCCTGCTCACAGTCTTTTCTATCCACATCATTGCCTTCACCCCTCAAAAGTCAGCTTCTTTCCCCTTGGGGGTAATTAACCCCCAGGTGGAGAAGTACTGCCTAAAGGAATGTGCTTAACCATATCTATGAAGTTGCTTTCATAAAGTTTAAGTTTAGTTTCATACAGGTTACTTGAGTTTATGGCTGGAGTCTCATTAGTTTCTACAGATACATTTTCCAAAGTCCTCTTGACTCTCTGGCTAAGAGTCGAAGGGCGAAAACCAAACTTAGTTCTGAACATGACCATACTCTTGACCTTCAGACCTCTATATTATGGGTCTGTTCCAGACTGGTTAAAAAGATCAGATACTTCACATGATCCTAGCCAAAGGGACTATAGTTTCTACAGAATGCCCATGAATTGTGTTCTGATTACACAGTTTGCTGCTTTGAAGGAGGTGGAGGAATTAGAATTATGCAACAAACCTACAAAGTTAGGTAGTGAAATGGTCTGTCTGAACTTCTGAAGGTGCTTTACAACAAACTTCGTTGGCCAGGCAGTCCATATTAATGACAGGTCCAGTCCAAGTGGGGTCAAGGCCTCAGTGCCTGGAGCAAAACCCTGGCACCCTTAACAGGATTGGAACCCAAAGAGTAATGGCATACAGTGGTTATAGCAGCGCAGACCACAGAGCCACTGGAAAACACTTACTAAATGCAGTCTCGTTGGGTCTCTGACAAGATAGTGGGGGAAGGGAGGGGGATGGGGAGGGGAAGGACAGGAAAGGATTGTACCCCTAATGCTAATCTCTTAAGTACTATGTCTTTTTAGTAATTAGAGTTTGTAGGTCTCATTTTCCTTTTAAGAGAAATAACACTGGAGAGGGTTCACTTTTCCTGGAAATCAAGGGAAATTTATATTTTCTTAAGATTGCTCGTTGTTAACATGTCGTTTACATGGTTTTTGTCCAGGATCCAATGGTAAATCGGACTTTCACCTTCTGGCGATGGTTTCATGGTGTCATGGAACTTACAAGGAAACACTTCAGGGGACCTTGGAATGATGGGTAAGTGATGAAATGATGTTTGGTGGTATAACTGTGTATATTGACGGCCCCTTTCCCTCAAAAAGGCTGTATGAATGACAAATGTACTTGCTGGCAAAACTAGCTCTACATCTTTAAAGGTTGAGACTGTTTTTGCAATATTATCAATGCATTATGTATGTTCTTGATTTGGATTATGCAGATTATTTTGATCTTCTAAAAAGCAGTAATATTTTAAGTTACAAGATTGGCAAAGGCCTCATATTGAACAAAACAGATTTATGTTGGTCATTTTACATAGCATGCTAACTGACGTTAATATGGGAATGGGCTGTCTTGTTACACAGCAGTCACCATGGATGGTTGTGAAGGATCACATGTTTAAAAATTTTTATGGTACTCCTAAGAACTGGGGATATGCCTCGTCCAATGGGGACATTGAATGGTAGTCCCGAGAGCATGATTGGCATTGATTGGTTAACCCCTGCCTTGCTTCTACTTGAACACCAAGTCATAAAGAAAAGCTGGTGTTCATCCATGATCAACCTGGTATAGGGTCCTTGATGAGCCCAAGTGGCGTCCTGTCCCCAAATTTGTTAATCCTGTCCCCAAATTTGTTAAGCTAAAATTGAAACTTGAGATGTTATCTGGACTCTGTAAACTCTTGAAAAAGTGAAGATATGAAGGTTTTAGAAAAGGGGGGCCCATGAAGGGTAGTGTATAACCCAGCTGCACCACTTTACTCCTTGTCTGATTGTCCTTCATCATATGAGACAAATCCTTTTATTTTGTTTTTGTTGATTGTTCAGGTCCATCATGGGCTTTGTGAGCCGGCAGCAGGCTCAGGAACTGTTGATGACCAAACCTGTAGGAACGTTTCTGTTACGATTCAGTGACTCTGAAATTGGGGGCATCACAATTGCTTGGGTGGGTGAAAATGAAAGAGGTAAGTATGGGTGGGAGCTGAGCAAAGCTGATTTAAGTTTTCCTTGGGGGGGGGGCAGTGGGGAAGGGGAAGGGTAACATTAAATCTAATGTTTTGCTTAAATTCTGAATTTCAGGTTTCTCTTCATGTAACTAATTAAGAATCAAAACTTTACATAGCCATGTTGAGGGTTTTTGATTTCATACCAAAAATGTACAAAGTATTTCATTTGTATAGCAATTGACCAGTGTGGATAGCAACCTAAGATACAGAAGGGGGTAAATTATTTCCTGTAAGGTTGTGATTGGTGTTGGAAATTTGTGGGGGCTGGTTATGGCTATTGTAAGATTGAAGAAATGTGGAGGTGACCTGAGGACAATGTATAATGAAGCTTTTCAGTGAGATGACATGATGATGTTAAGATCATGAGGTGCCTGGAGGTTTCATAGGGATTTAAGTGCAAGTATGTAATAGACTCATCCCTCCCCCTCCTCTCTTTAAAGAAAGAATCTTGAAAAACTCAGTATTGAGGTTTTTTTTGAGGAACTCATTCGCTGGGAGACTCACACCATATTTTTGGATCCATAAACTGTGCATCTTTTATCTAATTAATTTAAACTTGGTCTCTGTGTACATGTTTGACTGACTCTAAGTGACATGTCAGCCCTTTGTAAGGTATGTAAAGACTTCATGTGCATACCCTACACAAAAGATTTAACTATGCAATGAGTGGACATATCAATAGCTTATCTGCTGTGTAATCAACTGCACAAAGTCCTCACTGGTCAGGGATAAAATGTTGTTCTAGAAGTGATAGTGGTTTCTTACAAAAAGAAAGGATAAGATAAGGAGGAATTATTACACCTGACCTCCCCTTTGTGAGTTTTGGTCATATTGTTCTGATTTTTAAGCAGGCCTGTTCCTAAATGTTTAAGATTTCTTAATTTCTGTTCCTGTTTTGTTTTAAGACTAGGACACAATGCATAAAAACAGTGCTTTTGTTTTTGAAAGGGTATGGTAAAACAGAATAATTGTCTTCCTTCTTAGGAGAGAGGCAAGTTCTGAATTTGCAGCCATACACAGGAGACGACTTCAACATCCGTTCCTTGGCTGATAGGATCAAAGACTTAGGTCAGCTGGTTTATTTGTATCCAGACATCCCAAAACATGTGGCATTTCATACATACTACTCTTCCATCGAGCGTAAGTTACTTTGTCTTGTTAGCTTCATTGTTGAGCTAGGGTAATGGTGTGGGAATGATGTAACTTATTATATGCTTCACTACCCTCATCATTGTGAGAGGGGAATGGCTTCAAAATGATGGAGTAGGAATTGTCGATTAACATCGACCCTTATTACCTCCTATTGACACATGTAGTCCCCACTTACCCACAATAAGACCCAAGTAGACCAGCGCAGTGGAGGAGGGCACCTTCCGGTAGAGGGTGGCCTTCCTTGTCCTTTTCTCTCTTTCCAGCCAGATTGGTCAACATGCAGATTTGCCCTTGGATTTTCTCCCATGGTTTAGGACAGTTTTTTTTTTGAGTCTTTGGAGAAAGAATTTTGGATTAACTGCTAGCAGGCCTCATTTACCAAGGAAATTTGGGGATTTCTCATCATGTCTTACTAGCTTCATCATTGTGAGAGGGAAATATTGTAGGAATGATGAGACTTGCCATGTTGTACTAGCTTCATCCTTGTTAGAGGAATGGTGTATAAATGACATTACTTGTTCTGTTGCTAGCATCATCAGTATGGAGGGAGATGGAACATTAGTTGTTGTTTCTTCGTTATTTCTTATTGGCATCGTCATTGTGAGTGGGAATTGAATGGAGCTTCTTACCATCCCATGCTACCATCAATATGGTGAGGGTGGAGTGGAACAGTTATCTTGAGCACAACACTATATTAATTTATGAACCACTTGAATGTGTTGTCCAAATTTATGGTCTTTCTTTGTGTTGATTCTTTTATAGAAACTGCAGCTGCAAAGGATGAGGGTTATGTTCCTGCCAGCATCAAGGCAACAATCCCAACGATACCACAGGAGTAAGTATCTGTCTCAAATGTAGAACATTTGAAAGCAGATTATTTGGTCAATGGCTGGATGTTTATTTAAACCTTACCTTTACAGGTTTTGTAGACATGAAAAAGTGTATAAGGGTTCTAAATTTGTGATTATCTTAGTTGGAAATTCTCTCTGAATATAAAGGGGGAGAATTGAAAGGGGAAAATGGGAATTCTTGTTGTCAGCATTTATACTTGGCGCTAAGAAATGTGTAGAGAGCAGGGCTTTTGAAAACTTTTAGATGTCAGCCACCAGAACTGAGTAAGGACCTACTTTAGGCCCCCCAGCCCTGGTTGCTTTATCTACTGTTCAGCTGCCCTAGCATCCATCCCTGTCCCCAAATTGCCAACAGCTCTTGAGGGTGCTGCACCTCTAGTGCTTGGACTGTTCATGTAGAGCTTGATAAAGGAATGTCATGTGTCATGTAGGTGGACTTGTGATTTGAGTATTGCTGGTTTTGATTCCCAGCTGGTATGTTATAGTTGGTGGGATAGAATCTTAATTATCTCTCATTTATGCAAATGATTTAATGGGAGCCTTTAAGGTAACTTACCAGCAGGGTGTGATTCAGCTGCAGCCATACAGTGAATCTCTCTAATCTGACAAGTTATTGTTGTCTAAGATATAAGTATACTGTGCTTTATGATTTAGCACAATTTTGTAGATATTTGCTGCCCTATTGATAAAATATTGCTAATATAAATAACTTTTAGAGTTCACAAGTCTGCTGTATGTATTTATGAAGTACAGGGTCTGACAAAGTCTTGGAAGACAACATTAATTTCACCCTCCTAGATCTTTCCATAAAATGACATTTTTTATCATTGTATTACACAATCTATGTACACATAAACTTCAATGGCTAGTGGAAGAAACCTGAAAAAGCAAAAAAGTTGTACTGCCAGGCCAGTTTACAAAAAAAAAAAAAAGTATGAAAAAGAAAATTAACACTAAACATCAGAATGCAAGAACAAAAGAGTTATCAGTGTGATAAAAAATGATGTCAACCTAAGCATTCCCCCATATAAAGACCCATAACACCTACCCACCTGTGGCTACCCCAAACCCAACCCCTTCCAAATACAAGGAACAGGGAAGCTTTTTGGTAAGTAAAGAAACTGAAGTGATATTTAAGGGAAGGTTGTGTGAAACTTTTTTTTGACAATATCAAGGAATCTCTCCGACAGACATATTGGATTGATGTTTGGTGTTTCTGAAGTTGGTCAATCACTTAGTTTGGGCCTACTGATTGAATTTAAGCATGAATTTTTTCATGTGTTCACCACACACTAACTGTGCTGCCATAGCGTGGAATTGTGAGTGACGTTGCTGTTATTATAACATATGAAAAAAGTTATAATCGCAATTGTGAATTAAAATGTACAAAACTTTGACAGGTCCTATTGATAAAACGAGGTAAAGGCTTAAGAAGTTTCTTATTGAATTGATTTAATTAATGAAGTTGTTTTTTTTTTTTTTTTTTTTTTTTTAAATTATAGCTCTCATGTGAACATCAGTGACCAGCCATTTTCACCTCCATCACAGAATACTGATGAAATGGTCCAAGGAGCTGCAGATGTGTACAGGGAGGTGGCCAGGTACTTAGTTGTAGTTAATTTATATGTTGTGATTGATGCACCATGCATGCTGTAGAGTTACTGTGAAGGCCGGTTTATACTCCATTGTTGTGCTACAAAGCTATATATGTATAAATTTTAGCTGGGTCACACAAGGGTCATGCTATGCAGATATAAATAAACATTAATTATTTTGCCATAGCTTGACTACCATAGTTCTGCAGTGCAATTAATGGTCACATCTTAGTGTGAAGAAGGGCTCTACAACAAAGCTCACTGATTACAGTGATTATTTAGGGAAAATAAGGAAATTCCAAGTTTGCCACTTTTATTTCCTGATTGTGAAGAAAGCAACTTTTCTTCATCCAGATATCTGTCATTGCTCTGAAAGTCATGCAGGAAACAAATTCTGATGTTACATGAACCAGGGCTGGTTTGCCATTGTAATTGCCTTGATTGAGAGCTTACTTGTTCAGAAAGGTTTTGTCATTAACCAAGCAGTCAGTCTGAGACGTTGTTTCTGTAACATGTTTTGCCATAAATTAGAAAAGAACTAGAAAAACTCTGTGCTATGTTTTTGACTGTAGCAAAAGGCGAAGATGTTATAACTACGTGTGGTCTTTTCTAGCTTTGTACATGTGAAATTTGGCAGTAGGAACCGGCCTTTAAATGTGGTATCTTTGTTG
Source organism: Holothuria leucospilota (assembly GCA_029531755.1). Taxonomy (NCBI): domain Eukaryota; kingdom Metazoa; phylum Echinodermata; class Holothuroidea; order Aspidochirotida; family Holothuriidae; genus Holothuria; species Holothuria leucospilota. The sequence continues at coordinate 10,641,748 of CM055969.1, read as the reverse complement.
TAGAAGGAGGGTCTACTTGGTTGGTGCTTTCATTTGAAATTACTGCATTGTCATTATTGCTTGGTGGTGCTCTACTTAGTCATTCTGTTTTCAGCAGTTTTGTTCTTCAATCACTTAAGATTAGGAGGAAGAAGGGTTGGCATTTTTAGTTGAGTAAACCAGGGCTGGAAATAGTGTGTGTGGTGGGGGGGGGGGGGGATGGCATTGAAACCTTTGAAACCTTTCCAGTTGTAATGGGAGTGGAAGTATGTGTGCGTGTATGTTTGCGTATTTCTTAAAGATATCCTGTGAATATCAACCATGGTGCATGCTGATATCCTGTAAAGGCATCAGGGACCTTATCTTTGATGTGCATTTCGGAATACGTATAAATCGGCAGGAGACGATGTGAAAAACTTGCGAAACATGGCAGGGATCATTGATCTAATTAAGTTACTATGGCAGCAGATTGTCAAAAAATTGTCTTTATTAATGATTCAGGGGGTGGAAACTTTTATAGGGTTAGGACCCCCATCAAAAAATTTCTAAGTTTAAGGTGGTCAAAGCAAGATTACAATAACAAATTAACAGTCAGTTGGCCCTTATATAGTCAAATTAAGATAATTTAGAAGATATCAAGTATTACCTCGAATTGAGATCTAAAACTAAAATCCCCAATCCGTCAAAATAAGTCAACATTTCTTATCTCAAAATTAATGGGACCAGGTAGAGGGCACGTGCAAATTTTAAACATTTTTGAATTTTTTTTTGCAGTTGTTTAGACAGCACCAAGTAGAAAATTGCTGTCAGTAGGCATACAAATATAACAGTAGAGTGAAATTTGGTTCGCTCTCTACAGTACCATCTGGACAGTGAATAAGTTTACAGGAATAGTTTGCATTGTTGAAACCTTACAGTAATTTTCTATTAAAGTTTCACTTCCTTCGAACTGTCAATTCACGAGGTATTTGAGTTAGCACTTATCCCCAGACCAGCCTTATGAAACCGTGATCCTCTTAAAAATAATAAGGTCCTCTTAAAAATAAAAATGTTGGACTACAGAATGGCTTGGGCTATGTTAGGCCTAATGCAGGGTGATCTACTAAGTTTTTCAGGGGGTAGGCAAAGGTCCTCTGGGTCCCCCCAAAAAACTAAAGTAGCATTCGTAAACTTTCCTGGGCATCCAAAGCCAGTCAGAAGTTTATTGCAAAGTTCCTTTAAGACAGACTTTTTTTTGAACGGCCAACCCATTCTCACTTCTTAATTTGTATTCTGTTTTTTGTTTACGTCCCGTTGAAGGTGAATCTCATTGTCATCATTAGTGGGCACACATTCATGTATGAGCCTCACCTCGTGGGATGATGAATAAAGTGTCTAGCATGGAGAGAGGTCGCTGAGGTGCTGACCAGGTCATGATACGTACAGGCTGCCAACCAATATAAGATTCTTATCAAAGAGAGAGAAAATGGGAATGGGGTTTACTATCAGATACCAAATGATTGAACTTTGTGCCTTCTTCCTCGTCCATTCTTCCTCTCCTCCTCCACATCCCATCCTCCCAACCTCTCTGTGTTTTGTTTGACCCCCAGTGTGGATGGCACCTTGGATGAGACAGACATCTCACAGATGTTGGAGGACTACGACGAAGGAGCCCCGGGACTTAATCTGGATACTATCTTAAGCTCAATACCAATGGGTGCACCCAACAACAGCACCTGATGTTGTCAGATACCGTAGTGTGGTACCCACCCGTGCCATGCAAGGGGAACTAATGGTCAATCTTTGTGTCGGATGTGTGGCTGACTTTTTGTACAGTTGACTTCATTTTTTTCCTATTCCTTTTATCATATATGTGATACCCACTGAAAGAATTTTTTTTTTCCTTTTAACTGAGATAACTTTAAAAATAAACAAATGCTTGGGGTTTGAAGTTCGTGGTGGCTTTTGTACAAATGCAGGAAATATTTCAAAGAAACTTATATGAAACAGTTTGATATAACGATACAGCAGAGCTGCATTTATTATTTAAGCCAGCAGTTTTTCTGTGTGAATTCCGACCAGGAGATGAGGGCCCTTCTTATGTTTGACAAGCAAAAGTAAGAGAAAATTGGTATTTTTTATAAACCTCTTTTTATTTTTGGACTGATACAATTAAGCAAGTGTAAATGTAGCTTTTTTAAGGTCATTGGGTTTGTGTGCAAGGGCTCTCTTTAAAAGAACCATCTCCTTTATAGATGTGAAAGGAAAAAAAAACAAACAAAATTACAGTCATTTACTTGAAAAGTAAAGGCCAGTTTATTTTTTCGTATGAACAACAGAATTGTCTATTTTGATGTCAATGAGTTACTAATGTGGTAATTGTGTGTGCGTGTTAAATGTGAGCGGTTGGTAGGTGCTTTGCCATATACTGCAGTAAACAGTTGTCATTTCACGAGTAGGTGAAAATTAAACCTTGGCAGCTTCTTCCTCTACCTCTACTGAAGTAAGGAATATAATTGGGGAAACCTAGTGAATGATTGATGCAAGAAATTTTTATAGATGTTTCAGGTGTGGCAGGTGCCATCAGAGGCTTGTAATGAGTATGGGTAAAGTTAAGCTGAAGAGGAGACTCAAAAAAGCATGAAATTGAATAGGAATTGGGTAAAAGTTCTGGATCAGATTGGAATGGTAAAAATATGTCTAATCCATTTTGGGTCATAAAATATGAGCACCTGAAGAGAGCCCTGTCAGGTCCCACATTGGCATGTGAGATGGAATTTGGAAAAAGCAGATTCTGAATGACTTATGAATGGATGATTGAGCACTTGTAACAGTGGATATGTCCATATTTTTAATCCCCAGTGTTAGCATTAAAATTGCGTATCTTTGCCTCATTTTTGGAAGGAAAGTTTCATTTGTGGTGCTATTGGAATGGGAGTTTTGTAAAATTGATTGTATATTCTTAAGTCTTTGTGATTTTTTTTACAGTCCATAACTTACATAACCCAAAGTAAAGAAGAAAGGTAACTAGTGCACATATCAGGTGACTGGAATGAAAATGTCATGTGATTAATCACATGACAGGCAAGATTTTATACCTCCACAATTATGGAGAATTTGGTGGGACACTTGAAACATTCGGAGAACATAGTTAAAGGGGTCACTGTTTATTACCATACCTGTACTCACATATTCTGAAATTGAGATTTAATTCATTGAAGTGGTCTGTGATTTCTCTTATTTGCTACAGAGCTTACAGCATGCTGATTCATAATGGCACAAGGTGTATTTGCTCATCATTGCTACTCTCAATACTAATGTTATGCTTGCTACCTTCTGTATGTACATGCTACCATCTTGTGCTACACAATCTTAGTATTTCTAAAGCTTGAATGTAATGATGCTTTCTGGTGAACTGGTAATGAATGGCTTTATAGGCTACTCAAGGTGTTCTCAGTTTTACATGTATTATGACACAGAACTTTGGATTACCAGAGAATAGCTTTGTTGGTGATGTCATTAATTGCACTTACCCTCTTCTGTTTCTCTTGGTAACTGACTCACAGGGACTTGGTAGCCGACTCACTGGGGACTTGGTAGCCAACTCACTGGGGATTTGGTAACTGATTCACTGGGGACTTGGTAACTGATTCACAAGGACTTATTAGCTGACTCACTGGGAGCTAGGTAACTGCCTTTTGGGACTTGGAAACTGACTCACTGTGACTTGGTAGCTGGCTCACTGTGACTCAGTAGCTGATTCATGGGGACTTGGAAACTGACTTACTGGGACTTGGTAGCTGACTCACTGTGAGTCAGGAGCTGACTCATTGGGACTTGATAGCTGACAAATCTCAGCAGCTTATGTAAGTTTGTTGGGGGAGAACTTGATATGCAAAATGCAAATGACACTGGCTGGATTCACAAAGAATTAAGTGCATTGCTGGCTAGGTCAAAATTTTTATGAATTCGTTATGCACCTACTGAAGTGGTATTTGCAAAGCATGCTGCACCATTTGCTGCATGATATGCAGTATAACTGTAACAAATGTCCAAAGTGAATCATTTATGCTTTAGTATTCTGTTCTGTCACATTTGACGTCAATCACATCGACAGTTACTGTCGTAAAAATGCTCATAGTGGTCTACCGTGCTTGTACACAAAATCCAGTGTTAGGCACACCGAGCCTCAACATGTGCTGTTATGCCCCTTTGTATTTGTGACAACTCAAAGCTTGTGTCAGGTTGTTCAAACTATTTGCACACTTCTCCCTTCATGTTTACTGATAAGGCACTCTACATAATTAAACGATTTTTTTTGGCAAGTACTCTTTGTGAATCTAGTCCTTGGAATTTGATTTGCAAATCTTGAGTATGTAAGGGCCTTCTTCAAGTTGTGATGGGTACTTTGTGTCATGATATCTGTGTTAAACCATGGTTTAGTGTGTATGATTAAAATGTGAAATGCATTGGAAATAAGATCATCTAATGATTGTCATCTGTAATAACCATAAGGTAAATTTATACATTCTGTAACCTACATGAGTTGAAGAGCTATAATTACAGAACATCTGTAATAATTTTCAGGTATTCATGACAAGAGGTGAAAGGTGACTTAGATGCAGGAAAATTGCCATATTTAATGCTTAAGTACTGCAAAGACAACAGTACAGGTGATGATAATATGGTAAATTATGTACACACCATTATAGTGAGGGCGACATTTGTAATCTTTGTATTTACTAATGATAAGTTGGGGAGTCCACATTTGGGAGCTACACAAAAACATCTTGACTTGGTATATTCTTCAGTTTTCACACATAATGGTTGAATATAAATACAAGATTCGTATGTCAATTTATCGGTATCAGTCAGTAAAAGCTTGATGAAGTCAAAGTTTCCTTAAGGATTTTACAGGACTCTTTTCTTTATGCAGTTTGTGTAAAACTGCTGACATATTTGTGTCCCACCTTTGCATGTGGCATACAAAAGCATTCTCAGTATTGCACTTCTATGGTAACAGTGTGTTAATGGCAAGAATACATATTTTACTACTGATGGATGTTGAGATTCAGCGTTAACTGCCTCCATTCCACATACCAAAGAGCAGACTTGTAGTCAGTACATACTTGTACTCACAGTTTTGCACAATTGCCTGTACCTGTACTCGTGAGAATGCATTTGTACTCATACTTGTGCTCACAGATTTTGGACATTATGCCTTTGGGTTAATGCAAAATTTGGTACTCTCACTCATGAAAAAGATGTGTACTTGTACTCACAACCAGAGACTCCACTTGTACTCATGACAATGTACTCACACTACAAGTCTGCCAAAGAGTTATAAGTTGATCAGAGACTTGGAAGCCTCAGAGTCCAGTTCGTACTAAAAATGCTAAAAAGAAAAGTTTGTTGTCATTTCAATCATTTTGTCATATCCTGGATTTTTAATAGTTATTAACTCCATTAGTCAAGCCACTTTGTGAAATCTTCAGGATGTTATCCTTTGTCTGAGGCTTTCAAGTAGTCACAAACTCTTTTATTTGTTTGAATCGGTATCAAGGAGAGCTAAAATGTAGCACCTATCGTCATCCTTTGTACTTTTCAATCATTTTGGATGGCTTGGATTATGTGGTACTTGTCAAGTTTCCATTGTCAGGTGAACTATAGATGGGCATTTCTGGTGTATATGGTGTCACACCTCTCTATTGTAGGTAACCAGTTGTTTTCAAAATCAAATTGTTGGTTTTTCTGTGGGGGTGGCGGAAGGGGGGTTGCTGCTGTGGTTGTTGGAAATGTTATAGAACATTTGATGTCATGGTATCAAACATGCATCATTGTATCAATGTACTAGTTGTGGCCAGCGTGGAGATTTTTATGTTTTAATTGAATTTGTAAATATTTCTAATATTTTCAGAATAAATGGTCAATATTTCTTATAAACTGGTTCAAAGTAAAGTTGATTTCATGGTTTGCATTAAATCCAAAACATTTGCTATCAAAACAAATTTTGACTGTGGATATTTCAAATCTGACAATGCAGTATATTCTCACTAGATATTTTTTGGCAGTCAGATTTGCATGCTAGCAGCTTACATTTTTCTACCCAAATTATTTTAGAAAGAAATCAGAAGCATATTCTTTAATGTTATGGGTTGGGTTGGGTTGGGGGGGGGGGGGGAGTGGGGGGTGGGGGTGAAAAGGGATGAAGGCAAAAGTTGGTGACATAGAGGGACTGGATGTGCAGTAACTCACTTTACTCAGAGCTTCCATACCTATTATTTGTTTTTGTGGTATATTAAGTTCATTTTTGGACGTTTTGATGTAATTCTAATATAATTGATTTCATCTCATGCTGCCAGAAAATAAGACTGTAATTATGCAATGTAATGGAATTTACCTCAGAGGTGTGATCACTTAGTGGTGGTGTACACTCAACATTAAGTCTCTTCGATTTTTGTTCTTCTTAGCATATATAAGTTGCTTGCATTCTTTCGTACTGCCCCCTCTCAGCCTACCCCATCCCCCTTGGGAATTTCCGTCCTTTGGTTCTACTGGTAGAAAAAATTGTTAAGTGTTAAATATTGTCTCTTCTCAGCAGCTGTTGACATCACATTGCAACCAGTGTGATTGGGTGACCTTTGATAACTACAAGTGCTACAGATGGTAACTGATTGCAAAATGTGCCATGCTGTGAGAGGTCTGGTGGCGACTGATAGCTTCATGTGGCGAGTCATTGGTGGCATCTGATAAGTGATTACCAGCGATGGCATGGACTTCCAATCTTAAGAATTATAAATATATTTTATTCTATTGGTGCCATTTACATTATGTTATGGCATTATCTATTGTTTATGTTGGAATGGGTCTTGATAATGTGTATCCCACAGGCATGGATAGCATCTCTGATATTTTACAAGTGCCACACTTGGCTGATATCAATGGTAGATTATTACAAGCATAAAAATTCCTAGGATTTTGTTGTTATGAACTTGTGTCATATCTTGGTAAATCATGGGTTGCATTCAGATGATATTTTTGTTCTTATTGGCTGTATTAACTGTACAGATGGCAATTGCCACCATCAGATTGTGGCATCTGCTTGCCACTTGTATGTTGTGTGAGGTATTTCAGTCAGATCCTATGGAAGAGGATAGCAGTGGCAAACATTGTTTTATTATTTTATTGCCACTGTCTGTGAACTTAAAAAAATTAACAAAATTCCCATTCTTTAGGGTGTGTTTTTCAGTTTTCATTCCTTGAGATTGTGCCAATTTTCACATGGAGAGAAGGTTAAACATGGGCAAAATTGCTCTTCACTTGAGTGAAATTTTTGTATTCTTGATTTCACCAATAACATTGATCTTGAAATACAATGTGCAAAAGGTGATAAAAGGTACAGAGTGTTTTGAGTTCTGGAGAAGCTGTTAAAATGTTGGTTTTGAAAGAGCGGCGGGGGATTGCTCAGGGTGAAGATAGTGAAGATAGTGAAGATAGTGTTGGGCAGCCTAGTACCTAAACATTCAATACTAAAAGGTCTTTATCTTAAGAGGTTGATAATCATTTAAAATTTTGATGCCGGAGTTTATTTCATGGGTGGGGGACAAGGGTGCTTTTGAGATGTAAGCTGATGCTAGTAGAGTACAGAGGCCAGATGAAGAAAGAATTGTATAAGTTTTTGCATAAGTCAGAATATTTATGAACTGCATAGCACTTACTTTAAAGCTCAGTCTCTCTGCAGCTACATATTAAAGGAGCATTTTGAGACTGTGTACTGCGAGGCTTTTATGTAAGGGGTTGGGGGGTTGGGTGCATCCTCTCCATAAGTAATGTTCAAAGCCATCTACAGATTGGCATTATTGGTAATGGCACAGTTTGGTGTCCTAGCGATTTTGTGAGGCATAACAAGCTTATTTATGGATTAAGCAATTGCAAGCTACTAGCCTGGAAGCATGTCTTAGCAGTTTGTCTAGGGTGATGTATTCTGTTTTCTGAGAGAGTACCATCTCTAGGAGGAACTCTTGAGCCACAGTCTGCATTGCAGGCTTCTCTGCTACTGAATATCAAATCTTTTAGCAGTAGGGAGTATGGATCAATACACTGATCTATCATGTGATGTTTGTTGCTATGGATACCACAATACAACAGAGGGAATATCTCAGCTGTATTAAATGTTAGAAGGGTGTGGCCTTGGCTGGAACTCCAGCACCATGAACCATGAATACAGTATGCTGAAGTATTACTAGGGGAGTGAGTCAGGAGTAGTTATGATTACATTTAGTATAATAATGCAGATATAACAAGGGCATATCAGTTGGTGTCTTTTGAAAGAGTCGTGTATGAGTTGGGAATGTAGTACTTTTAACAGTACTATAATGCAGCTGTCTCTGTTGGTGTAACTAGACAGTACCTGGAAGTGAAGAATTGTGTTATTATCCAACAAGGTAGAAGGGAGTCCTAGGTATGTTCTATGAAGAGTTTAGTATTTTAGCATGGAAGGTTATTTGTTGTCATTCATGGTCACTTAAAGACATAGCTTACCTTACCTATCTTAAATTTCCCTCAGAACATTACAAGAAACATTCCCTGTGGTATGTAGGTGGTTAAGTTGTTAGTGAACATCTTTTGTCCACTAGTAATGCTTTCCTCAGAGAATGGCATGGGGGTGGGTAATTGGGGTTGAGGATAATTGGGGTTGGGGATGTGGGTGGATCACTTGTTATGGGCCCAACAGACCCAGGGTTCATGAAATCATGGGTTTGGTTTGGAAATTGAAAGGATGCTTTCATGACTGTTCCTGTATATTTTGTCATGATATGGTTTATTATTGTAACATGCTGTGAAGAAAGGCTCATTTGGGGAAGGGGGAGGTAGGGAATGCATAGCCTCACTGGGGGAGGGGGGAGGGAGGGGATTGTAGCATCTCTAATCATTATGTATTACAAAAGTTTTGCCATATTACTTTGTGAGATTGTGTAAGAAAAAGGTTAGCAATAGCGTGAAATGGTTCAACTTGCCTGCTTTACCCCCTGACACTCTCCTAACTTGCATTTAGTGGACAGTGTGAGCCTTTAAAATTCCCCACCGATAGATGTCATTTCATGTTTAGTTTTAGTACTGCTCTTCTACAAATGATTGTCTTTACTGATGAAGTAAAAAAAAAACTGGTTCTTAATATCATAAAATGTTTAATATTCATAGCTTGAATTGACCTCGGTAGCTTTTTGGCTGCAGCATTTGTAATGTGGCCATGAATAAGTTTTTTCTATGTACTTGAGTTCTTTCCCCTTACTTTTTTTTGATAAGGTTATCTTATTTGTGTGTAGTGCCAAATGGGCCTGGACAAGTGGACATCTTGTTCAGAGCATATCCTAAGGAATGAGCTGGACAGTTCTTCCCGGGGACTTTGCTGTGAAAACTCTGGTCCCTCAGCCGTTCGAGCTTTTAAATAAATCACTGGTTGTCACATTGTGTAAACTGTTGTCCCTAATTTGTGCATGTGTTTCAACATGCCGTTTGTCCTGTAGCTTTGTACTAGTATATGACTGTTTTGCTAAAGTAACATTCAAATAATCATGTGAATTGATATGAGTTTTTCTTTCTCCTTTTTCCTTCATTTCTTGTCAGTTTCTTTGCTTTCAACCATTACAGCACCATATAGTCTCACATTCCATCGTTACTATAGGGAGGTGCAAAACTAACGTGATCCATGGTCTGGAGGACAAACAAATAACGAAGCTAGGTCATGTATTAAAGCAGTGTGGTGCATGGCGCAGTGTCCACCAGAACAACTAGCATGTCCACTGAATTTGACCTTTGGTGCAAGCTCCCTATAATCCATTAGTCCTGCAGCAGATTGTACCAACTCATTGGTTGTACAGTTAATATAATTTTGTATGTATTAAAGTGGTATGCTGTAGAATTAGCAGGCTGTGGAACCAAAGTGATGTTTTACTGTAGGACCAATGCACTGGGACTATTCAAGTGATCATTTTCATCGTTTCACTGTTAACTGTTGTACCGTTGGCTGTAGGACTAAAGTGCAGTCCCCATCATGCTTTGATTGTTGGAATTACTCATTTTGTCACATGGATTTCCACCTTTTGTGGCATGGTGTATGAACTTTGTCAGTGATATGTATGTATCCGAACAGGATTACTCCAAACATACTAGCTCACTACATCTGCCAGGCAATTTCTTGTGACAATTTCATGAAGTGGAATTTTTACCATTTCCCCAGATTTCACCAACTTAACAGTATTTCACTATTAATAAGGAGCCCATTTGGGGCTAAATTTACCAGCCTTGACCTCTTGAGGATGATAACCCTTAATGCAGTCTTTTTACTGCATTTTTATCTTGTCAAAGAAAGTGTGATATGGTTAAAATACTTCCCAAAAATGAATGCTGCCACCCTAGGCTAGCCATGGCAATTGACAGGTGACCAAATCTTGAAAAATCTGCATGTTTAAAATGCTGATCTCTGGCACAGATTGAATTAAACAGCTTCACTATTAGAATATGTCATTATGCAGCCTCAGCTGTTGCCTGCTTGGAAGATTAGTTTCTTGCATAGTGCATAAGTTGGTTTGAAAATTTGGCAGCAGAACATATTTGCCTGGTGTTTCACCTAGCAGGCAGTGGTCTTAGACCCATTTCCTCTTTCTTGTACCTCACACAATATTTTATCAAGAAATGGGGTGGTACCAACATATAGGCTCTATATCTTCATTCCATACCATTTTCAGGGGGCTTCAATCTGTACTTGCCTGTGAGTACTAACCTGTCTAGGTATAGTGTCGGTAACTGACTTCAAAGGTTTTTTGCCTTACCCCAAACTCATCAAAAGTCTCTCCGAAGTACTACATCAGTTACCTTCCCATCATCCCACCTTGCAGATTCACAAACTAGGAGATAAAAATTTGGGATGAGGACAGAAATTTTGTTCTCTGAATATCTGTTGTGATTATAAACTGCTTGACCCCACCTGTCATAAAATGTTTCTCACGAGTTGAAGGTATCATACATTGGTTTCAACTTCCATCTTCAAAATGAAATATCACTACCTGCTATCCTTAAGTATTTTTCACTATTTCAGACACTAGCAATGGATAAGTTGTGAACTTAATATTTCAATGTATGAGGCACTCTTTTTCCTCTTCCTGGACCAAAAACAAATCCTTTCAACTTTACTTCAATCCCCTATACCAATTTTAAAAAAAAAAAAAAGAAAAAAAAAAAAAGTGACAGTTTTTGGCACCCCTCATACAAGGGTCTAGGCCTAGTTCGGTTCAATTGCCTAAGGTTACATTTCTGCCAGGTACACAACTGTGTACGATGGAGGCCTCACTACTGTACATCTTACATTTCATTGGATCTGCATGTTTCAATCGAAGTGTAGTGACCAATAACATGATTTCAATACCTGGGTTTTACAATATGTAATTGGGGTGATGTAACTGCTACATAAACGGGCAAAACATTCAGTCCTCCACCCTCTAGCAAAAACCACAGAGCACTCTACCAGCGTGAGGGTAATTTACTGCAATGCGCAATGTTATTCAGGGAATTTCTCCTGTTAACTCTTAATCACATCTCTATGCTTCTTGATGACTTTTGAAAGTAAAGGCAAAGGCCTGGAATGACTAGACTGCACCATAAATAGATTGACCCAACCCCTTACAACACTTTGTTGAATACATGTGGTCAGATGAGGTCATCCTTCATAAGCTGTATCCCAAATTTTAAAAAGCAAGATGGAGGAAGAATTTTCATAGGCTCACAGCAGAAAAGAAAAGTGCCTGCTTGAAAGAAAATGTCCATTAGCCAGGAATTAGGGAAACTCCAAACATAACTAGTCCTCTTAGCAAGTAAACTGTGCAGTTCAATTTCCTGGCAGGCATAAACCTCATTTAGATTCCTGAGAGCTTGTTTTGTTGAAATTCACCTTTGCATGACACAGTAAATAGCTATGCCTAGCCTGAATGATAGAGATTCTCCAACTCAAGTGAGAACAATCATGAGAAGACTGCAAAGCGAACACCCCCCTAGTTGTGCCTGACAGATCGGGGAAGAGAGCTTAATGGCAAATACCTGTAATGTGTGTGTTACCTTACTGATATATTGTTCATCTATACTCCAAAGTTTGTCTAGACTAAACAACACTCAAATCTGTGCAAGCCTGTATGCAAGCTGTGTCTTATGCAGATTGCAACTGTGTACATGTATCTTTGAGAACTCTCCCTTCCCATCAGTGTTGGCATTACAGTTAGCAGGATCACATGATTCCCTCATCACTTTTTGGCAGAGATGTATTCAAGTCACTCTTTTCTCAGCAAATCAACTGGAGCTATTTTAGGGACTCGAGTCAAGTCATAGACTCGAGTAGTCAAGTCATTGACTCGAGCCTCTGTGTTATTTCAATAGGGAAAAATTGCCCAGAATTTTTCAAGTCAGGTAGTGTTGGCGGAATGTGACTCGAGTCGCGACTTGAATACAAGTCTGCTTTTTGGTTTCAATCCTGCAAGTTTTAACATCCGGTGCAGCAATATCCCACACTGCCATGAAAATCGGTCGGGAAAAAGTTATCTAGATTTCCCTTGAACCAACATCCTTCCCAAAATATTTTTGGGGGGGGGGGGGGAATTTTCCCACAAAACTCTGGGACCTAGTGCCAATTACACTGCTCTTCATGTACATCCTATAGACACACCACCTCAATGAAAAGAATACACTGATTTTAAAGCACACACAGAAAGATGGTGAAGGTACTGACCTAGCTGTTCCACTGAATGAAATATTCTCATTTGTGACATAATCCTGCCCCCAAAATTTGTTGTGAAGATGGGTAGGTAAACAGTAGCTTTGCTTAAGGAGCTAGAGCTTCCTAAATGACCAGTATACTCTATTGACCAACCTTCATGAGTTCACATTTTAACTGAAACTATAGAAAGTCAAGAAGCACACTTAAAGGGACTTATATGTCAACAGTATCGTCCCTGTTGTGCTTGCCAATTCGAGCAGTCTTCTTGACAATCATGGGAATAAAGCTTGCAATGCACAGTTGAACACACAGTAGGGTAAAACCTCTATGATCTGATGTCTAGCTCTATGTCCCGAAACTAGCACCCACCACACTGTCATCCTAACCTAACCCTTATCCTAACTAACTCTGACCTTCATGTAGGGTTTTGGAATGAAGAGAAGTCGGAACAAAGGGACGTCAGTACAGAGAGCAGCCCCCAACAGAGGAGGTCATTCAAGTTTTTACAAGGAACTTGAATGTGTCCTTACATGGACGAATTGAGGAGGCGGAATATGTCCTGTGATCCTGTTCATGGACTTAATTTCAGTGCAGGATGATGTTTCCAGCTAATTGTTACTGAAAAAGGATACCCTTTCCATGCTATCCTTGTATATAGGCCAGTAATCCCATACGGCACGGGGGTGGAGGTTGGGGGAAAATGACAAACAATAGAAAATGCATGTCAATATAAGATTTGTCTGAAACAAGTTTCTTTTGATTGAAGTGAACCTCCACCACAAAGAAATTTCAGATGATGTCATCGTTAATTTCATTTACTTTATAGACCATGTGTATGGAACAACCAAGTCTTACGCCTCAAGTCACATTTATGAAGAAGACCTGAGGACATCATCATATAATAAAAATACTTAATTGTAACCCTCACACCACACCTCAAAGTGATGAAATCATTGTCGTCATAATACATCCTTGCTACCACTTGTGTCATGTGACTTCCCATGGTCCCAACCAGCCAATAATAATAACACACTTGACTTATTAATTAAATAGTTCATTTGCAGAAAAGCAAAATGAGAAAAAATTCATGCCACAGTGATTTTAGAAGAATAAAATATACTGTTTTACTTTTGAAATAAGTGATACCAAGATGTCATTTACACTCAGGTGTAGATATGTACAAGTATGGAAGGACTGCCTTAGACAAGCAAGATGTATCATAAACAACTTCCAGCCTTAGGATTACAATCTTAGTACAAAGGTTTCCATCACCCCATGTCTTGCACAGACTTCTCATATTACATGGACAGAGCATCCTACACTAACACTGCATACAGTGTCACCACCCTACCTTCACAATTCAGGCCTACCAAGATGGCTGTGGCTTAATTTTGTCTGTGTAAAATTTGGACTTGATCAGGTGGATAGTATATACATGTGACACTTTGAGACAAGGAACTTTGGAAAGTTTCAAAAAAAAAAAAAACAATACTCTGTAAAAATCAGCGTGTGAAAAATTTTCAAAGCTTCTTTCCTTCATGATGTGCTAATTGTCTGAAATGTTGATTCAGCAATTTTGGTAGGCATGAATTTATTAGGACAATAGTGAAGGATGATGACACTTTTGGTTACATGATCCTCGGTCCATATGTATAAGGCATTGATGATCACTTGTCTGTTTCTTTATGTTTGGACAGTCAAGACCTTTTTCATGACGACGCATTCAGTGTCTTGCTGTACACCAGCATACTGTTGCTGCCACACCTGTTGTGCATGAGCTAAGAGTGTCAGTTCGGCAATCAAATACTGACATTAAAGATATCAAACTTAAAATATTTTTGATCTTCACAATAAATTCTCTATACAGCAAATACTGACACCGATATTTTTGTTTTATAACATAACACAAAAAGCCTCAATTTGAAATACTGAATCATATTTACCTGATTTTTTGCATACTGGAAAAAAATATGAGAATTGTATGACTTTTGGTAAATTAGTGGTGTGAAACATGGTAGGCCAGAATTTCTTTTTATTTCTGCATATGGTATGAGCAATTTTCATGCATTTTCTTGATATAGGTGGTATATAGAACAATTAAGGTATGCAAGTAGTTCGTTTTTCCTTCCTAGAAAAAAAAAAGAAGTCATTCAATAGTCTGTAATGAGCACCCAAACCAGCAACTGTACAAATGGAGAGAAAATGAGAGATTAGAAAAATGTAACAGCTAATAATACCACTTCTTGCATTCTCATATTTGCAGGCATTGATATATGCAAATGTAATGAGCAATACTCATATAGTTAACTCTCTTAACAAATGTCAGCTGAGGAGTTTCTCACTCATGCTAAAACCAAAACTGCTCTGAAGAGGTCTGATCCCAAAGGACCAATGGCTTTCTCAACTTGTCAAACCATGTTCATTTGAGTACAAAACTGTGTGTGTGTGTGTGGGGGGGGGGGGGGAATAACGATGGTGGCATGGAAGGGTAGGGGGTGGCATACTGGAAACAATGCCTACCATAATTTTACCATATCCCCCATTACCATTCTCCATCCCAATTTCTTACAATGAGAGTTTGTGGATCAATGAAGGTGCCTGCCTGCAACTGGTTGATCAATGAAGGTGCCTGCCTCCCACCTGCTCCTTCCCCTTCCCCACAGACTGCCATCCACATCAGATACTAGGCCAAGGGCCCAGTTTGACATGAAGCTACTAATCTTTGCAAAACTGTCCCCCAGTGGTAGTTACCATCAATGGTAGATAAAGTTTTGAAGTGGCCATGGCAAGTTAGATGACTGGCCCCCACAGGGAAATATATGTGACACCTACTACCTTACTCAGCCCATAGGCATCTAAACCAAGCAGCCTGAGCAGGGATCACGGTAAAATGTAGTACTTCACAAGGATTATATGCGTAACTTTTGATCTCTTAGACGTACTCAAATATTTTGAAAATGCATGGTGCATTGTCGGCCACACAAATGTTAACATCAGTGTACACTGTTCAATGGTATTTTAGTCAAACCCAAGAAAACAAGCCCACTTAAACAATGAATCCAGAATGACACATATAACACTATCATTTGTAAATCTTCTCCAGTAAAAATATATCTACCAAGTGTAGACTGGCTCTCTTGCAAAAACTGAAACAATAGAATCCCTGAACATGATCTTTTTTATTGCTTCATAAAATTTACAATAATTAATGCAATGACTTAAATTGAGCTCATGTAATGGACACTGGTGATGGTCCAAACGCTCAAACCATGCCCATGAAAGAAGGGGCCCAGAGCATGTTTGCACTTCTTCAAAACTTAATTCTTTGTTTTTGACAAGGCAATCACACACTCACCACCACCCCCAACCCCTCTGCCCCCATCAAAAGTGGGATCAAACAAGAATTTACAATCTGATTAGTAGAGTAGCAAGTCTTGCTGTGTCAGCAAATGTGAATGGTTGGTTATAGGCCAATGTCTCTTTGTTTCGACACATTTAACCTAGTACTATCAAATAACCTTACCCTTACCTAAGCCTTATCCTATCATTGATATTCATGTAGACTTGCCTGAAATATAAAGCCGTCAGAACAGAGAAGTCAGAATACAGAGCAGTCACCAAATGAATATCATATGGTTATACACGAGCAGCCACCGAACGAATATCATATGGTTGTACACATTTTATCTTGTACACTCAAAATTGCAGAGGAAATTGATTTGCCAACAGATCATGATATTTTGCTGCATCACACGCATACTAACACTTCATGAGTTTTCTTATATGTTTACTCTGCTTCATTCCAACAATTTAAAATCTTGAAAAAGCCTGGGATGTGTCTTCTTACAGTTCTTCAGTCTCATGTTACAAAATGTACAGACAGACATATATGCCAAATCTCTGCTTTTCATAAAATTTCTCTTTCTGATAAATCTCATTTGAAAATTGGGTGAAAAAGGGGAAACAGCACAAAGTGATGAGCCAAGATTAATGTACAGTAATGTACAGTAACTAAATGGGGTTAAGAGTTAGATGAGGTTTTACGGCTCAGTTTCTAACCAACTGGTTTAAGTTTGGCCAGCCATAGCCTTTTTTCCAGCTGTGGTTCACTGGCTTGTTTTCCCTACTCCATTGCTTTTGCTGAGCACCAAGCACAATGGCAGTAGCTTCCATTTTTAAAGTCTTTGGTATGACCTGGCCAGGAGTTGAACCCCAGACCTTCCGGCTGCAAGTCACATGCTCTAACCACGTGATCATGCAGTCACAAGCTATGCAATACATACAAAGGAATTTACTCCCATGATGTAATCGTCTACCACATTGCAAAAGGCAGTATTATCAAGACAGGCTGTGACAGAAAAATTCAAATACACTGGCCCCAGTTACCTGGGAATTTTAATATGTGCACAAGAGGTATGCATAGAAACTGAAAAAGATGAAGATCCTGCTGAACGATGAAGACTGAGGGCTGCAGGAAGGGGACTGTGTTTTAAGCATTTCCCATGCAAAATATGAATTTTGCTATCCTGCCAGGGCTAAAGCCTTCAATTCATTATCACTACCCTTAAACCCCCACAACCTTTCTAGTATATGATTAGAGGAATGGTTAATATAATCATACTTATATTCTGAAAGTAACACTACTAAATTTTGATTTCATGTGCCCAACCAAAAGAAAAAAAAAAAAAGAAGTCATTCCCTGAACTGTAAATTGAACAGAATCATAAAATTATTCAAACAATTGTAACAAACTGCCAAAACTGGACTGATACTTGAAAGAGAAAATACAGAATGTTTTCTCTTTTCACAATAAACTGGTAAAGTTTGGCAGTGTTGTCACACCTACACCCCACGGTCAAACTTGCATGGATCAGATTCCCTCTCTCAAACCAAAACTGTAAATCCATTGCCAGGAGAGGGGGGGGGGGGCTAGGGTTGGCAGCAGGGTGCCATCATAGAAAAACTGTCACCTCCTTAGAAAAGTTTGCAAAGAAAAATTACTATTGCCTTAATAGATCAAAATATGTCCTTTCCCCTGGAAAATATACTGCCCTCTGGCAGCTATCTCACCCACTCCCTCCTCCTTCAACACCATGTCTGACTACAAGCCTGCAAAAACAGATTCAACAACTTAACCACACAACTGTGTAAGGAGTCATCTATTTTTGTCATTCTTTTCACAAAAGTACAAAATATATTTTTTCACCCCCTCCAAGAGTGCACTCTTTAAAAAAGTGAAAAATGACTATTTTCCACCAATATCACTGTATGTATTATATTTTGAAACAAAAAAAACTACCCACAGGTCTTTGAACCCCTCCCCCAGTACATTTTGCACTTTTGTAAACATGATGATAAAAATAGATGATCCCTCAGTTATATTGGGAAATGAACAGTACATGACAAAAATTCCACATGGATAGGTTTGCAGTGAAATTGGTAGCACTAACCTGATGGCAGCAACACAAATAAATGCAGTTGGCTCCAACTGATGAGAATACAACCATTCAATAGTTGTTTTTTTTTTTTTTTAACCCCACTGAAAATTTTTTGGGGCCTTGACTCTGTGAAAATGGGTCTTAATTGGAATCATCTTAGAATGAAGGAAGTTTTTGCCCAGAAGGCAAAATCATTTTAATGAGCCATCTTGGTGATTAATGCTTGATGCAACTGCATGTGCTTAAAATGAATTAAAAGTTATAATGGAAGAAGTGCCTTTTCTGATAATGCCCTTATCCATATAAAAATACAACTCTTTATTTCACAAAGCATCACAATGAAAAGCGCCATAGTTTCTTTCCACTTCCTATTAAACCAGTGCTCTGACTAAACTAGATTTAAATGGAGATGTCACATTTTAGTTCATTTCCATCTAAGCCACATGTTCAGCTACTTCAGGGACACATATATAAATATTAGTACTTGTGTGTTCCAGTGAAATTTAGTCATTTTCAGTTTTCAGTCACTCTTGCATCAGTCAGGTGTCAAAGGATGAAAATGACAATCAGAAAAAGAAGGTATGAAAACATGGCTACCAGGACTGGATGAAGCCCCACAGCCAACTGGTACTACAGCCCACTGGTATTATAGCCCATTCTTCCTTCAAGCCCATTCTTCCTTCAGCCCACTCACTGGTCCAACAGCTCACTCGTCCTCCAGTCAATAGGACTTTGTAAGTATATACAGTACTGTAGGACTAATGGACTGAAGGGGACCATGGGCCAAAGTGTCAAAGGGATGTTTTACTGCAGAATCAACAGGCTATAGAGCCATGGCTATGGGAACAAGGACCCCATTGGTCATCATTTTCTCTGTTATATGAAGGTCCTATGGGTTACAGGACCATAGGGAATTCTCCACCAGGAACATGCCTGAAAGAAAGAGGTAGATACAAGGCAAAGAGAAAGCAAAGTATTGCATCATGTCACAGATGTAGCCTGTAAACATACACTCCCTTTGATAATAGGCTCTGCACTGGAAACTGAAGGTATACATATGTCATACTGACAGTAAGGCACAAACGGTATAATTCTTAAAAGCTATCTCAGAAAGTAAAGTATGGTAAAATACCAATATACTTTTCTCAAGAATCCCTATCACCATAACGCTTGATAATGAATCTTGTGACCCACAAACATAATCAACAGCAAACTGAACCCATCCGATGTGATTCAGCTTTTAAACTTGGAATACAGTTTTACAAAGGTTAAAGGTCACCCTCCTTCCTAGATGTTGATGATGGACTAAGATTTGTCATAAAGTTTACAAAACTGTCTTCATCTCTCCCTTGGTTGTAAGGATCTCCTAGTTCACCATTCTGGAAGAGCTTAAATGTTGGGAAGCCAGATACTTCATATTTTTGACAAATATCTGTAAATAAAACGAAATCAAAGTTATAATACATGGCTTTGTTATTTTTAAAACCAAATCTATATTCTGTACAAATGGGTGTCTGACCTTAAAGGGCAACAAATCTCACCCCAAACAGTAAAAATTCTCCCAACAAAGTTTACTTCTACCCCCTCCTCTAATTTCAAAAGAATAACTACCTCCCAGACAATCAAATAATAAAGCCTACTGTAAACTGACTTTAAATTTCTCAAGGCCATATCCACATAGGCTATGTGTGAGCTGTCTGGTGGTGATCTAAACAGTCATCAGGGACAGACCAATCATAGTGATGCTATTGTTTGGATTTATGTCCAACAGAGTGCAGTCATCAATTGTATTTCGAACTCTAGGGCTATTCCAAATATGTCAGTAAGGGGGGGGGGGGGATGTCACACATCCTTGAAAGGAAGACTATCATCATGTAATCATCATTCCAACATAAATTCAAAGTAGCATCCCTTTAATTTGTGATTGTTGGCTACTGTCCTTCCTTTGGCATAAAAATAGGGCAATTTAAACTAAACCTATAACTGTACTACGGCTACTATGGGTGAATGGAATGTGCAAATTAGTGAAATGTACAGTATATTAAATAAGTGAGTGGCTGTACAGAACATATTCAGGTCCTTTTATTACAAGAGGGTATAAATAAACTGTCTGGAATGGGTAAACACACGGCTGCTTGCCTACTCTCTTCAGCAGTAGGAAAGTGTCTTTGGGTAATGTAGCAATCTGTGGGAGGAGCTTAAGATGGTTGTAGAGATAGGGGGGAGGGGCTATACAGAAAATACACTTTCTTGGGAGAATTCCAACCAGTTAGGATTCAAAAATTTGCCTTTTAAATATTCCAACATGGGAGTAATTTAAGAGATGGGCATGTTGGTTAGGTGCCATTTATTTCAGGGAGCCAACACCCCCAATCCACCCCCAAAAAAAGTGAAGCTAAAAAAAAAAAAAATTATTCAGATGTCTATCAACTGTTTGCAGGTCCAGAAATGAGATAGAAACCCACCTGCAGTCATGGGCATTCAAAGATGCTCTACTATTGTACAAAACAATAACCATGAGACAACATCCACTGAGTGTAAGAGAAGAAGCTGGACACCCTGTGAAAAACCAACATATCTTGAGCAGGGCGCAAGTGAATTGTTCTCTGGGACTGGAAAGCAAGTATCTCACCTTTAAATTCTGTGCAATCTAATGCTGCCAAATGATTATTTGGATCATCTTTTAGCCTCTCAGCGGCAGCTGTAAAGTGAGGTTTGGCTTTTTTACAATGTCCACACCACGGAGCATAAAACATGGTCAATACATTTTGTTTATCAGCCAGGAATGTACTGAAGTTATCTGATGAAAGATGGTTGACAGAACTTGGTTCATCACTCCATTTAGATTCCACTGGAGGTTTAGGAACTTCACGATCAGGACTTATTGTATTGAAAGAAAGAAAGAAAGAAAGAAAAAAAGAGAGAAAAACAAAGTAAATACGATTTAAAGGCCTGTCTACACGATCACACATTTGCCCATGAATGTCACACAAATGTTCAAACATTTATTAAGATGAAACATGCAGTTCAAAATTTGAACACCTTCAAACATGTTTGACGTTGATCAAATTTGTTGGGGAAGCAGTCCACACTAACATACATTTGTCCGTGAGCATTGTCATATGCATGTATGATGATGGTTTTGAAAAATGTATGACCATGTAGACGGGCCTTTAGGGAATTTCTCCTAACCTTATCATATCACTTTAAAGAAACCGGTAACTTCAAGCTTAAACTTACAAATGGTTTCAAGTCAGACCCCCTCACCCATAAAATGAAAATATGTAGTCATTAAAATGCAGGTGTTACATGGAGGTCCAGAATTTTCCCTCTTCTCTCTTTCACCTGACTAAAAACTTTGGTTTTCTTCTTTTTTGAGCACTTATGTAACATACAATTTTGAATTTGTACTCATATCACAGGGTACATTCTTACATATAAAGGCAATATACTTAAATGCAAGACCCTGTAGCACTTCTCTTTACAACACACTGTAACAAAATTACACTACAAAGTGCATTTAGTGATGTCATACAACACAGTTTCTCAAATGTTTTGTTCTGAGGCTCACTTTTCCTGAGTTTTTACTTTGTATAGATTTTTACTCGTAGTAGCCAGAACTGAATTACATAGTCTACATTCTCATGTAAATTTCAGGTTCCTTGAATCATCAACAGGCCATTCTAATGCTTATGGGCCACAAATGAGCAGCCGGCCTCCACTTGAGAATCTTGGTCATACAAAATCCTCTATTCATCCGTTAAGATCAAGAACATCCCGACAAGAACTCTTCCAACACACAAATTTGTTCACAACAGTGTGATCTTACTCTTTGATAAATGCCAGCATGTCATCCGTTGAACGATCTCCTTGATAGTCTTTAGAAACGGCTCCATTTCTGATAAAGGAACAAAATAAATAGTTTCTAAGATTTACAGCACACCCTCGTTTAAGTATGAGCACAATTTTGTGACTATCCTCTAACACGCATCTAAACCAGAGGTTCCCAACCTTGTTTGAAGCCACATGGCCCTAACCCTATCAAACTTTGCAAGTGTCCAACCCCCCCCCCCCACCCCCACCCCTCCAACCCAAAGTATTGTAAAAAACAGCCTCTTAATCCTATTTTCACCAGTACAGAAATACATTTTAGCATATCGCTAACATAAACCTCACCTGCCATGGTGCCTCATGAATTATGATTGTCCCAGTGCATTACAGGAATGACATATTGTATCAAGTGAGAGTCACCTTATGCAAAGATATGCTTAGTAATTCAGGCTTAGATGGGTATTGAGTACTTGTATCATAAATTATAGCAACCGTAATGTGAGCTACCCATTACCTGCTAATCAATTACATGAGCACATTTCATCACATGGCTTTGCATTGAATATTTTAACTCAAATCTGAAATTCTGCAAAATTTATTCTTACTTAAACAACTTGATTGTTGGAAATCCTTTAACTCCATATTGAGTAGCAATCTGGTTGTGAACTGTAGCATCAACAGCAGCAAAAATTCCACTTAGCTGAAGAAATGGGAACAAGACAGAAATAATCTTATAAACTGTGAAGTTTATTATTTTTATAACATAAATGGATATAGGTCTGTTTAGATTTTCTGTCAACTGAAATCATTTGCCAGAACTTTTTGCTAGTTCTATTTTTTCCCAACACAGACATTTACATACTTTTGTTCAACTCTTACTTAAACACTCATACAAATTGACAAAACTTTTGCACCAAAATTCTGCAAAAAATGTTAAGTTCACTTTTTATAATTTTTCAAAAAAAAAAAGCAAAAATAATCCCCTGCAATGATGTTCTTTAATACATAAAAATATTTCTAAATTAACAAACCAGTGTAGAGGAATTCTGCACACAAGCATCCCCTCCAAACTAGAAATGAACTGGTAACACATAATAAAACATTTTTAGTCATATCAATGACATTAAATCACTGCAAGATAGTCATAACAACAAAATAATCATGACAAAAACATAGTCATTACAACATGGTCATAGCAACATTGCCATAACTAATCACACAACTAACCTCCATCTCCTTAGCTTTAGTTGCTGCCTCTGAATACGCTGGCTTCATCTTCTTACAGTGACCACACCCTAGATAAGGTGATAAGCATATTACCATAATTGCAAGAGCAAACAACAAAACAGCATCTTCCTTTCACATGCCTCTGATTCCTATTAAGTATCTCTGGAATCTATCAAAGTATTAAAGGTGTAAATGCTAGGATATTTTTCATTAAAAAAGAGGTACAAACTTTTACGAGGTCAGCAGGGTTTGGGGGTTGGGGTGGGTAATCTGGATCATTCACAACCAAATGCATAGCACTGTCAGATTAATAACTTTCCTTGGTTTAGAGGCATGAGAAATCTACCCTCTATTAAACCTCCACTTGACACAAAAATGTAGACAAGAAAACTACTTCCTGTAAAAATTCCCCAAAACTCCCTGGTTTGTGAATATACAAGCCCCAATACTTACCTCCTATTTACATATGAATGAGAACGAAGCTTCCTGCTTTGGAGAAAAACCAGGGAGCAAACTGCGTAGAGTCATGAAGGACAGGCAAGCAGGAAAGAGGACTAGACCGGGCGACCTCGTATGGGCGCCCATTATACGAGGTCGCCCGGTCTCCACAGTGCTACTAAAAGCTTGCCAGGGACTTACTGCGGGTAAGTGGGGATTACATATGTAAATAGGAGGTAATGAGGGGCGAAGTAGATTTCCTAAACAATCTTTGTCACACAGGTGAAGGCCTGAAGCTAGCTGCACTGAACAACACCACAGAAAAGCTTCAAACATACATACAATGGTGTACCTTAAAGAAAATCCTTTAACTTTCGTTACGGAGTTTCCAGTTATGAGTGTCTAACTTACATGGTGCATAAAACATCACCAAGACAGTCTCTTCCTTGGAAACAAATTGATCAAAATCTGATCCCAGCTGTTTGACATTTTCCCCACCATCAAGTGTCAGCCAGAAATCTTCCTGTGGGGGAGGGGGTGGTGTAGGAACCACTGAATCAGGATCAATTTTTTCTTGCATAAATCTCACAAAGTCTGCGTGTTCTCTTCCTCCATTATAATCTTCAGGGTTCTTTCCATAGTTGAGATATTTGATTGTAGGGAACCCTTTCACTTCATAGGATTCGCAAATTGGTCTGTTGGTGTCTACGGTGCAATCAACTGCTGCAAAAGCTGCCTGTTGAATCAAGAAGAAAAATGCATACCAGGGGCCAATATAACTAACATCATCCTTAGCAATGATCACTAGATCACTCTAGAATCATTGCTTATAGTGGTAACTGTGATTTACTCTTAATAGTGATCACCATACTTCTTTCCACCTACTATACAACAACAGTATTTTAAGAGACCTGACTCTGCCATAAAATATCAGTCAATAAAAATTTAGTGCTTTGCAAAAAATGATTGCTAAATTTTAATGGATTCATATATATTAGCGATGGATATTGCCATTAGTGGTAATTGCTTAATGTAGTGAAAACCCATGAGCTTTGGCCAAGTACAGGAAAGCTCACTTAATCATGATGCTACCAATCAGAAAGTTTAGTATTCAAGCCCTGGCTGAGATAAATCTATGGTGTTTGCATCTGAAATGACCTTCTACGATGAAACCACCACTAATTTCAAGAAAAATTGAATTGAAAGACACCTAACACAAAGTTGTACTCAATATAACTTTTCTAAGCTTCTACCACATTTGTGATCACTTAACACCATAAGATAGCTGTCTTAAAGCCTAAGTTAACATTAACATTACTACATGTTATGAAGTAGGATGCCTCTTTAACTAGTCAATTGCTGGATAGGCCATTCAAACATTAAGTGTAGCAACCATAATAACAATTTCTCCAGTCACTTACTGATGAAGATAAAACATTAGGCAAATTAAATGACCCTTAAAGTAGTCACTTACAACTGCAACTGAAGCAAGTACTATGTCTACTGATCCAGCCATTTAATGACTGAACCTACACATCACAACATTGCCACGGTGATATGTATAAAACGAAAGACAGCATCAATCAAGCATATTCACATTATCCTTTCACATTTGTCAACATTTACTTTACCTTCAACTCATCTTTCAATTCATCTGCAGCACTTGAAAATTCTGGCTTTGCTTTTTTGCAGTGACCACACCCTGTGAAAATCACAAGAGGAATTTGAAGAATTTTGTACTTGTGTGAGGAACAGTGCATCATTTTGAAGAATACTATGCTTGTTTGAAGAATATTGAACTCTTTTAGAATGTACTATAAAAGGGCACATTAAATATGGATCACAAAGGGCAGTAACATCAATCATAAAATGTTGTATAATCTGGTGGTACATATTTAGCGCAATTTGTAAAGAAGGGCACAAAGGCCAAGGTGGCCTTGAAAAGTGTGCCATTTTGTAGGGCACCAAGGCCATTTCAAGAAAAAAAAGGAAACAAAGGCTATGGCCTCTGGGGCCTTGGTTTATTTCCAGCCCTGATATGGCCCTCTTAAGTGCATTATAATCATCTGAAGAAAAGTGTACTTCTTTGAAGATAATTCTACCGAGTCACTCAACACTGACATCTTTGGCCAATTAGATGGATGTCATTGGACATGCAAATCAAAAGAATAAATCTGGTACCTTTCAAAATTCTTCAACATATAGACTAAATATGTAGTGGAAATTCCATGTTCAACCTTTCAACCTACATGTAACCTCAAAAACTATTTCAAGCAGCAAGATGGGAAAATAAAACTTTCTTAAGCATCTCTGTTATGAGTATTTGCCAAGAATACTTGAAAAAGTACCAAAACCTGATTAAATAAATCTCTTACATGGAGCATAAAACATCACCAGACTGTGCTTCTTCTTCTTGGTAAAGGTTTTAAAGTTTTCATGATTTAAGATGTTCACCTCTGTCCCTTCATCACCCCAATCTGCCTCTGGGGGTGGGGGTGGAGGAGGCTCCTGAGGACTAGGAAAAGATCACATTTATGAAAGAAGATGCATGGCATCATTGGGACTAATCTGCTGAGATAATCTTAAGGAGTGGTTTCCAACCATTTTCACAGCCAAGCACCCCTTAAAATTCAGGTGTTCCTTAGTGTATTCTCCACTCTTGCTGGTGGCTTGAAAAGTCATCTCTTGAATAATAATTTCACACTATATTTTGGTACTCCCACACAATAGTTTCAAACATGCATCCATTGTTGAAAACCAATGATCTAATGACATACAGTGTTTTGAAAGCTGCTAAAAGGTACATGTAATGATCAATCATCACAGCAGTATGCAAAATTATCCCGCACAACATCATACCAGGAAATGTGTGAATTAAGACTTCTCTATAAAACACCAATCTGGGATTTAAGATGTGATTGTGCACTAATGAAAAAACAACTTTAACTCATTTGAAACCTGTAATGAGGTCTGAGAAAGTCTTGACATGAGCAATACATGCTTGACCTTTTAGTTCAGTATTAGTACAAAACACAGGGTTACCCAGGACTTTCCAAGGGGTTGGGACTGCTATGCTGGATGAGGATGGGGGGGGGGGGGCTCTTCCTTTATTATTATTTGTAGCTAATAGCTATGTGCCACCAATGTGCATCTAGTTTTTGGCATTGTGGTATTGAAATGGGTGGGGTTTGGGATCAAATAAAAAGGCAGTGTTTGCCCCACAACATATGTACAAGCTGTTGAGCTTGTTTGGCTTTTTTGACAGTTTATGTCCCTAATTTTCTAGGTGAATGCCTCCTAGTAGTCTTTCCTGTAAACTTCTAGTCATGAAGTTAGCTGGGTGGGTAGGAAAATGAAAGAGGCAGTGGGGGAGGGTTGCTGAAGTGACAGGGGTATTTCCTGAAAAAGTGGTTTGTCCAATCCCTTCTAGACGTGTGCTAAAATGCCCGTAACATGAATCTGCACTCTCACCAATGATGTGGTAAATTTCTTGTACTAATATTGTTATAATTTACACTTAAGTGTTCTAACATGAAAAACTGAAATAAAAGTCCATCATTTTAAAAGCTGTCACTTCTGAAGTAAATTACTTGGAAGACAGAACAAACCTGCCATATGTGAGCACTGCAAATTTCTAACAAACAGTGGGATAGAAGTCATCATTAGAATCTTCACCTTCAATCTAAAACAAAGCAAAATAACAACAGAAAAAAGCAAAGATTCAAAGGATTGAATCTTCAAAAAGACAATAAAGATGAGATCCTTACTCTTTCATATGTTCAACAATTTTATCAGCTGTTCTTTCATTGAAATCCCAGGCAAATTCTCCATCTCTGTAAACAAATAACAAAATAATATTAGACAGCATTGTGCCAACGGATCATTTGTACATCTCCATCACTAATCCTACCCAAAGAAATCCAAACTAACTACATCACAATTACTGGCATAATATTAAACGATTCACAATGTAAACCTAACAATGAAGTGGTTTTAAATAACTGCATCTGCAGAACAAACAATGAATGTTACACAAAGAATGGATGCACAGATCTGGTGCTTAACATTCATGTTTGCATACACCTGTTTAAATTTACTTCCATTCTTCCACTTAATTCCACTTGAGTGTAACTGAAAAATGTATCATTGAAGGGGGCAATGCATTATTTACGGCCTTGGTCATTTCTTTGCTGTGTACACCCCTATATTATTGGAACTCCCTGGTGAAAACCTTAACGTAAGCTAACCACACTGATGCAGTAACACTATCAATAATGTGATCAATAAAGCAGCTGCTGACATTTGAAATATCAAGTATGAAGTTCTCTTTTTCTGTGACTAGAGATACCTCTGTAGACCTAACTAAATCAAACAGGTACTATCTGCAGCCCTTGACCTGAAAAGTCCATTTTATTTACCTACTTCAGTAGTAGTAATTAATGTGTGTAGCACCCTCATTATCAAATGTACTTTCTCTCTACTTCTTGCACCCAACATTCCAAGCAAGATTCCATCATAGAAATGCTAAGTACAGTAGGTCGGCATTCCACACCTGTGCTCCTGAGAAAGGCACCCCCAGCTCACAAACCGTATAGAGTAAACTGGCTGCACATAACCACCTTTGCTGCAGCACTGGTTTATTCTCAGCAGAGACCTACAGTCTCTTCATACCAGCCAGCTTTTTGGAGATGGCACTTTCCAGCGGAGAAGACAAACAGGTACAGTAGGGTACTTAGTATTGCAGTTGATGGAAATTTGCTGCAGCTGTCGCTTGGCCGTGCTTTGTCTGTGAGCATGTTTGCTTGTATTGTTTGGTGCCGCGGGGCGCATTGGGAAACAATTGGGCCTTTGCGTGTGTATACAGGCCTTACATACTATCTTAACTAACTGTGGGCTTGCTCCTTGTTGACCATGTATTTTATTAACATATCTAGACTACGCCTAGCCCTGCAGCGTTACAGATTGCAGTAATTCTGGTAGGCAAGCACTTGGCTGCAGCACTTACAAACTGCCACATCACTAGTTTTGGGTCTCAGGTTGGTAATGGCAGTGCAACCTCAGGCAATGTATCACCAGCACTTACAACCTGCCAGGTGAGCTAACTGGCAGAGTCGGACTCATTTTATACTGTCTGGTAAACAGCCTATTGTAACTTGACTGATAGCGCTGGCTGCACTCACTTGCCACGATATCACACACTCATGGTCTGTCCTGGTGTAGACTTAGGTGTAGGTATAACTAATAACAAACTGACAGCAATAGCTTTCACAGCTGTCTCTCTTCAGCTATCACATAAATACATTTCAGCACATATGCATATCACTTTAGCTACAACTGCATGCTAACCATTTCGTTCTCATTTACCTTAGCAGATTGGGACGGAGGACTTGATTGGCACATGACAGAGGATGTTGAACACATGGAAGTGGAGACCCATAAATAGGTATACAAATACCTAAATCTCCACAAGTGTATAGGTGACTACACTAAGAGTTCAAGGCCTATTCACAATTCAGTATAGCACTATAAAGCTATGAAATTTGAACACTGTTCAACTCTGAGCTATGTCTTTGTTTGGCCTGGAAGAGTAAGGGATGACAATATATGGTTTTTACCACCTTACAGCGCATGAAAATTTGGAAGTATAAACCCACCTTGATACTTCCAAATTCTCATATGCTATACAGCTTTCTAGCACCCTACAGGGGCATCCCTCACTCTTCTGGGCCAACCAAACACATAGCTCAGAGCTGAACACTTCAACTTTCATAGCCTTATTGCACTGTACTGAAGTATGTACCAGCCTTTAACCAGAATTCATTGTGTTTCAGAAGTCTAGTAATTTATGATTCCATGGGCATTCTACTGTACATCATGGAAAAGCATTTCATCAATATAGCACACAAGAAATAAACAAACTGAACCCAGAAATTAATTTGTTTACCAGAAAAGTTGCATTGCAGAATAAGTCTGGTTTTCTAATCTGATTTTTCTAATCCATCATTTATTTTTGAGATATGTATCGCTATTAGCCACCGTGATGTATTTCATAATAACAGTAGATTACTGGATTAATCATTTGGCTCAACCGCAAGTTGGTCCAATGGTTCATTACGGCACTGATATTTCTGAATCTTTGATTCCCTACCTTGAGAGGGGCATCTTTTCTTCTAAAGTCAAATTATGATTAAATCCTACAAAATTCATACAATCCCACTTCCAGCTAAAAGCACAATTTGTTAGCTGCAATATCACGTAATTTAATTCATAAGCCAACAGACAGTTTTAAATTTTCAGTTCCACAGCAATGCAAGTTCAGCCTTCATAACAACAACTTCATTATTTACTACTCGTAAGGGGTATCTCTCTCTTTGAAAAAAAAAACCATCAATTATGAAACTGATGTAGTACATTTTATGATAGTTGATGACTTTCATTGATATGAATATCAATTATTTTACTTCCAACCACCAACAGACAACTGCTAGTGGTAGTAAAAGATTATGACTTTCACTGTCCCATGCATCACATCTGGCACTTATACAGCTTTGACAGAACACAAACAAATGTCAATGAGCAACATGTGTTTGTATAAGCTTTGATTTAGTTTATTCACCTGCTTTACCTTTGACAGTAGAATCCAGGTGTATGGAAAAAATTTCTGAAAAGGTGTTGAATATGAAAAAACCACCAAACTGCAAAATCTGAGTAATTAGGAATGTCAAAGTAACTATTTGTACTGAAGATGATATAATACTACAGCAATGAATAAAAGCAAGGGATTATGCTATCCTTGCTATATTTTAAGAATATATCTCCACTCCGCACTTCTAACGAGTGCTCATAACTAACCTCCTTTAACCATGGTGCCGACATTTAATGTGATACTTAATGTTTAATTTATGTACATTTCACTTAGGAATAAAAAGAGTAACCAGAATGCAAAAATGCATTGTGGTTTTGATGATTCATACATACCCACAAGTGTATATACCAACTAATGCAAAGATACAGCATTTTTTTCAGTTACTGGAAGAATGTAATCCTACGTAATGTGTTGGAGAAATACAGTTGTATTGATACTTGACAAAGGACACATTTGGGAAACTGAATCTTCCTCTCACCATTAGGCATCTACATACTAATTTATCCAAGCTTATCATCTCAAGATATCATGAAAACAAGGTTTTCAGGGTCTGATGCACTCCTGACCCCAGATGACCTTTGATGATCTCCACCAAAAACAATAGCATTCTTTGCCTTACCATAATGCATCTACACAAATATGTACAAAATTTATCCATGCTTTCTACATCAAGATATCATGTTAACAAGGTTTTCAGAGTTTGACCGCAGGTAACCCCAGACGACCTTCGACCTCCACAACAAGCAAAAGGGTTCTTCCTCTTACCATAAGGCATCTACATACTAAGTATGAAATATATCCAAGCTTCCTCCCTTGAGATATCGTGTTAACAAGGTTTTCAGGGTTTGACCCCCGGTAACCCCAGATGACCTTTGACCTCCACCAAAAACAACAAGGTTCTTCCTCTCACCATAACGCATCTACATACTAAGTATGATATTATCCAAGCTTCCTCCCTTGAGATATCATGTTAACAAGGTTTTCAGAGTTTGACCGCAGGTAACCCCAGACGACCTTCGACCTCCACAACAAGCAAAAGGGTTCTTCCTCTTACCATAAGGCATCTACATACTAAGTATGAAATATATCCAAGCTTCCTCCCTTGAGATATCGTGTTAACAAGGTTTTCAGGGTTTGACCCCCGGTAACCCCAGATGACCTTTGACCTCCACCAAAAACAACAAGGTTCTTCCTCTCACCATAACGCATCTACATACTAAGTATGAAATTCATCCAAGC
Source organism: Holothuria leucospilota (assembly GCA_029531755.1). Taxonomy (NCBI): domain Eukaryota; kingdom Metazoa; phylum Echinodermata; class Holothuroidea; order Aspidochirotida; family Holothuriidae; genus Holothuria; species Holothuria leucospilota. The sequence continues at coordinate 10,610,208 of CM055969.1, read as the reverse complement.
TTTCTCCCTTGAGATATTGTGTTAACAAGGTTTTAGGAGTTTGACCCCTGTGACCCCAAATGACCTTTGACCTCCACCAAAAGCAATAGCTAGGGTTCTTCCTCTCATCATAAGGCATATTACATATGAAATTTATCCAAGCTTCCTACCTTGAGATATTGTGTTAACAAGGTTTTTAGAGTTTGACCCTGGTGTCCCCACATCCCAGATGACCTTTGACCTCCACCAAAAATAATAGGGTTCTTCCTCTCACCATAACAAAGCTACATACTACGTATCAAATTTATCCAACCTTCCTACCTTGAGATATTGTGTTAACAAGGTTTTCAGGGTTTGACCCCTGGTGACCCCAGGTGACCTTTGACCTCCACCAAAAATGATAGGGTTCTTCCTCTTCTCATAGCGCATCTACATACAAGGTATGAAATTCATCCAAGCTTTCTAACTTGAGATATCGTGTTAACAAGGTTTTTAGAGTTTGGCTCCTGGTGACCCCAGATTAGGGTTGTTTGATTAAAATCACACTGATTAAAATCAGCGATTAAAATCGCGATTAAAATCAAATGATTTTTTAAAAAAAATCACTGACTTAAATCACCTTTATTATATTTTCAAATTTTTGGATGGAAAAATTGGAATAAAATCAAATACAACCATTGGGATCAACTAATTTTGACAAATTACACACTGTCAGATGATTTTAGCACAAGTTGTACCCCCTGCACAACATTTTTTGTCAACCATACTTACTCCAGGGTGTTTGTTACAACTCCCTGGTTACTCAAATCATACACTTGCTTACTGTATATGAATAAAATTCATTATTTTGCATTGAAAAACTTCAAACTCATTCAATTGACAAATCTAATGTTTCTATTAATTAATGAAATTGAGGAACACTTATCATAGTGAACCTTCATCCTCTTCACCAATCCTTGCATCTCATGGCCACAGATGTTGCATTTAGCACGGCACCCTGTTGCTGTTCTAGATGGAAGTTTTTGGAAATGGAGCCAAATAGCATCATGTCTCCTGCCCGACATGATAATATTCATTGAAAATCCCTACTCTTCTAGAAAGTTAACTGTTGTAACTCAGTTGAAATTAGGGGTGAAAATATACTGGACCTGCTATGCACTATGAAGTATGTGATACTGAACTTAACTGTAACACTGATGTGTACAATAAACCTCCCTAGATGAGTCTAAACATTGAAAAGAGGGTAACACTTCTAAATTAATCCACTGAGTCAAGTGTAAACAAACATTGTAAGGAATACAAGAACCTAATCCCCAATCAACTTCTGGGTATTATGAATGTATTTCCTGTGTATAGAGGCAGATATCCTGGACCACTAAGCTCTTTGTATACAAACAGGCCCCACAGTGCTTAACAATAGAACTGACACAGCCTTGCATCTTAATACACCACAACAGTCAAATAGTTTGCGGTCCATTTATGGGACAAGGGACAAGGGGAAATATTGGGCTTATGATGACATAAGTCAGTGTAACTGCCAGAACAGAGATTTCAAAAACATTTGCAAACAAATTGTATTGAGGATTTACGGAATTTAAAAAAATAAAAAAAATCTGATTTTAATAAAAAAAAAATCCGATTTTTTTTATTTTTTTAAAAAAATTAAAAAAATCAACAACCCTGCCCGAGATGACCTTCAACCCCCACGAAAAACAATAGGGTTGTTCCCCTCAATATGGGGCATCTATGTACCAAATTTGAGAACTGTCACAGTTTCCCTTCTTGAGATATCGTGTTAACAAGCAAGTGTCACAAACACACATATACACCCACCTACACATACACCATACATACATACATACACACACCAGCACAGTTGCATAGGTTTCTCTTATCATCAAAACCAAAAACTAATGACATATTAAGCTGTGTATGAGCCACTGAAACCACAAATGATTGATATAAACATAGACATAAAAAAGGTGTGTCTGACTTTGTACTTGACGAGAGGTCAGGTCGAGTTCAATTTTGATGCAGTCACTTGATGGGGGCCGTGGTGTGGTGTGGTGTGGAGTAATAAGCAATTGTTATACTTCACAAAGATAAAATTTGGAAGATGTAACTCACTTAAAGTATTTTACAGATGGATAACCTTTGACCTCAAACTTGCTAGCCACTGTTGGGTTCTTGGTAGCATCCAAAGCAGCCAACACACCAACTAACTGGAAGTGCAAATAAAGATACGTGGATTTTCTGTTAAATACTCTGTTTACCAAAACACAGTACTCCAAGGAAATTGATGAAAAAAACTTATTCTTTTGATCCTCAACCTTGTATTCTTTACAACATGTACAAGAGAAAACTTTTACAAAAGATATCTTGCCACAAAATTTCATCTCTGCAAAGTTTTCTCAGGATACGGCCAGAAGTATTTGACCAACATATCCTCTACACATGTACTACCATTCAAACATGTAACATACTGATATAACCACATCTGCTACAAATAGGGATTTTAAACTTGCTCTGTTTCAATCATATTAACAAATATGATGGTTTATTGATCAATACAATGTAAATGGCATTTTACTTTAATGGGTACTGTGTACTGCAGTTTCATTGCCACTTCTTATCTTGTTTATTCCATTGCTGGACAGGAAATGCACAAAATAATGCAATTTAATTAAATTTTAAATTTAAATTTTGTCACAACCTCTGAATGATAGTTCTTTTTTCCAGTTATTAGTCTTGTCCTTATGAGGCATTCTTGTTCTTCATAGCAGGCCTTTTCCCTAGCCCATGCACAAAAAAATCTTTCTTTCAGCTCATTGCTACAGTAAACCAACATCTTCAGACTGGATGCCTCAGATATTTCACTTCCATTGAAAATCTTATAGAAACTTCGTTTACATAACTCCAAGGCTGGATAAAGACTATTAAATATTTATCACAGAGAAAAGCATTAATATACACGCAGGGCTACACACAAGGTCAGCGTAATTTGAAACCTTGTGCTACTTCCTGGTATGGCACTACCATGTTTATGCCATAAACACAATATACCACTTAAAAGCAGGGATGTATCAATAGGAAAAAAGCTAAATAAAGTTCATTATTAAGTAGGACTTTAATGCTCTTTGCAAGGAATCTTTGAACACCACCAACAGGCTGGGGGAATGTGGGAGGGGGAGGGGGCACAGTCCCTAGTGGAGGAAGCTAAACACAGCTGCTAAACAGGCTGATCTTTCCCTTCCAATACACTATCTCCTTGCTAGTTTGCAACAACCAACACTTCTACAATTTACTAAATAAACAGTGCCCTCACTTACCCCTTCCTCTGTCAGTTGTTCAGCAGCATCCACATACTCTGGTTTCATCTTCTTACAATGACCACACCCTGGAATATAAAGAATCTAAATTAAGGACTCTGCGGGTCAACCAAAGTGGTATGTGGGCCAGTCGGCCGAGTTTTTCAAGAGTTCTATATCACAGTTCCCTGGGCCAAAACGGCTGAGTAACACTGGGCTTACCATCAATTTGACTGCAATTTCTATCAAATCTCTATGAGACAGGCTTAGTGATTCCTTGCCTCTTTTTTTTTCATTTCCTAGGGTTTCAAATTGACAAAGCCTGATCACAAAGTTACTGTCCATTTTTACACTGAGTTCTAAGATCCATGGGTATCAGGTACAATGTAATGTAAAAGTGAGTCACTAAAGTCTATAAAAACACAAACTTTCTGATGAAAGCAACGGCTCAGTAAATAGTTAAAGAACTCACACGGGGCATAAAACATCACCAGAACTGAATTGTGTTCAAGGAGGTAAGGGTCAAAGGTTTCATCTGACAAGTGGACCACCTCAGACTCCTGGTCACTCCATTCTTCCTCCTTCTCTGGCTCTTTGGGAGGTTGTGGACTGAAACAAAGAAACCAAACAAACTTAGGTCTACGAAACCAGTCACCAAGGACACAATCGTTTATGATACTACACAGCAACCAGAATTTGTAGGAAGCCCCTAGTTGTTCAATTTAAATGATTCCAGGTCAGATGTTTGACCAACTCACATCAATTTCTGACTCTTTTCAAAGGAAAGCTTACTTAAAACAGACAACAATAGATTACTCTACACTGAAAACCCGTGTGAAGCCTCCCCTCCTGTTTGCTTCCAGGGCTATGATTAAATAGTGCCATTGAAAACAAAACTGGTATGTAAGTTTATAATAGAAAGAGTTTCTCCAAAATGAGAACAATGGATGGTAAAATTAGGTAAACATTGTCAAAATAAACAATTACCGGCTGTTGTGATCTTATTTCAGTAATGGATCATTAAGACCCTACCAACTGTTTTGAACATATCTGGCTGATTGAATCATGTGTCTTAAGACCAGCCACTTATTACTACATGGTCAGCTAAAATCTTGACCATTCATTTGCGAAAAGTCTTATCCAATGAGCCTTTCTGACATGAAAACATCAATTTTAGATTCAACATGAATTCAATGTTCCTCTCTTGGTTAAAGTCATTAACCAGAAAGCCAAAAGGCTTAGTGATTCCTTGCCATATTGATATATTGTAACAAACATGAATCACCCACATGACAAGCATGAGATCCCTCACAGTTATCCTACTTGAGATATCATGTTAATACGGTCAAACGCTTTTGAAATCTTGCGACCCAAAATGACCTACATGCTAAATATTAACAATCCACAGGCCAAGTATGTGATCCCTCATAGTTATCCTCCTTGAAATATGTTTACTAGCTCTTGACCTTTTGTGACCTTAAATAACCTTCGACCTGCACGAAAAATAGAAGGGATCATCCACATGTCATGTGTGAGATCCCTCACAGTAATCCTTCTTGAGTTATCGTGTTTACAAGGTTTTGACCTTTTGACCTCTGGTGACCCGAAATGACCTTTGACCTGCACCAAAAATTATAGAGATGATCTACTCAATATGGGCAATACACAAGCTAAGACTGTATGAGATCCCTAACAGTTACCCTTCTTGAAATATCATGTTAACAATGTTTTGACCTTTTGACCTGTGGTGACCCTACATGACCTTTGACCTCCACCAAAAATAATAGGGATCATTTACTCAATATGGGCAATCCACGTGCTAACTATGAGATCCCTTACAGTTACCCTTCTTGACATATAGTATTTACAAGGTTTTGACCTTTTGACCACTAGTGACCCCAAATGACCTTTGACCGCCACCAAAAACAATGGGGATCATCTACTCAATATGGACAATCCACATGGTGAGTACGAGATCCCTCACACTTATCCTTCTGGAGATATCATGTTTGCAAGGTTTTGATGTTTTAACCTCTGATGACCCCAAATGACCTTTGACCTCCATCCAAAAACAACAGAGATTATCTACTCAATATGGGCAATCCACATGCTACATATGAGATCCATCACAGTTACCCTTCTTGAGATATCATGTTTACAAGGTTTTGATCTTTTGACCACTAGGGATCCCAAATGACCTTTGACCTCCACCAAAAATAATAGGGATCATCTACTCAATACAGACAGTCCACATGGTGAGTATGAGATCCCTCACACTTATCCTTCTGGAGATATCGTGTTCACAAGGTTTTGATGTTTTGACCTCTGATGACCCCAAATGACCTTTGACCTCCACCAAAAATAATAGGAATTATCTTCTAAATATGAGCAATCCAAATGCTAAGTATGAGATCCCTCAAAGTTATCCTCCTTGAGAAAAAGTGTTTACAATGTTTTGACCTTTTGACCACTGGTGACCCCAAATGACCTTTGACCTCCACCAAAAATAATAGGGATCATCTACTTAATATGGACAATCCACATGCTAAGTATGAGATCCCTCACAGTTACCCTTCTTGAGATATCATTTTTACATACAAGGTTTTAATGTTTTGACCTCTGATGACCCCAAATGACCTTTGACCTCCACCAAAAACAATAGGGATCATCTACACAATATGGACAATCCACATGCTAAGTATGAGATCCCTCACAGTTACCCTTCTTGAGATATCATGTTTACAAGGTTTTGACCTTTTGACCTCTGATGACCCCAGATGACCTTTGACCTCCACCAAAAATAATTGCAATCATTTACTTAATATGGGTAATCCACATGCTAAGTATGAGATCCCTCAAAGTTACCCTTCTTGAGATATAGTGTTTACAAGGTTTTGACCTTTCGACCACTGGTGACCCCAAATGACCTTTGACCTCCACCAAAAACAATAGGGATCATCTACTCAATATGGGCAATAAACATGGTAAGTATGAGATCCCTCACATTTATCCTTCTGGAGATACCGTGTTTACAAGCAATTTCCAGGGTATTTACTATTTGACCTCTGGTGACCCCAAATGACCTTTGACCTCCACCAAAAAGAATAGGGATCATCTACTTAATATGGGCAACCTACCTGCCAAGTATGAGATCCCTCGAAGTTACCCATCTTGAGATATCGCGTTTACAAGGTTTTGACCTTTTGACCTCCTGTGACCCCAAATGACCTTTGACCTCCATCAAAAACAATAGGGATCATCTTCTCAATATGACCAACCCACACACCAAGTATGAGCTCAGTCATAGTTACCCTTCTTGAGATATCGTGTTTACAAGCAAAGCGTCACACACACACATACACACATACATACATACACACACACACATACACACACACACACGACATCACCATCGCATAGATTCCTTCTGCCTTTGGCAAGGAATCAAAAATGACCTATTTTCAAAGATCATGAATTATTGTTGGCAATTTGACAGTCTCTCAAGATAAAACTGTCACAATAGGAGACAAGAATAGATTGAGTAATACTTTTCTTATATTAAATCAAAGAATACATCTAAAATTAAATCAAATCAAGGATTCAAATTGAATCAAATCAAAGAATAAATCAAATCAAGAACTATTCTCAGAGTAGGTCATGACACTATCATGCTTGCATTGTGTCCTTTCTGAAACCTTTCTTCACCCAAATCATTTATGTTAAATTTAAATAAATCTATAATGATTTCTTTTTTATCTTACTCATTCATCCACTCAATTATTCCGTCTTTTGTTCTCTCGCCTCCATAATCATATTTCTTCCTGCCATTTCTGAAAGTAGATGAAAATATAAAATTGAAATTTCTGTGGACTAGAAGTCCAGTTCAGTAAAGTTATTCCCCTTCTTTTCCTCTGCTGACAGATATGACCAAGTCAAAACATGTGTCTATATGACTATGTAGTTAAGTGTGTCCAGAATACCTTGTTGAATGCAAAAGACTTAAACCAAACCAAACTTATTTGGTTTTTCCAGTGACAAATATTTGCCTTAAATGTATGAATGATCAAGCCATCACCACCTGATTTCACTGGGATTATGATGTGAACATATCTCCCTGTGAGTTCACAAGGTGACTTTCATAAACTGTTACCTATCTGTTGTATACTGTTTAATACTTTGATTTCATCTAAAATCTATCAGCTGAAACTTTTGTTCCATCACTTTTGAAAGCTTGTTTCCTGTATAGTCCTTTGAAATTTTATTTAAATTTGCTTTATAAGTAGCATTTAGTTACTATTATTATTAATTTAATTATGACAGCTTTTAATACTCAGGTTCAAAGCACAGATAAATTTACTTGAATAAATAAACACAATATGATGAGTAATGGAATGATACTACAAACTATTGGTTATTTTTCTTAATGTATTAAATTTCTATAACGCCAAACATATCCAAAATAAACTTACAAAACGATTTTTTGGCCATGAAGACCATTAAATTATTTAGCACTGATGAAATCCAAATCCTGTGACCTCTGGCTACACAATAGATTAAATACTTCTATGCAATTTGACTTTTATGCTCATAATTTGAGGTTTGCTGTCATCATAAAATCATAAAGCTGTCAGTTCTACCTAACAAGGTAAACTAACAAATGTATGTTAAATTTTTCACAAGAAATAAACTGCAATTTGCATACTAATTAAAATTTACCACATTACAACAATGTATTAACTATGAGAATTGTCTGCAGAATGGTTTAGTGTACTTACTCAAAATATAGTATAGTTGGGAAGCCTGTTATATTGTAAGTTGTCCTCAAACTTTGAGAGGCTGGGTTGTCTACATCCATACCAACTAAAACCTGGCAGAGGGGAAAAACAGTGACTATACAATGTAAAGATTTTTCTTGGACTTCAACAAATATTCTGTGTATTAGGCTAGAGCAATTACTCAGCCCTAATTCAGAGCCACTCGCAGTTGATAAAGGAGCACTAATCCACTGTAATGGGAATCTTGGCACTACATTACTTTCTTCAGTGATCAAATTGCTTCATGATGGCGTATGTGTGTGTGTATGTGTGTATGTGTGAGTGTGTGTGTATGTGTGTGTGTTTGTGATGCTTAGCTTGTGTGCGCGGTATCTCAAGAAGAGAAACTCCGACAGTTTTCAAACTTGGTACATAGATGCCCCATAGTTAGAGGAAGAACCGTATCGTTTTGGTGGGGGTCAAAGGTCATCTGGGGTCACCTGGGGGTCAAAACCTGAAAACCTTGTGTGCACGATATCTCAAGGTAGGAAGCTTGGATGAATTTCATACTTAGTGTGTAGATGTGTTATGGTAAGAGGAAAAACCCTGTTGTTTTTGGTGGAGGTCAAAGGTCATCTGGGGTCACCGGGGTCAAAACCTGAAAACCTTGTGTGCACGATATCTCAAGTTAGGAAGCTTGGATGAATTTCAAACTTAGTGTGTCGATGTGTTATGGTAAGAGGAAGAACCTTATTGCTTTTGGTGGAGGTCAAAGGTCATCTGGGGTCACTGGGGGTCAAAAACTGAAAACCTTGTTAACATGATATCTCAAAATAGGAAGCTTGAATGAATTTCATACTTAGTGTGTACATGTGTTATGGTAAGAGGGAGAACCATAATGTTTTTGATGGAGGTCAAAGGTCATCTGGGGTCACCAGGGGTCAAAACCTTAAAACCTTGTGTGCACGATATCTCAAGATAGGAAGCTTGGATGAATTTCGTACTTAGAATGTACATGCGTTATGGTACGAGGAAGAACCCTATCATTTTTGGTGGAGGTCAAAGGTCATCTGGGGTCACCGGGGGTCAAAACCTGAAAACCTTGTGTGCATGATATCTCAAGATAGGAAGCTTGAATGAATTTCATACTTAGTGTGTAGATGTGTTATGGTAAGAGGGAAAACCATAATGTTTTTGATGGAGGTCAAAGGTCACCTGGGGTCACCGGGGGTCAAAACCTGAAAACCTTGTTAACACGATATCTCAAGATAGGAAGCTTGGATGAATTTCATACTTAGAATGTAGATGCGTTATGGTACGAGGAAGGACCCTATTGTTTTTGGTGGAGGTCAAAAGTCATCTGGGGTCACTGGGGGTCAAACCCTGAAAACCTTGTAAACATGATATCTCAAGATAGGAAGCTTGGATAGATTTCATATGTGGTATGTGGATGCGTTTTGGTAAGAAGATGAACCTGTCAATTTATTGTTTTTGGTGGAGGTCAAAAGTCATCTGGGGTCACTGGGGGTCAAACCCTGAAAACCTTGTTAACATGATATCTCAAGATAGGAAGCTTGGATAGATTTCATATGTGCTATGTGGATGCGTTTTGGTAAGAAGATGAACCTGTCACTTTTTGGTGGAGGTCAGAGGTCATCTGAGGTCACTAGCGTCAAACACTGCAAACCTTGTTAACATGATATCTCCAGGTAGGAAGCTTGGATAGATTTCATACTCAGTATGTGGATGCGTTGTAGTGAAAATATGAATGCTTTCGTTTTTGGTGGAGGTCAAAGGTCATCTGGGGTCACTGGGGGTCAAAAAGCAAAATTTTAAGAATTCCCAAGATCGTCTCATGGGTTCACCAGAAGTCAAAATGCAAATTTTCCCAAGAATTCCCAAGATCAAATATGAACCTAAAATTATTTTTCCAACATGTTAAGATAGCATTTGACCAGTGACTGAAAGATATGGGACATCATGGCATTATTTGGAATAGAACATGTATCATCGAAACCTCAATGCATTTTTGCATTCTGGTTAAATAAATGGTAAGCAGATTTGACTGTGTACTGCCAGTCAGTAGCTGAATATCCCTTCTGTGTACTACACCAGATTATATAAAACATTTTAAAACAATCTGGGATAATTTTTCTAGAAGGAAAGTATTTATTCTACTGCATAGTAAAAATGGTAGTTTTGTCTTCACAGGGCAGTGTGGCTAATATAATACATTGTGTATGACGTCATTTATTATGATGTCAGAATAGGTTACAAGTCTTCATTAAACGTTGCTTCTCTTATGACCGGACTACTTAACTCCAGAAGTGTTGGAGTAAACAGAGCCTACTCCTCACACATTAAGCCATTTAAAACAGGATGGGATTTGGTTACAGTTCACACACAATCAGTACATTTTGCAAATCAACAAAAATTTGTTCCAAATGTTAAACAACTTACAGCTTCCTCCTTGAGTTCTGTTGCAGCTTGGGCAAACTCTGGTTTCATTCTTTTACAGTGACCACACCCTGAAGAAAAGGGAAAATAAGAGCAAGACAGCAGTTTTTTTGGAATTACCTTAGGAAATGTTTACCTCACCCATCAAGGTTAATTTTTTTCAAACATGTGAATAGGAATTCATGCAGAGCATTTACTATAATTTACATGGCAATTTCAGTGTAAATACCTACTGTATAAACCTTAAATGAATATGGCTAACAGTCATAATAGATTTATTGCCAGCAGTCACAATTACTCTTTGAAAGTCTGATTTATCGCACTCAAAACCTAAGTTGTGATTACTCAATAATGAGCACTAGACATACAGTAATCTACTGCTTAAATATGAACTGACATATCAAAAATATCACTACTTGGCAAATGATATTAACTGATCTTGTGTCAAACCTTGAATAGATTTGTTACAAATGTGTTTTGGCAATAAAGAGAATGACAGGTATGCCTTCATAACTGACCAGTTAACTGCTGTAATTGCAAGAAGATAAATCAACTACAAGAGTGAAACTAAAAGGGAAAGGATAGATGACTATCAGTACTACTAAGTCTCATGCTGTTAAGAGACAGGGTTAGGTAAACTATTGGTTCTAACATATTTTTTTGCAATAAAGGTTTCCTTCTCAACATGACAATAAATTATTGTGAACAAAGTACTGAACAAGCCTGACAATGGATTCTTTCTAAAACTCAGCAGCTTCCTCCCTTAAAGCATTACCACATAGCAATATCAGTTTATCTTTGACAAAGAGAAGTAACAAATCACCATGGTGCCCAGACTGTGTTGGACCTACAGTACTATAACTGAAGCAAAGGAAGAGTGCACTTCCACTAGGCCAAAATCTGAGCTTAGGCTTGGGATCAGATCCTGTTTTCATTATCAAGGCTATAGAGGGATTTCATGGGACGTCACGTGATTGAGATTGCCTGGCAGCGGATGGCGAAATACACACCCACTAAGTGTATTTACAGCACACATGCATGGCATAACCATAGATACTGACTGTAACACAATGTTCTGTATGTTTGTCCTTCAAAACCAAATAAACGCATGATCAAATGAGATCAGTGAAACCCCTATACACAGAAAGTGCAGACTGGATCAAGGTATGGTCAGATCTTTGCATGGGGGTGGCAAGGAGGGGAAGGGGAGGATGTAACCCTGGGCAAGAGATCAAGTGGTAGCATACAGTACAACATTCAAGATCAACAGTGACGTGGTCAATGACACTGATGGTCCTTGCACTGAATACATTGACAGCATGGTTTCACTTGCACTGAAAAAGTCTGTTTACACCAACAAAATGGGTTTAATTGAAGAGTATGAGAAAAAGATAATGTTGGTAAATTTTGTGCCACAACTAATGCATTCTATGGTTTGCTAGCAATGTGACCTCATTATAAGGTCAGGTAATCAAACTTTCATAAGTGTAACGGTATATTCACACAAAAGGCAAACATATCATCAGTTTAGTAGGATTTTACTCCTGGGTACTTCCTCTGCTTCCAAAACCAAATGTTACAGCCAGACCAGCATCGAGGAAGTTCTCACAACATTGCAAGTCATGAAATTCATTTAAATGAATAGCAACATGAGCCTCCTATAGCCCTCCCTAGCAAATTCTACAGAAACCATAGGCATACAGGGTCAATATTTCTGGGGGGGGGGGGGGTCAGGGATAATTTTTGCCCGAATTTAGGATTTTGGACCAATTTGCCCAAATTTTGATACCACTGTGGTGGTTGCAAAAGGGCATAATTTACTTTCATGGCTGTCTCAGTTGCCTGAATGGATCCACTATTTTTGCCTGAATTGGGAGGGCATATGCCCCTACCCCCCTCCTCCACCTCGTACACTTATTACAGTAACCTCATTTGCACCTTCATTCACATACTAAGTGCTGAGCAAAAGAAATAAAATATTTACTTACATGGAGCATAAAACATTGTCAAGATTGGTTTCTTCTCACTGTTCAATAACTTATTGAAAGACTGTTGAAGACAATAAAAAATATGCTAATGATCTAAGTTTTTACAGCATTGGCAATAAAAATGTTACGACATGGGTACCAAGCAATAAAATAAAGCCACATTTTACTTGTACTTTGAGTTATCTGTCAAACTAACTCTGGGACTAAATAAGTCTTGTTGTGTTAAAATTTATCAGCATCTCTTTCCTACAGTCAATCTTCACCCTGGTTCATAATATTTATTTATAAACACATGGCTCCGACCCACTTCACAGAACAATAATTTGTGACTTTCCAGACAAATCAAAAATTAAATTTTTAAAATCTTTGGGACCATAAGTATTTTGCACGGTATCGATAATGAAAGCTTGGACAATGGCTACAAAACTAGGTCTCAGTAATGTGAAGACTGTTTGTCAGCCACAAAGTTGTACCAGTGGGGGGTAGGGAGAGGGTGGGGGCACTATTTAGCACCAAGAATACCAGAATAGGAAGGGGGAAGGGAAGTTGGGTGGAAGCACTTTTCATGCACATTTCTGTTGTCCATTTACCTTAAACACAATCAATTCTTTGCTAAAATTTAACAGGTTTTAACATGTCTCAGATTATCCCTAATTGTGAAACATTTTTTCCACCCCCAACCCCTGCCAATCCTCCCGATCAAAGCTTTTGCTGTAATAGCAAAGTTACTTCAGACGACATATCTTATTGTGTCTGAGTTCCTCTCACATGTAAATCACATTTCAGTCATCAGATTTCTAACTGGACTTAAACACCTAAGTCACTTATCCTGTTTAGTCCAGACAGCCAAAGATACAGGGCCAAAACTAAACGGTCCCCAGAGGGAGTCACGTCCGCAGAGGGGGCACCAAACTGAAGACCAATTGCTCACCCTTCAAACCTCTACATCATACATTTATCATACCTAGGTCCATTCTAGACTGGTTGGAAATATCTAGGTCCATTCCATAATGGCTGAAAAGACCTAGTTATTCCATATATTTCAGACCTACAGTATGCTACTGAAAGGCCGATTTTCAGACGATGAGTGGGGTGGTGCCTCACACAAAGTTTACAGAGTCCGAGCGGAAAAATATCGACAGGAGAATCCAGAATAATGCCCCTTGAAGGTTCACAATATTTTATTGTACTTTTGGTTAACACACTCAAATGAAATACAGGAATACAAGCAAGTCGGGAACGAATTCTACAAAAGAGTCCTAAATACCGGTCTGGTTGAGCTGATGTCTAGAATCAAGCTGACTACGAATTATACTTTGGGCTCCGATACTCAAAAATCCTGAGAGCCTGCCAAAAGCTTTGCAAGCACTGATTGGTTCAAGCAATAACATCATATGCATAAATTATTGTAACACTCTGTGAATGGTTAGATCATACATGAGATCACACAGTAACAGCACACAGCTGGCATGCGCATCTTTCCAAGCATTCTATCGCAACAACACTCTGACAGCTGTCCGACGCATGACTTACTTGGCAAGGAGCCAAGCCTAGACAGTGGAAAAGTCAGACAATCCTGACCTTAAACGTGACCTCGAGCTCAGAGTGCAAATAGCATACAACACAATTTAATTCATAAGTGTAATAGCAGAAGACATACAGAAAATATTTAAGTTTCAAATTGTCAAGAACAACTAATAATACGTCTCACACTACATTTTATGTTAATCTGAGTTCACTTAAAATTTTTCACTTACGTAGGATGGTTATTATTTGATGGTTATTATAATGAAATGGTTATGACTAGCTATAACATTACACTTGGGCTGCTCTCAGCTTTCATTACGAATTAATTTATGAAAGTGCAATAATTATCCATGTCATGGGTTATGAGCACTTAAAAGATTGTACTGCTTGACTAAAACTTGTTGACATCAATATGCACTTTGACAAAAAATCTTGTAGACTAGATGTCAGTAAACCTAGCTTTTCTTGTAGAGTTGTTGATGTTTGGGACAGTTTAAAAAAGGATGTAGATTCTGTTACCTCTTTGTATGAATTTGAAAAAGATTGGGACAATTCTGGTTTACCCATGAAGTTCAATTGCAGTACAAAGCTGACTTGCACACACCACCACATCCTGGTGGTTACAGCCCTATAGTCCATTGACACTACAACCCATTGGCCTTACAGCTCATTGGTATACAGTCCATTAATTGGTCCCACAGTAAAACAGCCCACTGGTCCTACAGCTTATAGATCCTACAGGCAATGGGATTGTGTAGGAACAATGGGCTGTACAGTAGGACCAATGGGCTGTTGGGACATGGGTCCTGACTGGCACCTTTCTAGTCACTGCCAACCACCCATGACCCGGGGACCAGTACCAACCACTTTATAAAAGGTGGATATAAAGGTCTGCATGCACTATAGTTCCATCGTATCCTAAGATATATGAAATGTACAAGGAAATTGGAGAGCTAGTTGCTCTGCAATGTGTTCTAGAATTATTAGGACTTACCTTGGGATTTTCAAGGTGGACAACATCTCCAGCTCCAGGGTCTTCTTCCCAGGGCATGTCTCCTGTAGGATCCTTAAGAAACTTTGACATGGACTGTAAGAGGAAGAGATGAGAAGGGGTAAAAACTGGAATCTGAAAGCACTCTTCAATCTTTCTTTAGGCCAAGACTGGGAGGAAAATGCAAGAAATAGCCCAAAATTTTCCAGGTGAAATGAAAGATGCAGATTGAAATTATTTCATAAGATATAATGTGATTAAATATTCATACCTATAAGAGTGAATTTACTGTTTGTGTTACAGGAGCTTCTCAAAGTTTGTTCTACTGTATTAATTCAAACTCAGAGCCTATCTGGTACAGATGTCAGGGTTTCAAATTCTGAGGAAGACCACAACAAAAGGGGAATTCTACTCTTTCCCTTTTTACTGTAAATCATGTACTGTTATGAGGAGACAGGATGTTGGTCTTCAATGAAATTCATGAATAAAATTCAATGTCACCTAAGTCATAACTGATGTTAAGGGAATTAATCAATCAACTTTGAAGAAATATCAACATTTTATAATGCATGTCAGGCCTTCTTAATTGCTTTTAATAGTAAAATTTTGAAACAAGATCTTCCCTCACAATAGATGGCACCAACCTGCTAATCCTCCTCACCTTAACTGTTTGTAACCGATCATAATCTTTGTTATATTCACCATCTCTGTAAGAAACAGAAATATTAAGCATGTTCAGTTTCTTTTGTAACATTTTCCTACTCCATACAAAGTATTTTCAACTCTGCATTATGGTTGACTTCCCAAAAAGGGAACTTCATGAAAATACCATGGCTTTCATCAATTTGTACAGTACGTCCCAACAAACATTGCCGAAAGGACTGATTGCCCCTCGAGACTATAAATGTTGAAATGGACACATAAGTGAGAATGATAAGCATGTCTCAGCACTTGACAGACAACTGATTGAACAGAAATATCAGTAACCTTTACAAAGTAAATATCTCTAACAAGGAAATAAACATTGTTTTCATAAAGAATTTTCTCTTCCAATTAACATAAGAGCATCTTTATTTTATTTAGGTCATATCCTTTCTGTAACATCAGCATGTTTGATGTGTGGATTTAAGTCTTAACAATTACTAAGTATAAGTGTGTCACTTTCATTCTGTGGCCAGAATTATCACCTAACTCTTATTTTACGTCAAACTCTTTTCAACCATTCTATGAGTGCCACCACTGTAAAAGGACTTCTCAATTTATTTTTGCTTTATCATTTACTTTTGGTTTCAACTTGTAGGAAAAAAAAGGAGTGGAGAATAAAAAGGTAAATCAGCCTCTGAATGAGAGTTTTCACGTACTGTTAGTTCTGCTAAACAAAATTGGCTTTGCCTTGTGTCCACCATGTTTCACAGGTTTCTGACAAGTCAACACTAAACAGTTCTGAAGTTTCCTCAGAGAGGTGGATTTTAGACTAAAAATTACTTCTAGCAAAGAAACATGAAATAAACACCAAACTGCATTAAGATGATTGCAAAGGGAGTTTCATACTCCGATTGTTTAATGATATAGGTCTACTGTACAAGAGGATGTGAGCTTAGGCTTGAAAAGCCAAACAGACCTCTAAGACTACACGGCTTCTTGGTGCTGAACTACCCACATTAGCACACAGAAAGGTATGCCTGTAACTGAGAATTCAGGGTGAAGTGTACTTTATCTCATGGATGAGATCTGTGTTTCCACAACTCAAAACAAATATTCCTGAGAGTCCAAAATTTCTTGAAATGTTATTTTCTGAAATTCTGAAGAACACTCAAACCTGCATGCTTTTTGTAAATTTTTTATGGTTGGCCAAATAAGCAAGGGTAACACAGAGATCCACTACAAAAATTGTAGAAAGGGTATAGGGGAAAAAAGGGGGGTTTTGACTCTCTGATCTGAATAATGAAATAAATACTTTATATTCCTCAATTTCCCCAAATTTCCTGGAATTGTTCTTTGCAGATCATAATTCCCAAAGAATACCACCATTTCCCTAAGTATGGAAAGTTTTGGAAGAAGTAGCTATACTATAGTAGAGGGAGCTATCATTATAAATACATTTATATATACAGCAAAAGAAATCAGAATAATTTAATCCCAGTCATTAAATTACACTAACAAAATCCACAAACACCACACACAGAATGAAAGGGACTGTGGTTGCATGCATCTTTGCTTTTGTTACCCCCTTACTTGTAGTGTTTCAGCAATGTCGGCGTAGGAGATACTTTCAACTTTTTACACATCTTCTTGGCATCTTCGCAACTTACAAAGGCAAGGGTTGCTAAACCTTTCATTTCAAATGCTGTGTCAGCTACAATACTTATCCAACCTGATGCTGCTTTTTCTATGAAGAAAAAAGAAGGAAAGAAAAAGAGGAAAAAGAAATAAAAAAATCCTCCTAACACTGTGAATTATAAGCAAGACTGTAGTTTAATAGTATTTGAACATTTAATATGGGAAGTATAATAACCTTTTATTGAGCACAAATTCATCATTCACATAGAAAAATATGTTATATCTTTCTTACAGTCTTACTTGAACTCAAGCATCTGTTGCCAGGGAATAATTTAATTTCCTTGTTCCAACCATGAAATACATCATCTTTATACTGTAAATACAAAAACAAGCAGTATATCCTATACCTAAAGAGCTTCAGGTCAAATCCTTCTAATTTGAAATTTAAGGTAATTACAGTATGACCTGAATCCAGCTTTTCCTCACGAATGGAAAACTCCATATTTCAGACCACAATGCAAAGAAATGAGAATAATTCACACACAGATATTGCTTACACATGACCATATATCTCTCAGTGTTAATATAAAACCAGTCCCAGAAAATCTACCTTAAAATGGAGAGAAAAATCTCTCTGCTACATTTCTGAGTGCAGATAATTCTGGTCTACTTAAAATGATAGTGCACAATAACCAGGTGACCAGATTTGAAAACTGAAATATTGGACACTACTTAGCTGAAAGTAGGGTTGTGTGCACATGAAGCATGCACGGCAAGTGCAAAGTGCAAAACCCATAGCGAGTGGGGTCCAGGGGTTTGCCTTAGGGTCCCTGGGTGGGCCCAGCTACCCGGTAGCTCTTGGCTATGAGAGCATCCAAAGCACAGGAACTCAAATTAAACTGGTTCATGTTCTAAATCACAAAGGTCAAAAATTTGCTCAACATGCAGAAAATATTGTGAAAAGTACAAATGATCTGGCATGTTGTTAATCATATCATGGAGCTACCACCTAATACTCATATGTTCGTGCACGAGCATGTACAAAATAGGCATAACTGCAAGCAACTTTGATCAAATACGCATACATGCAACACACACTTATTCCATACTGTAGCACAGAAATAACAGGCTAGCAATATGCTGGCACAAGTGATATGCAAGACTAACAGGTAGACTTCAGAACTGACTATGAACCTCAACACTATCTCACACTGGCCCACAATATAAGAAAAGAAAACGTTTGGATGAACAGTCTTTGGATGGCTGTTAAAAAATGCACTCATACCGTAGATTTCAGAGTTACTCGCAGTGGCTCTACGTATCTATTATAACCTTGCAAAAGGGTAGGTTTCCTTGCTTGATTCTATGTACTATGGAACCTCTTTTAGCAATATGGAAATACCGGGCAAATGTGCATCCTAGGGGGGTTCATTACAGGATGCGGGACAAATGAACCAAGTACCGGAAAATCCCATATTTTACGGGACGTCTGGTCATCTGCACAGTAATTATCCTTGAAGAATATGACCTCGAGCAATTAAATTACAGACCTTTTTCTGGAAGGTACTGAAGAATATGTTTTAACTTGGAAGAGGGCTACTGTAGATGCTAAAGAGAATTTTAACTGCCTATGATGAGGAAATAGGGTATCCATCTATCCAACATTTTCCCAATATTGACAATCCTTCCAGTGCTAATCCTTACCATTAGTAGCAAATAGAACCAAAACATTTTTTCTGGTACGTAGCAACTTCTTGAAATCTTTTATGTCAGATACATTTTCAACAAGGTCTCTGTAGTTTGTCTTCTTAGCAGAAACTGCCACAAACAAGATGAAAACCTGTGTTTTTGTGGAAAGAAAATAAAAAAACAAAAGATAGTTGGATGGTCCTCATTAAACACATTCCAAACAGAGTTCAAAACACAGTAATGGACCCATTCCTTTACCCTATTATATCAAAATTTACACTTGGGTAAAGTAAGCATAATCATCAAAAATGTAAAGGTGGCACAAAAAAAAGTGTGGCAATTAGTTCTAAGTCCTCAGGTTTTCACATCTGTCTGCCATGGGTAATCACAGGTATTTTGTTTGAAAACCTGTTTTCCCTTGAAATTGACACGTTGTCCAGTTGCCACATTTTGCCACATGTTGCCACAGGTTTTACATACAAAAAGTGTGGCAATTACAACGAATGTTAACAAAGATTTCTGAGACAAAACCTGTAGCTTGAAACTAAAGGCAGGAAAGGTGTGTCAACCTGTGTCAAACCTGTGTCCAAATACACAGGTTTGCCACCCAGAACATGGCTGATTTCTTTTGTTTTTCACGTGTGATCACGCATGGTTACAGACACAGGTTGACACACCTTTTTTGTAAGGAATATGCATGTTGCCTAGGGAATAGCATGAATAGAGTCATGGTGAAGCATTACCATTCCTGTGAACTTCCAAATCTTTGGGCTTATATGTGGCAAAGAAGCAATGCATAATAGACCTTCAGAATGATAGTAACCTGAATGAAAGCCTAAATTTAATGAAGGTCTAAAGAAGCAAAGAGGGTTCTATATTATTTTCCAAGGCATGGTACCATTCCATGGATGATGAGGTTTTCCTCTTCTCTTTGTAGAGATATAAAACTTGATTAGAAGTACTGCACAGTTTTTATGATGTTTTATACTGGTAAATATACATTTTACTTGCAAGCTTTTATAGTACATGCTGGCCCAACACAGAAAGACAAGACTTTGAAATATCACAATAAAATTCAGTTAAAAACTTTAATTAAGAGAACCGACAAATTCTGCAGTAATATCTGAGGCGAGGCTTACACAGGAATGCCTTTAATTCTGCTGTAGTATCACACAGCAGGTCCGTAACATGTCTACTCCTCCTTACTCTTCCCACTGACACACTGTTTTCTGTTGTCTAAGTATCTAGCTAAATTAGCCAAGATATTGTGGTGTACCACAATCTCAAAAGAAATATTATAATTCCACAGAAAAATGATTAAAAGTCTCTGGAATCTTAAGGTCAACATTGAAAGCAGGTCAACAGTAAAATGTACAGTACAGTAAACCTACAGTAACACATTATTACCAAAACCAAGCTGAGAGCAGATAGTTTTGACTCTAGTAACAAATCACGGGCCGTTGAGTGATATTCCCTTTTAAAACCAAACTGGAAATCGTAAAACATTTTACTAGGTTTTAAAGAAATTGCCTGAGCCTCATAAACTGTGATTTTATTATGTTGATGACATACAGTATCCTCAAGTGCTAACAATGTATTCCTGAACACATTTTGTGACACTTTTCTATGTGGGAAGGCCAAAGTGACTTTTTTTTAGTCACTCTTCATCCAGTGCTGCAAATAACCTGGGTTGCTTCCTGTTTCAACACTGAAGGTTGTGAGAAATTTATCACACAATTTTTGTCCGGGACTTAAGCAAACTTGTAGCACCAGGATGTACTGTCTTACTCAACTACTGCAGTCTTACTCACAGATTCTTTAAAAGAGCACTGATGCAAGAAAAAATTTTGTTCTTTTACGAGAATTCAGAATAAGTGGGGTCACCAGTCCATTTACACATGAAGTCTACCAAATCACCCTCCAAAAGTACAATCATGATCCCTTACACCCATGTGGGTGATTTTGTGAAAATCCAAAATCCAAAAATAGTCCCCCCCCCCACTCCTAAAAAAGTCAAAATTAACTCCACCCCTGACTATGCAGTGACATGTAGTGGTGCTTATTGTCACAAAATGAGGCACTACAACTTCACTGTACTCATAACATGTAGTCTGCACCACTCACTACCACTACGGAGTCAAGTCGTACTAGGCAAACCTAAAAATGTGTATTAATGCACTATCCATTTGTGTTTTTAGGTACTACATATATATATATTCTTAACAAAGTAAACCGAGTCAATGGTAGAGTGCTCAACCTATGAAGGGAGCTTAAATATTGAAAGGTTGGGACTATAGGGTACTACAAGGCAGCTTTACAGCACTCTTTCGTTAGGGCCCAGAGTGGTAGGTCCTCACTCTTCAGAAGCCTGATGTAGAAAGGTGTCCACAAAGGTTTGGTATTGGTTTGTACATGCCTGTTTTTAACTGTACATTGGATGTCGCGCTCGTCTATTGAAGCATGGACATGACCAATCCGAGTGAACAAAAATACGCTACCTGTTGTAGGTATATATATATATATATATGCGGGAGGTCGCTGGTACGAATCCTGCTTGAGGCTAAGTTTTCCATTCACAAATAAATATCCTCTTTCAGTATAAGGCAAGTGCTTTGTTAGAGGAAAAATGGCCTAAGGTCTCCATGCGACTATTTAATACAGCGTTGATTTGACTCATTCATATAAAGTCGCTATGTCACTCTACATACATATATATATATATACATATATATATATATATGTATATATATAAAAGTATATGTATGTATGGATATATATATATTTATATATATATATATATACACACACACACACACACACACACACACACACACACACACACACACACACACACACACACACACACATACACGCACACCCTCACACACTGCAAAGTATTTTAAGACTACATAATTAATATTTTCACTAACCAAAACAGACTACACTGTAAGATCATCAAAATCATTTTGATATGTTTCATTTTTTGGCTGAACAACTTTGTCAGAATATTATACCATGTTAAATTTCAATAGATCTATAATTTTTTAGCTGAAGAAGGCAGAGGGTACTACTGTATACACACCCAATGTTACTGAAATATTGGGAGCCATGTTTTTATGAATATGTATGACGACCCGCAAGTACGGTTTGTACAATTTATTGCAGTAGTGGTGTAAACTCTCAATGTCAGCTATACTGTACACCATAACCAATAGTCAAGACTTAAAGCAGATTTTATGACGCCAGTGTATTGATCACTCACTGCTGCAAACGTAATCAAATATTTTATAACCCTCCAAGTGATAGGATGATGCAACTAAGTTGTTTTATGTAGTGTACTGCAGTAAGCATACTTTAAAGGCAGTACAGTATGCAGTCACCCCAATCAGAGTGTGTGTATCCTGTCACTCTAGTTCATGACTGGTCCATTCTGATCATGTGACAATATTTTTGTTGGTAAATTGTGAAATTCAAGGAGAATTTCTCCTTGCTTTACCTATTGTTTGTAATAGTTATGTTCAAAACATCTTCAGAGGTGCTTGTAAAGCAACAAGACGAGATTTGCAAGAATTTGCCGATTTTTCAAAGAAAATTTGGGGGCGACTGCCTATTGCTTTAAGTGCAAGATAAAACCAGTACCTGTACCTCAAAGTTTCAAACAAGGTTCCAATTTACTTTTTCTTCTATTTTCAGGGGGCATTTTTTCAAATGTTTACAGGAAAATTACTCCAAAAATGTTTATGCAAAGGAGGGGGGGAGGGAGTGGGCAGGGCTTTTTTGGCCCACTGAGGCTATGTTAAACTACTTTTTGTTGACAATAATATATTTCAGGGAGGATTGTAATTTTTACAAAATTTTGTATTTTATGCCTCACAAACATCTTTCTGGGGAGATTTTGGCTACAGCTAGGCTGATTTGCCCTTTCCTCAGACCCAATCCCTGCCAACCAAATCATGTTCCATGCTACGTACAGTACTGTACTCAACTAAGTTTCTGAAATCAGAAAGCACCAAAATTTTGTCACAAGAAAACAGTGTTTCTTTGTTTTATAGTATCTGAACAGTGCATTGCACTGTGGCTTTCTTTGGGTTAAAATAATGACAAAACAGAAGTTTGCTCATAAACACAGTACGAGATTCTATTGTCAATAGGTTAAAGATCAAATGCCTCTTTCAAAGTCTGTTTATTCAGGGACCACGGACAGGGCCGTCTTAATGCATGGGCCCACTGGGCCCAGGCCCAGGGCCCCGCGATGTCAGGGGCCCCGCAAATTGACCTCTGCGCAAAAAATCATATCTCCCCTTGCGTAAAAGATTTTTGTGTGGAAATACTTTTATATACTCTTGAACAAGATTCATAACGGATTCTGAGTGTTAACGTAACATGCCAAAAGTCCAGTGTTGTTATTAGGGATGGAGAGCAACTGGAAGATTACTCTTCTATAATGTATTTCAGCTTTTAGATATATCACATATGTTATTCACATTTAAGTTCCAATTTCCATGCTTTATGCACGACATGGGGGGGGGGGGGGTAAATGCAGGCATGTCTATGCTTGAGCGATGGTCAAGGATGTAAATTTTTCACGCAACTTTTTTCGAACACACTTGATTGAGGGGCCCCGCTCCAATGCCGGGCCCAGGGTCCGGTACTCTCTTAAGACGGCCCTGACCACGGAGCCAATTTTGAAGTGGGAACTAATCATCGAAGCGGCCCAATATGTTCAAGAAAATAAAAGCTTTTTAAGGCGGCCCAAAATGCCCATGGCAGAAAAAGTGTGGGGGGCTAAGGTCCCCGTAGCCCCCCTCCCCCCATCTCCATGGTCCCTGGTATTTACCAGTCAAAATATAGTATCAGCCAATTTAACAGTGCAAGTCACTCATGTCTGGGCCCATGCTTCATAATTTGTCTGTAAAAGAACATACCAGCGTACAGTGTTTTAATGTCACTTTACCGAGTCTTGCTCTGTTTCTTTGGCATTTGGATTAGATCACAATCATGTTCACAGATCTACATGACAGTAACTGTATCTAGGCTACTAGATTTTTGCTGTGAAAGCCTTCAGTATAATTAAGACACTTTTGCACACAAACTGTGGCCTGTAGCATGGCAACTTGAGGGAGCTGTTACTTGGAAGGACCATTAGAATCTCCTCCTTTAAAGCTAACCTGAAACTGCAGAGGTCTGCAAATAATTAATGGGTCATTTACAGTTTTATAGGACTTTCACTATAATCAAAAGTAGGCACAAAAGATTATCATTTGCTAAAACAAGAGCAGACTATTCACTATAGGGATTTTATCTACTTCCTGAACATTGTCAGTGGTCAGAGAAAAAGAATTTTGTATCTTTTGACACTTTTTGATGGGTAATTACATTCTCAATTTGGTGATGTGTAAAATGAATTTAAATTTCGCTGGTGCATTAGTAATAGCCATTTTGACTCTAAGACTGAAAAATGTCATGCCAAGAAATACAATTTAAAATTAAGTTTTACTTTCCTTTTATTTTTTTTTTTTGGCATAAAGAAATTTTGGGTCTAACCAGGACCATCATCAGCATTAAAATAGTTTAATAGTTCTTCAGAATTAATATTTATGTTTGGTCCTGTATTTCTACAAAATTTCCCACAATGAGCTAAAAATAGTTAATCTTTGGCTACTTGAGATCATTTGCAGCCTCTTGCGAAGGGGGTACAAACTTGTGATTTATTTCAATCAAACATTTGTTTTGAATTTAAAAACATGCCCTTAAAGTGCTGGTGGCATCAACTTTACACAAAGCATTGTGCTACTAAAGCTGCTCTGATTAATCAAGACTTGAATGTTGTTTCTAGGCAACCAAAATCCATTAAAACCATCAAATAAAAGGTATAAATCTAAGTAAGCCTAATTATCAGGTAATAATTGATAATCTTCTCTTGATGAAGTGGATGCTGAAGTACAGTGGTGTATTTATAGCATAAATTACATCTTCCGATGTACTTCCTTTGCAGTAACAACTCCCTGATTGGAGACATGTTGCATGACATCTAGTGACATGTTTTGACATAAACTGCATTGTAGCTTTCAAAATTTTGGACTAACTTAATGTTCATTGTAGATATACAGTTCATAAATTCAGCCCATAAGAAAAGATGCAAATAAATGAGCTGAAAGTGTACTGTAAGTACTATCTATTTGTACCACGGATTCATGGATATCAACATCTTACAACCTTTGTAGGAACAATACATTCATTCATTCCATCCAAACAAGTACAAACAATTCAACATATAAGTATACCGTAGACAGGATACTACAACAAACAAAAATTAACCTCACAGAAACATGAATTTGTACACAGATAGGAAACTTAAAATAGAAAGGGAAGATGAGGAAGTCAGAAAACAATGGAGTCTTCTAGGCCCACATGCATACAAGTTAGGTAATTAACATTTCCTCACTAGATAATCCTTTACTTGTTTTCTGACGATTAAAGATTAAATATGACGTAAATTTTCTTATGCAGTGATTTGGCCAGCCTGTATTTGTACAACTGTCACATAACCCCAAAGAAGGTTGCATAAAAAATGTCTGAAGAGTAATTAATTTCTATGCATGTTTTCTTTTCAAAGAAATCACCTTGATTCAGTCTTGCAAAGAATCAGTCATTACAAATTGTACTTCCCACCTCATTTGAAAGGATAAATTAGGTCAAATACTGCACCATTTGCTATCAAGGTACCTCCCATTAAAAAATTTGTTCAAGGGGAGGGACATGTCCTCCCCTTAAACCTTCCCCTAGGTCTACCATTCAGAATGCTGCAATGGAGAATTGACCTGGCCAAGACACTGTTTTGAAAGTTCATTCCATAATTTACAGCTCAGTAGTCTTTTACAAGAAATTTACCATACATAGAAAAATACAAGCTCTACTGTAAAAGGGACTTGCCAAAAGTGAACTTGTCAAGGGATTAGTCTCTAAGCCAGAATGGAAAATATGACTAATCTTGCCTTGATCTCTTGTGTGCATGCAAAAAAGTAATTAAGTGTGCATGTGCATGAGCATCATTGTCTGAGTGTACACTTCAAGTGTACACACAGAGAATCCAAAAAAGGGAATCATCAAGTATGCTCAAAAGTTAACTGAAAAGTACAAATTATGAATAATTTTTGCGACCATTCCTAGAAATGAATTTCTACTGGTCATGCACTCACATGGATACATGAGTACTAAATTCTCAAACACACAAAAAGGAGACTAGTTTCAAGCATTGTCAAGTTGCCATGTGGCATTTGCTAGGAAGAGCTACAAATGTGGCACTTTTACAGTAGTGTCATTTTACAAAGAGGGAATCAAGATATCCAAGCGTGCAATCGTGAATTGAACAAAAAACATGGGTGTGCATGTATGCCAGACTTTCCAAACTGGGCTAAATGACAGTTTTTCAAAACTATACTAACTTGAGCACCATATGCTGTATCCTACTGATTTAGTTCAAAAGGGAAAATAGATAAGGATCCACAGGGTGTGCCTTCCAAGGCACGCAACTGGGTGTGAACACCTACATACTATACATCTTTAATAACCAAATTCAAGGTGTGCTTTTATATGCTCGCCTATCAGTTTGAAAACACACACCATGAACATTTGTCACAATTAATTGTTTTTCACATTTACCTACTGTATGTATCACCTCATACTGTTTCATTAACTTGATTGAAGGTTATGTCTTAATTACACTGCTACCCTAATCTTCTCATGACAGCAATATTACAAAGAAGGATTCCTACGGTAGCCTGTGGTAATCCTGGGGCATCAGAATCACTGTCAAACCAAGGTCAAAAGAGATAACAAAACTGTATATGGTGCACACAAGCTGCCATACTACACTGAGCCATCATTGCCAATCCTTGCTTAACTTTATACTGACCTACTGAGTTACAGTACAGTAGTTATGTACAGTAGTGCGGTAGGCTTGGCAGATAGTGTAAGTAGTGCTTGTGTTTTGACAGGGGCAATAGCCAATGCCCCCACAGTGCCCAAAAATTCCAACCAGGGAGTTTCAATCCAATGAGGAGCTCAGTTGATCGTGCTCCTCACATTTCTCACCGAGAATACTAACAAGCACTGACACTCTAACACTTAAGCAGAAAGTTATGATGAAAAAAGCACTAAGTCCAATGTTTCATTGTATCACAATCATTGTAACATGATTACATCCTGTGGGAAAATTGACAAGTAATCTGCAGTCTTGATTCTCTACCAAACTTTCACTGTTTCTGTGGAATTGCCTTTAAAACTTTTGCATTCATGTTACAATGATTATGACTGGCTGAAACATTCAACTTTCTACAAAGCAGTAAAGTGGAGGAGAGGGGCAAGCAGGGAAAGCAAATATTTTGGGGGCAGGGGCAAAAGTTGCAAAATGTTACTGGTTTCTGTAAATTTATATATGTCTATATTTTTAAGATGTTTGTGGAAAATAAATGAAATGAAATAAGAGTGACATAGGGGGCTTCCCTTAACATTCATTGCTCTAAAGAGTTACCATACCTGTAAGTGCAAACAATATTTACCCTAATGTGAAAGAAAAAATTATAGCTCGCCTTTCCCCTACTCCTTGCTAGGCTAGGTGAATTTTTGTACTGGCTTTCATTTTCAAAAGACATGCTCTGATCCAGTTCAGGTTAAAATTGATCAGTAACAAAATGAAACCCAATCCATACTTAGTTATAATATTTGGCTTAATCCTAATTAATTAGCCTTGCAAGTTTCACGGCCACTGATTCTAAAGTAGGTCTTGATCAGTGGTTCTCAAAACTTTGAGGGTAAGGGCCAAATGGAGAGGCTACTGTAGAAAGAGGTCAAGGGAGCAGAGGTTATCTCAGGCTTTGAGAGATGACAACAACTGGAAAGAGCGAAATCCATACGCACTTAAAGTAAAAGGTCCCGAAGCTAGCTGTCTCTATAGCAAACAGAGGTAGAGTTACAAAGGTTTTATAAGAAGCAGTTTCTCAAGCTGTTAAGAGGGCAGCTTGCACTTTTACAGTGTTTAACAGGAGTAAACCGACCTCAGCCCCACTATGATTGGGAATTTAGGTCAGAAAATTTTGCTCAGGCATTCTAGATTGCAGGAAATCACACTCTTCACCAAAAATTTGCCTCTTGATATAGGGGTGGTGCCTGGTGGATTCTCCCCGCAGAGCGACCGATTTCTGAAAGTATAGCAAATGCAAAAATTTGACGCGCGAAGCATGCCAAAAATTTTGGGGTTGCTATTGAAGAAAATATGAAATGGTAGTCTTAATTGGGCAATATGCCCTACTCCCGGGTAAAATCAAGAAGTCTGTTGCTGCGGCTGGTGGTCATCCGGAATACATACTTTATCGTAGCAATCAAGGCTCCCCGACGAAAATGGAGTTTCCCTAACAATAGGGTTCATACATTTGCTACAAGCTTTGTCACTACAAGCAAGCCTACAAACACTCCGCAATGCACCACAACATGAATACATGCCACTGTGTATGTAAAATGGTTGTCACCAACATGGGACATGAATAGCGTGTTCGATTACTCGCCTGAGTCAGCTCGTGTCTGGCGCGACGCCGTTTGATTAGCCTGTGACATCAGCATTCGCACTTACTCGCGCCAGGCCCAAGTGAGCGACCCCTTGAGTCGGTTACTTGGGGAGTACCCCATTGTCCTTTGCAAAAACATGGCAGCCAAACAAACAACACGCGTTGGCGAACAGTTTCTGCATGCAATTACAGTTGCACAACATGAACTTGTGAATGTTGTTCAAGAAGAGACGGGTAAAGTCACGTAGGTATTATTCCTTGAGACTTTTCCAAAGGAGCATTGTTTTGAAGCAATGGACATTCACGTAGTGGTGAGCGATAGTAGTACATACGGAGTTTGCTCTGCTACGGGCTCTGCCATTGGCTATTGTGCACCAACTTCTCTGATACTTAATGGTAAAACGTTCGTTTATTTCACCCAACTGCGCATGGCCATCAAGACCCAGGCCGGAAGTTCGAGTAAGCCAGGGGAAGCAAATCGAACACGCTGGAAATTAGTCTTGGCTAGATAGCCTATGACTGAACTATGAATATACTACATAGTCCCTTACATAGGCAACCTAGCAATCCATCAGAAGAGTAAACTTGGAAGGGGTCAAGTAGTGATTTTATATTACATAATTTTAAGTACTACTTTGCTACGTTTTGTTCTAGTCGAATATGAATTTTCTTAAAACGTAAAATCAGTTCAGGGGCACACCGACCAGGGGCGTAGCTAGGATGAAATTTTTAGGGGGGCCTGGGTAACAAATGGGGGGGGCCGACACCGCCGAGGGTCAGGCTTGTCAAGACTATCTAAGCGGAGCGCCACCATCGGTTGGCGCGGAGCGTGCAAGAAAATTTTGGGCTTTACGAACCCTCCAGATGGCCGGAAACGGCACTTCCCACGTGTTTTAAGCTGCATGTACCCAGCCTTGAAATTCGAATCTGATCTCTGCCACTTCCCAAATAATGGGAAAAAATCAATCCATTAAAAATGGTAATACACAAGGCCGCACATACACTTTTTTGCTAGGGGGCAAAAAGTGGGCATATACTGATCTGTGGCCTGGGGGAGGGGACTAAAGGGAAAGGGTGTCTCCCTCCACCTTGGCGAAAATTTGTAATTTCAGGAGGACGTATAGATAGCAAATGTTGCAATGTTTGAGGGATTTCAGCTGTAAAAGGAAAACGAAAAGTAATTGTGACTAAATGCGACAAAAGTCATTTTTGAGAGCGTGGTGGGGGAGGGTTTAAGGGAGGGGAGGGAGTGTTATTGGTTATGAAACGTTTTTATGAAACGTTTTTATGAATGTTTGAGGGATTTCAGCTGTAAAAGGAAAACGAAAAGTAATTGTGACTAAGTGCGACAAAAGTCATTTTTGAGAGCGTTGTGGGGGAGGGTTTAAGGGAGGGGAGGGAGTGTTATTGGTTATGAAACGTTTTTATGACTAAACTGGCACGTTTTAAAAACGTTTTTAAGCCATTGATGATTGAAGCTACCT
Organism: Holothuria leucospilota; assembly: GCA_029531755.1. Lineage (NCBI taxonomy): Eukaryota > Metazoa > Echinodermata > Holothuroidea > Aspidochirotida > Holothuriidae > Holothuria > Holothuria leucospilota. The sequence goes on along the minus strand of CM055969.1, from coordinate 10,580,188 downwards.
ACAGCAACAACAGCAACATAGTAGCTATGCATAATCAATTGCGCGTAGCGCGGGAATTTTAGAAAAGTAGGCTAGAAATACATCCTAACAGAGCTGTAAATGATTGGTGATGTGTACAGATATAGGCATGAAAATATTGATCTGCCTATTTGAAATTGTTTAAGTTCTATCATTACGATCACGGCTATTTCTTATATTTTGACTGCATTTTCTCTGTATATTCCCAAAGTTGGAAACGGTGCACTTTGAAAATTTCTGGGGGTAATTGCCCGCCCCCTGCTGTGTACGGCCGTGGATATCATATGAGCTGAGATAATACAAGAATCCTACTGAATTATCCATCCCTTTTCATTTATTTTGCCTGCAATTCTCCCATATTTACCTTCTGTGTATCTCTGTTACATTTGTCCATCACCCTATCCATAGGCTACATGTCCACTACTCAATTACATATCCCCTAGATCATACCATTTGTCTCCAACCTAGGGTTACCATATTTATTTTCTAGCAAGGAGGACATAGATTACTGTCCTGATGTAGGGGTCTAAGGGTGTTCCCTTCCCTTTGGAAATTTTTCCGGTTTTCAATGGTGTCTAGATGCAAAATGGTGGTGTATTTGTTCACGGACTCAAGTCATCGGTATATTACTTGGTCAGACCTATAACACCACCAGTAAATCTTCAAACTAACCCGCTTTGAAGCAGAAGTAGGGATCATGTGGGAGACACATGAGATCTGTACCTTGTTGACAATTTTATAAATCCGTCCGGAACGTGACGCCAGTGAGCAGTACTTGACCAAAATAATCGTTCTACAGTGCACTTGTCATGGGCAAGGACAGAAACACGACTTACTTGTTAAGAACAGAAGCATTATTCGAACGCAGTACCTTACCGTACGGCATATTTTGTGTATGATACCGTAGAGGAATGGTCGTGTAAGAATGGGCTTCAGTGTATGATTGCCATGTTTTCAGTTGAAATCGACCAGCCATCAGAAAGGCAGAAAGGATCTAAACCTGACAATGTCACATCCAAGTTTGTCGTCGGGACGTTCGTTTCATCGTCCAAGTGATTATATGCGAATTAAATGACAGTGCAGATTATATGCCTAATTTAGTGAAAGTAGGCATTTTAAAGTTACAAGTTGATTTCATACATGCGCAAAATGTGTTTTTCACACATTTACTTTTTCTCAATTCTTACACATTTTATTTATTTATTTTTTGAAGAAAATACTTCAAAGTTTATTTGAAGGGGGTCTGACGAATATCTGGGGGCCTAGGCCCCCCCAGGCCCCCCCGTAGCTATGCCGCTGACACCGACAGGGTCCGGGAACCGCATGCGGCCCTAGGGGCTGCATTTGAGAATCACTGGTCTAGATGAAAATCTCAACAATATATGGGCCTAGGCACTATTCACAGCAACTACATACCAACACATTATTACCACTTGAACGATTTACAACACCACAACGGATTCAGATAATCATGACTCATTCCATATTATAGCCTCAGGCCAACACCAATTTGTCCCTGTAACGTTAATCATGTCATAACTTGGATTTGATTAATAAAACTCGAGGACGAGCCGCATACTATTTACAGACGATATACATTAGGCTAATGCCTATATTACAGTGTAGTAGAAGCCATAACATGAACGTTAGTCTGTAAATTGTATGTACTGTACCACCTGAGGTTAGTTACCACTTGCAGCTATTTTGACTTGGTGAAATTTCACACAAAAAATCCGAGACATAACTAAAGAAGAGGTAGTGACATGCAATACTTACAAGTCCTAACAAAAAGCAACATAAACGCCTGTCCATTTTCGTCCACTTTACCGAAGTTTTCACTCCTATCGTGCAGTATTCCTTTATACCAGAGCAACTTGTGGTTACTAAACTTACGTGTACCAACGCGAGGTACGACAACATCCAGGGTCACACTGTGTACTTCATTCCTACATACAATAATGTGTACTAAAATGTACATGTGCCACGTTTTACGTACATACAACTGTCTTGCACAGCTTTTCAGTTTTCACACCACTGTCAAATTACGCAACACCTGGTATCAATACAACTTCAAAGGGGCGTGGCCATAGCAGAAGGCTTACTTCGTACTGTGAACAGGTGCAAGTGCAAGTTCATGATTTTGGGGAAGAGATTTTTTAAACAGGAGGTCAGGGAGAGAAAGGAGGTCAGGGAGAGAAAGGAGGTCAGGGAAATGAAGAATAATCGAAAGAAATGATACTGAGTCTGGAGATACGAAACGGAGAGATGATGAAAAGTCTGGTTATAATTGTAATGGACTAATGGATCCGGAGTTTCTCATCACCTTCCTCTGTAGTACCTAACCCATGACAGTTACATGCAAATCCACTAATTAAAATAGTCGGAGGCTGAGCGCCGCGGTTTGCCAGTTTCAGTGAAGTGTCAGGTGCGGATTCAGAGGCGGCTTTTCCAGCCCCGGCCCCATTTTCACCACATCTTTGTACTTTTGTAGACGATCCCAACAGACGCGCAGCTTGGGAGGGGGGGGGGGGCTGGGGCCTGGGGCCTGGCCCCCAGATGTTTTCTAGGCCCCCCAGAAATTGTGTGTGTCCTAATAAAATTTGTAAGAATTATGGTAATCAATGCCGTGACCCCCATTTGATACCTAGGCTCCCCTAAAAATTTCATCCTAGCTTTGCCCCTGGATCCCAAAGATGCGCATAAAATTTTACGTAGACTCCTCGCGATTGTCAGATGTCAGAAAATCAGATTCGGCTAACTGTGACAAGTGTTCAGTTTCGAAATATTCCCGGCAGAGAGTGACCTAGACTTCCCTTGTACGTGTTGCCCAGTGGAGCGATGGTCATTGATATAGACTTCCGAAATTGCTGAGTGCTCAAACAATTAGCTGTATTTCAATTGCAATGCACAATTCCATACTAAGTGATTCTTAAAAGAGACCTTTCTAAAAGAGGACAACGGGACGTGCTGGAACGCTTTTTGAGGATTTGGTTGTAGATGTTTGTTCGAGATTCGTACTCATCTAACTAAACATAGACATGTCCTTTATGTGAGAATGGGTAACATCATTTCAAAATTAAGATCTCTCGCTTTAATTTCACAAGCACAAAAATGAATATGGCTAAAAATAGTAGCGGAATATTTCATTCTGATGTCCCAACACATGTACAAACATTTTACCTAATACTCTCTTACGTTTTCAAAGCACTAAATTTGCTAGCATTTTGTTCCCGAGCGCTTCTTTAGTTCAATAGCACACATTTGTAAAATATGCAGTGTACGCATACAAATCGGCCCGGCGCACTTATCATGTGCCAAGTCCCAGCTGACGGTAACAACCCCAACGTATTTAGAGATTTATTTGTACATTTGTGCATGGGCGTACTGAAGGGGGGTGGGGGCAAGGGCACTTGCCCCTGGAAAATCAAAAACTTGAACTTGAATAACATCAACATTTTTTAAGATATCGCTAGAAAATTTCCAGAGCATGAGCTTTCAAGTAGAAAATGATTAGATGCAACTCACAAGGCCTGGGAAGTGCCATTTTCAGCGATCTGTGAGGCATTTCGGCCAAATTTTTCTTGGTACTTCGCGCCCAAACTATAATGGCGCTACGCTTAGATAGCTTGCCTACAGGTTTCTCCCCGGCAAATTCCTGGCTACACCCCTGTAAAAAACGCCAACATTTGCGAATTAAACTCTTTTCTGGGAGTAAAAATTTACCCTGATTTCATCAAATTAAAATTTTTGCCCCCATAAATTTTTTTTTTCTGCGGACGTCCATGGTCAGGTGGTCACACTGCATAGTACACATGATGCACGGATATGATGTTTGCTCATGCATTTATCTTGACTGCCAAATACGAGGCGATTGCATTTAATAGTGTTTCATTTCTACCAAATTTTTATGGGAAAGAGCCACGAGACCCCTGTCCCTGTGTCGCGATCATTTAACCGGAATATAATCATTAGCCTGCTGATAAGCCTACATACATACATTGTTCGGGTCACACTTCATGATAGCATGAAAGTAATGTTTGCTTTGTATTTATCGTGATGCCAGATGCAAGGGAATACCTTTAACAGAGTCTAATTTCAAAGTTTCCCCAGACCCATCCGTATATCGAGGTTTCGAGCATTTGACGCTCGTACTAGGTTTGAACTTCTCCCTGACAAAGAAAGCCTACTTTTGTTAAATCTCGATCCACCCCTGAGTGAGGCGTGCTCCGCCTTTCGGGCAGGCACGTAATTCCGTTAGGGAAAAATTCGTTTGATTCTATTGTTCGGACTTTATACCATTAAAAGAGATGCATGAACAAAGCCTTCCGTAATGTAACATTGCGCACGGTGGTAGTTTATTAAGCAAAGGGACCGGGTAAAAACCCTCAATATGTTCAAAACTATTTCGACATTACTCAGGAGAAGTTCGAAATTTCAATCTTTTAAAACTCAAAAAATTTCAAGTTGTTAAAGGCGAAATTTCGACATTTTAAACTGCAAAAAGAGGAAAACAGAAGTGAAATTGCAAATTTCGAGTTTTCCATGTTTTTGACTGTTTCCTTTCCAAAATCCAGAATTTTGGAATTTTACATGAGGACAAAATTTTGGGATTTTTATGTCGGTACTTGGATTTTTCCGTTGAGAAAGTTCAGAAAATTGAGTGGTCAAGTCAAAACTCTGTCTTTATTCACTTTAACAAAATAAAAAATTTAAGTCAAAACTTCAACATTTTACCTTGAAACTTGAACCTTCGATTTTCTCAGAACTTTTGACAGTCGTTTCTCCCTCAAATAGCGTCAATTGAAGCAACTTTGGGGAAATTATGGGCGTATAAGCTGTTGGATGCATGTCAAGTTTTGAGTGAGGAAAAACGCCTGGGTAAGGGTAAGAAAAGTTCCAGCTTTTCTAGTGAAATATCGTCATGGTTACATGGTAAATTGAAAGTTTCATGAATGACCAACTTGTCAGCTTTTTTGTGAGGGCTAGCTTTTACCTGGCGAAAACTTTTACAAGGTTTTACAGGCCATTTTACTTTTTGTAATTAGTAACTATGGAGGATTTATTGGGGTGTTAACTTAAACAGATAATTCTTCAGAGAGCAGAGTATACCCAGGAAACTGGCGACCATGCGCCACGAATGATCTCACTTTTTTCTTATAGATGACACACACTTTGAAAAAGTTGGGTTTACAACGGCCGCTTAGAAAAGATTAGGTACAAGGACCACTTCTAACTTAGTTGAATTTTATCATATAGTAAAACTGTAGTTGCCAGATGTTTAATGTAAATGAAATATTTGCTTTCTTAACTTCGTTTTTGGCTTCCCAGTTCTTCCATGGACCATTTTAGTGCAGATCTAAGGACACAAATGACCTGTGGGCCACCACTTGAGAAACTAGGCATTAAGGGGATTAACTATTCACTTTTAAAATCGAAGCATTCAGTTACATGAATATTCCACAAATTTCAATCAATTTCTTTATTCTTTATTTTTCAGCTTTGCAGCCTGTGGCCTCAGTCCTGGGGTTGATCAGTTGTTGGACCTAAAGCCTATCACTCTGAATTTGTAACCACTATGTTTAACCCTAAAATTTGTATAATGCACTTATTCAGCACCAGTAGTGCCAAGGAGGTGGAGGGGGGACTTTTTCCAGCCAATGCCTTTGCCTTCTCTTCCCCCCATTCTGCTCCTGTACAAGGTTACAAAGTAACAGAAGCAATGTAACTTTTTGCCCCCATATATTTCTGCTTGCCCTGTATCCCCCTTCCCCACCCACCAACTCTACTTAGCACTACATGGGAGCTGACCACATGTGGGTGTGTATTTACTCAACTTAGAATTCACCTAATGGCACCAATCCCAATTAAAAGAAAGTTTTTGCATAATCACTGCTGGCTAAAAGGGGTTACACTATTGTACATGTGGCCACTTGACAAAACAACATACAAGATTGTTTCTACATGTAAGCTTTCAAGAGAGTGACAAATAAAACAATGTCATTTTTTCATTGTTCATTTTGTTTATTAATTGATTTGTATTGAGTACAGTGTTAACAAACATTTGACAATACATCATTATGTTGGCATGGTAACAAAGTCAAGTAAAAAAAGGTTATAATGGCTAAGCAATTCAAACTGATTCATTATTCTTCCTGAACCCAAAGTACCCCCTCTATACTCCCACAACTAATTTGCACTAATATAATGTGGCAAGGTAACATAATTTCTACAAAACTGAGAATGAAAATCTTTTCAAGAATAGCACTAACTTATGACTTAAAAATAGCAATGAGCAGCATTACACCTTTCACCCAAAATACAAAGCAAACCCTGAAAAAATTATGAAAAGATTAAAGGCATACTAAATTATTCTGAAAGAAGGATATTTGCACTTCTGCTAGTTGCTTCAATCTTAAAGGCAAACTCTCCTCATCCCAAAATATTTTCACTGTAACATCCCTCAAATTTGTAATTGGCCAGAGTATTTTGACTGACACAAACATAGGGCATATTCATACAGTATTTCAACTCTACATGTACATAAGCCACCTTGATTAGTCAATGACACTAACATGTGCAGATCAGTGATGTGTGCTGACCATTACACAACATCAAAGCTCAACACTCACAGAGTCTATACACTGTGATTCTCCGGTAACAACAAGGTATACAGTACATTGTCTGTAAAGGGTTCTCAAGCAGCTGTAGTGTCTTCAGTGGTTGATAATAACCATTGGGCAATGAAACTATATTTTTTAAGACAGTTAACAGAGAGTGGGGGAGGGGCTAAAAGTATACTTTGTTGAGAGAATATGAGCAAAATGGGATGATGAGAGTTTGCCTTAAATAAATGGGTCAAGGTGCACATGCATGAAAAGCACAAAATATTAAATTGATCATAATTATATGAGTTTTCAACAGAGTCCTCTCTGAAAAGACAAAGAAAAAAAAAACAAAAACAAAAAACAACAAACACACAAAAATAAATGATTTACCACATATTGCAACTAATTAAGTGATAAATGCTGCAAACTGTTTGATTATGCACTGTATTGCCACTTCTAAATGTGATGCCTCTCAAGCTGAAAGTAATTGTCCTGTAGTATGCTTTTCTACTGACATTTGACCCAGTTTTGAGTGGCATCACCTTAATGTTGAATCTGCCCAACTTTTAGTTTGCGATATTAATACATAGCATTTGGGCAAACTATGGAAGTTCAAGAGCATTTTTGCAAAAAGAGCCAGTTTATGCGTGCATCTCGTTACAACAGTTGATACAAAATGGTGTGATATCAATATGTATCATGAAAGCAAGAGAGTACAAAAGGGAGTCGGATGCACCTATGGTGCGTCAAAGCTGTCATTTGATATCAGCTTGTCGTTGATTTGCGATGCTTTTTATTTCCAGCTCGTACAGAGAAGGTGCATATGGAAATAAAAATTCTAGACAGAATGGTGAAGCAATGAACTCGTCCTTCAGAGGGGAAGACAAACAATGCAGTATCATCAGAGAAAACTTCTATAACAATCACTCGCACAAGTTACCATGGTTACACTGACTTGCTTTTTCTTCCAATTAGGCATAGGCTGCTGATCAGAGATAGTGTACAATAGTTTCTATCAAGCATACATGAGTATCTGCATGACTTCAATTGAAAGAAGTTAAACATAGAAAAAAATCCAATTTTTCCAATTTTTACATAAAAGGATGCTATCCCATAATATTTTGCATTGATTAAAAACCATCTTCTTTTTTACAACAAGACAAAATTGTCCCTTGTGACAAATCTTGATCTCTCCAAATCTTAACACAGAATTAAGGACAGGGCAACTGTTTGCAGTCATCAGTATTCGAGATGCATTTTCAAGTTCACAAATAAAACATTCAAACATTGTGTAATAACCAATACATCACATATGTAATACTATTAAGTATTTTACCCTCATAAAATGCTACCAATGAAGATGGAATCTGTCATCACTCCTTCATCAGAGTAAGTATCATTAAACAAAACAACGTTTTACTCCTTTTAAATGTAATTATTTCACACAAATGTTTTCAGACATTTTTCCTTTGTACCACAGTGTGTCCAGTCTATTTGTCACACTTCTCATGCAAATCTTTTTTTTTAATTTAAGGATAAGCTATGAAATTTGTTGCTAATGGTATTAACAAAGCATGGCTGCAGCCCATACAGCTTTGCTGAGGCAGCTGCAGTCTGAGGTTTTGACATGTTGTATTAATGACAGAATGTGGAAAATAGAATAGGAGTGTATGTAAATTTTGTCCTCAACCTCCAAAGGTGTCCTTCTTTACATCCCTCACCCCACTTGACTGATGCCTGAGATTGGTAGTGACCATTGTAAAACATGTGCAGCACTGTACGTATAATCATCTTTAAGAATATCACAAGCATGCTTTACGTTGTACAAAGTAATTACAATCCAGTCCATTAAGCTTGTGATACTTCATCTTTGCTACACTTTTATTTTCATTAGACTCCACTTATACTCTGTGGTTAAATGGCAAAGCGCCCGTAACTGTTTAAAATGAGGTTTGCATGTGAGAATCCTTTGAAAGATTTTGGACTGAATATACATCAGGATCCTACATGATTTTAAGAATGAGACAAATTAATGGCATTCATTGTAGCAAATAAACCATAACAGGACCAACTGAACAATAACATATAACAATTACCAAAACAGAGATTGTAACATAACTATTCAAAGGTGACTTTCTTTGGATAAAAAAAAAAAAAACACCAGTGCCAAGCAATAATGTTTTTACTGTCAAATGTAAAAAAGCATGTATCAAATCTTTCATAAAATGAGCACATTTTCAACAAGGCTGCCACCTGCAGGACTGAGAATAAGCTAACAAAAAGTCAACACAAAAGCCTTCCCCTTAGCTCTCCTGGTTTGTGCCCATATGAAGCAGCATGGGGGCAAAATCATTTTCCTTTTAAAGGGCATATTTAGGCCACAAAGGCAAAACAAAGGATTCTGTGTTAACTGGTATATGTTTGGTTGTATATTATTAGGAAGGGCACAAAGGCCAATGTGGCCTTGAAAAGTACGGCACTTGTGGAGTACCACAGCCATTTCCACAAATACAAAAGCCATGAGTGCCCTGGCCTACCTTCATTTCCAGTCCCACTACTGTCTTTGGTAGTAAGGGGTTAAGGGAAATATTTATCACAAAAAGTGTAAAAAATGTATAGTAAACAAAGAAAGTCATTAATGTCCCATTTCATTCCTCTCCTTACTATAACATGGTAAAAAACCTAAAATCAACAGGCCAAACCTAATTTTTACATTCTTTCTCTCATTGCTACAATGATGTGTACCTTTTTCTTTATCATGCAGAGTCCAACAGAATTTGAAAAGCGCATTCTCTGTGCTTCCAAAACATTTTCAAAATATGGGCTCAAACATCAACAGTTATCATGTCAATGTAACAACTAAAAGGAACAACTGAGAGTTCTATGGTATGCAAAAAAAAATATATATATATAATTTGCATAAATTAGCATAAATTAATGTACATCTGAGGCATTACTTCAAGGGATATTTCCATCACACGCAAGCAACAATAGTGCCAGGGGGAAGCACCTGTTAACATGTATATGTCACAACAGAACTGAATGTGTTAATGCCTCACTGAAAACAACCTAGAACTTGAACATACGCTAGTACTTGACCTTGTTTTAATAGAGTTGTGGCTCCTGCAGACCCCTGCTTCACAAGAGTTACTCTGGACCATCAGTTTGATCTGTCATGCAATAGGCCTATTTATTCTAAAAGATCTAGTTAACTCTTTATACAACAGGCAGTGGTTAACAATTGAGTATGGTACACCATTACAAATGGAATTTAAAATTTGCAACTCTGTCTGCTTGAGCAAACATTTTTTAAACAATTCCAGAAACAAATAACTGTGAATTAAACTTTCAGTCAAACTCAATTTTTGGGGGGCTTTTTAGACTTCCACAAAATTCCTGTTTTCACGGTAGAAATGTGCCCAATATAAACCAAACTGCAGCTTACAACTGATTCCAACCTTCCCCTAATGTGGCAAAGAGCTGCTGTCAACGGTCACAGAATGAAGAATCAATATTCACTAAGAACCACGATTCTGGCAGCAAAGAGTACTCAAATCAAGATTAAGATAAGATCACACAACCATCCTGGAATCAAACCCACCAACCCCTTTCCCTTCATAAAAGAGAAGACATATTTATCGTGCATTCTGATGTGGCAGCATATAATTATAAATGCATATTTTTTAATGTTTTTCCAATCTCAAGTTTTGTGCCCAGTGTTGTGCATATCATTCCATCTCATTTTCTATTTTATGAAACTTTGCAGATTACGTAACCCAATAGTACCAAATCACCCAGTCTCCTCCATAGCTCCTACTGAAACCTTAATCTCTTCACCCATAACATTCTGATTATAACTTGTGAGTTGAAGTGTCCCCCACCTAGTAGCTTACTGGTTCTGAGTTGTATTTCTCTTACATTCTCCTAATACTGGCTCTAACAAAGCATAGATTATCTCTGAAATTTCAACTTAAAATTCCTTTCACTTTCAACTATCATTGATACATCATTACAAGCTAATACCCTGCCATTTTCTTACCGACACCTACAACAGTTTTCTGCCATTCACATCTGTTATCCGTACAGTCTAGACTATACCGAATAACCCATGACCTTTTCATGGGCTTCACAACAGGTTCTTGCTTCCAAAGACATTTCTTGGATCCAAGCTATTCTTTACTGCCCTCAGTGTATCATACCCAGTGTCAGATATAGTTGATTTCATCCACTTCTTGCGAATCTTTCCAACTGTCAATCGAAAGAAACATTTATAACTCTTGATGATGGACACTACATCTTACAACTTGGAATATTATTAAAACAATAACTCAGTCAATAAAATACAAAGTAGCACTGGAACACACTTCAGACCATTGGAGGAAGCTCAGAGATTGATAAGTCTGCATATTATCTTCATAAATTTTTTAAGTCCCAAAATAAAGTTTGATATAAAATTTTGAAACCTCCTATCATAACCTCACAACTGCATTCCCAAGCCCCACACAGAATCCCCAAAATTCCTTTATTGATTGTAAAGTGTAAAACATGAGAAAGAGCTCTGAAAACTGGTAATGCAGTAAAAAAAAAAAAACTTTAAGTTAATCACTTCTGAGGGAACATGATTGTTGAAAATTAAGTATCATATCAGCATAAATCGGCCTACCAAAACAACTGATATCATTGGTTAGGACTGTACCAAAAATTGACTGGTAAGCCTACTGATATCAGTTATTTTAACCACTACAACTCTTAACAATCATTTTTACTTTAGCTTTTACAACATACCTCCATGATGATGAGACAAACTTCCTCCATGAGCAATGATTTCTTCCCTTGCAGCACTCTACAAGAAAAAATAAAATTCAAAACTCAGATACTCACACAATAAATTGCAAGGTCCTACCCTTTTGAGAAATGGAAATTCCGATTCTTTGCAGAGGAAAATGGTCATTTTCAAAACTTCATGATCATAAACACACGCCAAACGTATAAACATAACTTTAACACTCAATGTAACCCTTAGTAGGTAAAGTGCTTGCCTTCAGTCAATCCGGCATGTATATGTAAAACTTTACCGTTTTTCTGCGTTATCTGTCATGAACGTCTTAGCATTACTGACACATGTAGCAACATGACCTAACAAGGTACTGTCTTTCCAGATAATACGGCAAGTTTTCAAGACCATCCATCTAAAACTGAATGCTGTCAAGATCATCAAAATTCTGACTTCCTCAAAGTCTTTCCATTTTACCTTCTGATCAATTATCCTGTGTCTGTGACATTTCAGGACTTGTTACTAGGGTTGTTGTGATATGAAATTTTCTTTATTGATATTGCAAAAATTGTTCCTTCCATACCCCAACGATATCGCGATATTGGATGATCCCGTTTGTGTTTACAAAGGCACCATGTCAAAACTTACTATACATGGCAATGGCCATTGCACAGCAGTTGTGATAGTATGCTGCGGCCCTGTCCGTGGGGAATTGCTGATGCTGATGTAATTTGTGAACAAAAGACTGCCATGTAGCAACAGGCATAAGAAATTTGCCCATTGCTACCACTATATTGATCAAGGAAGAATATATTGCTCTAATAATCCTTTGTTTAACAGCAATGACAAGGCCCAATGTTTCCTGCCATGAAAGAGACTTCAAACTAATTATCAAATATGCAACACTATTAATTCATCTGTTATTGTCATATTACAGGTATGACATCACCCATTATTTCATATCTAAGCAAGAGGTTTGCCACTTTGACTTATAATCAGCCAAACTGGACAAATTTGGCATACTTTGATCCCATTGGCTGACAAGTTCTTTTCAGTGATCCACCAAACTGCTTTTGGCCAATCTAAGACATGCAGGTGTATAATGGTCATATAAATCATTAATCCTACATACATGAATGCCTGAAACCAATTGAATTTGATGCAAAAATTTCTCGGAAAGCAAGTCACATAACCACTTAATAGCACCTTTTCTAGCTTGTTTCTGATAAATCAAATTGGTATGCTTTTTTACCATAATGGCCAATCTTTCAAGTATTTGGCTGATACAGTGTCTCAAATACTGGCACCATACTCATCATAGACCCTTCTCCAAATAGCAATTACAAAGGATTGTGGGATAGCATTTTGGTCTGCATCATTCTTATCCACAGTAAAATGCCATTGACAAAAATAAAAGCAAACAAAAACTATCCCACAATCCTTTGTGACTGCTATTTGGAAAAAGGTCTATTGTAAGAAGATGGAATTTAGACCAACAAGCTTAATTTGAAATATATTTACAAATGGAAATTATACCCAGGAGTTGACTTTTTCAACACCTGTGATAAATATTTTTATAGTATTAGATTTAAGGTTATCTTGAAGTCTGTTCATTGGAGAGTAAACATACCTCTATGGCTTCATAGACATGGACAGGATCTGGCAGGCCTTTGTAGAAGAACCCAAAATAGAAGTAAATACAGGCACCTGTATCATAAAGCTGGGTTACCCTGAAGATGAATACAAGTTAAATGATCAAAGAGGTTTACAGCAATCTTTTGAATAAAAGCAAGGAGTGGTCAACTCCTTACTATATCAGAAAAATAAAAGATGGAAGGCTTAGAAATTTTTTTGTAGATTAGTAACACATACTTATAAAATTTGGAAGTCATTTGGTGAAATATGGAGGGTGAGATGAAATTATGCTAAACATGTTACACTGCATCTTGAACTATATATTTGGGGGGGTTAAAAATGAATACTGCCATGGGCAACTAAGGTAAGGCAGTTGTCAGGAAACTTAGGAAAAAGAAAATTGTGAATTTGCAACCTTCATATTGTTAAATTATAACACTGCTGAGGTACACAAAAGGCACTGCTCCCACCCCAACCCCTTCCTCTTCCCCCAGTCAATCATACTGATCAGCTGAAGCTGCCACACCCTACTCCTCAACAAATGACCATGGTTTGCTTCAGAAATGCCAAGATACTTCTCTTACTTTTGAAAACTAACCTGCAAGTTAAATACGGTTCATTCTTTACCCCATGAGCTTTGCATTCTTGGCGGATCCTCTCCTTTACATTGCGACATAAATCGTGAACGCTAAAAAAAATCAGATCATGAGAAAAATGATACATCTACAGTAATACATTACACATGAAAACTTAAAAAATGTCCAGTCAAACTTGCACCTTAACCACATTTCTAAAGTTTACTGATTTTCCTCTACGATGATTAAGCGTTTCAGTTGGGATTTAATAAGTGACAAATACAAGTATTAAAGCTTTGGCAAGTTACTCATCTCTAGTTTAGTGTCATGATCCTCAGTTTACACTCAAGCAGTAACTGCATAGTAATGAAAGTCACAACTCCACAGCACATTTTACAACGACAAAATTGGGATTGGATTTAATTCTTTTACTTTTAGGTTTTTAAGAGACAGCCTTCCGGCCTTCTATGGCCCCAAAGTGCCCTAAAAGCAAGCTGTAAATGAAGTTTTGGCTACTGAACACATTTACTCAGGGGGAGTAGCCTTTGGCCCCAAACACTTCAGAACCCTGGCTAGTTTTAACCTATGTTACTAAAAATGCCAGTCTGCTGAAAACAGCTCTTTCCGAGCTTAGGAATATGTAAGAGATCAAATATAAAAATTATAATTACAAACAATTCATTGTTAACTTATTATCTATTCTATGTTAAAAGTATTAATTTTACCCACAAAGAACAATGCAGTTGAAACTTCATTGTACATGACACCACCAGGAGTTCTGACTCTATTCAGAGTAGTGACTCTCTTGACTGCATCTAAATGACCACAAATTGTTAAAGTACCCAAAGCCTAACAGTATTTACATATGCTAACAATTAACCTCTCTTCTGCCTCCACTAATTTTGCACTAAAAATCATAGGAACTAATGACTGCTGGGCATCTAAAATGATGTTAGTTTTCACATCCTGAATCTTTGTAGAACTAAAAGTAGAAGGTGACAAAACTCACCGGTCCCAAGGTACCGTAGTCTCAAATGATTCTGCAATACAGTGATGGTCAAGAGCAAGATCCTATATAGGAACAACAAAAAATAATCAGCATTTTTTTATGAATTCACAACAAATTACAACAAATTTATTGTTGATCAAAATAAAACACTGAAAGAAATCTGCACACTTATGAATGTGGGCATTTAAACATTTAACCATAGAAAAAGCCTACAGAACACAGGCAGTGTCTCTCACACATATCTGACTCCATACACCCATGGAAATCACTCATTTTGGTTAGACCTTTTAAGGCCAGCTGTGCAGGCTTCTTTAGAATATACGTAATGTTATGACATGGGATTGATGAAAACTGTTTCCAAAAGTGGACAAAAGCTGAAGCATTTGCGGCAATAAGACAAAAGTGGCCACTCTTTTTTGTTTTGTCTCCCTGATTGTTGACCTGACTTCTTACTGAATTTCCCTCACTCACCATCACCACCAAAAATCTATGTGAGTCTACATGTTTACAAATGGTATCACAGATGGATGGCAGAAGATTTGATAAGGCAAGCTTACACTGTCATCACAATGAAAAAGTAGATCTGACTCAGGCCTACCTCTTCTGATCTTTACTTTTCCTACTTTTGTGGTATCTCTTATGTTTTACCTGTTTAATTCTCCTTACTGCTTTATGTTCCCCAATAATTTTGTGGTAATGTTTTATTCTGTCTTTTTTCTCTAGTTTGCTCTTATATCAATTTTATATGTTTACTACTTTTCATACTTATTTGTTTTACTTTGTACCCACGGCCCCGTGATAGAACAGTAGCTTGGGAATGAACAGGTTACCCTGGGTAAAGAAAGTTTGTAAACAAAAAAAAATCTATTCTAATTCACCTCCTTTCTGGATGCAATTGACCCTGCATAAAAGCGTGAAAACCGTCATATATCCTTGTGCGTGCTCTATGACAATCAGTGTCTACAGTCACTGAAGCATGCATACACTTAGTGCAAGAGAAGTAAGGACAATTTTCTCTTATTTCTGTCTCTTCTATCAAAATATGCTGACTTTAACTAACACTTTGATTTTTCACAACATTCCCAGACTTCTGATTTTCCATCGTGGTTAAAAATCTATCCCCAAAAAGTTGAAGTCGATAAAAAAAAGTATGTTTTTCATTCAAAGGCAATTTACATTCTTATAATTTAAAATGAACTTCTGAATTTTCAACAATAAATTTTTCAACATTAGATTCCTTATTTCCTTCTGTAGTGGCTTTTCATGTGACACCAGTATATTTGATTGCCATGCGGTTGGACACTATGAAAAATTGTGATAAAATGAGCATTTGATGGGTAAAATATCCGATGAAAGAGAGATGTGCTTCGTGGTCCCATCATCAAAATTGTCTATATAATTAGCTGACTGACAAAACCTTAAAAAGAAGAAATTTGCATAAGAATATTTCCATGTGGAATTCTAGAACAGATGAAGTTGAAATCCTGTTATCTCAAGTCCTTGAGCAAATACTGCTCAAAATAGAACAAGCCAAGACTAAACATCATTGAAAGCAGGTAAAAGCCAAATGAATATATAACTTACCCTTAGGTAAGCAATTGCAAAAGTCAGCATATATCCTCTTTGGCCATTCTCCTCACCACCAGCTAAACCTCTGGACAAAAGTCAAATGATATGTTGTAACAAACAAAAAAATTCATACACAAACAAATCAGATGCCTTTAGGTGGCAAAAAAAAAAATCATAGCCTCACATGTTTATGTTTATAACTTCTGATGTTTGGAAAAAAAAATCATGCCTTCCACAGTAAGTGGCATAATTCTCTCCAGTGTGAATAAATTGCATGCTTTTTGAAAGGTAATCTGTAATTACATCTGTACATACACCTTTCATCATAATGTGCAAATTTAAACGAGCCATGTTCTTATTTTGACTAGGTTGGGGAATAACAATGATATAAATTTAATCATAATAATCCTGTCACACTGGATCTGACAAGAAAATTATACCGCTTTGTAAACTATGGCAGCATTCAAAATAAGTCATACTAATAAGCCAGTTCAGAGTTATAACTGCACATGTCAGGTCATAGGTCATACAGGTATAGTAGAGTAAACATTCTACGCAGCAGCAACACTTCGGTACGTCATTGCTGTGGTAAATGAAGCCTTGAAGCAAATTGACTTGACTTCAGCAAATAGTATTGCCGAGGCGATAAAATGTGGGACACAGGGGCTTACTGGGAATGAAAATTAAAGTTACACTTTAAAGTTTTTACAGTAAATCTTGATTTAAACCTTGCGTTATGATCATTATTTATGAACCGAAACTCACTCAGTCTGTAGTGCCGGCGACTACCGGGAACGAATAGCTAAGCCTTCTCGCTAACCATACGCAATTGAGGAAAATCGTTTACAAAATTAATTATGCCAATACTGGAAGAAGCCTTTCAATCCCCTCCGTCAGATATCTTACACATGTGACATCTCAAGATCACCTTTATCAACCAATTAATGTTATTTTACGCAAGAAACAAACTGTTTTTAAAAGTTATCGAATCGTAAAACTACCAAGACACAAGCAGTGTGATCATAACACAAACTCAATGGGGACTTCAATGCAAGAATACACACAAAATTTGTATTGACCGTTTCTCGAGTTGTGATTGGCTGGTTAGCTACACCCAGTTCCGCGAAACATGTTTCAGTTGGTCGGTACTTTGAGTCGGCCATTGCATGCTAAAATGCAGTTAGCATTTCTCTGTATATCAGATTCTCTACGTACGTAAGGTATCATCATGCTAAAACAAAAAGTTTTGAATATTTGCATGTGAGGTATGGCTGCTGGTCAAGTTGTGAATAGGCTAAGCGATCACTGTTCCTTGCATGTCTTCACGGTGGCTACCTAGTTGACGTGCCGAATAGGCCCCACCTTCACTCGTGATCCTGTAAAATTTTCTGCGTTTACCATTATTGCTAATATTCGTTGACCATGCCAAGGTAGAGTGTATTTCTAGCGAAGTAAATCCGTTTTACTTCGGCAATTTTTTGTCGTAGCCAATTTCTTATTCGCGAGGGCTGCTCACAGACTGTGGAGTATTGTATACCGTAGTAACGTGAACTGTGTAAGTTAGTGCAGTAGGGACTAAGTATTTGCTTTCAGAGTACCCTTATGACCTTTGACCTGTTAGATGTCGCTGCAACTCTGAACTGGCTTATTACTGCAAACACAAACATCTTTTTCAATCTTCCTATTCTCTTCAATGCTTGATCATGTACTGACTAACATACAAGCAAAGTGAGACTGTTTCCATGAGATTTATATCCAAAGGAGATGTGAATTCAACTTCAAATTTTTGTACCATGAGATAAGATGTTTCAACAGAAGCATATTTCTATTAGAAAATCAACATGGAATCCCACGAAGAAGAATGTAAGACATAGCCTACCAGACTGCAGATAAAAAATTGAAGTAAAAAAGTAAACTTACCCAAACTGAGATGCAATTTTATAAACTCGTTTTTCCTGAGCAGCAACTTCCTGAAACAAATGAATCAGCAAAGAAATAGTGTGAATGTTATTTGACACTCTGTAAGTGTATGTGAGCAAATCTCTGCCCATGAAGATGGGCACAACAATTTGGCTGACCATGGATTCAAGATGAGAAGGCCTATTTGTTGATATTACTTAACCATGTACTTTGAATGAACTGTCTCTTCAAAAGTGGTCAACCACTGTTTAGCAACTTTCTCTTAAATTATTAATATTTTCATTTTCACTGATCCTTGTTTGAATCAAATTTGCATTTAAATTATCTATTGAGTTCAATTTTGCCAAACTCTTTTGTAAAATCTACAACATTATCCCCAAAATATTTGTTGACTTGTGTCTCCCTCCCCCCCTTCACAACCTTGCCCTTCTAGTGAAGATCACAAATGCATTAAAGTAGAAAAATATACTAATTTAACAATCTTCTATAAATATGAACCATTTCTGTTACTGTTTATCTCTATATGAATCTTCAGAGATATAAAGGTGACATAATTTGAGGTAGTGTATGTAAGTGAAACAGGCTTGTCTTGTGACTACAAAAGCATCAGAATGACTACAAGCATATGATCTCTATTTAGAAGGATGAGCACAATACCTTAGCTGGGAGGACAAGTATACAATTTGGCGTCATATTGGTGGTAACATCTATCTTTCAAAATCCATGTGGAACAGTACAGGTATGACTAGATATCCAAATTAAAAGGTATGGGTTTGGTCAAGATAATGCACTCCCATTGTGGATTCAAGGAATTTCCCACCACCCTTCATCATGCCCACGCAAACACTCTGCCCCTACAAATTGGCGAGTGCTACTGACTCGCATACACTTCCACTCAAAATTCCAGGATATAATACCAACAAGGCAGTACAAAGAACTTAGGAAACTACGAAGCTGTCATTTCGTTTTCTAACTTCAGCCATTTTATCAGTACTGATGGTTGAAAAACTTGATACCTTGAGGAAAATTTTTACCATCAAAAGGGACTGTTGCCATTGGAATACCTTTGCTTTTTGAAGCTCAACTACTACATAGCATTCAAGTTATATTTACAAATGAAAACATTATGTAAAGATACTTGTCAAAATAAAAAAAAAAAGACGAAAAAAGACGTTTTCCAATCTCTGCGTTTAAGACTTACCTCTTGAGTTCCCTCACAGAGAAGAGTTAAAATTGCAAGTTGATCCAAGTCATAACCTTTCAACTGTGGAAAAGCAATTCAACAGGTGAACATAATGGGCTATAGGAATATAGTAGAGAACACAGTGGAAACGCAGCGCAAAGCGTCACATTTACGACTGCACATTACAACCACTCACAAATGAAACCTACGATGATTACAAAGACACACAGAATGATTCAATGCCTTTCATTTACATTTAACATGATACTGTCACAAAGCTACATGATGACTGAAATTAATGCCACCTGGTCATGAGCAAATATTTTGTGACCTAATAAAATTCCTTTGTTTACACAACACGGAGAGCTTTATAACTGTTACTATACTGTTATGACAACAAACCATGAATGTCTATCTCAAAAGCTTAGACTTTGACAAGTGGTTACAAGCTGTAAAATCAGAATGTGTTGTCTCATAAGAATTTCAAAAACATGACACCAAGGGCTTAAAGTTACACCCCCACTCCCCTCTGCCCTCATAGATTATCTTTAATGCTGCATATGTCATGCAACCTTTTACCAACTTACTTTCCAAGAAATACCACAATCACCGTGGGAAAAAAAAAACATAAGTAAAGCTAGCTCACTCTTGTTAAATAGAATTTCTTGAGACTATCCACCAATGAGGCCCACATTGAAGATGGGGGTGGTCGGAGAGAAGCACCAAATTTAAATTGGGCATTGTCCATCAGTCTAATAGAAGCAGGGGCACACCTCTATGAAAAATAAAAACATAAGTAAGGAGACTGAGCCAGATTTTTGTTAACATAGGAAGCATATACATACACACAGTTACATACGCGCATGAACAAATCAACGAACAGATGTGTTTACAAGTACTGTCAGCAGGAGTCAATTAGTAATGAAGCAAACCTCATCATGCAACTGAAGCAATCATAATTTTTATGGAAATACAAGTGTTACTTTGAGAAGAGAAAACTTGATGAGGTGCTCCTGCCCCCCTCCATTCCATTCTTTTACATATTAGGATGCCATGTTTTTACAAAGTTTCTCAGACAAACATATCAACAAATTTTAACAGTTATGCTTCACTGATCATGAACTGTCCTTAACTGCATCACTGATCATGAACTGTCCTTAACTGCAGTTAAGTACTGAACAATATGAAACAGTTTCTGCTTCTAAAGGAAATGAACCTTATGGTATTCAGTTCTTGCTTCCTGACTCCAGTTTCTATATTAGTAATCTTGTTAAACCTCCAGTGAAGGGGTGGCTAATATGTGAATCTAACTAAAGGTACTTTGGTGCAAAGCATACAAAGGTAAGTCTATTGCAAAATGTCTCCCATACCGTCAGAACTGGAACACCACAAGCCTTGTGAGTTGCATCTAATAATTTACTTTTTCTCTCCCATTTTTGGCACCAATCCAAAATATTTTGACAACCATTTAAGGAGCCATTACCCATTGTTTAAATAAATAATTAGGAGCTGACCAATAAGTTCTGCATGAAAGGAAATCAACATCACTGTGCTTAAACTTTCTTGATGAATCTAATTTCTAAGTCAATCCAAGAGCTGGAAAACTGTCTTCCAGCTCACCTGGTCAGTCATAGTCACCCTTCAATGTAGGAGTAGCTAATATGTGATTCCATCTAAACGAAGAAACACCACTGCTTGGTGCATAGCATTGACAGTCTTTCACAAAACGCGTCCAAGACTGCCTGAACTGGCATTTTACAAGCCTTGTGAGTTGCATCGAACAATTTCCTTTTTTGTTGTTCTATTTTTGGCCACCTTCCAAAATATTTTGGCAATCATAAATAAACAAAACGTATGTAATTCCTTCCCTGACAAACAGGGAAGTGCACAGGAAATGTAAAACTCAATGCACTTGATGTACCAACAACAGGGACATTTGCAATGCTCATTCACATATATCCACCCAGTGCCATACTAGTTTTGAAATTGCAGTTTAAATTCTATCCATTAATCATTAGTCAATTTATGGTCTCACATTTATACTTGTTTCTTAAAAGAAGTCTTAAAGCTTTAACTTAGGTTTAATATGTCTGGAGGGTACTTTAAGAGTTTTAGTTGTGAAATTTGCATTCAATTTATAGCTGTGGCTCTCAAGATATTAGCAGATAAGTTATCGCATTTTGACCTGAAAGTGAACTTGAAGCAACTGCAAGTGACATGATAACCCCACATTAAATAATCGACACTGTTTTGCTTTCCTACACTTAAAACCTTATTTTCTCCTTCAGTCTCATGATTTCATAGTATGAATGCATGAGAGGCATGGGAATTTTGCAAACTTAACACTCCCCAGGAGAAACTCATGTCCCTTTCAATTTCAAGGTCAGAAAAATAAACTAAAACAAAAAACAAAGAGAACAAAGCAGTTAACCAAACTGAGGAAATGACATCATTCCTGCTTGCTTTGAGTTCACCTTAGCTTAGAAATTTAGTAACTTCACCTGCTAATATCTTGATACACACAAATCAAAATTGAATGAAGACTTCACCAGGATGTATAAATATTGTTCCTCTTTCACACATCAAAACTAATCTTTTGCTTTAACCAACATTATTTCCCTTAAAATGCTCAAGGCAGACACTTGCATGGTTTTCAATCTTGAATGCGAGGTTTAGCACTGTGAAACTGGCACATTCAAACCCAGTGCTGTCTGACAGACTTGCTACCTTATAAGCAACAAGTGGTGTCTTGGCAAACATGATCATGTATTCTTGAGTCTTCTACATCCCAAAGTTTCCTTAATATTTACCTGTCTTGCTACTTCGCGCATAAAATTGACACCATCGTCAAAATTGGAGAATACTACAGAGCCATATGTCCTGCATGGTGGGATTGGTCTCACTCTTAACGTTACTTCAGTAATGACTCCAAGAATCCCTGTCAAAACAATTCAGAAAATAAATCTTAAAAAAAAAAAACACACAAGTTACCTTCAGAACCCAAAGGAAGTTGTTTTTGGAATATGCACTGAACATCCAACACTAGGTTTTATCAACTTTTTTCATAAACTTACTTCTGGAAATGGTGAGCAAAACAGACAGACCGTATTAGCTTAAGTCGGTGACAACTTTCAAATTCAAGAACTTGGTTATCTGTTTTTCACTAATGAACTGAGAACAGATCAAATCTTTACAGAATACAGACTGCATGTTGCACAGATCCGGCCTTTGAACACACTTGATGGTGAATATACCATTATTTTAAAAAGAAATGGTAATTGGTTTTCTCAAAAATGACTGAAATGGGGATATTTTTATGTTTTTGTTGAAAGAAAATTTACCTTCAGACCCAAGTATCAAATGATGAACATCAGGACCTGTCGACATCCTTGGTACCTGAATATTAATCAAAAATTTGAAAATTTTCAAATCAATTATTAAACTTAAAAATAATATGTCAACTGGGCCAATAAAAAGCAATGTTTACGAACAAATAAACTTATATTACAGTTTGCAAGAAAATCAGGTGGCATTACACTTAAGTAAAATAACATACTATTTGTGGCATGGATCTTACCTGGCAATTTTTCTCCATTACACCTTTCGGGGTTACCATTTTGACATGAACCAGCTAAATGAAATTAAAAGAAAATTACACAATCAAACTATGATGACTAATACCCATATTTATGATCAATTCTATAATTTTTATAATTTAAAGTCACCTTCTGCAAGACTGTCATGAACAACAAAATGCACTCCAATTTGTTAATCGGAAGGAATGTTAGGCAAACGAAATCTTTTATATTTTGATCTTTGTATCCCCTACGTTCCTCCTTCATCCTAAGCAACAACGACACTGTTCATTGAGCCATTTATAAAGCTATCATTTTTTAGCTACCCCACACATGACACTGTCACAAATTTATAAATATGTGTAGAGATATAATGTCAAGTCACCAGGCTTGCTTCAACTTGATTATGAACCTTTGATGTAACTTTTTCAAATCCTTATACAGATAATCACATAAATCAAGGATTTCAAACACACACTTGCTATCATAAACTTCTGTCCACAAAACTGATTTTAACAGAGAAGAAAAATTCAAGCACACATGTATTTTGAGGAAAAGTCTGTTCACATTTCCTCAAATTTCTTGCATAAGCAGTAACATAATACGTAGTATTATTATGCTTAGCAAGAAATGTAACGTAAGCAATAGCAACTAGAGATAAAGCTTATATACTAGGAATCTGGATCCATCCTTTTTGACATAATGTATTGAGATAATCTTCTTTTTTTAAATTTATTATTAAATTTTGTAGCATAAGAAAAAGCTTATATACTAGGAATCTGGATCCATCCTTTTTGACATCATGTATTGAGATAATCTTCTTTTTTTAAACTTATAATTAAATTTTGTAGCATGTTTCATTTCAGTTAAGAGTTCAAGAGCTCACACACTCTTTAAAAACTGGTGATTCGAAATAGGTCCACAGGATAAAGAATTCATCGACTATGGTTACACAACAACTGAAGAATGTATGATATTATGTTGACAGCTTTCGCTTACCATGTCTTCAATGTTTCCATACACGTTCTTCTTCATCCCTGATGCTCTGGTAGCTATCCATCCTCCCAGAGAACTGAATTCACAAGAGTCTGGTTCATGCCCTGTGCATAAACCATACTTAGCCAGCTAAATGAAAGGAAAGTTAAAGTAAAGGGTTACTAACTAGACAGCAACATGAACAGAATATAACAACCTAGGGTAGAGCTTGAAACAGCTATTTAACTTAACCAGGACCAGAAAACTTCCCAGTGGACAATCCCACCTAGACGGATTCAAATCATGACAAAATTGTCCCGTACAACTTCCCCCATTGGGAAATTTGAAAATGTCTTGCTTGGAAACTAGCAAGAGTGGGAACAGTTGGAGGTGTGAATTGTCTTAGTGAGAATCTTTCCAACAGTTGTCCAGAGAGAAGTAAGGCAGGAACCCTGAGTTGTCACAATGACATGTGCCAAATCTCATCACAACATACCAATGTGAGACACCATAACAGATCAAGCATTATGTCTGCAAAAATCCAAAATAGTTTTCAGTACTGTGGTAAACTGCACATTCAAATCTGTCTTCTGACAACAACAAAAAAAAAAAAAATAGCTAAATGACTTTCTGTACCTTTCTGAACTTGGTTTCAAATCACCTTATTTTCAGGAATTAACACAACAAGACAATTAATTAGACAACAGCTCATTGCATACAGCCAAACACATTTATAACACTGAATATGTTGCAATGCAACACTTATTATTCCTGTCTTAGTCCAATTCCTATTGATTTTTATTGAGTACTGCCTTTCAAAATTGATTTACCTTTTCCTCAAGGTCGACACCAACAATTCCTGCTTCTATATGAGCTGTCATGTTCTTCTCATCAATCCACAGAACTTTATTCTGTTATAAAATGCAGGAAATGGAAAAAAGAATAATAAATATAATAATCACTTCTCCATAATTTTATGGTAGAACATTTTCTTTCATACAACAACAGAGATGTATTGATAAGCAATGAAATATGGCTCAACATACCATCTGTGACATGTCTAATGAGACTATCATACGAGTTTCTTCTTTGGGACATTCCAGACCATTTGTTACACTAGTACCACCTGAAAAGAGGAATAAAGAATATGTAGTCAGATTTTTGTGCTATCCTATTCTAATGTGGCACTAAACTTTCTCCACCAACCTACCTAACTACTTACTACTTGGCAAACAATTCTCTTTACACTAAATGACACACCACTTGTTTACTTTGAATCAGGGTTGGCATGGGCCCAAATATTTTGGGGTCTACTGGACACCAAAAACACCCTCTTCCCCAAATTTCTGGGTACAAGCAGAAAATTTCCTGAATCTTACTGTCACAGTTTACCCATCTTTGATGCAATGTTTAGCAGATATTCTTGTGGCAAAAACTGTTGCATTCAATTGGATGAATAGCTGAGACTAACTTTTTGCATCCAAATCACTGAAAGAAGTACCATGATTACGGAAACGTAATCCAGTGCCAGCAGGCATTCAAGATATTCCTGATTATCATACAACTCTGTGACTACTTTATACATTTTTCTCTGGGATGCCTTGATGACCAAGGCTGACACACAGTCTCTAGTACACATGAATCAATGTAACATGAACATGACAAATAATGTTAACCTGGAACTGGAAATTTTCTTACATCCAAACTGATACTTGCCTCCAAAGGGAATGATGCAAACATTATGTCTGTCAGCTGCTTCAACTATCTTAACCACATCTTTGTGACAACCTGATGACGAAACGCGAATAAAAGTGTTCTTTCACATGTTACTATTTAGAAAGACAGTAAAGGTGCCCCAAGTGGAATGAAGTAGTCAATTCACAATACACAGTAATAATTTTTTCAGTAGAGAAAGCTGAATGTATTTAAATCTTACTTCAAAGCAGCCCCCTTTCAAAAAAGAAAAAAAAAAGAAAAACAAAAAGAAAGATGTTTGTCCTCACATGCCTCTTAAACATGGTGGGGTCAGTCAGTCAGCAATTTTTATTGAGGCTTACACATGGCAATGGAACTAAACCTATATCAGTGTGAGAGAAACAGAACTTGAAGAAAGTTATTTAGGCCTAGGCTTTTACATAAGCCATCCATTCTGACAATGTTGACTTGATTATGATACTTCCACAGCCAAAAAAAACCTATGTTTTCTTGCTTAATGGATAAAGCAAATGTGATACACTGTTTGGTTGAAGATTCTTGTAAAAAGAAAAACATCCCTTAATCCCTCCTCATACTAGTGCTGTGGCCAGAAAGATACCTCTCCCACTCCCCCACCTTCTCCCCCTCCCCCCACTACAAAAAGGAAAAGAATATTTTAATACTGTGGCTAGAGAGTATTGCAGCAGATTTAAATTGACTCCTTTCAATGGATACTCTTTTCGACTGCAAGGTGCTTTTAATTAGTGACTGAATTCTATACATCACACCATAAACAATATCTCCTTGTAGCAATTCACATCAGTTGATACAATGATAGAGAAATATTAATTTTACAATAGAAAATCTGAAATCTATTTACATTGAGTCCAAACATAACACTGACAGTGAACACACTCCATTTTTCACAATTGCTGTCATTTTAAAGTGTCAATGCCAGCACATTCACATTTGGTATTTTCAACACAAAAATATGCCCAATTTGACTAACTGTATCATAGAAAATATCACATCCTTGATTCAACTAACTCAAGCATAGCCTGCGGAGCAGACTCTGTAGCAGCCTTTTGAAGATGGTGCTCTCTCAGAAATCATAATACACCACCTGTATATATTCTATACAGAGTCTGCAAACCTTCGTCCAGTTTTCATTTACGCGAATCCCCAAAATGCGGGATAAATTATTATTCATAAGAAGGTCACATGGTGTTCACGGTACTGACTATTCATGCATATCAACGGCCTGCCTGCGACGATGCACATACGAATACATCTGAAGATCGGTGACATCTTACAAAGGTACGTTATTATCATGTATGGGCTAAAAATCGAGCTCATCCTTGCAGTGGAAAGTCAAGCCTAACGTTAGGAGTCAACAGTGGCCTGTATATAGGACCTCGCATGGACAAGACGACAACGTTCCTTGCTAGCTGTATATGCATAGATGTACACGGTAACAGCTAAGCCAGTGACTATACAGTAATAGCCGTACTGCACTGCATAACGTGTATACAAGTGTCTGCTGTAGCGAAGCAACCGGTCGCTCGTGCTGACTCCACCCCTTACCAACGCTGATGACGTGTGCATTAGTTATCATGAAGTTATTTTTGTCTCGGAAATGAGATTGGCTAGAAAGTTGGCAGGCTATTGTATTGTATTAAACTTCGTCTATATACTGTACATTAACATAAGAGTAAGCAAATACTAAGAAATGTACTTGTAGATGATGAAACTCAGCAATAGCCTGCTTACAGCAGGCTAGCTCAAGCAAGACAACTCCTTACAAAACATCACTTTACAACCTGAACATAATGTATCTCATGCATAAACATTTTCAGTAGTTCGCTAAAAGATGGTGGTAGAATACCTGGCCAAATGACAATATCTGGGATCCTGGCAAATAATCCCGTCCTCAGCGTAAAAATTTCCTGCAAAGTATGACCTGTCAAGGAAAGAAGTTGAAAACACCACATGAGCACAAAATACCCTTCCAAAAATAAGTTATAAAACAATACAACCTAATTTAAATACCAATATTTGATTTTATTTTGAAAAAAACAAACACCATTACATTGAAAATTCTAAAACATTGCATCAGTTCCCTATAAAATTTGCATATGCTGCCAAGATTCCTATGAAACTGTAGAAAAGTTTGAAACTTGGGTGCTGCCACTCCCTTTCCATGGGCTCATTAAGTCTAAAGGGGCTACACTTCAATAGTTCTCCTGGACATCTAAGTGTTGTAATCTTTACCGAGCTAATACAGTAAAGGATTTCACAGCTAGCACCGTCACATGAACCATTTGTATCACCTTGTCTGACCCATCTTCCTAAATTTCCAGGCTTTTTCATGCCTTTTTCATCAGCATTTCAGGTTTTCATGGTCTAGAACTAGATTCTGACTTGTGCATAAATGTAAAAATTACCCTCTGTCTACCAAAAGGAAATTTCTCATCAAGAAAAGGCTATTAAAAAACAAAACGAATGTCTTTCAAAAGCCAACGAAAGATGATAAAGTGAAAGGATACATGATAAACAACTGACCCTTTCTTTAAATTCAAGAGTATTCTTATACATGTACATCTTAGAGTAACTAACCATGAGCTCTGAATAACCTGTCTTGGCCATCTAGTGAAAAGCTGATACCAGAGTGATGAATTTCCCTGAAAAATTCATCATGTGTTACCGGCTTTGGCAAAGACTCCGATGGAATCTCTGGCTGTAAGAGAAAAGAAAACTTTCTTTTGGAATACAAGATTTACCATAAGTTGCAATGTTAACTACTGGTATGGATGACTGATGGTACCAGTACAGTAACTGCATGTGTCAGTCTCAATGAGAGGTAGCACTAGCACTAGTAATTTATGATCTACAGTTCTGATGTTACCAGTTAAAAAACATAAATTTATGTTATCTACAGCATTTTTGCTCAACCCGGGGTCCATGCACTACTTCAGTTAGTGAAAAATGTTTTGGGAGTCTTTGAAGGCAGACAGATGGAGGGAGGGGGGTGGTGGAACAAAAAGAAACCGAAATGCAGAAATTTGACTCTCCGTAGGAAATAAGCATTGCTGTCTGGGAGAGGGGGGTGGGGGTCCAAAGACCATTTTGGGAACATCTTTAATTACTAATCTGACAGTAGTACTTATTGTGTCAGCATGCCAATACTTGCAATTTTCTTCAAAGTAACCATCTTTTTTCTGACCCAAGGAAAAGCTTGCTTTAACTCGAAGGTCCCATAAGGAACAGCTTGAAATCAACAGCAATAACATCAATTACATTTGATTACTCATGTGTTATTTTACGAGTCATTCAATTGGGTGGTGTTCACATACTCTAGCTTCTGATTAACGACTAAGCTATCATACCTGAGACGGTAGCTTATCTTCTACACGGAACCCTTCGATGGACTCGGCAAAGCCACGCAAGTGGGGGAGCATACCACTCAGGAGATACCTGGGGGAAATAAAGTATAGCACATGACAACTAGGTACACTTCACTTGAAAAGGAATACCGTACCCTGCAGTAGGCCTAAGAAATAAGCAATGGCACGCTCATACATGGGGAACCAGAATGCAAAAATGCATTGAGGTTTCGATGATATATGTTCTATTCCAAATAATGCCATGATGTCCCATATCTTTCAGTCTCTGGTCAAGTGCTATCTTAACATGTTGGAAAAATACAGTTTTGTATTCCTATTTAGTCTTGAGAATTCTTGGGAAATTTTGCTTTTTTTACTTCTGGTGACCCCAGATGACCTTTGACCTCCACCAAAAACAATAGGGTCCATCTTTTCACCATAACACATCCACATACTAAGTATAAAATCTATCCAAGCTTTCTCCCTTGAGAAATTGTGTTAACAAGGTTTTCAGTGTTTGACCCCTGGTGACCCGAGATGACCTTTCAACTCCACCAAAAACAATGGGGTACATCTTCTCGCTATAACACATCAATTTACCAAGTATGAAATCTATTCAAGCTTCCTACCTGGAGATATCGTCTTGACAAGGTTTTCAGACATTGACCTCTGGTGACCCCAGATGACCTTTGACCTCCACTAAAAACAATAGGATTCATCTTCTCACTATAATGCATTTACATACTACGTATGAAAATCTATCTAAGCTTCCTACCTGGAGATATCGTGTTAACAAGATTTTCAGAGTTTAACCCCCGTGACCCCAAATGAACTTTGACCTCCACCAAAAATGATAGGGTCCTTCCTCTTACTATAACACATCTACATACAAAGTATGAAACTTATTCAAGCTTCCTACCTTGAGATATTGTGTTAACCAGGTTTTCAGGGTTTCAACCCGGTGACCCCAGATGGCCTTTGAACCCCACCAAAAATAATAGGGTTCTTTCTCTACCTATGAGGCATCTACAAACAAAGTATGAAATTTATCCAAGGTTCCTACCTGGAGATATCAGTTTAACAAGGTTTTCAGGGTCTGACCCCTGGTGACCCCAAATGACCTTTGACCTCCACCAAAAAATAGGGCTCTTCCTCTTACCATAACGCATTTACATACAAAGTATGAAATTCATCCAAGCTTTGTAACTCAAGATATTGTGTTAACAAGATTTTCAGGGTTTGACCCCCAGTGACCCCAGATGACCTTTCACCTCCACCAAAAATAATAGGGTTCTTCCTCTTACCATAACGCATCTACATACAAAGTATGAAATTCATCCAGGCTTCCTACCTCGAGATATTGTGTTAACAAGGTTTTCAAAGTTTGACCCCCGGTGATCCAAGGTGACCTTTGACCCCCGACAAAAACAATAGGGTTCTTCCTCTCAATATAGGGCATCTATGTACCAAATTTGAGAACTGTCAGAGTTTCCCTTCTTGAGATATCGTGTTAACAAAGTTTTCAGGGTATGACCCCTGTTGACCCCAGGTGACCTTTCACCTCCACCAAAAATGATAGGGTTCTTCCTCATACCATAACGCATCTACATACAAAGTATGAAATTCATCCAAGCTTCCTACCTCAAGATATTGTGTTAACAAGGTTTTCAGAGTTTGACCCCCGGTGACCCCAGGTGACCTTTGACCCCACCAAAAACAATAGGGTTCTTTCTCTCAATATGGGGCATCTATGTACCAAGTTTGAGAACTGTCAGAGTTTCCCTTCTTGAGATATCGTGTTAACAAAGTTTTCAGGGTATGACCCCCGGTGACCCCAGATGACCGTTCACCTCCACCAAAAATGATAGGGTTCTTCCTCATACCGTAATGCATCTACATACAAAGTATGAAATTCATCCAAGCTTCCTACCTCAAGATTTTGTGTCAACAAGGTTTTTAGAGTTTGGCCCCCGGTGACCTCAGGTGACCTTTGACCCCCACCAAAAATGATAGGGTTCTTCCTCATACCATAATGCATCTACATACAAAGTATGAAATTCATCCAAGCTTCCTACCTCAAGATATTGTGTTAACAAGGTTTTCAGAGTTTGACCCCCGGTGACCCCAGGTGACCTTTGACCCACCAAAAACAATAGGGTTCTTTTTCTCAATATGGGGCATCTATGTACCAAGTTTGAGAACTGTCAGAGCTTCCCTTCTTGAGATATTGTGTTAACAAAGTTTTCAGGGTTTGACCCCCGGTGACCTTTCACCTTCACCAAAAGTGATAGGGTTCTTCCTCATACCATAACGCATCTACATACAAAGTATGAAATTCATCCAAGCTTCCTACCTCAAGATATTGTGTTAACAAGGTTTTCAGAGTTTGACCCCCGGTGACCCCAGGTGACCTTTGACCCCCACCAAAAACAATAGGGTTCTTCCTCTCAATATGGGGCACCTATGTACCAAGTTTGAGAACTGTCAGAGTTTCCCTTATTGAGATATTGTGTTAACAAAGTTTTCAGGGTTTGACCCCCGGTGACCCCAGATGACCTTTCACCTCCACCAAAAATGATAAGGTTCTTCCTCATACCATAACGCATCTACATACAAAGTATGAAATTCATCCAAGCTTCCTACCTCAAGATATTGTGTTAACAAGGTTTTCAGAGTTTGACCCCCGGTGACCCCAGGTGACCTTTGACCCCCACCAAAAACAATAGGGTTCTTCCTCTCAATATGGGGCATCTATGTACCAAGTTTGAGAACTGTCAGAGTTTCCCTTCTTGAGATATCGTGTTAACGAGCAAAGTGTCACAAACACGCACACATACACACAGTTGTGTTTTTACACACTACTGAGGACCTCATTGTTTTCTCCATTGTGTTTTCTTCCTTAACCCTAACCTTAACAATAGACTCTCTATTGTTATACTACCGAGGACTTGAGAAATCTATTGAATTCACTACCGAGGACCTGGAAATCCATTGTTTAGGTCCTCAGTTTTACCTAAAGACAAAACCACACACACACACATACACACACACACGCACACCCACACATACATACACACACACGCCATCATGAATGCATAGGTTTCTCTTATCATCGAAACCAAAAATGAAACTTTGTAAGCCAGATTTAATTTATAAAACATTTTTTACTGGCTTCTTAAATGTAATACCTTCTTTATAATATCCTTGATAATAAGAACCGCTGTTCATCACTCATTGAAAGTCCATACCCTAGCTACAGTACCTGCATGCTGCTTCACAGGGGTAGTCCACTCTACCCCTCTTTTAATATCCCTTACACTACCACTCATTTGCCCTCTTCAGATTTTTGATGATGTGATCCACTGTTCTTTACTCATTATAAGTCCATACTCTAGCTACCTGCATGCTGCTTCAGAGGGGTACAGCAGCCTGCTCTAGCCCACTCTGCCCCTCTTTCTCCTCTTACACTGCCACTCTTCTGCACCCTTCAGATCTTTGATACTGTAATGTGATCTACTGTTCATAATCATAAAGAGTCCATATATACCCTAGCATTGGAACATGCATGCCGCTTCACAGGGGCAGCCCACTGGCCCCACTCTGCTTGTCTCTCTTCCCTTACACTTCCACTCTTCAGCCTAACCTGCCCCATTCTTCATGCTTTGAAAATCTGTCACGACAAGTATAGTGTCTTGTGCAAACACTGAAAGGTAATGTTTGTTATGGCTGTTAATGATCAACCACAGGTTGTCATGTAATTACTGTTGAAAGAACCAACGCCATGTTTGCTGTGCATTCTTCAAATGTACGAGCAAGGTCTTTCACATACATGTGCATATGAGCCCTGTTCTTTATTTTCCACTATACTCTCTTCTTTATGGTAATGCTAGGGATCTGAAAGCATAACTTATGGCATTCATTTCATTACATAACTTGTGTCAAAATTTCAAACATTTTGCTAGTGTGGTGTTTAATTAGTGACACTACACTTTGGACAAGTACTACACATGCTTTGAACCTTTCATTATGGTAACCTAAACAGTAGTGGATCCAGGGACCAATTAACCCCCCACCCCCCTTTATGGATTTTAATGCCATTGACACAGTACCTAACAGTTCTGACAATTTAGTATGCAGCCTCGTTGGCCTTGGGTCCCTTCAAACCCTTTGAGAAATCCTGGATCCCCAACTGCTAACCCTCTACTAATGAGAATTACAGGTATAGTCTTCATAGCTAGCTGTACTGTCATGTCTCTCCATTTATCAGTGACATACCTACAGTAGCTTAAATATGTGAAGCTAGGGTGAGTGAGAAAGCTATTACTCCGATCTGCAGGATACAGTGTGTTCTGCTACAGTCATACCACACTGTAGTTAATTTGATGAATGAATTTACTATCCTCCAATCATTCATCATCAAAAAAGTTTATTTTCCAAAAGCATGTCAACTTCTCAGTTTTTGACATGCTTTCATGAAAAATTCCTTTCAACCGCCAAAATTCCCTCAACATAACCAAATTTCCTAGCAAGGAGCTTCTTAAAATTCCCAAGTTTTTTTCAAACTCAGATGTAACTGATACACCCTTCTTCCATATTAAAACTATTGTGCTACAGAAAGTATGATTGTTCCTTGCAATAAATCAGGCATACACACCAGATCATACTGTGCTTGTATTAAACTTGAAATACCCACCATACTGTGCGTGAGGCACAATGGCACTTAAGCACATGTTGAGACATCTTTTCCACTATTTCTTGTCCTGATAACAGGTCAACAAACATATCCTTCAAGGTTATTAGAAGGTATCTTTTTATCATCCTTGAAATTTGATCAGAGATGTTCAGGTGCCTGGGCACAATCACTTAAGTTTCAACATTTACCACAATAAAAATCAATCACTTCTTAGTACCTGGAACCATAAAGAGTGAGGCAACTGAGTGGAATCCTCCTGGTGGAAGAAAACTAGGTCAATTTTTTTGAGCTTGGAGTATTAATCTCTTCTGACAACATTGCATGACATGTCTAATCTCTCCAGCACAATAGCAGAAGCTATCCAAGACCTCAAAATATGCAACAAACGGCCTTCTACAAACAACCCCTGATGTAAGCCACCCTTATTCACACCCCCCTCCCCCCCCCCGGCCTCAAATTCTTTTCTTCAGACTTCAGATTCCTGCAAGACTCTCAGTTTGACTTCTGCGACCCCAAAATGACCTTTGACCTTTACCAAAAACATACATCTTTTCAATATAATGTAGACATCACAAGCACATAGATACACACACCATAATCTGGTTTCCATTCTGAATTAGGAAAATTTAAATACTCGCTAAGAACTTACCTGGTGCCTTTAAATGATCCAACTCCATCACCATCAAACTCAAACTTTGAATCTCTGAATCCCCAGCCATTCCACTTGAGCACTTCTTGCCTGAAAGACAATATAATTACGCAAATAGTAAACTATGGCACATTTCTGTCAAACATTACTGTTTCAGATGCTTTTACAACATCTTCTCTTTTTGTCATGTATTGTTCATGCAGCCATGTTGGAGGCAATGGAGAGAAGCTTGGTCTTTTTGTAAACTACACTTGAAGCAAAAATAGTGCACTGACATGCTCTGTTGTACACATACCATTGTCACCACTGCTTGAATTGGATGGAATGGTCTCTCTGTGTAAACCTGTTCAATGGCCCCTAGCTTGCTCATGATTCCAAAATGTCAGCTTTTTTTGTTGCCATTTAGAAATGTGGTACAGCAGAGTGTTTTTACTGTGTACTGTACTGTAGTTACGTAAACTAAGAATTGGTGCAGAGTGCCAGTCACTGACGAAAGTTTGCAGTACAATAGAAAATACTGGTCAATGTTAGGTTTGAAGGCCCTTCCTAGTGATGAGGCTGACTTCCCTGGCCATGGCCTCAAGGGGAACTGCCTTTGCCTGGTGCGCTCATTGAGGCTATAACATGAATAGTTGAAAATTTCATTAAAATTTCCTTAAGCTTACAGTACAATTCGTCTACAGCATTTTTAATCATATCAGTATTACTGTATGGTTTATAAAACTGGCCCAACCCTCTGCTTCAGAGGGTGGCCTTGTCCTTAAGAACTGTGCCCTAGACTACAACACTGCAAAACAGAGTACCTGCTTGGCAGACATTTTTAATTGTGCTCTTGACAATGAGTTCTATAAAATCAGCCTGATATTAAACACCATTTTCTGTCTTTTTATTGCATCACAATACTATTTCAAACAGAGGCCTCTTGCAGACTGCATACTGTCACATTTCAAACCAGTGGCTATGACAGTAGCTAAGCACAGTAGTCCAGCATATTGACTGACAAAATACAGATTGTGACTGTCCTTGCAAGGCTAGATTCTCCCAAATTTGTGATTTCTGTCACAAATTAATCACAAAATCATACTAAAGACACTACCATACTGTATGCCTCTGTCCCTCTATAATCATGGCCCTTCTAAAACCTGCTGAGGTAGCAATGTATAGTACAGGTCCATGTCATATACTGGGGCTTGCTACAGTACCTCAGTTGTGATTGTCCATTAAGAGCAAATACTGTACCATTAAACAAGTTTATTCCCAGTGCACACTTAAAGCACACTTGGCAACACTTGTGTCTGCTCTTTGAAAGTGAACTGTGCTACACAATTCAGTAGGACACCATAGGATTGCTTTTCCTATTCCTTTTGCACACTAGATCTACAGTACACAAATCTATAGTTTAATTGGCAAATTATAAACGGATATGTAGGTAGGTTTCCAATCTACTGTAAGATAAACATTTTTGCACCTGCATAAAAATTCAATTCTGAGTGAAATTTTAAGTTGGTGGGATACACTCTTGCATATATGACAGTTGTCTTGGCACTGAGTACTAGCCAGCCCTGGATTCTGCCAGAAACTCAACCATGGGAGTGGGGGATTTATTACTGCTAAACCCTGAGTCCAAATTCTTGTCCTTGGCCAAAGTTACAAGTGGGTTCAGGGGGACAAAAGCTTGCTTCAAGGCCTTTATAAGGTGCAATTTGAAGGGTCTAAAGGCTTTTTATTCAGGTAAGTTCAAACACTGCTGCAAAAGTGTCCTATTTTTAGGTAAGAAACCAAAATATTAACAATTTTTTACATTTTTATGGAAAAGAAAAGGAGGGGATTTTACCCTCCTTCTGGAAAGGGGGGACAAATCCCCCCTTTCCCCCCTTGACAGAAACCCTGCTAGCTGGTGGGAGTCAAGAGGGATTGAGCCTCCTGAAAACATTGGTAAATGACAAACTATTTTTGCATAGAACTCATACCAAGATGAGTTCCAAGAGGTCTTTTAGGCCTGAAAGTAAAAGGAAATGTTGCAAACATATTGGCAGGTTTCAAGTCTTTTTCTTCTTTTCCTGGAAAAGGAAGTAGGGAGGCCATGGCTCCTTCTAAGATCTCCCGTGCATGGCAATGTGAGGTAGGCCTACTACTCTTGATCATTAGCCAAATGCCATCTCCATATGAAGGCAACATTTTAATTAAAAAAAAAAAGAAAAAAAAAACCCAACTACTATTTGCAATACAGTAGCAAAAAGGACACATTGTGTACTGTACACATACATTATTGCTTCAAAATTTCATTCGTTTGGTATAGTGCGGTTATTCATTCATGATATAGTACATCAATAAACCGTTACAGTACTAGGGAAAACTTGCAATTAACACAGAATGTGACATACATACAGTATGAAATACATGGCACTCACAGATCAATTACAGTATGATCACTGACTTGTACACCCTGCCATTAATCTTATTTTACCTCTTTGAAGGTTACACAGTCAATTGTCTTGGTGTTTATTTAAAGATGAAACTGATATCACACAATATAATTAGTTAAAACCAGAAACAATATGGAAATGGGTCATGACCTCTGCACCCATGCAGGCTTACCTAAATCATTCATTAACAAGCAAACACACCTACCTGTCTTGTTCCAGACTTGTCACAATTTTTCACATCCGTGCTGTAATGTGTTTCTTTAGGCTACCCCTTGTAACAAAGTAAGTGCACAAAATATTCTTTGCACACAATCAAAATAGCAAAGTAATTTCATGTCTTGAAGAGCAGTTTTATGATGCTAAGCAACCACAAATGTGGGAGACACCTATGGGGGCTAAATGCCGGATTTGACCAGTTTTACAGAAAATGGACAAAAATCACAGCAATTGTGGTACAATATGGAAAACAAATTTTGAAAAGAAGATAAAAATCCACATGAAAAACTTTAAAAAATCAAATAACCACACAAACTGAAATTTTTCATTTTTTTCAAATGAATGTCATGTTATTCAAGTCAATTGTGATTCAAGACTCCATAAGCCCACAAAAAATGCAAACAATTGACATGTACTTGAAGTCCCATTGAACTGTAAATTATAATACTAACAACAAACATTACTGTTTCTACAGTAAAGTAACTTGACAAATGGAAATTGACTGTAACAAAATTACAAGTGATGCAAACCGAAAACATTACAAAATGGACTTGGGCACTAACAAAACAGAACCTTCCCTTCTTTACAAATGGGTTATGAGTTACACCATCGGGTGGCTAACCAACTCAACAATTAAGATCAAATTTGGTTTCTTTTACAAGGCCACTTCAGATGGAAAAATTGTGGATTACTTCTGGGCAGAAATCCCACCATACTTTGATCCAGTCGAGGATTGAACCTCAAACCTCCCAGTTTCTTTGCCTTTTTCATATGCTACTGCTTTTATCTACTTGGCAACAGCACTAGATTTACATGGAAAGATATTTTGTAATCATCCTCTAACTACTGGTAATTGATTACGTATACTGGACTATAACAGCAAAATAGGATCCACAGTGCAAAGTCTTCATGTTGTGTAAGCTGAAGATAGTGTCCAACCATGCGCAGAACTTAAGACAAGTCTATATCCTACTTTTGTGTACAGTAAATGCTCTAAATAGCTGTTTTTCTCTGACTAGACTGTGCCAGTGCTAATACAAAGTACTGTTGCATGCATCACCTGTATGACACCCGTCCCACCCCCACTTTTAAAGCACATTACAGTAACTACTGTACTGTACCCTGCATCTCCTTACTCTGTGATCATGTTGTACAGTACATAGGCTATGCAGGATTTTATGACCTTGATGAGTGCTTTTCGTTTCCACTTTTAGTAAGTCCTGTGACTCTCATGCGAACAATCCAACCTGGAAATTTCCCCCTAAAAAGCTCGCCCTGGAACAGTTTCCACCCTGGAAAGCTTTCTTCCATGATTATGTCCCCTCAGACAACTTCTCCCCACCAGGCACATCACCACAGGGGGGGGGGGGCACTCCCCCCCCTTAATTTTTCAATGAAAGGTCTTGCACTGAAGGAGGAAAATTTATCACGAGACCAGCCTTTTTTGGAATACAAATATAAGAAGAAAAACTGGAAAATCTCACACCATTTTGCATCTAGTGTCCTTACAATAGGCAAAAATTTTCAAAAAGGAAGGGGACACCCCTCCCCCAGGCCAGCGAAACTCCAACATCGATATGCCTCGCCAAATTGGTTAGTCTGGCTACGGGCCTGCTCCCCACCAAAAACTTATAAATTATCCAGAGTAGGAAAAGTCTGGGTAGGAATCCCTCCTGAGGGAGTTTTGTCCAAGGGGGAAATTCTCCCCATGGAAATTGTCTGAGAAAGTGTTGTCAAGAAATCATAACTCTTCCATATTTTGGAGACCTGTAGTGTATAGGGCCTAATTAAACAGAAATACATAGGCCTTGGGCCTGGTACTGTTCAAGTACTAACCTGAGCCTGAGCTCTCTTCCAATAAGACTTCCTGTGAGTTTGAAACTCAACTACTAATTTATTAACTCTGTAAGCCATTTCCCCACCATAGAATTTAAGAGCTTAAACAAACATCCACAATAGGTCCACTGCCATTGGACATGAGGAAGACTACAGCTCATATCCCACAAACCACATATCAGAAGTGAAAAACACTTTTTTCCACTGCAGCTGTGTGAATATAGGTCTTCATTGACTGCTAACTCCTTAACTGACTTACTGTACATGTAATTGAGCAGCTAACATCTTATAATGCCAAAGGTTCTTATGTACAGAAGTGACACATGGGCAGTTTGCAGCCTACAAAGTGCACTAAAATGGCCTGCTGAATATTTGAGGAACACACAATTTTAATAGGAAAACAAGCCCTTTAATGAAATAGCTGGCTAAAAATTAGCCCCACAGCCTGGACCACTTGAGAATGAAGCCAGCCCTTATGTTACCCCTGACCTTACCCCCAATGAAAGCTCCTTCTTTACAGTAGCCTGACACCAACAGAGTTATAGGCTGTAGTCATAAATTTGCAAATCAGCCATACTGCCATAGTGAAGAGCCAGGAAGTATGACTACACTGAAAAGTGTACATCAATGGTCAGACAGACTAGATTGGTTTATTACATAATGGTACTGCCCATCCTCTGCCTAGGCCTTATATACATTCACACTGCATGAAACTATTCAGTACCAATTAGTTTGGCCTAGTATCAAAAGTAATTTAAGGGACTAGGCTATTAAAGATAGAAAACTGGTGCAAAATATCAAGGGATCAGTCTGTGATATGAACTTTCCAGTACATGTGGCGAGTGTGTGTGTGTGGGGGGGGGGGGGGGCATTGCTGGAGTTGCGGCTTATAAAGGCAATATGCAGTCACCCCAGTCAGAATGCATTATGCCCTGTCACTCTAGTTCATGAATGGCCTATTTTGATCATGTGACAATGTTTTTGTTGGTGAATTGTGAAAATCATGGAGAATTTCTCCCTTGCTTTACCTAATTGTTTGTAATATGGTTATGTTCAAACATCTTCAGAGGTGCTTGTAATGCAATAAGAGGTGATTTGCAAGAATTTGCTGATTTTTCAAAGCAAATTTTGGGGCGACTGCCTACTGCCTTTAATCAAACTCTCTAGAAGATTGCTTGACAAAGTTGCAAAAGTATCCTGAGCAGCCCTGACAATAGTTTTTCTCAGGTA
Organism: Holothuria leucospilota; assembly: GCA_029531755.1. Classification (NCBI taxonomy): domain Eukaryota; kingdom Metazoa; phylum Echinodermata; class Holothuroidea; order Aspidochirotida; family Holothuriidae; genus Holothuria; species Holothuria leucospilota. Next base: position 10,540,222 of record CM055969.1, on the reverse strand, counting down.
CGCATAAAATTAACATTAGGTGTCTCACTCACAAGACAATTTGTCTTGTGATTTATCAAAACAAAAGAAGGTCATATTTGGTACCTAGGATTTTTTGTGTGCCAATATTACGTTATGCTGCGCATCAATTAGTCTAGCCAGCCATTTGGTTGTACATGAAACCACACTTTTAAAGGCTATTACGACTACAGTAATATTGCACCATAGGCTATATCACATCTTTAATAAGTACAGTAGGCAGCTCCCAATGGTCAGTACCTTGACTCATCACCCCTGAAAGCAGTGCATGCCACCACTAAAAAGGGTTCAAACTCCCATATTTTTGGAAATTGCCAGCCATTTTTAATGGAGGTTCACTCTGTGCATATTTCTAGTTTAACTAAGGCCTCCCCCTTGCAAAATTTTTGCTTTTGGAAGATGGCTGAGATGCGAAATGGACGTGCTACATTTGACATATTTTGAAGAACTTTGTTTTTTTTTTTTTTGCCTCAACATTTTTTGGCACATGACGGCCAACAGGGGAGGCATGCGCCTGTTGTGCCCCCTCCTGGATCTGCCAAGTTGCTTCTGGAGATCTGTCAGGTAATGTCAAGTAGGCTACTGTCAGAACAAAGGAAACATAGCCTAGGCCTAGTTGAAGTTTGATCATTCCACCCACAGTACAAGAAGAACAAAATAATGCACACTATAACATCATTAAAAAACCAAGCAACTGCCACATACTGAAACAAGGTGTACACCACTCCTGATACTGGGGGCTGTTCAAATTGGTTGATGGTGGTTGTTAAAAGTGGACTGTATCTAGGCCTAGCCTTATGCCTAGACTGGCTATTCAATATCCACACTTCCAAGAGAGGAGACTGGGCCCCTTCCCCTCACACCTTTCCATGCTGTAGTAATAGGAGCCCTGTAATTTAAGGCCTTTTCGCATAAGGCCTGGCGTCCTTCTCCAGCCAGGCTTGGCAAGGGCCAAAGCAGGTTCAAAGAATTGGCTTCAGATTACAGAAACGTAGGCCTAGGTACTACAACGTTAGCCCAAGTGCTTTGGCTAGCTACCGCCTCAAATTAATGAATAACAAATTCACAAAGGATGACTTTTGGGCTTCTGCATCGGAATTATCTTGAAGCTTTACTGAAAGAAGCTGCGAGCTACCTTCTTTTCGGAATCCTTGGGCCGTCTCTCTCCGTTCCAACTTGCCGGCGAACACCCGTTGAACTTTGATGAACGTTACCTGTCTTTCCACTTTGACAGATTCTTGAGGAAATGTCACTGTCATGGGATCTAAGGCCATGTTTTTGCGATGTTGTGTCGCTACAATGACCTAAAATTATGTCCAGCCGTCGCTGTGAAGACATGCTGCAAAAGGTCACCTTTGCGTAGAAATAACGCTCTTATGGCTAAATGTGCTACGAAATTAGCCTGAATTAAGACCCACCATACCCTATGTTACTGATCTCGAATGGTCGGTACACTGCTGCTGCAGCATGCAGAATAAATGAAGTGTGTATATACACGAACGTTAGGTAAATTGTCAACAAAGCCGTTCTGCTAGATATTCGCACAGTACTGACTTTGCATTGTATATAACTGTAGTGTGTACATTGGTCATGAAAGGCACATGGGCAGATACAAGGTACGTGACCTTTGCCCCAAATAAGTTTATTCCCCATTGTGGAATGGTCACACCTAGTAAGTGTTACAAGGGTAGGGACTTTAAAAGTAGGTATTAGGAATATAACAAATCCTTCATAGGGCACTTTAAATAGAAGCTTGACTTATATATACTTCATATATAATCATGTAATGATTACCCCTTGCTTTCAGATAACGGTGTATTACACTTCCATTGAAATCAAATATTTATTAATACCAATCGTACGATTCGAAATAAAGTTTCCCCTGGCTAGTGATGGCGTTATTCAAGATCGTTTACTGCGTCTCCGATGAAAGATAATCGGTTTTGGGCAACTGAGTGTTGTGCAGTGTGGTTCGACTGTCACCACTGAGTTTTCAAACCCTGACTTGCCAGCAGCATTCTAGATTCAAATCCAGATTCTCGAAAAACATGGAACCATTTCCTTTCAGAATCAGGAGTGTAGTGCTGTAGTCGAATCCCCACCTTTCGAGTCCGAGTCCTCACCTACCGAGACCGAGTCACAAGCAGGAGCGTAGCAAAGGTGCTATCTTTGGGGGGGGGGGGGTGTAGGTGGGGGGAGGTGTAGGGCAGTGTTCGCGCTAAGGTGCGCGATTGCGCTATTCCTGCACCTGGCTCCCGAAATCCCGCAAAGTTTAAATTTCTATGAGGGAAATTCGTGCATCCATTTACTTGTCAATGTGTTCAGGTTAAACTACAAATTAACAAAATCCCTCCTTTAAAAATGAAAATCCCTGCTTTAAAAATGGAAATCCCTCCCAAAATTTCTTTTGAAGGAGGGAATTCTCTCCTTAATTCTGAAGCCTAGCGATAACACTGGTGTAGAGATTATGTTTGCCGACAGATCTGGTAATGCGTAGCGCGAAAACGAGCTTTTGCGGGTGGGGTTCAGGGGTAAAGCCCCGGAAGCTCTGAGGGTTAAGCATATCTCTGGGTGAAAAATTATGTCTCAGGATGGATACATTTTGGTTCATAATGCATCATCAAATGCAAAGACTCCCCATTTTTAATGTATTAGACTATTCCTCTCGTTAGGGCGCGATAGCTTTAAGCGGTTGGATCCGGAGGCCCGCCAGTGTTTTAGCTAGGACGTCTTCTCAATGCGACATTTAGGCCTACTGATCTGTGGCCTGGGGGAGGGGTCTAAGGGGAAGGGTTGGAAATTTTTGGAAATTGAAAGGTGCCTAGTCGCAAATGGTGCAATATTTGAGTGGATTTCTGCCCTAATGAGGAACCTCAAAATTTACACCCGAGCAGAATTTTTATATGGAAGCAAGCTACTGACGTAAATGAAAACCACCTAAGTTAATCTGCACAGGGCATTATTCAAAAAATAAACAAGGGAACTATGCACTTCTTCCTATAAAGGGAGATCCAACAATAAGCTGTAAACATCTCTCTGTACCTATCACGACGGTTCCCCTCTGGTCACAGTTTTTTCCGTTACTTAAAACTATCACTGGCTTTACAAGTATTAGGAGCTTACATAAAATTTCTTGCCGTGGACCAGGCTCGTAGCCAGACAAGGTACTGAGGGGGCGAGATAGTTTCCGGAGGAGGAGGAGAAATATACTGAATGCAATAAGGCAATAGTAATTTTTGATCGTCTACGGAGATTTTTCCAGGGGGCTTCGTCCCCTGCCATCTCCCCCTTGGCTACGGGCTTTTGGAGCGCGAAAACGCTTTAGCGGGTGGGGTCAAGGGGCCCGCCTTAGGGCCCCTGGTGGAGTCCAGGGTAAAGCCCCGGAAGCTCTGAGGTTTAAGCATATCTCTGGGTGAAAAATTAAGTCTCAGGGTGGATATATTTTGGTTCATACTGCATCATCAAATGCAAAGATTCCCCATAATTTTAATGTAATTGTCTATTCCTCTCGTTAGGAGAATAGATCGTTTTAAACGCTATCGTTTTAAGCGGTTGGATCCAGAGGCCCGCCAGTGGTTTAGCTACGATGTTTTCTCAATGCGACATTTACTGATCTGTGGCCTGGGGAGGGGTCTAAGGGGAGGAGGTGTCCTCCTCCCCTTTGGAAATTTTTGGAAATTGAAAGGTGCCTAGATCGAAAATGGTGCAATATTTGAGTGGATTTCTGCCCTAATGAGGAACCTCAAAATTTACACCCGGGTGAATTTGCTTGTCAGATTTTTTGTGCGACATTTGTCGCTGTTTATGCGACATTGTCGCACAAATAGGGGCTGGCTGAAACACTGAGCCCGCCTTAGGGCCCCTGGTGGGGGTCAAGGGGGCTTCGCCTCAGAAGCTCTGAGGTTTTAGCATAATCTCTGGGTAAAAATTAAGTCTCATGCAGGACAGGTATATTTTGGTTCATAACACATTATCCAATGCAAAGATTCCGGATAATTTTAATGTGTTAGGCTATTCCTCCCGTCATGCCACTATACTTCAGGAACTGAACCTGTCGTTCAGAATTGGAACATTATGCGTTCAGCATTTGGACACTAGGCGCGTCAGGCCTTCAAATACTGTAAGTGTTCACATTGGTGTCCGGCGTTCAAAAAGGGAGGAAAAGTGTTCAAAATCCTAACAAAAGAGTTCAAAATATGCTTTGAACGCCAGGATGGGTTCTGTATCTGTTTCATTTTAGTGTTCAAAGGTTAAAAGCATGAGATTACAGTGAAGGGAAGACACGCGCGACACGCATTATTTTTTCCCAGGATATGCATTACTTTTTGCCCAGGATGTTTGTGGGTAAACCGGATCCCAAGGAGTTTGCAAAATGTGTTTAAAGTCAATGTTAGGGTTTAGAAAACGGGCTAAAGATGTCCTCTCCATGGGTAATCGGGTGCTGCTCCCCATGGTGATGAGAAAGTGAGGAATAATGTGCAGAAAGTGGTTTTTCAAGAATGTCATACGACCGGAAATAGTGCGCCTATACGGAAGCCTTTAATTCCCTTTCTTTCCCCGAGTTGCCGACGGACTCAGTCACCCGACCAATTACACCGACGGCCGTTGATACGGCCGTCACATGCATAATCAATTTGCCCACGGACATTCAACTTGAATGGGCCAATTAGATGAAAAGCCGAAAATCGAAATAGCCAATAACAGACTGGCCACGCGCTCCCGTTCTCTCTTTCTCCTTTTTCTTTTCATTCTCCGTCTTCCCTTTCACTCCCTATCTTTCCTTTTTCTTTCCCTTCTTCTCTCTTCTTTTCCTCCTTTCCTCTTCTTTTCCTTTCCCTCTCCCCTTTTTGCCGACAGACCAAAAATTTGCCGACAGCCACCAAATATTGGGGCCCCCACACCCCCGCTCGCTACGGCCCTGGTCACAAGCTCCGAGTCCGAGTCCCCGCTATGGAAAGTGTACACTAAGAATAGGAATTCACAAATGATCAAATTTTACACCGTCTTGTGTGTATTATGATAAAGGCCCTGGTGTCTGAATGGCAACACGTGGGCCACATTCGGCCCACAAGGTGTTCCAGTCCAGCCCGTCAAGAAAACCGAGACTAAAAAAGGGGTTGAAAATATGTGCCAACAATAGAGAATTATCCAAGGCATTTTAGAAAGGGGAAATTTTTGGAATGAAAAGGGAAGAAAAACTCCCCTACATCTATTGTACATCTTAATATTACGTCATTGAGGAAAGCCATGCAGTTAATATTCCAACGCCTCATGCAGCCAAGAATGTCGCCAGACCGGTTCCACACCCCTCCCATCTTGGTTAATTTTTCAGTAGGCCTTGTTACTAAATGGAAGTGTGAAGGCTGAATTTTTGACTGCCGAACTCCCAGTTTACAACTCCACACCATGTGACAGAAAAATTTCGGTTCACTGGCAGGGAAATGAACATTCTGCCTGCCAAAATCATAAAACAGGGCACCCTTTGATGGAGATGGTTCTCTTTTCATCTGTTTATTGGTCATGTGTTATTACTGCATTTATGCCAAACATGGTACTGCTTTTATTTCGTATAAGTCGATAGGCATGCAGGAACTGAAGAATAGGTTTGTTGGGAAGATTTGTGTAGGCGTGAAAGCTGCGTCTAGAGGTAGGGTGGTTGTCTTTTCAAATGATCAATCATTTAGTATTTCCATTAAGACTTGTTGAAAGCTGTCAAAATTTTCCCGCCTTTATTGGTCTGCTCATTAAGAAAAGAAAATCGCATTGGCCTTTTCTGCAAATGTTCCGGGAGCCCACCGGACCCTGCACGCGAAGACATACCTTTGCAACACTCTTCACCCTTTTCCAAATAGCAGTTACAAAGCATTGTGGGATAGCCCGAGAGTTTGGTGTTTGTCATCTTCTGCCACAGTAAAATACCATTGACAACAACGATGCGTACCAAAACTCTATCATGCAATCCTTTGAACTTGCTATGTGGAAATGCTATGTGGTCTATGAGAGCAGGGAGCTCTCATAGCCCCGTGATGAGAGCGACTTCTTTACGAATGAGCCCCAGTTATGCAAACCGTTAAAGCTCCCGAAGGTGACTAATACCAAACATTTATGATGAAGGCACATTGAGGATACAAATTTGCCAACTAAACAAAACAATTGTGCTGACAACATGACATCACATCACTTTTGGAACCAAAGTGGGTGCGCTAATAGAGTAGTGACTGGCTACTACATCTTGGTTACAGTGAAGTTGACGGCATACCCGTAGCAGGGGCGACGGGGGAGAACCCCCAGAAAATTTTTGCCCCAAGAAGATAAAAAATTATCATTGCCTTAATGCATTTTGTCTCGCTTCTCCCTTGAAGAAGTATTTCGCCCCCTTCAGTTCCTTGTCTGGCTACGTGCCTGATTGAAGGGTACAGGCTTCAACAGTTGGAATTCTCTGGATTCAGACCCACCTTGAATTTTAGCTCCTACATTCACCAAGCCCTTTGCTACACCCTCCGTGCAAACCATGTACCACTCATCATCAATAATCCCCCACCCACCACCCACTCACATGCTCACTATACACCTCTATCAAACTACCCTCTAACTCTTAACTCTATCAAGCTACCCTGAAAGTGTGTTGTTGTAGTGTTGGATCTTTTTTCCGACTTAAAAACTTTCCTCCAATGAAAACGATCTGTGGATGTGACGTCATGTGACGTCATCGTTCCTTTGAAAATCCTAAGCTTACGATTTCTTACTTAGTTACTGGCGTTCATATGCACAAACCTCAGTGAGTGTGCGTACGTACGCGTACGTACAGGGTCGGTCTGGCTACCTCACGTCACACTCACTACGGTTTTACATGAGAGCTTACATAGATTCACTTCACTTACGTAGGTACCTCCAGGGAGTTACGATCCTTTGACCTGGTGTATGGTAACATAATAGGTTCTTCACCGACGTCACTGCGCTGCGCGTCTCTCTATTTTGACGGCAGGCGTCCATTGTACAACAATAACTGTAACTAAGGCCGTACCGTGCGTACGTATCGATAACACACCTTCGGCGCATTGTTCATTGTTTAGTATGCCAAATTGAAACGCAATGACGTCACGTGAAGAACCAACAGTGTCAATTTTTATTTCAATGGTTCTTCATTGGGCCAAAGCATGCAGCGCGTGCAGAGCTGAGCGCCTGAGCCTGCAGAGCTAGAGCGATCACGCGACTCGACCACGCGATCGCTTGCATTATTTACAGACTAGACGTACGTAGATGCTACAGAGCCTCTAGCAGCTAGAGCCTCTAGCAGCTAGAGCCTCTAGCAGCTAGAGCCTCTAGCAGCTAGAGCCTCTAGCAGCTAGAGCCTCTAGCAGCTAGAGCCTAGTGGATGGGGAAAGATATTGGTGTCCCTTCAGCCTTCAACAAGGGACTTAGGCCTAGCTCTTTTGGGGAGCAGAACTACGTCGGGAGTAGCGTTTAGTTTTCGCACGTTGCTTCTTCATCAAATAGCTCAGGTAACTTTTAGAAAAAAGTGAAAATTTTTCGCACTTTCGGAACGCGACGGGAGCCTAACACAAACTTTACTCAGTCTACATAGTATGGCAACGCAATGGCTATTCCTAACTTAAGGAACTTTTATTGTTAAGACAAAAGAGTCATGGGACTGCCGAAGCCGAACTGTGAGTGTGAGCCGTTTATCATCATAGGCTACTGAATCATTTAAGGTTAGTTAAATTGATCTTTTACAAAAGTTGAAAATACCAGCCTAGTTACCATACTTTTTTTTTCTGCAATACATTTTGGGGGAGACTGTGACAAGCAGTAATTCACAATTTTCTTAAGCAGACAAAGTTGTCACGACATGATTTTGCAGTCAGTTTTAATCAGTTGTGTAAACTATTAAAAGCCTGATTATTGCAATCAACTAGGGACTAGAAGGCAGAAGAAAGCCCCATACTTGGCAAGTTACAAACTTTTCTTAATTTGTATACTTGCAGCTCTGCACAAGAGGCTAAAATGGCCCCCCAAATTTTCTACACAATAGTAGCGGAAATTTGTGAAAAAGTTGTTGCTTAGGTCTAAGGGGCAGTGCAGGGGCACAGATCGGGTTTGGGGATGGCGGGGTGGGACAAAAATTTTCCGATAACCCTTATTCAATAGAAAATGTAGGCCTATAAATAGTTATCTGAAGTGTTGAAAAAATATCATTTGGAATATGGGGATGCGCCATTATGTTGAAAGGGTAATTATAGGCTAGATGGGAGATTCACTTTTTAATAGGTTCAATTTGGCATTTTAATTCTCACAGCCCAAAGTCATCTGTACACCACAATATTATATTTTTTTTACTCTGCCTGAATTATTGGGGGCGGGCAAAACGATATATTTTGCTTCTCCAATATTTTCTTTGGAGGGGCAATTGCCCACCCTGCCCCCCAGGATCGACACCTGTGGAGCGGTGGGAGGAGGGGAGGGGGAAGAGAAGCAAAGCAGGAGCAGAAATGAAGAGCCCTTGAAGCAAAATTTGCAGTGTGAAAAACTGAATTAATGGGAGCATCTCCAAAGTGAGGGGTAGGGGGAAATATATAGGTCTATCCCCTATACTCCAGGGCCAGATTTCTGCTTAAGTTGTGAAGGTAATTATAGGCTGGTCAGTTTATAACCTTTCCCATTGCATCCAATATGCCATTTAAAGATAGGGAATGAATATACTTCTTTCTAATGCCCACAAATTTGCACATATAGCCTACTCCAGAGCTTCTTGGAAGCTTTGCCTCAGTCCTCCACAGGGGTCTTTTCCTGCACCCAAGCAAGACCCTCTTGGGTCTCTAGGACCTAGCTATGGGGAAAGCTTCGTGCACTTTCACTATCTGCAGGTCAGATGGCCTGTGAGTGGATGGTGAAGATCAAAATGACCCTACATAAGAACAAAGGTTCTCCACCCCTGTATTAAAGAGCACTGTCTCAAAACAAAACATATTAACATGTTAAATAAATTTCCATTGATAAGAGTGGAATTAAGGCCCAGGCCACTTACTCAGTACATATGTTTTTACCTGCATCTAACCGAAAAAAATCACACTATGCCATGAGTGTTTGAATTGAGTAGGGAGTGGCTACAAAGTAAAGTTTCAGTATGGCAATTTGCCATTCTTATATGCATCAATTTTTGTTCTGGGTAATCTAAATGTTCCAGAATACTACCATTATTAAAAAATCATTTCGAAGGAGCAAATCAATCTAGGTTTGTTGCATGACTCATAATTCAATCCTCAACATTTTGGCCCTACAATTTAAACATAGGCATAAGGGTGGGGGGATGTCTGGACAACCTAAAAATCTGGGGAAAATCGAAGAAACTTGGACAAAATTCACCTACCTGTAAATAGGCTTAGAGATTTGTGCCGGAGAAATTGGGTTCTCCCCCCCCGATCCACATGGCCCCATATATGCTTTTGCCCGACAGCAGTGTTGTGCCTGTTACATATGCCATGGCCAGGTCTAATTGGATGTTGTACTTGTTACAGGCCACAGCACAGGTGTAGGGAGTGCCGGCCGAGGGGAGGGGGGCTTTGCCTCCAGTCAAAATTGTGGTGTACGTGGCAAGAGAATATGTTTTATGTTTGTTCTCGATCCAACCCCTTATTTGTTTCCTGTGTAAAAAATGTCAAAAATTTGCAATTATTCCCCTTAAAATTTGCCTAACATATGTTACGTACATGTTACGTACATGAATTAACATAAAATCTCCCTCCCAGTCCCAGCCCTATCCCCCAAAAAATGAAATGTGAGTAGAACAATTAGTTTTCATTTTTAAAATAAGGCCAAGTGAAAAGAATAATTAAGTGAGTTTAATATTCACAACCTTTCCTAAATTCCTTTTTCCACCTGCATCAGTTTTCATGTTTATTTCTTCAGTATTCAGATTTTGAATTAAGATAAAATAACCAAATATTTACCACACAAAGTTCTTTTAGTAATATAAGGCACCTCAGAGCCAGCAGTTTATGAGCACAGTGTATGCAATATCTGTGCATGATTAAAGTAGCTAATGTTTACTCTTTTCTTGGTACTGTGTCTTTTCAGTGTACATATATAGTTCCAACAGGTCTGTAAATCATGTTACCCTATGTTAATCAAACTGTCAAAGTTCTGACCTAGCTTTTAAATGTACCTTTTGGAAACAGGACCTTGCACTCAGTCCCATTTTTGACAATTAAGATATGAAAAACTAGTTTTGTTTGTTATTGGAAGTTTGAATATTTCATATTTCTGCAACTAAATATTACTGCCCAGTGAACCAACCCTGCCTTTTCTTTTTGCAGGAGAATTCTTGATGTGGAAAGGGCTGGCCCAGCTGTAATCAAGTGGCTGGGAGAGGATTGTAAGGGGTGAGGCCCCCTGAAAAATATTTTGCCCCTCCCCAAAAATTTCTGTAAGCAATGTTAAATTGTACTTGCTTCTGCCCAGGCCAAGGGTTCCCCCCCCCCCCATTCAAGATGCCTCCTTGACGTGAATTCTGGCAAGGGGCCTGTTTGTAGGTGTGACATATTTTTAAAATCTTGTTTTTGCATGAGTTTCTACTGATGTTGCATTGCTTATTGTATGCCTTATTTATGGGTGGGTTGTATGTGTAATGCATTGTAGGCCTATCAATATACTTTGAGCCATTCCATGACAAGTGGTCCTGATCAGGTAAAATTAGAACTTGAGGTTACATATTTCAGCTCTAAAGATTTGTAGACAGGTATGTACAACTTGCACCATTAGTGGAACTTTCATGGATTCACGTCATTCCTTTGGGAAATTTCAACACCTGTAATGTTTTAAATATGGAACACTTAAAATACTGAAATATAGGTAAAATGAAATCAGAAGAAAAATGAGGTAAAATAACTAACCAGAAAATGTCTTTCTTGATTGCAGCTGTGAAAACCTGTTTGCCTATTCATTTTTGAGCATTGTATTCAAAATTTATCAGCTATGTTGATCAAACACAATGTTAAAACCTGGTCATTATCACTGTTACTTACATGACAAAAAACATGCAAAAATTTTTTTTCAACAAATAGGCAATGCCAGAGACAATGATTAAATCCATTTGCAAAGGATTCCAAAACTTCTTTTCTATTAAAATTCAAAAAGTGTGACTTTCGTGATGTCACATATGTCCCAAAGGGTATATATGGTGTGACTTACGTGACAGTTTCAAGTTAGCACGATCCTTAACACACTTGATAGTGAATGATAGTTGGCATTTCTGCCCCTTTAATTGCATATAAGGAATGACTAATATTTAACCAATCCCAGCACCTCAAAGACTCCTCAGGCATTTTAAAAGTCACATGATTAGCTCTGAAGCCATTTTGTGGTATTTCCCAAACTCCACTCAGTACTGTAGAGATGAAACCAAATTTTAGGACATTTGATTTTGACCTGCATGGGTACATTGAAACTTAAGAGGAGCCAAGTCTTCTTCTTTGAAATTGAAATATGGGAATGAAACAAATTACTGCACTCTATGTGTTGAATTTGAAATGCCAGTAGGTGAACATCATAAAAAGTGCATGAGGGTGAAGTTTGATGCAACATACCATTCAAAGTGGTGTTGCTTAGGAGACTCAATCTCCATGTGGTCCTGATGAATGTCAGTAGAGCACTAAAATAATTACACAGCATCAACTTTCCAACTAGTTTAAAACACATCCAAGAAATTAAAACTGCAATCTTCATTGCTCAGTCTACTCAGAGGTCTTGTAGGCTGTGCAAAGTGCACAGTACATACACGTTTATCATGTTTTCTAAACTGGAATATTGTGATGCCATTTTCACATTGTTTTAGTACAGTAGCATGTTGTCTGGGCTGTTCCTTTGATGTGTACTAAGAGGGGAAGGGGAAAGGGCTGTCACTAGCTTTGCAGGGATCCAATGCAAAATGTTCATAAAAATCTCTTTTATATGGAAAATTTTGTAACATAGTTGAGCTTTGCCAACAGTCATCACCTTCTCACCAAAGCCATTATACAGTAGTTACAAGGATTTCTAAAGAGTTGCAGGAAATGGACCCCTAGCTGCTCCTCTTTGACCCCTCCTATGGAATGGCACCTGTCTACACCAAGTGACAAAACATGCCAACTACAGTGTTTGAGAGTCAACTAGTGTATTGTACAGTGTAGGTATGCCTCTATATGACCCTTCTCATATTCATTTTTACCTCCCCTGGGTGAGCCATGGTATGTATAGTGTATATGTACTTTACACTGACCCAGTCATAAGTTATGAGTGCATGCAGATTAGATTTGATGAATGGGTCGATCAAACAAGACTTAGTAGTGATCATTGGCATTACTCTACACTGGTCTTTATTATGTCATGTTCACACAGCTATTTTTTTTTTCTAGATGCATTAAATATAAGCTTTCTGGCTTGGCCATGCTGAATGATCTAAAGCAAACAGTTCACCTATACTTTTTCCCTCAGTTTACAGTTTCTGGTCACAATTTCTCTCAAACAATTTTAGACTGAACTGACTAAATAGGTAAAACTTTTCATGTTGAGAAACTTCAACAAACAAGTAAAGAAACCAAATGGAAAAGACAGAGAAAGAAAATAAGCAGACAATGATGTCACTGTTGCACAATTAGCACATATGGTACTACACAAAATTTAAGGCTTCTTTGCCATAGCCTATCACATGTCCTTCAGCACCAAAAGATGTGAATTCTAAAATCTGTTTAAGATTAGTTCTTTCTCTCTGTTTGTGTTAATACAGGCTGTACTTCCGGAAATGTAGAAAAAGCATACCACAGTATTCTCAGAATTATTGCACTCCTTTCATAGCAGAGGGCAGAGTGTGATTGAAATTAATATTTTCCTGCACAATTATTTGTACATCATGCCTGGTGTAATAAGCAGATATCAAGAGTACATTTTCTTTTTGAATGCATTGAAATGACCTTATTTAGGTCCTGTCATTCTAGATACAATTGTTATTCAACATAAATCACAATGCCAGGTCAGATGTGACCATAATGTGTCTCCAGCAACAAGCTAAATGACTAGTCGGTTGGAAAGTGTTTGTTTCTGACTTACATGATGCCATTTTGTGACTTACGTGATGACAAACATCTGTTAGTACTGGCTCAAGAAAACACATTCTAAGAACTCAACTTAACCCTTTAACATAGACTAATACCTTCTTTTTCCAATCCAAAACCTGATTATCCATTCCAGCCTAACACTTCACAGGATTCTCATGTTTTGTTAATCAACTTGAAAAATTGCAATTCTCTGAGTGACTTACGTGACATTCATTGAGGGCACTACTGTTCAAGGCATGTGGGAAGAGTTGCGGAATTGAGAAGAAAGATATCGTATGACATTTTAGAAAAAGGTTTTTTTTGGCAAACTAATTCATGTGCAGTCCATAGGAGGGCTTTTCCATGAAAATTTCTGCAAATGCTGTAACTTACGTGACATGGAATGGCGCGCCCTTTGATGGATTTAATATTTTTACTCATTGCATGTGGTTTGTACTCATTGTACCCTGCACTGAGAGAATGAGTATAGAGGTGCTTAACAGTGATAATTACTTCATTGTGTAGATTACAAGTATAAATGTTACAGATGTTGCCAAAAATAGTGGGCAAAGAGCTTGAACAATGGTAACAATGTGTATACGAAGTGCATTAATTAACGACAGGTCAGGTACTTTATTCCTCAACAATGGATTGTAAGGGCTTATATAGCATGGATAGCTATAGCTTTTATAAAGTCCAAGCTCAACCTCTCTGAGTACCCAATTCAGGGAATACAATTATCACTCACAAAGAAACATCCCTTGAAAAAAGGGTACCTGCATGGTACTTAATTGCTTTGCCTGTACAGAGTTGTGAGTCACTGGTCATATCACAGTCATTGTCTCATCAAACACTGAATACCATACAGCTTAAAAAAGCACGCACCTTTGCTTGGGTGGAGTGTAAGCTGGTTGCATGCAGTTACAGTATATGCTGCTTTGCATTTGAAGTAGGGTCCGTGAATCAAATTTGGCCCTGTGGAACTTCCCCACTTGCCATTTTCTGCGTGGTCATATTGGTGCTGACGCATAGGGGACTTTCAGTGGTGGTTAGAGTGGTTCCCTGTGTAAGAGGAAATTTCTCTCTTGAGAATATTATGAAGGGTGTAAAACCCATATTATGAGGAAAGGATTTCAAGCTAATATTCCTGAAATTCGTAAATTTTTATCTGCTCTCTTTTCACAATGTAACAATGAGATTGTGCATCTGTAGCATTATAGTTCATTTTGTTCCTCACAAAATTTCATTCCAAACACAAAAGTTACCCTTCATCTTTAGTTTTCTTCTGGCTTAAGAGTGGAGAATAACAGAGTGGAGAATAACATTTCATATCCCTTAATTTCATATATCTCATCATTCTAGTTTCTGTGATTCTCAAAACTTATCAATGGTTCAGTCAGGGTATCAGGATGACCAGGAGGGAGAGGAGCTGGAGGTAGGCAGGGCCACCAGGAGAGGCATAGAGAGGGAAGAGACAAAGGGATAGCACCAAAAATTTCCCTGACAGGGGTGCAAAGCTTCCAAAAGTATGGCAGTAACCTGGCTGAAGCCACATGAATATTAAATGGTGAGGGGTTGCAGAAAGAATGCTGAAGGCAGACTTTTTGGTGTGCAAAGCATGCCCTAAATTTTGGGGTTTCTATATGTGAGAATATATTTTGGATTTTGCTGAAGAAAATTTGAAAATTTGGAGTTTTAATGAGGAATCTAATTGAAAAATTTTGTTTTATTAATAAAAGAATCTGCCCTACTTTGGAGCAAAGTCAAGTGATTGTGGGAGCAGCTGGCCATCATCATGCATGAGTCTGCATATTTTATTGAATGCTGGCACCACCCCTGGAGGCAAAGGAGTGTGGTCATCATGGAGGTAAAAGCTTAAATTTTTTTAACAGTGACAGCCTGACAATAACAATAAACAATATGAACAATTCTGCTGAAGTATGAGATTAAAAAATAGGAAAACTGCCAACATTTCAAACCATTTTCTCATTCTAAGTTTAAATTGCCACCTCTTTTTTCCCCATCTCTGTCGCAGCAAATGCCTATAGAGCTGGGTAGTTAATACTGTAACAATTTTCATGCAATACAGCTAAAGTATTTATGAGACAATTGAATTGACAAAAACTTTATGCAGAAAATTCATCTTGGTTTCTGTATCCTGCAATCGCATACAAACATACAAGCTTTCTGTGAAACTTGCATTGTACTATAACCTTGACTTTTAAATAGGATGCAAGTAATTCAGGAGTACAGTAGGCACTGCTGTGGTTTTGTTTGTTATCAATAGGTAAAAAAGAACCCTTGCATAGTGATGAAAAATAGCCCAAGGCAATGGGGTTTGTAGTAATTTAACCTCAGTAAGACAAAAGAAAGGTTAGGTTTGAGAAACAGGTTTTCTCAGCAGAAATGAATTCAGTGTGATCTTGATTTTAGAATGATAGCAGTGTATTTAAAATTTATGAAACAATTTCTTTCTCTGTATATGCATTTTTTGTTTCTTACTTTCCATAGGTATGCTCATGTCAAGCCCAGCCCATACACATTGTCAAAGTGTCTTGGATGGAAGATCAAATGGTCAAATATGCAAATTTTCTGAGTATCCCAGAGGTCAGTGGCCATGGACTTTGCCAAGGACCAAATTTGCATTGATGACCCTTTTGTAATAGTTCAGGTTGGTGGAGATTCTTGTGTGCACCTGTAGTCCTTAGGTTCTTGAATACGGGTAGCAATGCAGCCTGCAAGCCCTTTGCTGCCTACAACATGCACATAAATGGCCCATGGAATATTCAAGGTGCCCAAAATTTTAATAAATTAAGAACAACAGCTTCATTTTAATTCTTTTCCCAATAAAAGAATGAAGCAGTTAAACAAGTCCCTGGCCCCTTCAATCATGATAAATTTAAAACAAAAACTGAAGGAAAAGTGGCCACACTTTCTGTGAAACTTGCATTGTACTGTAACCTTGACTTTTAATAGGGTGCAAGTAATTCAGGAGTGGAGTAGGCACTGCTGTGGTTTTGTTTGTTATCAATAGGTAAAAAAGAACCCTTGTATAGTGAAAAAATAGCTAAAGGCAATGGGGTTTGTAGTAAACCTTAGTAAGGCAAAAGAAAGGTGGGGTTTGAAAAACAGGTTTTCTCAGCAGAAATTAGTTCAGTGTGATCTTGATTTAGAATGATAGCAGAGTATTTGAAATTTATGGAACAATTTTTTTTGCTATATTCATGCATATTTTGTTTCTTACTTTACAAACTCAGGTATGTGCATGTCTTATATGTCTCAAGTCCAGTCCATGCACATTGTCAAAGAGTCTTAGATGGAAGATCAAATAGTCCACTATGCAAATTTACTGAGTATCACAGAGGTCAGTGGCCATGGACTATTTGCAAGGACCACATTTGCATTGATGACCCCTTTGTAATATTCAGGTTGGTTGAGATTCTTGTGTGTACCTTTAGTCCTTAGGTTCTTAAATGGTAGCTAGCCAGCAGGCCATTTGCTGCCCACAACATGCACAAAAATGGCCCAGCTTAAGATTCAAGGTGCCCAAAAGTTTAATAAATGAAGAACAACAGCTTTATTTTAAACCCTAGCTTTTCCAATATAAGAGCAAATGCAGTTCAACAATCCCTGGCTACTTCAATGAAAGCAAAAACTGAAAGAAACGTGGCCCATGGCTTGAAACACTTCACATGGCAACCCCTACTATAGATTATATGTCAAACCAGACAAAATTTCCAATTTTTTTACAGCTAATATGTACATTATATTGAAACTGCACTATAATAATTTTAAAAGGTAGGCATTTTTAGCTTAAAGTTTTTATGGTAATTATGTTTATGTCGTACTCAGAAATTGACATTTTTTTTTGCAAAATTAGGGCATGTGTTAGAACTCTCCTGCATTTTAGTAAGAGGCATTGGGGTTAAGACTTTGTATCAAAATCAGTGCCTAGGTACAGTATATGGTGTATTAAAATGATTGTTCTGAAGTATTGCAGTATCAGCTGGCCATACCATGCATTCTATACATGACAATATGGAGAAAGGGATGTATACAGCTATATAGTCTAATATTTATAGTCTACTCTTAATTACAGCTCATTGGTACTATATGTACAGCCCATTAGTGCTTTTGCCCATTGTTATGTACTCTAGTCCTCTGGTCCAGTACTAGATTGGTCCTAGTGCCATAGATAATTAGATGCTGTAAGACTTTACTGGACCACAAGACCAATGGCCAGTAAAGCCAGTATAAAGCCAATGGGATATGTTTCATCAAAACAATTCTCTAGCTGTAGGCTACATATATCATATAGAATCAGCCATGCAGCTACTGAACTGAGTTTGTCATGGTCACATTATGTAGGACAGTGAGCTGTACAGACCACTGAGCTGTATAGACAACATAGAGTAACATTATGGCAGTTGGGGTCTCAGCCTAGTCAAATTCTGTTAAGGGCTTCAAATTTACAAGAAAATGCTATTTGGCTGGCCCAGAAGGATGACACACACGTTTTTGAGATGCAAATTGCATTTTGTAATCCAAGGGTGCAACAACACTCAGTGGTAGACAGTGTGTTAAAATGTATTTTTACTTCAGCTTATTCTTCTTTTTGTTATTCTCCATTTATGTGACACAGACTTGGACCCAGTTACTTGGACTCAGGCTTGAAGGCCCATGGCTTAGATAAGGCTTCAGGAAGAGAAAGGAATTTGCAAACTCAAAACAGTGGTATTATTGTGAAAGTACCTTCTGAAATGTGTAACTTAACTTTTTTTACCATGCAGATTTGCATGCCAGTGTACCCATGTGCATGTTGTTTTATTGTTAGTTGTTACTTTGTTTTTATGTAGGTTCACATCCAAAGTGTGGTAGAGGAATGCCCCCACCCCCCAGCCCCATGTACCTATGATGATTCAAATGCTAAAAGAATAATCATCTGAACTTATAAAAATATTTGGTATGACTCCCAGCCACCTTTTCTGATCTGCAATCCTCATTATATAAAGAAAAGTTTAAAGGCAGACAGGCCTGCAGACCCCACTTATTATAGGAGGGCTTAGTGGGACAGCATTGCCTCTGACATAATTGAATCAGAGGAGTGTGAGCCCCTCCCACCTCACCCCCTCCCCCCTCTTCCCTGCCCACAACCAATCCTGGCTACTCCCGTACCTATCGCCAAGCTACTAATTCATCAACCCACTGGAAAATGCCTTTAAAGATCATTTGGTGACAAAGAGAGGTCAAACAGTGAAATCACTCAAAAGCCTTCAACTCTCATGGGTTGACGGTATCCAAATAGTATCAAAAGTTGGTCAGAGTATTCAGTAGGTGACTGGTCATCAAAGTTATACTTTTGAAGTAAGTCAGATTTCATTCGGAGGTCATTCAGAGGTCAAACAGTTAAATCACGCAAAAGCCTTCAACTCCTAGTGGTTATCTGCAAATTTTATTAAATATGGCCAGCGTGTTTAGCAGAAAATGGGTCATGACAGTTGTGCTTTTGAAGTAGGTCAAAGGTCATTTGGGGTCAGAGAGGTCAAACATTGGAATCACACAAACACCCAAATACCTTTAACTCCTGTTGGTTATATCTAAATGTTACCAAAGTTGGCCAGAGAGATCAGTAGATGATGGGTCATCATAGGTGCACTTTTGGAGGCGAACGGTCATTTAAAGTCATAAAAATTGAACAATGGAATCATACCATAGCCTCCAAGTTCTAGGGGTTGTGCCTAAATCTTATCAAAGTTGGCAAGAGTATCTAGTAGATGAAGGGTAATCAAAGGTGTGCTCTTGAAGGTCAAAGATAGTTTGTAGGCGGAGGCAATACAGTAATTAATGTATCTGGTCCGAACATCAGACGCTTCAAATCAAAAACCACCACTGACTTTGGAGATCCAGTTTCAACAAATGAAAGAAAGTGTGGGTTTTAATTGTCTCTAGTATTTGAAACTATTTATTAATAGCTCTTTTACCAAAATTTGGATTGCAATTAGGCATTGTAGATGCAATTATCATTTGGCTTCGAAAATCTGAAGGCCATTTTAAGGTCATCAAGGGCCGCTGGAGGTCACATTGACAAACTTAAAGGGGCTCATTGAGTTGATATCGATTATTTTGCAAGAAGTCTGAAGGAAATCATTGCATGACAATGTTTCTATAGCCTCATTTGGTGGGGTTCAAAGTTCATGTGCATGAGGTCAGCAGAGGTCATATTGTTAAAACCTTGTAAAATGATGTAGTCAAGAAAGATAAATTTGAGGGATAAACCTCAGTGCAACAAAGCATCCCTATCTGGCAAGAAATCACTAAGCCTTTGGGCTTTATACATGTTAACCACTGTCTGAGGTCTCAGGATCTTTCACTTCTTTGGGTGGTTGTATTGTCATATAAGTGGGAAATGGCAAGAACATGCAGGTACATTGTACGATTAGAATGAATTCGTATTTTTTGTGCAGGTTGGAAAATTGTTTACATATTTTTCTAGTTAGTTAACCTCAAAGTATTTAAATACGTAAGCAATACTGGTATTCAAATCATCAAATGTAAGAAATGTATCCAAGACAAATCTTTGAGACTTTGTATTAACGTAAAATATTTGCATTGAAAAACGTAAAATAATTGCATTGTATTGTATATAAATTGAATAGCATGGGCAATGTATGAAAATGGGACTCTATACATCTGTCATGACTCAAGTTGATAGAATAAAGCCTTGATGATTTAATTTGTTGATCAAAACCTCTTGTATTCATTATTGAAAATAGTTACTGATTACTACAAATACACATCAGCTTTAATCAACAGGCAATCATTGGCAACTTAACCATTTACACTGTACCATATTTTCAATATCGGTCGATACCGATCGAATACTCTTTTTCACAAATGATCTGTTTTCCACTTTTTCATTACCACCATGCCTATAAGTTTCGTCTCATTTACAAAAAACACATTTACGGCATTTATATTACATAAAAACCTAAGGTAACATTAAACTGAAGTTATAGGTTGAAAAACATCGCTTGGGTAGTATCGGCATTTTGTGTCAAAATTTTTCTTGCAGTGAAGGACGCAAATGAGGAGCGTCTGCCGATGGAGATATTGAATAGCACAAATGTGACCAACACTATATGTGTGTTGCAAATGTGCGGCAATTTTGATGTCAGTATGGTCACGTGTCATAAAATAAAACTTTACGTGCTGATCGTACAGATGTTCCCTCAGCCATTTACAAGCTTCATTCGTGAACCAGAAAATGCCATGCAAATGCCCATAAGCCTACAATCCCGAATAGTCCCCCACAGCCCGGGAAAGTCTTATTAGTGATGGTCAGTAACTTTCACATTCTGTGGTTTAAGACCAGTGAGTTGTATCTTCACAACCATGCTCAATCTGGACATATGATCCGGCCAAGCCCTAGTAGCCACTGGAACTACTTATTAAGTATTCGCTTGAGCGCACATTGTGCTGATAGAGCTGGAGTTCTGTTACCTTGTTATGATGCAAGCCTGATTAACTGTGGTCAGCTTCTACAAGAATTTGGACTAAAAGGACTTTCATGTCATGAAACGTAAGTTCAACACTCATATAGCAGCTGTGCATGTTCTGTGCATATATATATATATATATATATTATATATATATATATATATATATATATATATATTTTTATATATATATATATATATATATATATATATATATATATAATATGAGAACGAATGCAATAAAGATCATAACTGGTTGATTATAGGAGTACAAAATCTACAATATATATATTTTGGTATGTAAAAGAGAAATTCACATGTATCTCGTCTAACATTATTTATGCCTTATCCTGTTCCCGCTGCAGCTATACATTAGTGAAACTAAAAGACATCTCGCGGACAGAGTCACTGAGCACTTGCGTTCCATCCGCATCCAAACTGCTGGATGGCCGGTTGCTGCCCATTTCAACTCTCCCGGTCACACCATCGATAATTTGAAGGTAATTTGCGTATTGAAATCTTGTAGAGGAGATAGGGACAGAAAAACCATGGAAGAGCGGCTTGTATACCAGCTCGGGACTCTACACCCCAACGGCATCAACTCCCTGTTTTGATCCTTCCAACAACCCACTATGACGTTGTAGACTTACCCTATATCTTTTTTACCTAAGACTTAGCCTATTCACGTTTCAGCTTGACGTAATAATTATTTGCGTCCTTTTCAATTAATTTTTTTTTCATCCAAGCCATACTATGCTTTGTAATTCGATCTCACACACATTCTTTTCAGTGGCGTAGCCAGGGGGGGACAGGGGAGGCGAGTTGCCCCCTCTGAAAAATCTTGGGGGAAATTTTGAACGTGAATATATGGTGAAATTTGTGCATGATCTGATAAAATTTTAAATTTCTCAACCAGTACACTTAATTCACTTATTTAAAAGTATATGCCACACTGGCACAACCAGTCCTCATTAAGGTTTTCAGAGATGGAATGATGACACCATGCTTATAGCTGTACTAGTTATGTTTTACTATCTGTTTTATACAGCATGGGATCTCTGGACCTCTGACAAGGGACTCTGTCCTTTTACTGTATACTTCCAATGTTTCTTGATAATTAAAGTGGCAGCATTGTGGTATATGCTGTTTGTTAGAATGGGTCAGTGGTCAAGTGCTATACTCTGCTACAAGGGCAGGTCCTCATAAAATTTGGACTGATTGTGGTGAATGTGGTGAACTGATGAAAGGAAACGTGTACAAGGGTTCACTTAATTACTGTACTTCACCCATTGTGATTCTGATCTACTGAGTAGGACTCAAGAAAAATTCACCAAGACCTGAAGACAAGCAAGATAAAAAAAGCTTCCTGAAAAAATAGGAATTTTTGGTGATGTATTCAGTTTACATTTAGCACCAAATGTGGCACCATTTTGCATCTAGCCCACCTTATATGAGCAAAAAGGGAACCCCCTCCCCTTAGACCCCTCCCCCAGGACAGCGATCAGTCACATCAGCCAGGTCAGGGAGAAGAACCCGGACAAAAATTTGGACCTGCGGAGAACACTGATTATTAGGAAGCAGATCACTACTTGGGGGAAATCTTGGTGCTCTTGCCCCCCCCCCCCGACAAAAAACCTGGCTACGCCACTGATTCTTTTCTATGTAACTTTATCGTGCTTCTATTTGATCTGTACCTAAGCTTTATAGACATTTGTGCATTTTATTCTGACGTTATAATAACCTGCGTCCGATTCTATTAATTTCTATACGACTTGTAACTTAAACACGCTTTCATTTTTACGTAACAATAATATGCGTCAGTTTATCTGTAGCCAAGTTATCGTATGCAACTGTAATTCACGCCCTTTGCTATATGCGTCTTCTTGATTGTAATTTTTGTTTAAATGTACAGTCGGTAAAGCCACTTTGATAAAGGTCTATGACCGAAACGTCAGTACTTTCAACAACCTGGTATGGTGTCTTCATTAAACTCCTGTTTTCTAATTTTAACTGTACACTATATATATATATATATATAACGCTAATTCCTACTGTACGGGGAAATCGATATATCGCGGTTTAGTTAAGGCGAAGAAAAAACAATAAAATACATTAAAAAATATTTCCCCTTTTGGAAACCAGATATACAACAATGCTTTTTCAATGGCCCACCATCCGTACGTGTTAAAAGATACGGGTACGTAACTTGGTCAACATTGAAGTAACAGCATGTAAATCATGTGGTGAAACGGACGTTACCATCCGTTTACGTATTCCTATATAAAAAGCGTGTGATTTCGCAAAGTCGACCTGATTTTTTCTCCTTTTCGACGATTTCCCCTTTTAGGCACGTTTTTTCATACAATATTTCCCCTTAATCCCAAATTAGCAATATATATATATATATATATATATATATATATATATATGTATATATATATATATATATATATATATATATATATGTATATATATATATATTATTTCCCTAAATGGTCACTTTAGGCGACATATCGGGTGAAAAAATGGTACTTTTAGGTGACATTGACATTAGGTGTACATATACGTGTCGCCTAAATGTTTACAACGTTATAACAACCACTCCCTGCATGTTATTTCAAAAGTTTTGAAATATATAAAAGTATCCTAGCGCCCTCTGTTTGGGGTTACCATAGGTAAGTTGCACTAGAATCCCATTATGTATTAATTTACTATTGAAATTTGGGGGTGTATATCATGCATGTAATAAATTGGTATGTTAGGTGTACACACCCTTATTGCGCAATACCAATTCATTTCTGTTTTATTTAATAAAACGTTGTGCGTACGTCACACAGGTAATTGGACATATATTTAACTTAAGGGCGTTCCTGAAGATCAATAAGGTATTTTTTGTTTAATTTTTACCTGCATGAATATGCAAATATACCTAATTAACTGGTTGTCGCCCAAAGTGACCTTTTTTTACCGTGTCGCCCAAAGTGACCATTTAGATATATGTATATATATATATATATGTAATATATATATATATATATATAATATATATGTATATCATATCACGGAACAATGGAACAAAGCAGAAAAACTTTCAAAGAAATCCTCAAAGTTGCAAAATTTTACCGCAGATATAAAATCAATACAATTTCCAAATTATCAGAGTTGACCAAAACTCTGGATCAGTCATGCTAGGTGCCAAATGATGGTAGCGATGGGTTGTACGGTGGTGGTGGTGCTAGTGCTTGTGATAGTGTCGGTGGGTTATTGAAATGCGGCAATGGACCAGCCTGCTGAAGTGGCATTGGAGAGGTGGAATGGACCTAAAAAGATCGAGTTAGATGATTATACACTCATTAGTAATACCAAAACATATGACAGTTAGCTTTTTTCCTTTCAATGACATATTTGTAACCAACCCATCGAGTAATTTCAATTAGACTATATATACCGCACCTTTATTGCGACGTCGTGATCTTAGTGTATTGATATATCGTACAGAAGAAGTTCTAGTACTGAGCAATATTGCCGCCAAATTTTTGCTTACAAGTTGTATTTCGATCCTCCCTTTTGTCCTTCATCTAGGTCCCTTTCTTTCCTGGGTGTTGCTTCCCAAATCCTTTATCACCCTCTAATTGGTCAACCCTACCAGTCCATTCCTTTATGTTTACATCGCACATAGCATGTTATCATGGACCAATCAAGAGCTGACAAATTATATCCCATAATAATAGTTACTGCGATAACCCATGCTTCCAAGCATCCTAATAGCAAGCTTGTAAGATACTTCAGATCAGAAGCTAAGAGAGATAAGGCAGAAGCAGTTAATTAAGGCCCCGCTGCTTCGGCGGTCGGCACGGGCTAAATTTGTAGGAATTTGTTAGTTCATAACAAGAGTTCACATTCACAAAAACTCTGTACGTGAACCAGGCGCGGTTCTAGATCGAGACTTTTGGGGGGGCTTAAGAGGGGCTTGAAACGGAAGAATCATAAAATTTTCACTCAAATATGTAAATCGGCCACGCGCACGCTGAAACCAATGATAATAAAAACAGTACCATAACCAGGGATGGAACAAGGTTATTTTGATAGGGGACATGGGTTGAGTGATCGCCGTTGTGGGGGAGGGGTCTAAGGGGAGGGGTGTCCTCTTCCTCTGAGAAATTTTTGCTAATCCAAGGTTGCTAAGATGCAAAATGGTGCGTTCTTTGGGTAATTTTTTGACTATATTACTGGAAAATGTTCATAACTTTGTGAATTCTAATTTCTGGTTAGGGGAAAGAGGGCCTTCTTAAGAAAGAGGTCTAAGGGGAAGGATGTTCCCCTCCCTTTGAGAAATTTTTGCTAATTTAAGGTTGCTAAGATGCAAAATGGTGCGGTCTTTGGGTTATTTTTTGACTGACATATATGGCTGGAAAATGTTCATAATTTTGTGAATTAATTTTTGGTTGGGGGAAAGAGGGCGTTCCTAGGGGAGAGGTCTAAAGGGAGGGGTGTTCCCCTCTCCTATGAGAAATTTTGGTTACTTTAAGGTTGCTAAGATGCAAAATGGTGCGGTCTTCGGGACAGTTTTGACTGATATATGGCTGGAAAATGTTCATAACTTCGTGAATTCTAACTTTTGGTTGGGTAAAAGAGGGCTGTTCTAGAGGATAGGTCTAAGGGGAGGGGGCCCCCTCCCCTTTTGAGAAATTTTGGTTACTTGAAGGTTGCTAAGATGCAAAAATGGTGTCGTCTGTGGGATATTTTTTGACCCGATCATATGGCTTCAAAACATTCTTAATATTTTTGGTTAGGTGAAAGAGGAGCCTTTTGTGTTTAAGGGTATGTATCAACAAACCTCCTGAAGTCCCCTTTTGGACACATTACTGCCTTCTAGTTGGGGAAAGTTTTTACGCAAAAATACGTGCGTGGAGTCCACAGAAATATTCTCGAACTATTAAGAAAATTTGTCTTGCAGCTAAAAGCTGGTAGAAACCGGAATATGGCCTCTTGTAAGCTCTGGATTAACTATATGGATCAGATATAGGCCTAGCCCGCCCTCCTCTTTTCTTCTCCTTTCCGTCTTTTCCTACTCATTTTCTCTTTTCCTGCAAATTACTGGGGGCATAGGCCTCCCTTCCCCCTGAGTGGCACCGCCCCTGACCATGACATAGATGTGACGTATATACAGGCATATATTTTTGTTTATTTGGAAGAACGTTACTGAGAGATACGAGCAACTGGACCTGTTCACATTAATGGGAATGACGATTCGGCCTGTAGATTTGACTTAAAAGGACTGCTAGTATAGCTTGACGAGATCAGCGACGAAATTACTCGTTTTGAACTTCCAACAGATGATTAATCCGTTAACTTGATTTACATGTACGTACATACTATCATAGATGTTAATTATGTTACTTATCTGACCCAATTTCCATTGTATGAAATCGTGAACCTAATATGTGATTTCGAGACACAGACGACAGTTTCCCTTGACAAACTAAATCCACTGGATCAAGATGTGTACAAGTGTATTGGGCAATTTTGTTTTTCTCAGTGCACGCAAATATAGCATAACACAACCTCTGAAAATTTGGGGGGGGGGGGAGGGGGAACTTGAGCCCCCAAAGCCCCCCCCCCCCGTAAAACCGCGCCTGACGTGAATTTTGTTTTTCAAGGCATTATGCCCAGCCTACTTGATTCAAGTTGATTTATTTTGTAGTGAAAACCAATCATCGAAAAATCCTCGAGAATCAAGACTAGTTCTATAAAAAGTTCTGTGTTGTACAGTTTTCAAAGGAGCTCACTTCTAAACCTCGCCATTTCGACCGACCCAAACACAATCTAATAGTATGAGCTGAAGGATGAGAATGATAAGTACAGGATAAAGTCAATCATGACCACCTAGCTGCCGAAAACCGTCTAATCATGAAACTTGGAACCCTTTCCCCACATGGCCTGAAGGTTAGACTTGAACTTTTATAACTCAGCAATTCCTGCATTGATTTTAACTGTGTTAACCACTTAACACTGTCTTTTATTTGTACGTTTGGCCGTGTCAACAATCAGTTGCATTTTTGCCACCTGATGAAGGGTTTTAACCCGAACGTCGTGGAATTTTTCACAAACTTTTAGCACTATTTACTTCTTTTTTACCTACCTATTTCATAAGTGCTATGCAGTACTTTGACCTTATATATAAATATATATGTATATATATATATATATATATATATATATATATTATATATATATATATATATATATATATATATATATATGCAACAGTAACAGAGATTAGGAGATAATTATGGTGCAGTTGTAATAGCAAAGAGTGTACCTTCAATAACTACAGATCTTATTTTCTTTAGAAAGCTGGAAGTTAACACTAGAACACATCTTTTATAATGTAAGAATACAAATCAATATTTAACGAACTGGAATTAATTCTTTCTACTTCAACTTCATCAATTAGGCACAGGCTAAGCAACACTTCTACGTTTCATACTCTAATATTAATTACAATCTTCTTAAACATTCAAGCTGTGGACTTAAAGGTAGGAAAAGAGTACAACTGCGTGCTTGTGTACTAGATTCTGGTGTACATAAAGTTAATAAGAAAGAAATAAAAAATATTCTTCTTACGACTTGATGTGGACTTTTCGTAGGGCGACTTGCACAGCAGCCAAAACATGCTTCGCTGATAGATGTCACGATTTGTACAGCAAAGGCTATGGAAAGAATCCTGTACATTGCCAAATTGACGACGCGGTCATAATCTGGTAACGCTCTCTTTTAAAAACAAAACATAATAGTTTAAGTTACGAACTTTGACACATTTGTAAACTAGGCAGCAATATGAAAATGATAACGGTGTTTATCACGAAAGGTAATTGTTGCTATTGATTGCAAAAAGCAAAATGCCAAGTACTGAGCAAATTTTCATCACGTTAATGTGCTGTTGGTGTTTTCCGACTAATACATAACTGGCCGTCATCAAAAATATGTCGCTGTACTTAACCTGCATTAATATAACATAGAAGTACGCTTCAAGGATTCTGTACATTCAGGAACACAGCATGTTTTAACGTATAGAATTCAAACTGATTTGCTACCATGGGTAAAACATTGTAGCTAGACTAATACAGCAATGATGACGTGACCATTTGTGCGCTGTAAAGAACAATACTCAGGAAACTCGTTTAGAAGTCACATGAAGGTACCACCTGATGGTACCAGCAGGGGCGTAGCGAAGGTGTAATAGTTGAGGGGGTGTAGAGGTTATGTTTTGCCGACAGATCTGGTAATGCGTAGAGCGAAGCGCGAGCTTTAGCGGGTGGGGTTCAGGGGCCATCCTTGAGACCTGGTGGGGTCCAGAGAAAAACCCCGGTGGGGGCCAGGGGGCGAAGCCCCCGGTAGCTCTGAGGTTTTAGCACATCTCTAGCTGAAAAATAAAGGCTCAGGCTACATTGATATGCATCATCAAATTCAAAGATTCCCAATAATTTTAATGTCTTAGGCTATTCCTCTCGTCAAGTCGCTATACTTTTAATTGATTGGAGCCCAGGGGTCCGCATTAGGGCCCCTGGTGGGGGTCCAGGGGGCAAAGTCCCGGAAGCTCTGAAGTTTTAGCATATCTCTGGGTGAAAAAAATAAGTCTCAGTCTATTTTGGTTCATAATGCATCAAATGCAAAGAATCCCAATAATTTTAATGTCTTAGGCTATTCCTCTCGTCTAGCCGCTATACTTTTAATTAGTTAGAGTCCAGGGGCCCGTCTTGGAGCCCCTGTGGGGGTCCGAAGGGCAAAGCCCCCGGTAGCTCTCAGGTTTTAGCATATCTCTGGGTGAAAAATTAAGTCTCATGATGGATACATTATGATTCATAATGCATCATCAAAGGCAAAGATTCCCAATAATTTTAATGTCTTAGGCTATTCTTCCCCTCATGTCACTATCCTTCAGGAGCTGAACCCGACGTTCAGAATTTGAACACTATGCGTTCAGAATATGAACACTAGAGGCGTCAGGCGTTCAAATAATATATAATTGTTCAAATAGGGGTCCGGCTTTCAAAAATGGAGGAAAAGTGTTCAGAATCTTTACACTAGCGTTCAAAATATGCTTTGAACGCCAGAGTTTGCAGTGAAGGGAAGACATGCGAGGCACGCATTATTTTTCCCCATGATGTTTGCGGGTAAACTGGATCCTCAGGAATTTGCAAAATGTGTTTAAAGTCAAGGTTATTGATTAGAAATCGGGCTAGGGATACCCTCTCTATGGGTAATCGGGTGCTGCTGATCCCATGGTGATGATAAAAGTGAGGAATAATGTCCAGAAAGTGGTTTTTTAAGAATGTTATCTGACCCGCCTATACGGAAACCTTTAATTCCCTTTCTTCCCCCGAGGTGCCAACGGACTCGGTCACCCGTCCAATTACACCGATGGCCGTTGATACCGACGTCACATGCATGATTAATTTGTCGACGGGACTTCAACAAATCAGATGAAGAGCCGAAAATCGAAATAGCCGATAACAGACTGGCCGCTGGCTCCCGTTCTCTCTTTCCTTTTTTTTTTCTTTCCGTTCCCCGTTTTCCTTTTCACTCCCTTCCTCCCCCTTTCCTTTCCTTCTTCTCTCTTCTTTTCCTCCTCTTTTCTCTTCTTTTCCTTCCTCTCTCCCCCTTTTACCAACAAACCGAAAATTTAACAACGGCGACCAAATATTGAGGGGGTGTGACACCCCCTACACCCCGCTCACTACGGTCCTGGGTAGCAGTATATATAGAAAGTAAATGTGAAACTCTTAGGTAATCAAGATATAAGCTACACTGTAAAGAACTGAATTTTGAAATGTGGTTAAAGCAAGAGCTAGTCCATGTATTTGTTACACCAGGGAACATCTCCCTGGTTACACTAGCCCAATGGGTAAACATACTACGTAAGCATGGAGTGGATGTATATCTAGCTGGCGCAATTTGAGTGCAATTCATAATTTTACCCTTGTAGAAAACATTCGTCTAACCTGATTAAGCCTTCTAAAAAGACGAATACTGACTGGATTATTTAGGAGCGTAGCGCTAGCTATAGCATAACGTCAAATGTCATCGTACAGAATTACTGCACTTAACAATGCCAACTTTGAAAATGGAGGATACTTTTCCACGCTATAGATATACTGTGGAGTTCCCATCTTCACTATTTAGGGACAAAAGGCTAGTCCTGACAGTTTTATTTTATTTGTATCCAAATATATACAGCTATTTAAATTCAAATAATAACCCTTGCCGATATGCATTTTAGAATTTCTCGTCCTTTTCAGTGCCTTGTCGGGCTAGGGGCCTGATTGCTTACGCTTGTCATAATTCAAAGAGGAAAAACTAGTTAATGAAAATAACACAGAAAAACTAAAACTCTCGGGTGTTTTATGCATCTGTTTTACTTGAGAGACACATTTCAGATACAGAGAGAGCATTTTTTGAAAGTGTTATTCAGCAGGATCTACTTGTGAAAAACGGATTTACAAAGTTCAAAAATAAAACACATAAAACCCGTTTGTTACAACATACAACAAGAAATTTGGAGGATATGAGCAAATCAGTCTAAGGTACGACATCTCAAGTTCGTTAAATGTTGTGTAAAAGAGTAGGCTATTTGCAGTATGTTTAAAGTAACAAAATTGTTGTACATGTCACAGGTGCCTTAGCGCTAGGCCCACCTGCTCACTGCAAACTTGCTCCAAAGATTATGGGCTTCGAAAGATTCCTCCAAGATTTCTGACCTAGTCTTTTTTGTTTATTTTCCTGCTATAGACTTCTATTATGCATTAGCCTAAATTCTTCATTGTATTTTCTTTTTGTAATTTATGTGGCTTCAATTTGCACTTATCATGATTTCGTGGTTGTTGTAGACAACATTCCACATTGGTCTATTAATTCTAGTTTAACCAGAAAGATGACTTACTTAACCTGTGCCAAAACAAAAATTGCTCTCTTACAGAGTAGAGGGCTGATTGCCGGAATGGATGTGATACTATTCGAACAAACTAGTTGCTTTTAAAGAAAAATTTTGAGGTCATAAAACCTTTCGCCGTGAGGCTGTAGCCTACGGGGGAGGGGGAAGCTGACCCTTGAGATTTCCAAACCCTGAAGAGAGTTGGCCGATTTCAAAAAAAAAAATACAGCCGGAGAGGCGAAAATTTTAATTGTCGCGGTTGTGGTCATAACCCTTGGAAGTGGGAAATCGCATACAAGGGCTCTTTTTTCCCGCATTCCCCGGGAAGATCCCGTTGTACATGCGCTATGTGGTTGACTAGCCCCGACGAATGAGTACCTTAATTAAATACTGGATTCGTCTGTACATGGCATCGAATGTTGCTGCACTACCTATAACTACGTGATGTATTGAACCAGGGAGCTGGAAGATACATACTTGACACCTGTAGGCTAAAGCTCTTTAGTAGGTCTTCCAGCTCCCTGAGTAGGCTTACTCTTTTTTACCCATGCCACAGAACGCTTTTCCTTTGTTTAATGCTCAAGGTCAATGAAATTGTACATAAACTTCTAGTCCTGTTTCGACTACAAAAAGATTTTACTGGATACCTTTCTCGAATTTGCCCTTTTCTCTTAAAGTTTTCATTTCTAAAGCATGAAATATCTAAATAACGAATATTTACTTGCAAGATATATAACATAGAAGATACCATTTCCAGATAGTAAGAAACAGTTTTGAAAAAACTTTTCTTGATAGGCCTACTGAATGGCGGCCTTAAAGCTATGCAACGGCACGACCGAATCATTATCATCATTATCATTACCATCGACGCCATCATTATTTAGCGGCTCGCCATAGGGGCACGGGGGCACTTGCCCCCCCCTCCCCCCAAAAAAGTTGCAAAGCATGGTCTTCAATTTTCCAAAAAAAAAATTAATAAATAAATAAAACATGTAATTCAAGATGGGTTAGGCCCTCCTTTTTCCTTGAGTGGGTTTAAAATTAAAAAAGTGAATAACTTTCCAATGCAATACGAAGGTTAAACAGTAATAAAGTGCTTTCAAAACGACATTTTTTCGGCGCGATTCGCGCTCGTTTTCTTAGTTGCTTGTTTGCTACCATATATACTTCAGACATTACAAGTGGACCTGCCATTAGTGCGAGCTAAGGTAATCAAAACAAATGATCACGCTGTGATATTTGTAATCTGATTAGCTTAGGCATCATAATGTCATTTACAGAGTGTAATGCAAGAGTTAAATGCCCATAGTTTTGCAGACACTTCAGAGCTTTCGGGGTCATTAGATATACAACCCATTAGCCGTATTGATTATCATCCACGACTAAAAGCAGTTTTGCCCGGGTGTCACCTGGCCAGATTAACATAGGTATCTGTCTACAAAAAGTTGCAACGGACATGTAGCCTAAACGTATTGTTTCTCATAGAAGGAGAGGTTTCCCTTCGCTTGTCCAAACTGACAGCGCCGTTGGCCCACGAGCAGTCGTATGACTGTCAAATGGCCTGTTATAAGCAAAAGGTTATCCACTTCTGTGCTAAAGTATACCGTTTCAATTGATTTGAAATAAACACACCAAACAGGCAATCTAAGCTCAGTGTAATGTGACTTTTGACTAGTAGCCTAGCTATTTGTATACAGGATGAGACGTCGTTCTGAGTTAGGGGAATCCCCTTCCCCCCTTTAAAAAATTTCGTTTCGGAACGGTACTGAGATCCAAAATAGTGCTATCATTTCGTCGTTTTCAAGTGTCTTCAGTGCTCGAAATTTTCTTTAGTTTAAGAAAACAATCCAGAAAACCAGTGCTGTAACGAGTCATGACTCGAGTCGCTAATTTTCAGAAGGGAAATGACTCGAGCAATTATATCATAATTTTCCTCATAGAAATAATACAGTGACTCGAGTCACTGACTCGACTCGAGTCGCATTGAAAGTAGTGAATGACTAGACTCGACTGCAAAATTGAGTGACTCGTTACAACACTGCAGAAAACCAAAATTTCCGGGCTTCTTGGCAAAGTTGAAACATATTGTGACACAATGAAAGAAACAACAAAATATTTAAAGGTATGGCTCATTTTATACAAATGGATCGAGCCGCTTTGCCCATTTCACCTGCCTCTTACTCCGCCCCTATGGAGTAGCGATCGGTTGATATGGTTGTATTTATTTTTAAAGTAGTCAGCTAATGACTGCCTGAAATTGTTTTTGAAGAGCTTTTGAAAACTACATGGGTCATCGCTGTAATACATAGTAATATCCCATAGAGTAGGATATAGGTTCCTATATCCTATTCCATGTAATAACCATACTTCTATTGTACTATCCGGAGCTGACCGTTAATATTGCCGGGGGGGGGGGGGTGTCTTCCGAACCTCCCTGAATACGGACTTGAGTTTGCCCCCCAAACAATATTTCTTAGAGCCGCCCATGCCATCATACATATTCAAAATTTTCTCAAAGTTTTTACCTTATGCAACACCCTTTTAAATCCTGCCAAAATGGGAAAATGAAAAATATGAACGTTTCAATGGGTTCATAGGTAGGTTTGACACAGACAGCACTATTTTCATCTTACAATCATGAACAAAATTTTCTGTGAGCGCAAGGGTTTCACGCTCTCCCCTAGTACAATACCCCCTTTCCTTTAACTCAAGTCAAGAAATAAGATATGCCGTACCCACTACACGATGAGAATTCTAAACTTATAATCAGTTCAAAACTTCTCCAAGATAGCACCACTTTGCTACTTGGCTCATTTACGTAAATGTATCTTCTCCACCGCTTTCTCCTAAACTTAGGATGACTACATGGCGAGGATGTTAAAGGGTGGATTCCTCCAGGGTGTCAAAATTCATAGATACCTCACTGGGCTCCGCTCAGATAGGGTCATTATCTGCCCCCACCCTTGGGATTTGCCCAAGCTACCATCCTGCTCTGATACTGGAATAGAGTAAAATATGAAGGGCAAAAAGCAAAATCTATTTTGACAAGCTTGATATATTGTTATAGAGAAGAGTCGGCTCCGGCTTCATTTCTGAACTATCCTTTGCGTGAAATGATCTCAGTTTCTGGAGGAATAATATCAGTCTGCCACTTGCAGTTCCTTTACTGCAAGACATCATTTTCATCGGAATTTATACATGAAAAGACAAATAGGTCCTGTGTTCAGTGATAAGTTGTTAGTTTTTGTTCAAAATTTTGCCTCCACTGAATACCTGACAGGCGATGTCTTTTGTTACAACCGATAATGTAAAAATCAACCGATAATGTAAAAACGACCGATAATGTACAAAAATATTACCGATAATGTAAAAACAAACCGATAATGTAAAAAAAATTTACCGATAATGTAAAAAACTCTTTGAACCGATAATGTAAAAAAAAAATTTACAGATAATGTAAAAAAGTTTGTCTACCGATAATGTAAAGAAAATTTACCGATAATGTAAAAACTGTTCTAAGGACGTTTTCATATGGAATTAGAAACGTGGAATTTTATCAAAAAAGCCATACGTTAATTCAGAAAGGTCGTAGGTCATACCCCAGGGGAAGGGGCTCTCACCCCTTTTTCACAGCGCCGTCTTGCAGGTATATTTCCCTTAAAAAGGTACCTTGAAAGACAGCAGAATTAAAGGTCACTTTTTCTCAATTTTCTAGGCCAATGCATAATGCTATCATATTTCTCCTTCATATACTTAAAGCGCCCTCACTCTATGTTGTTCCGCAAGCTCACCAAAAAGAACATATCTACGATAAAAAATATCATGAAAGGACTGCAACATATTTTATTACATAAATGTGGGTCATATTGATGGCACAGCTTATTTGTATAGGTCTGTGGCTCAATAGAGGGCGCCCTCTAATAAAGCCAGATATTTCGAAAACTAAAGGAATGAAATTTATATTTTTGAAATGATCATGTCCGAAATCCCAGGAGTGTTATTATCGTTATTCTGAAGCTGAAGGAAGGTTATCCCTCTCACCCACTCCCCACCCCATGAGAAGAAGGGGATGAAATCGAAGCTACTCACGCTTGATAAGAATTGGTCCTAAAGGTTATCGACCACGCTGATCACAGATCCGAAGTCAGTCATCCCGTCTCTCGGTCGTAGTGGGATGTGCGGGCCGTAAAAAAGCCAGTTTTAGGGTCAGTTATCCCAAGAGCAGATTTTAGGTATTTCAAAACACCCAGTTTTCATACTAGATGGTTACTAATTAAAATTTAGGAATATGATTTCGATTACATTTGTTAAATGTGGAGTGAAAGTTTTTCCTTCCATATATGGCTTCACTAATACGTGGCCGAGTTGCGCCTTACCTCCGGAGAAGGCTCCTATCTCTGAGATGATAGCGGGAAGGGATTACCCCGTCAAAAGGCCATGCACTACATTGGCCTACCGTTCCTGTGAGTCACAAGCCTGTTCCTTCTCCTACTAGCTACACTGTATGCATTAAGTTAAAAAAACGCATTTTTTCCATATATGCTAACACTAATTTTGGTTCCGTGCTTCGCTTTGCCCCCGGGGAAGGTGCCTCTCTCTTACCAACCCTTAATTTACCCCTTAAAACTCGAAAGGTGATAGGCCTATGTGTCCTGTATAACATAGGAAAGGCGTTTGGGAGGCTGGTTGGGTTTGGATTAATGTTAGCATTCCATGGAAAACATGCGTTTTCAGCTTTGAATGCGCCCTGTATCTAGTAAGAGGGGAACACTCTAACAACCCTTAAGGGTGATATACGGAAGGAAAACTTTTACTCCACATTTAACAAGTGCAGTCGGAATCATATTCCTAAATTTTAATTGGTAACCATCTAGTATGAAAACTGGGTGTTTTGAAATGCCTAAAATCTGCTCTTGCGGACACTGACCCTAAAAGTCGGCCTTTTAACGGCCACAGTCCACTTCGGCACAGTCCACTTCGACCGAAAGACGGGATGACGGATCTGTGATCAGCGTGGTCGATAACCTTTAGGACGCAATTCTTATCAGGCGTGAGTAGCTTCGATTTCATCCCCTTCTTCTCCTGGGGTGGGGAATGGGTGAGAGG
The DNA here is from genome assembly GCA_029531755.1 of Holothuria leucospilota. Classification (NCBI taxonomy): domain Eukaryota; kingdom Metazoa; phylum Echinodermata; class Holothuroidea; order Aspidochirotida; family Holothuriidae; genus Holothuria; species Holothuria leucospilota. The sequence continues at coordinate 10,504,601 of CM055969.1, read as the reverse complement.
GATAACCTTCCTTAAACTTCAGAATAACGATAATAACACTCCTGGGATTTCGGACATGCTCATTTCAAAAATATAATTTTCATTCGTTAAGTTTTTGAAATATCTGGCTTTATTAGAGGGCGCCCTCTATTGAGCCATAGACCTATACAAATAAGCTGTGCCATCAATATGACCCACATTTATGTAATAAAATATGTTGCAGTCCTTTCATGATATTTTTTATCGTAGATATGTTCTTTTTGGTGAGCTTGCGGAACAACATAGAGTGAGGGCGCTTTAAGTATATGAAGGAGAAATATGATAGCATTATGTATTGGCCTAGAAAATTGAGAAAAAGTGACCTTTAATTCTGCTGTCTATCAATGTACCTTTTTAAGGGAAATATACCTGCAAGACGGCGCTGTGAAATAGGGGTGAGAGCCCCTTCCCCTGGGGTATGACCTACGACCTTTCTGAATTAACGTATGACTTTTTTGATAAAATTCCACGTTTCCAATTCCATATGAAAACGTCCTTAGAACAGTTTTTACATTATCGGTAAATTTTCTTTACATTATCGGTAGACAAACTTTTTTACATTATCTGTAAATTTTTTTTACATTATCGGTTCAAAGAGTTTTTTACATTATCGGTAAATTTTTTTTACATTATCGGTTGTTTTTACATTATCGGTAAATTTTTTTTACATTATCGGTCGTTTTTAGATTATCGGTTGATTTTTACATTATCGGTTGTAACATCTTTATACTTACATTTGCCCTAGAAATATGGAGAACTCCCCAGAGAAAACAGATGGAACTAGGTACCACAGCCAATAGAGAGGTGACCACGTAGGCAACCGCCTGTGAGCAAGAAGGAGAACAAACATAGGCCAAGGAAAATATACAATATGCTTACATGCCACAAATCACCAGTCTTGTACCGGTGAAAGAACAAAACAAGAGAAGAAGGCTTAAAACAAGTAAAAAATTGGAAATGACATCTGGTACAGTCTACAAGATCATCCAGTTATGTTTAGAGTTTCCATTTTTTCCAAAGACTGCTCATATAATTAAACTTTTATTTATGTTATCGGAAAATATGATTCATTGTAACATACCTACGTCTTTGTGGAGACTATGGTGCCAGATGAGGATCTTTATCAGATCGGCTGTAATTTAAGATACCCGGGAAAAAATGTATCGGAAGGTAAATTCTACAGAGCAATAGTAAAAGGGACCTGCCGAAATTGCTTGCCCAGTACCCGGGCCATTTATGCATGGCAATCTGAAATACCACAAGCAAGACTCACTGGCTTACGGAAAAATGGTAGTTTATTGCTCATGGAGAATTAGCCTTCCTGAAAATGTTCAAATGTTACCGATCTATACTGTTGCATATGGGTTTACAGTGTAAGTGAAGCAATGATCTCTAACATAAAATTGGTTGACAAAAGCACCTTCCAAATAGATGCATTTTTAGGGTTCCAAGCATTTGCATCGTCCTCAGGTTATGTGGTAATGAACATGATACAACTCACATAGTCAATAGTATGGCGCGATGTACGTTGTAAAGAATAGGCCTTAGTGCAGCCAGTACAACATTTGCTATTTGAAGAGTTTGAAGGCACTGCAATTTATACAGGGAACGCAGATTTTTCGACAACAAGCATTATAGACCAGAGCGTCTGTTCTATGATTCCTTGCAGAAAGAAATAGAACATGTCAAGTTCTTTAACTTCATCTGGCTCTAGGAGGTGGCGGGCAGTGCGGGCGGTCAGGGCGGGGCTGGGCAGTGTACTCTTTATACTACATGAGATGTATCATGCTTACAAGATTTATTCAGTTTGACGGCCGTTGATCTCTACCATACACAATAGAATTCTTTAACTTTATGTGGAGCCTCTACATTGGCAGTAAGAGATTGCTCAAAGTGGTTCTTTCTGAGATATTGTTATCACAAGGTTTCACGATTTGAAATCTGTTGACCTAATATAATCTTTGACTTTCCACCAAATTCACTGCCCTTCTTGAACTCAGCATGATGAAATCTTTCCTTTACAATCGTTTTCATCATTAATATCTCGCTTGATTGCATCTGTTACCTCAACGAGGACACGTACACAACCTTAACACCTGATACAGACAGCTTTTACAATGGAGTAAGTGATTGGCAGCACCAGAATAAGTCAGCTCAGAGTTTTTACTGAGCATGCACGGTGGCTTCGGGTCATGGGTCATAAGGGTACAGAATGCAATTAAAAATGTCATTATAAGTCACACTAAGCAGATAAGTTACATTATTTTAATTGTGCTTTCAGATGCACTTTCGAAATTACCACGAAAGACTTTCAACACGACATTTCAGGGATTTTGTTGGGCACAGTGCACAAGTTACGAACCTAAGCACATGTATTATGCGTATTATGCACCCATATGACCTATGACATGAAGTCACTGTGCATGCACAGTGATAAAGGCCGTTCATACTCCATTATAGCGCTATAAAGCTGTGTTTAAGGATGTTAGCTGGGTCTCGATATGCCATGCGATGCACAGTCTCCCAATACCTGCCTATGCAAAAGGCCAAGTACAGTACATATTTGTATGCGGTTTGATCGGCTCTACGACAAAGTACACCATTAATTACCGTGATAATTTTAGGGAATACAAGAAAATCCTGCCTTACTAACCTTTGTCTTAATTCGTGGGAAGCAATAACTGTTTCCCTCCATTCCTACAATTCTCACTGTCACAATCAGGCCGCCGATAGTCGCACGGAACCCGAATACATGTAATGAGCCGGTATCTGGAAAGGTCCGCCATTGTTGTCGAGTAGGATCGTGAGCTTGTTTCAAAAGGTCGTTCACCTACCAAGCAGCCAATCAGAAGCCGTTTCCTTTGCGATATCTCGAGAGCTTGCGAGAAAAGTTGAACATTGTTCAACTCCAAGCGATGACCGTGAATCGAACTGGCGGCAAAGATATTTTGACCATATATGGTTATTGATCGCTTTCTCGCGCGAGAAATTTGGAAGTATGAACCGGCCTTAACTCTGAACTGGTTTATCGCTGGAAAACCTAAAGTCTCTTCCACATAGAGCACCAGAAGACAAAGTAACTCGGGTATGGGTGTAACCAAAGAACTGTATTAACAACAACGAACAAAGGAGAAGAGAATGCTTAGTTGAGTATGTGCTTCCTTCTCCTCTATGAACCGACTGAAGTGGCCAAGTAGTTAGAGCATCCGACTTGCAGCCGGAAGGTCTAGGGTTCAAATCCTGGCCGGGTCATACCAAAGACTTTAAAAATGGAACCTACTGCCTTTGTGCTTGGTGCTCAGCATGAGCAATGGAGTAGGGAAAACAAGCCAGTGGGCCACAACTGGAAAAAAGGCCGTGGTCGTCTCGACTTGAACCAATTGGTTGGAAACTGGGACGTTAAACCTCATCTAACTAACTAACTATCTATGAACGGAATGGTCAGCTTATTACCAGGGGACCATTGCTTTGAGAAATTAAATCCGATAAGGATGGTAATAAGATATACCACACTTATACAATAGAAAAGTGGGGTTGGAGAATCAGCATCTTTGGCGTCTTCAATTGAGCATGAATGTGGACTATCTACAATCTAGGAGAGAAATCCCTCAAAGAGTTGCGTCTCGAGATATCATGTTTACGTATTTTACACAATTTTACGTTTGTTGACCTCAAATGACCTTGAGCCTCCACCAAAATATGGGGGCCTTTAATTTGACGTAGGGTGTTTCACTTGATAAGTTTTAATTCCCTCAAGATTACACCTCTTGAAATATCGTGTTGTAGAACAGTGACCTCAAATGACGTTTGCCTTCCGGGAAAAACAAGAGGATTCTTGAGCTTTGTGTGGAGAACCTCACTGGGAGATCAATTAAGTTTAAGCTCATGATATGTTCTGTTTACGAGATTTTCAGCGTTTGACCCTTGGTGACCAAACAATCTGTGTCAAACACTCTTTCTCTTAATATGGAAGATATATACACTAAGTATTAAAAGTTTTCATTAGTCTTAGCCAATGACCTTTGACCGTCATCAAAAATTAGGGTTCTTTTGCTCAATATCGGGACATACATATGCTTAATAACAGCTTCATCAATGCCAATCGTCTTGAGATATGCTTGTTAGCAGTTTGCAAGGTTTTCACCACTTGACCTTCAGTAACCTCAAGTAACCTTTGACCTCTACCAAGAGCTCTAGGGTACGTCTACTGACTATAACGAATCCTCTTAAATTATGTAAAGTAGGCCTATCCATGGTTCCTACTTTTCTTGAGACACCACAAAGTTTGTTGTTTTTATCTCTAGTGACCGAAAATTACGTCTGACCTCCTCCAAAACCAATGTTTCTGAAGTTCCTCTTAATATGGCAAAGGTATGTACCAAGTATGAAAACTGTACATCATTTCCAACTTGAGATACTTCATTTTGTAAGCAATTTACAAGTTTCATCTGCTGTGACCTCATATAATCTTTGACTCTTCCAAAAACAATAAGTTCATCTACTGACCATAACGTATCCACACGCCAAAGATGGAAAACATCCACGTTTCGTACCTTGAGATATCGCTTTTACAAAGATTTCGGTTTCGACCTCAAGTGACTTCTGACCGCTACGAAAACAATAGGATTCTTCCTCATAATGTGATTAATCCATATACCAAGTATGAAAAGTATCCACTGACCTACCCTGGGATATGGTGTTTTCAAGCAGTTTCCAGGATTTTCTTAGTTTCACCAGCGGAAACCTAAAATAAGTTTTGACCTCTACTAAAACATAAGGCTTCATTTTTTTAATATATGACAACCTCATGCAAATTACAACCAGAAAGCCCAAAGGCTTAGTGATTCCTTGCAGAAAGGGGGTGATTTGTCGCACTGAGGTTCATTCCTCAAATTTATACTTATTGACTATATTATTTTTACGATGATTCCATAAATTGACCTCTGCTGACCTCATATGACCTTAGAACCCCACCAAAAAGTGAAGTAAAAAAAATGAAAAAAAAAGTTTCCTAGGAGGAATTCGTACCGGACCGTCTGCGTGAGAAACCAAGCTCGAATCTACTTCGCCATTAAAGAACTCGTTCTGCGTTTGGTATTTCTATTATGCTATAGCCACAGCATCCCCCATGTGGGCTGGGGGTTGTAAAATATGCCCACGGTATTTCCCGCCTGTCGTAAGAGGCGACTAAAGGGAAGGACTTGCACCGTATTTAAACTTTGCCTGACACTATATAACACATTTGTGTTGGTGTGTCGTTAAATTTCATCTAACTAACTAACAAACTAACCTACACACGTGTTCACAATTGGTAATTTAAATTAGTACTACTATTGAATAGTTATGTATGTGAAAAAATAAATTTTGTTCTCTTAACTTTATCTTTGAAATGGTAGAAAAATTCAGCCCTAACTTTTCGTTAGTCACGAAACGCCGGAAACAATTTAGAGGTCCCAACTGTCTATTTACTGTACGAGGTTTTCGGAGTTTCGCCTCTGATGACCTCATGTGATCTTCGACCTCCAACAAACTCACAGGGTTTCCTCTTAAAGTAACACGTCAATATACCAAGTATGAAAAGGATGCATCTCCATGTCTTGAAATATCGTGTTTTTTCAAGGGTTTCGGTTTTTGATCTCTGATTACCTCAAATGACCTTTGGCCTCCACTGAAAACAATAGGATTGTTTCTCTTAATATGAAAATGTTACATACCAAATATGAAGATAGTCTATCTTGAGATATTGTGTTTACAAACAGTTTTTAAAAATGCCGTATTTTTTCCTCCGGTGACCTCAGATAACCTTTTGCCTTTACCAAAATCAATATGGTTTCTCTTTTGACTATCATGCACCCACATGTCAAGTATGAAAATCATCCATGCTTTCCTAAAGATACGGTGTTTACAAGGTTTTCGGATTATGACCTCTGGTGACCTCACATGACCTTTGACCCCCACCAAAAATAAGAAGGATCTTCCTCTTAATATAGTAATACTGTCTCTCAAGTATGGAAATTATCCATCATTGCTACCTTGAGATATCGTTTTTACAAGCCAAGCGTTACGAACACACATACATGCACACACACACACACACACAATCGCCCGCGTGATTGCATAGATTCCTTTTGCCTTCGGCAAGGAATCAAAAATTCCCCATGTGTCCTACCTTGAAATATTGTGTGTACAAGGTTTCGGTTTTTACCTCTGGTAACCTCATATGGCCTTTGAGCTCCACCAAGAGCAATAGAGTATTCCTCTGATACGATAAATTCCATATACCAAGTATGAAAAGTATCCATCTCTCCTAATTTGATGTACCGTTTTAAAAGCTAAGCGTAACAACTTAGTACACCGGTCCCACACATATACACTCACATACACACACACTTAATATTCACACGCCATCGTGACATCATAGATTCCCTTTGCCTTCGGCAAAGAATTGATAAAGGAAAAGCCAGATGTGGTTGAATCCCTATTTTCACGAAGGGCCTTTAATATACGTCCATCATATAATCCACCTGGTGTATTAGTCTCGGAAGCCTCGAGCTGATGGCTTTAGTAGGTGCGCTCTGTCTGAGTTCAGGCCTTCTTCACAGCGCTGTTCCACTTAAGCTTTCAGTATGTATTCGACATACTCTCATCTAACGAACTGGTGAGTTGATGAGTCCTGATTGTGATGTACCATGGAATTACAACGTACGCCATGGTTTATGTAACATCGCAGGGGCTAATAAAATGGGTCGTAGGCTCAACTGAAAAGTGATGCGCTTTGAACTGCAGACTCCACAAATGCAACAGACGTAAGGAAACCTTGCATCTTGAAAAAGATCTTATTACAAAGAGAAACAACCAATGTTTTATTGAGGGATGTCTTATCTAACAATATGATATTTAATAACAATATGATATGTAACATCATATTTTTAGTTTAAAAGTTTTTTCGATAAGTAACTATTGAAAGTGTCCATTTAATTCTCATCATTCTTTTTTCCTTTGTCATAGAATAGTGCCAAGTTAACTTACATCAGAGATTGCAGTATGATAAGACAGGCTCTCAATAAAACTTGGCTGTTTGTGTCGTCAGTTTTACAGTTTTGATGTTTCTCTGTGTAGTAATTGCAAAAGCTTGGGAAAATCGATTATTAAGTAGGTTAGAAAGTAGTTTAGGGCCTATTTAACGAGTAGGATATTGGTAAAATTTGTTATTTCAAGCCGAAATGAAACTATGTTCCTTATAATATTGTAACGTTATGAGACAACGTTGCTTGGGCCAAAAGCTTAGGGCTAGGATATAACCATAGAGTAGGATATAGGAACTAGAGTGCTCACTCCCCGAAACAGCTGTAATCGAATGGGGACTCGGCCGCCATACAGTTTGTACACACATGCTCGCACACAGCATAGCTTCTTGACTCCACCTATAATGGCGGACGGGTCCCCATCACTGATCTACATGTAGATCAGTGGTCACCATGCAATCACAGCGTATTTACGTACACGGCATTAGGGGTGCGCACTCTAGTTCCTAGGCTATATCCTACTCTATGGATATAACTTACCGTGCTTTTAGATCTCCTGCTACAACAACCTAAAACTCCAGTTAAAACTGCAAACTGAAAAAAAGGATGGCAAAAGGTTATATCATAACTATATCTTCTCCACTGATCCTTTTTGTGAATATATTCTCGCACATAATCGTCAAGACACTGAATGTGACACTTTGGATGCCTGAAGAAAATGGAATAAAGTAATACCCTTTGAGATAATTTTTTATCATTATGTTTGAAATTATGTTTTAACTCGACCTTACAAATTAAAGTGTATATGAAGGCTCCAATCTTTTCATCAAATGTGCAAACCGTGAGAGTATAATGTGATAGTTTTCATGTTACTCGTGAAGAAAAGTAGCTTTAGGAAGCACGTGATACCTTATAACCGCGCAACAACCTTCTGGCAACTCTTAATGCATTTGTAAAAAGTACCGTATATGTTTGAATTTGAAGTACCGTTCCGTTCCATATTCCCCAACCAACGTTATCACCGTCGGCATCCTCAGGCTTACCATCCCTGGCGTAAAGGAAAGTGGCTGTGTAATATCGCAGCGGTATGATTATGACAGCAATGCCAAAAGCAATTTCAAGTAAACCGCAAATGATTTGAATTCCTCCTGTAATGCATCGACCTCTATATCCTGGCAGCTTTTCGTTAGATGGATTCTGGATCGTTGGTACCGCAGACGTCACGACTACGTATGGTTCGCTTACAAACACTTGTTGGTTGGAAGGTTCCATCTGTGTGAAATAAATGTACTTTATAACTATGTATCTATACACACCAAAAACGGCACGGTAAAAATGCATCATTAATTATTCAGATTCAGAATAGACAAACTTTGAAAGTAGACCTATAGGGCGCATATTCAGAAGTCTTAGCACAGCTATGAGGACAGAATTTTTTGTTATTAAGACTCACCAGTTAGAGAGCATTCCCTAAAAGTGCTTTCTCTTCTATCTATTCGGCAGCATATGAAGCAGAAATTACTTTCATTGATGAAGAAAGTTGAGTGCTAGATCTTCAAAATAAGGTTTTCAAACGATTTGTCATGAATACTGATGTTGTATACTGATGTTGTATACTCTTATAATTTGTGTTAAGCGCAGGTCACTCTAGAGCGATTTCAGATAGGATTACGGTCCGGTTTTTTGAGTTTTAGTCAAAATCTTCACCATCCCTAATCAGCCAAAAATTTGCCAATCTGTGAAAATATATGATTTGCATTAGAGGAGTACGAAAATGAAATGTAAACTAATTATTTCGTGACGTCAAATCAGCAGACAGCGTTTATCCCACACGCGTGCAAAAATCGGATTTATTTTCGAACAAATTCCGCTCTGTTGAGCTGTATGTTATATAATGGTAGCAGAGCACTTTATCGTGAGACAAACTAGGAGAGTTATTGATATGGTGTGAACATCCTTAAAACAAAGCCTGAATAAAAAAAACTACTGGTCCAATTTAGAAAAATTCGGATCGGATTTCGTATGAAAATCGCTGTAGTGTGACCAGCCCTTTAGACATCTTTGTAAGTGTGTATGGTATTTTACAGGGATGTCTGTTTGTTCCAAGGGGAAAGAAAATTTCTTAGACAGTAAAGTCTTAAAACTTGCAGTATACGTCAACCAGGGAGGTGTTATTATCTAATTAGATAATGTCACCCCCCCCCCCCTCCCTACGTCAACGACACACTTAGTCAACGAGTATTCTGTTCCTTAATTTTGACAACTATCACTTTTCAAAATTTTGTGTAAGACTTAGGTTTTATTATCTAATTGAGACATTAAACATTATTTCATTGCACCTTCATTACTTGTTGAGACAAGAATTACACAAGAATATACGTGATGTTTTTTAGCAATTACAGTTCTTAGAAGTCACGTAAACCCATTGTTAATTTGGCAGTACATACCGTCCACTGAAAACCACAATTTTAAAGTATTTCCAAAGTCTGTGTCATTTCTTTTGCCTTACTTTCCAAGCTGGCACCTTGAAAAGTGATTAATGATTCAGGCCGTGTCTCATTTTGCAGGGAGTTACCGCCCATAATTAGGAACTCATCTGGAGTGTACTGATACACAGATAAGAGACTGTTTTCTCGCAAAATTAGTAACTATGGTAGGTTTGCTGTACTCATGGCTTTGCCAGACCATACTTTGCATTCTACTAGGGTAGTCGCAAGGGCTCATCGTGTACTACATTTTATTTCCAAGGAACCCCAAAGCATCACCGAGCAGCTAAGTCACTTCTTTCCCAGTGCAGAAGGATCACGGAGTTGCTATTAGTAATAGCAATAACAACTCCCAGGAAGGATACAAAGATAAGGTTACACAAATCGTCCGGCTCTTAGTCTCATTCTCACACCAGCAAGCACCGTAACTGTTACTGGGAAAATCTGGGAATTCTTCCGAGTAGATAAGAGTCGTGGTGTCAGTTACCTCAGCTTCCATTTATTTTTAGGCGCGCAGATATTTCGATGCAGTTTCATTAGATGGAAAACAACTTTTGGCGTTATTTGACAATGGTGCAGATAGGACATAAATTTGTGTGTTATCTTCTTTTCCTATTCCATGTATTTGCACTTACAACCTATTGCTTAAATTGTGCCTGCTCATTGTTCTTGCGACAATGGCCATTGCATTTAATTATTGAAGGGAGGGCAATGCGCCATGACGAATTCGATCACCTTCCAGAATGGCCGACTGTTACGTTCCTATCATTTTAAGTTCTATGGGTGAACAGTTCAGGTGAAGCTGTAAGCGTGGAAACACGATCATTGACACAGGTGTACATTTCAGAGCTACTTAAATTTGCAGCAGCCTTCGGCTGCGGGGTTGGCAACAATGCCATGCATGGGAATTGAACCTCTTTCTTACAGGTGTGCGCAGGTCAGAAATAAGTGTAACCTAAAAAGGAGTTGCTATTTGATCTAACAAGACGTTTCATCAAGGCGATTTGTTAGTGCAGTGCTCTATGTTTCTTTGTTTCCCTTGATCAAGTTTACCACCTCTTCATTACTTGAGTAGTGAAAGAAAAGATTTTGGAAGAGACGCTACCAGCCAACTAGCCTTTGATCACATCAAACAGATAAAACTGAATATAGTCATGAAAAAGATTAAAGTTATTATTGACTTCAAATTAATCTACCATGTGCAAGTAGACAGTTGCAAATTTAACAACAAATTTGACGTTCTTCACTTGAGTCAGTATGTTACTATCTAGCTTACGATATTCTCCCTTGTGATGCAAGGGCAGCGCGACCTATTAAAAAACGAAGTAAATTATCTTTGTAAATTATCTTTGTGCAGTGGACTACTATTCAATTCTGTTGCTTGAAAAAATACACCAAAACTGACATTCCACATGGTAATACCAGACACTTATGGAGTAGGCCTCTTTTAATATTATGAGGAATGATTTAATATTCAGAAATGTCAAACCGTTCTCGAATTGTTAAACATGAAGACTTTGTGAAGGAAATCAGCATGCAATTCCATACGAGCTAGTTTAAGCTGAAAAAAAAAGTTCGTCGTCAAACCTAGGAAAATTTTGTTCTCGACGTGTTCCTGATGTGTATCCTGCATTAAGAGAATTCTCCTTGACTTTAAATTGATGTGATCTTCAAATTCATTATGAAAACATTTGGGGGCCGTCTGTGATGAAACTATTTGTTTTCTTTAAAAAATACCAGAAACTATTAAAGAGGAAATAGTTACTATAATTTTGAGCTACCATCGTTTCGGATTGTATGTAGTCTTTGCTTACTTGTAAATTAACTTCCTGTGTAAAGAATTGGAAAGTAATCAGGAAAATATCGGCTTAGAGAGTAATGGGAGTCGTTAAGTAGAGAGACTCATGCAGATTGTTTCCAACTTGTTAAAAGTCATTTTAAATTCATTTGATACCAACTGAGTGCACTATGCTGTTAATGCAGTGTTCGCATAAAATTCTTTACCCCCCCCCTGCACCGACTAAAATTAAACTAAAACTAAAATTAAGAAAAATTTTAAAAAATCACCTACTGAAAGGTTTGTTTCCTTATTATATATAATGTACTACATCATGTAGAAACGCTTCCATCATCTAAAGCATATCATGCCTTAATGACAAAAACACAACACCAAGGTAGAAGGAACGTAATGAGTACTCACAAGTTGTCAATATGTCCCCTTTGTGGTTAAGTCAACTTGTTTATTTGTGCGTGCCTATTTCTACGAGACTTACTGATAACCCACATAAGACGTCAGCTGAATGGTGTGGATTTTTTTAGTTTTCACAAGTTCTTAATCGTACTTATTTTAGTTTGTATACTTGGATAAGTGTTTTTCTGAGTAATGTGTTCTTTTATATCACATTCATGTCATATTTTATCGTCATCTTCTGTACTAAGGTAAACTGTAACTGTACAGAAAATGAAAATCACCTTGAAAAAGAGTAGCCTAAGCTGTAATCATGATTATACTATAACACGAGAATCACTCAAGTTGAATTTCATGATGAAATTTGTAATAAAAAACCAATTTTGATTCAATGCCCTGTTCAGAGGCTAATAAAAAGGATTGTCAATTCCTTATGTCAGGACTCTAGTATGAGGTCTGTGACAAACAAAATGAAAAAGTTTCCAATCCCAACAGGATTTTCTCACCTGCTCCATGGCCTTGGTACATGCGAGTATTTCAATCAATTTAAACTTTTTCTTGCCAAACTGTGCAAGGGAAATTTCCATGTTGGCTGTAAGTTGGGTAAGTGTGCAAATGTAACTTCCATTTGATCCAAAGAAGCAATCTACTGTTTGTTACTAATTCTGAATTTGTCGTAGTAGGCGGCCAAAGGTTGGGCATTTTAAGAAAAGATTACTAGGATCAATTTCCAAAGGAGACTAGCAATGAAAATAGCTATGGTAATCGTTACCAATTAGAAGGCGCATGGTGCGCATTTCAAGAAATGGTTAAGATATAATACGGCAGAAGTTAAAGCCACCCTGCGGAAGGGTCGATATTGGCTAATGACAGCAGTCATATTACAGTTACTTGTCAGCTGCTGTAAGCGATGCAAGTTATATGAGTATCTCTCCATGAGCAGACTACTTGCATTGACAATCATTTGTCCGAGTATAGTGACGTAGCAATGGACAATCAAGGAAGCTCATTTAAGTCCTTGCTATATACTTTTCAGTCTGTTTCGGTTCATTTTTCTACATTTTAGATCTCCTTTTTAAATGACTTTCACGTTGTTGGTTTTTCTTAGGTCTGTGCCATTTGTTCACAGAATTGCAATTGAAAAGGGTGCTAAATGGGGGAGTTATGCCGAAGCAGTTTCTAAAAATTGGCTATAACCTCTCAGCTCCTGTTTCTGGTGGCCTTTGGGAGGGGGTACATTGTCCAAGCAGACTGAGCAGAATTCTTCTCTCCGGTTCATATGTAGGAATACAAAAACTCCCCTGGTGTATGTATGCTCTATATCGAACATGAATGTGCGATTAATAGCCTATCATATCTGTAAAGAAAACCGAGTTATACAGCTTTAAGTGCAAAACGAGCTTCTTGCATTGACCATCTACTGCCGGACGAAATTCCTGGAAACATCGAATCCAAGAGCTCTATCGTTCCATCAGGCTTTGTCAAGCAACTTTCTAGTTAGGCTACATTAGATTTGCTGTGTAAATTATCAATTCCTGTTCAACGTTTGTCTTCACTTTCATTCTTTGGCACGCTGATCATTCTTGTAGTCAATCCTCTTCTGTCGAGTACCATTCACAGTAAGTGACCGTAACTCATTTCACTGAGAACTCCGACATCAGTACTATCTAAATCCAAAAAGTTGAAATGAGGGACGGATCTAAAATTAAGACTGAATATTCATTCTAAAAGAGTGAGAATGACTTTTTTCAGTGGTATAGCCGGGGGGGGGGGCAGGGGCAGTGTCCCCAACAGAAATAGGGATAGGGGCCTAGGGGAGTTTTAGTTGGGAAATATTGGCTTCACAAGTGTGATCATTTTATAACTTTGAAAACTAAGACGAAACAGCTTAAGAGAACAATTGAAACAAAGTGTTCGGGAAGGTGTGAAATTATCGCTGAGTCGAGGTTTCGATTGGCCATACATGCGACTGTTGCTTATACGCAGTCGAAAAACACCAGTATGCGGTTCGGGGATGAGTAATGACGATGGAATCCGCAGCAGAATGGACGGTATATTTATTTTATGCAGGACCTTGGATATTAATGATGTCTTTACTCCTGGAAACAGTGTTCCAGATCTTTTCTCCCTTTTTTCAACAGATTATGCCTTGGGGACTGAACCGTAACCTTTTTTTCGAACCCTAATTCTGATTTTGAAACAAAATAAATAAATCCCGAAAAGTATTGGTTGTCAATGTCATTTTCACATCACGGAGGGCGGGACGCCCCTCCAGGGTGGCGCCAGGTGAGGGAAGGGGGGGATTTTTACAGTTTCGTCGGGAAGCCTTAGTCGCCCTTACTCAAAATCCATATCTGGCTTTATATCTGGAAATATCTGGTAGATTAAAGACTTTATATGGCCATATAAAGCCATATATAACTTGATTAAAACACAACCCAGATATGCTTATAAAGTTTGATATGGCCATATAAAGCCAGATATAACTTGATATAATCGTGATCCAGATATGTATATAAAGTTTGATATGGCCATATAAAGCCAGATATAACTTGATAAAACTGTGATCCAGATATGTATATAAAGTTTGATATGGCCATATAAAGCCAGATATAACTTGATATAATCGTGATCCAGATATGTATATAAAGTTTGATATGGCCATATAAAGCCAGATATAACTTGATAAAACTGTGATCCAGATATGTATATAAAGTTTGATATTGCCATATAAAGCCAGATATAACTTGATATAATCATGATCCAGATATGTATATAAAGTTTGATATGGCCATATAAAGCCAGATATAACTTGATAAAACTGTGATCCAGATATGTATATAAAGTTTGATATGGCCATATAAAGCCAGATATAACTTGATAAAATGGTGATCCAGATATGTCTATAAAGTTTGATATGGCCATATAAAGCCAGATATAACTTGATTAAAACATAACCCATATATGCATATTAAGTTTGATATGGCCATATAAAGCCAGATATAACTTGATATAATCGTGATCCTGATATGTATATAAAGTTTGATATGGGCATATAAAGCCAGATATAACTTGATAAAACTGTGATCCAGATATGTATATAAAGTTTGATATGGCCATATAAAGCCAGATATAACTTGATATAATCATGATCCAGATATGTATATAAAGTTTGATATGGCCATATAAAGCCAGATACAACTTGATATAATCATGATCCAGATATGTATATAAAGTTTGATATTGCCATATAAAGCCAGATATAACTTGATATAACCGTGATCCAGATATGTATATAAAGTTTGATATGGCCATATAAAGCCAGATATAACTTGATAAAATGGTGATCCAGATATGTATATAAAGTTTGATATGGCCATATAAAGCCAGATATAACTTGATTAAAACATAACCCAGATATGCATATTAAGTTTGATATGGCCATATAAAGCCAGATATAACTTGATATAACCGTGATCCAGATATGTATATAAAGTTTGATATGGCCATATAAAGCCAGATATAACTTGATATGCTAGATATGCAAATGAGCATTTTGTTAGTTTGTTTTATTATTTATTTGATTTGATTCTTGGATTATGCTTGTTACAAACTAAGACATGTTTTGGATACAGCATCACCTTCCCAGACATTGCAGTTATTTAGTGGCTACACTTCTGTTAATACCGCAGTGTACTAAGTGAACTTAGGCAAATAATTTGCATATTTGGGCGGAGCTTGTATCTAAACCTACATTTTTCATGATTTAGGAAGTTGAAAGTAAAATATGCACCACGCAGTAAACAAAATTTAGAGTCAAATACGTAATTAAGTTTAAAATAAGAAGCCCATATCACTGTGATTACATAAAATAGGAAATTTCAAGGCATTTTTTGTTCACTGTTATGAAGTAAGTTGAATTTATGTACTTAAGTCAATTCAACCTAATACTTACATTAAATTCCAATTCATGGAGCACTTAAACATTGTTTTCTGGTGTTCAAAGTGGGACCTGTTCTATTCAGCCAGTCTAGAACGGGACCACTGTCGGGTGTTGTCAGTTGAGTCAAAGTTTTGTCCCTTGGGGACGTTGTTACTCCTTCGGGGAGCAGAACTCCTTCGGGAGTATTGTTTGGTTTTCGCCCCTGGCTCTTCGCCAGAGAGTCAGGGGACTTTTGGAAAAAAAATCTGGTGTTCAAAGTCTGTTCTATTCAGCCAGTCTAGAACGGGACCACTGTCAGGTGGTGTCAGTTAAGTCAAAGTTTGTCCCTTGGGGACGTTGTTACTCCTTCGGGGAGCAGAACTCCTTCGGGAGTATTGTTTGGTTTTCGCCCCTGGCTCTTCGCCAGAGAGTAAGGGGACTTTTGGAAAAAAAGGTGTTCAAAGTCTCCATGAGGAGTGTGGACTATAAGTCCTAACTATGATTCATAACTAGAGCAGATCTGTGCCATATAAAGGCTTGATCCAGATAGAACTTTATCTGGCCATATATGGTTTTTATCCGATCTGATATAAATTCCATATCTGGTGCAGATATGGGCCAGATATAAATTTCCATATATGGGCCAGATATGGGCCATATAAAGAGTGAGCCATATAAAGTTTTGTATGGGTCATATATGGCACAGATATGGGCCAGATATAAATCTCTTTATATGGGGCATATATGGATTTTCCATATATGGGCCAGAAATGGAGTAGCCATATATGGGGCATATCTGGGCCATATAAAAGTGAAACTTTACCTGGGCCATATATGGCCATATATGGCCTTTATATTATATCAAGTTATATCTGCCCAATTCTTGTACAAGCCAGATATGAATTCCATATCTGGCCCAGATATGGGCCAGATATGAAATCCCATATCTGGGCCATATATGGATTTTGAGTAAGGGCGATACAATAAAGTATGCAGTCCTGACGGCGACTTTCGCCCTGACGATTTACCGGTTTTTTGCTCTCCAGAGGACAATTTCTCTAATAAGAACGCAAAATTTTCGGCACGCTACGCGCTCTGTAGGGTCACTCCATTTTCTTCAAAAGTTTCATTCCACATTCCTAGATAGCACAAGTCCTGTCCACATTACCAAGTAACATGTAGGAAGAGTACACAGTTTATGTAGTTATCGCAATGCCTAGTTGCTGTTTTCTTGTGTCATGCTGTACCGTCAGTTGGTGAGCGGCTCACGGAGCAAAGTTTGGCTATTTCATCGGGTAGTCCAGGTGGTTTCGATACAATGTATGTTATCCCCGATACGGTCTACAACCCCTACATGTTTTCTTTCTTACTTTTTGTTCTTAATGATTACATATGTTTTTTTGTGTAAGCCTACTAAACATTTTCACGCGCTTTGCAGTTTCACGATTCAGGCTCAAAAGAACAATACCAGTGCCGACCTCGGCTCTGGAAGTATTAAGTGATATTATGCAAAATATACCCTGCAATGGCATGGGATTGTTAGGCTCCTTGAAATTTTTTACAGTTTAGATTCCGGAAAAACGGTAAATCTATGTTCCTCTAGTATATTCAAATTTTATACAATGAATGCTCCCGCAATGGCATGTTATAGTACACAGGTTTTCTTAAAATCCCCCTCACTAACCCCTCGACGGCATCGGGGCTGTCGGGGTAGGGTCGCTGGCCTCCCGGTCGGGGAGTCTGGCCCACCGTCTTGCAAATCCTGGCGCCACCCCTGCACCCCTCTGAAAACCCCTGGGGAGAACACTGGGATCTAGTATAGAAAGAAACAAAATATAGCACCATTTTTCAGCAAAAAAAAAATTCAAAAGGGGAGGGGAACTCCTCCTCTCCTTATACCCCTCTCCCAGAACGGCGGCCAAAAATGGGGACAATTAGTCCCATCTCCCCCACACACACAAAATGCTGGCTACGCCTCTGCTCTTTTTGGATTGAAATCTTTCAATCCAAATTTTGATTGGTCCCTAATTTCACTCCAAAGGAGCGACTTTTCACTCTAAAGGTTTAAGAGAGTAAACGTTTGCTGGAAACTGTTCTGAGTAGAAATCGGTTGATGATAAGGTGACTCTAGAACTACTCAGGAAAGTGAGCAAGGGTTCATACGTGAGTCATACTCGCAGAATAACAATAAGATGAAGCTGGACTACCTATTCTATAAGACCTTAACTCATACTCAAAAAGGATATGGTTGCCAGCCTCTTAGTATAAACTGTAATTTATGTCAAAGCTGGCATGCATAAAAATCGTTTTCCCAGTTAACAATAAATTGACAAGTTAAAAACGTTTCGGAAATTTTCTCTACGCATGCCTCTCAATCGATCCCGGTCAAGCAGTCTTACGAACGAAAAGCCCTGTAAAAGTTACATATTGAGAACAATCATTCAATAACTTGCAATGGCTCAGTTTGGAATTATTAGGAGTGGAGTGGGGTGGAGTGGTTAAATTGGCAGAACTGACTC
Organism: Holothuria leucospilota; assembly: GCA_029531755.1. Taxonomy (NCBI): domain Eukaryota; kingdom Metazoa; phylum Echinodermata; class Holothuroidea; order Aspidochirotida; family Holothuriidae; genus Holothuria; species Holothuria leucospilota. The sequence continues at coordinate 10,486,443 of CM055969.1, read as the reverse complement.
TTTGTTTGCAACATTCCGTGCCCGATGTGTTTCGATTAATTTGAATTGCTTGTTAACAAAACCTGTAAATATCAAGCTAGGTTGCCACCTTTTCAAAATTGTTTGAATAGGCTTTGGCTTTTGTTTCGGTTTTCAAGCTGAGTAAGTCTGTTTGGCTAGAATTCCCCTGCAATATCATAATTACGTTTATGCTATGTGAGTGTCTATCCCACCACTGTCGAGTACTAAGTGTGGGTGTCAAAGTTCTGTTCAAAGTGAGCTGACATACTACGTCAGAGTCCATAGACATCGACTCTATATAGGGTCAGAGTTTGATGAAAAGATTTCCAGCTAGCTGGATTTCTATAGTACTAATAAACTAAGGTGTACATTTTTTGCAACTGTGACTTCAAGCGTAGTACTGATCAGTATGCATTAGTATGCGATCATTAAATAGGATAGAATCCGTTAATGTTGTTCTACCACCCACATATTTTAGGCAGGGTTTGGATGTAACCGTAGACACTGAAACGGCCTAATGGCGAAGGTTGACACAGTGTATCGCTGTGTGCTTAATCGGTATAGCCAAGAAATTAGTGAGGGACAGTAGCGTGTTCAAAGGGGGGGGGGGTGGGGAGGGCACAGGCCCCCACCTCCGAAGTCAGTCGGGGGAAAATCCCTTAGTCGGGGGATTTAAGGGTTAGGGAAAGAGAAAAAGATTGAAGAGACACATTGAACACTGAACAGGGATGGCGCCAGGTGGGGGCAGGGGCCCCCATTGGGGAGTCTTGGTCGATACAATAGAGTATGCAGGCCCTGACGGGGCGTGAGAGAGGACAATTTCTCTAACAAGAGCCCAAAATTTTCGGCGCGCTACGTTCGCTGTACAGTCACTCCAGGATCCTCAGCAGTCCCATTCCACATTGCTAGATAGTACAGGTCCTGCCAACCTTACCACGAAACATGTCGGTAGAGTACACTGTTTATGTGGAGGTCGAAAATTCCATCCCATGTCGCTAACCCTAGTTTCTGTTCTCTTGTGTGTATCATGCGGTACGGTCAGTTTGTTAGCGACTCACGGACCAAAGTTTGGCTATTTGATAGGGTAGTCCAGGTGTTCCGATAAAATGTATGCTATCCAAGATATGTTCTAGAACCTACAGCTTTTCTTTTTTTTTTCTTTATGTTCGTAATGATCACATTATCTCTTTTGTGTAAGCCTACCAAACATTTTCTCGCGCTTTGCAAACTCAAGTTTCAGATTCGAAAGAACACTATATAAAGTGCGCAACTCGGCTCATGAAGTATTAAAGTGATATTATGCAAAATATGCCCTGGAATGGCATGGGATATTAACTTATTAAGTCATATCCCCTTGCCACCACCTCTTCGACAGAGGGGCTGTCGAAGCTTGGGGTTGCTGACATGGCCCATCCCTCTGTCGGGAAAATTCTGTCGCCATCCATGATCGGTTTACTTATTTTGGCTTTCAAAGGGTCATTTCTGCAATAAAACCCAGGATTTTCGGTACGCTTTGCCCACTCTTCCTCAGTTCTGTAACTTATAGCTAAATATAGTACAAACCATTTCCATCTTTTCAAGTAACTGAAGAAGTAGAATACATGAATTTATGTAAATGTTGGGAATTTCACCTCATTTAGCCAAGTCAATGTTCTCTTGGGTCTGTCGTGCGGTAAGGCTATAGTGACATGAAGACAGAAGTACAATGTAAGTTATGCCCGATTGGGACCAACTGCCAGGACAATTGACCTTTATTAGCTTTCAATAAGTACTGATTCTTTTTAGTGTAGGATAACCAAAAAAAAAAAAAAATATCGCGCGCTTCGCACGCTTTGCAATTTTACACTTTAGATTCTGGGGAAAACATTAAATAAGCACTGAAACTACGTTCCTCTAGTGTATACACATTTTATGAAATATATGCCCCACAATGGTATGGTTTAGTACACAGGTTTTCTTCAGATACCTCCTCACCATCCCGATGACGGCATAGGGGCTTCAGGTTGCGGCCTCCACCCGTCTGGCCACCCGTTGGGTAAATCCTGGCGCCATCCCTGGCACTCAAAACTTGGAAGTAGCCTACAGAATGGGATTAGGAGAGAATGTTTTCATTATTTGGTCGTTTACCAAAGGGTAGAGCTCTTCCAATCGCCCTATAGTGAATAATCAGACAGGATGCTATCAATATGAATACCTGGCCTATGGTGCATGTAGGCCTACTATCATTTAGTTTCCTTCCTAATTATTTTAACCATCTGTAATGGTACAACTATATCTGTTAACTTTTGCGATCATCTCAAGCAGCCTTCTTGACTGGTCTCTTGATCTTAAACGTTCAGTCCTGTCAATGTTTGTGACACGTACTGTACACTGCAGCTTACAACGCATAGAGGATAACCTAAAATCTCCGTCATTGGCATCGAATTTCACAAAATCTGAAACAAACGAAACCTGATCAATAAGGTCTCTAGAACCAATTTACGGGGGTCTTATTACCTTATATTGCAGGAGCTCCTGGGGGCTTCGCCCCCTGGACCCCCACCGGGGCGCTTCGCGCTCGTGGTGCACCGCGGACAATCCTCCATGTCAGTCGGGGGAATCACAGGTTGTGCCCCCCACCTTCAAAATCCTGCACACGCCACTGGTGAGGGACCTATTACTGTGCGGCAAAATTGGTAGGAAGGGGAGGTGGTAGTTCATGATAGCAGTGGCGTAGCCAGGATTTCTCTTACGGGGGGGGGCATGCATTATGTTGTGTGATCGCCAGCCTGGGGGAGGGTGTCCCCTCCCCTTTGAAAATTTGTGAAAAATTAGGTGTCCTTACATGCAATCTGGTGCCACATGTGCTACCTTTTGAAGTAAAATTTGTGTTAAAAAATTTATGTATAAGTACTGAAAAAGAAATCGGCATCAGTCAGGGGGCCATGGCCCAGTGGCCCCCCAAATACGCCACTGCATGATAGCGTGTAGTGGCATACCTAGGGTACGTGGCACCCAAGAGGATCCTTTCTTCGTCATCAACTGCCGTCCTGAGGGAGGGGTCTAAGAGGAGGGATCATACGGAGGACGTGGCGTTTGTGTAAGTTAGTGCAGGTTGTAAGTGCAGGTTAGGTGCTGTCATAGGTCAAGCTTCGAACTGGTCATATTTCGTGTCTTTCAATTTGGGGTTGGGGGTTAGGGAGGGGTCTCTAAGGTGCCGGGTGACACATCTTCTCTGTGTTTGTGCATTAAATGGCTAAAGCGGAAAATGGTGAAAGCTTATCTTCGGGAAAGCTTTTAACTGATTACTTGTTAGAAATTTACATTTTTGTGCCTTTTCTATTGTCTTTTAGGCAGGGTGTAATAAAGAGAGTGCAGATTGGCGAAAACGGTAATTTCTAGACCTCCAAAGTAGCATCATAATATTTTTGAGACTTCTTGCTTTAGAAATGAAGACTTCAAGAAGAAAATTAAACTTGACAAACTTACTCAGAAAGATCACTTTGTAGGAGAAAACAGCACTAAACGGCACTTTACATGCGCATTGATTTTAGAAGGTAGCCTAGGTCAAGGTAATTAAAGGCTATTTAAAAGGATGCTGAGAAAATGGGTAATAAAAATTCCTAAAGATCTTCAACGTGTAGGCTTCAATTGTGTTGTGTGCATTTAGCATGAGGAAGGAAATTCGTTCTTCAGTGTGAGATACTTGCATAAGAGCCCGTCTGAGGCGGGGGTCCGGGGACACACGTTTTTATTTACACTGATCATTGATTATCAATAAACATCTTACAATTTACAGACAAATAAATTCATGTACTATAGCCTGAGCTTGCCTGTTACAACAACCGAAATATTTCATGATAGGATCAAAGAATCTCGTAACCTATTACGCTCTGTTTGGTTCTTCTTGTTACTCAGTATATGTATTTTAACTTCCATGTGAAACTTCATCTGATATTTAAATGTCTGGAAATCTGGCAATGTATTATTTACCTCACAACGATAAATATAAAATTTTCGCATAAAATATAGCAAAACTATACTATCTTTTTTGAGATGGTAAAACAAACATTTTCATACATAATACCAACTCTGGACTGAAAAAATTTCCAAGTAAATGTTGTTCCACAAAGCTGCTACATTTTTGCACTGCCCAAAAAGATGTTCCACCGACTCTTCGTAACCATTACAAAAAGAACACATCTTATTATCCGTGATGTTTATCTTACTCCAGTACTCAGGAAAATATTTGTAGCTATTATACGGTGAATAATTTTATACTGAAAATTTCTAATCTTTGCTCCTTTTATGTTTCTACATGCAAAAAATATTTTACTCCAGTTGAGAGTAGTACCAGTACCTTTGAATTCATTCTCCCATTTTACACAAAAGCGGGGGGAGTAATTAAGCTTTCCATAGACACAATGGCAAACCCTATCAATACCTATCAGCATTATATGTTGACAGGATGGCTGCTTAGGTAACCCTAAACAATGACTTGTAGGTCGCCATGCCTTTGGAAAGGAATGCAAAATTCCATTCAGCAGAGTAGAGGGGAAATTCGGGCAGTTATACCTTGTAATAAATTCCTTATAACGTTTGAATTGAAGCATTTTTCGTACCAAATTATCTCACCTTTGACCTTAATAGATGTATTATTCCAAACAACTTGATCCAAATCATTGCCAACAGGTATCTCAAATGTCAAATTGTCCATGCGCAACAGCAATTATAAATAAACTCATTGGTAACCTTCTTTGATAAATCTTTTCCTCGAAAGTTTCAATTGAACAAGAATTTTTTCCCAACCTTCCTTAAGAAGTAGTGGAACAGAACTTTCCAGGCATCTGAAGATTGGTCAATGTACCTTTTTATCCAGGGAATGTTCATACCCTTAAGAAAGTCGAAAGCATTGGCCATATTTAAGCCCCCTTGTTAATAAGATTGCGTTAAAATTGTTCGCCTTATCTTATCATTTTTCCCTCCCCATATAATATTTTGAAAAGGACACTTAAGGTACATTTTAGGCGAGGCAATTTTGGTAAATAATTCAAGGAAATAAACATCCCTTTTGGAAGTTACTGTAATACCAAGGATCCTGATTGGACCGTACATAAGAGGAATATTATAACACTACTGAAAATTATTAACATTATCCAGATTACCACCAATGGGGAAAATGTTTGATTTGTTAAAGTCATTTTTAAACCCGAAAATCTGTAATAATCATCCAAAATTTCATAGCTCTATTTAATGAATCATCATTACCAACGAAAATGGTAGTATCGTCTGATACATTGAGATTTTGATGTTAACGTCACCAATAGGGTAGCCAACAAAAATATGGTCTGCTCGTAATTTTATGGCTAAAATTTTTGCACAGAGTAGGAAAAGTTATGGACTTAGGGGGGCAGCCTTGACGCATTCCCCTTCTAACTGAGAAAAAAAAACGGTTGACACACCATAATGTAAAGAACAGGCAGAGCAGTTCGAATAGAACGTTTAAATCCAACGAGTTATACTCGCACCAAAATTAAACAGTTTTAATTAAAGTATGAAACAAAAAAATCCACTCAACACTGTCGAAAGCTTTTCCGAAGTCGACAAATGAAATATAACCTGAGATGTTCTTTTCCTGGGCGTACTATATGATATCTAAAATGAGTCTTACGTTTTCTCCAATAAAACGGTTTTTCAAAAGGCCTGTTTGGTCAGGATGAATAGTAAAAGACATGACTTGTTTTAGCCTTACTGAAATGCAACTTGCAGCAATCCTATAATCTACATTTAAGAGTGAAATGGACCTCCAATTCCCAATTTTCTTAGGATCATTTCCCTCTTTTGGTAATAATTTGATAATAAATCTAGATTGTTCCGGACAGAGTTTCCCGGAGTTCAAGGACATAACCTCAAACTGCTTTATCTCTGGCCAAAAAAACCTATAAAATTCTAGTGGGAGACCGTCACTTCTGGCTACCTTCCCCGTAGCCATACTTTGAATGGCACCCCAACATTCCTCCTCGGTTATTATACCCTCACAGCTACTTTTTAAACCATAATCAATACCTTCAACATGTAACGTAGCGGTAAAATGCGTATCTAAATGTACTGTCCTGTGAGAGGCATATAGCTTTTCATAAAACTCGTTCAATGCTCAAAATTTCCTCAGGACCATGAACTTTCCTTCCGTTATCATCAACTAGGACTTTTATAGCTTTCATTTCACATATTTGTTTTTTCTAAATGAAGAAAATATTTAGTATTTCTTATTTTCTTTCCACTTTCCACCCACCTTGCTCTTAAACGAATAATAATACCGTCAATTTTACCTTCACAGATGTTATCAAGCTGCTGTTTTCCATTCAATATTTTTGCTTTAAAAGAGGAGTAGGGTTTAAGCTGTATTTAGTTTCAAATGAAACAATACTTTTCTGCAGCGTTCGCTCTCTCTCTCCCTTAAACGTCGAGACTTGGTTTTTGAAAAATTGAGCGACTAAGAGCGTATAAGGAATTTCAGGTACTCTCGTGGACTTAGATGATCTAAGTCCCACTCCCTTCCTGCCCCTGAAATTAATTTACGAATTCCTGCTACGTAATAATTATCATGCAAAAGGGAAACGTTCAGTTTCCAAAAACCTCTACCTCTCATATGAGAAGAAGTACGTAATTTAATAACAACTGCATTGTGATCAGACTGGATAGATGCAAGAGCATGGGCGTCCGCAGAAAAAAATTCAGGGAGGGACAAAGATTTTTGCAAAAATTTTTTAGGGGAGAAGAAAGCTCCTCGGCAAGCATTGGTTGGCACGGAGTGCAAGAAAATTTTGGCCCCCAAAGCCTCCCACATCGCTGGAAATGGCACTTCTAAAGCCTATCTACTGCATATAAATAGGAGTAACACTGGGTGAACTGTGAAGAAATGTTGATGTTAATTTTTCTTCGTTTTTTCTTTATTTTTCCTTCGTTTTTTCAAATTTTTGATTTTCCAGGGGAGGGCAAGTGCCCCCCCTTGCCCCTACCTGCGGACGCCCATGTGCAAGAGTATAACAATCATGGCAGTGGGCTAGTAAATTGCCTCAGATCAGGAAGAAGTGAAGTCTAAAGCCAATTCCAGCTGTTATATTAGAATGCCAGGTATAAACTTTTATATGGATTCCTTTCCCTGAAAACATCGACGAGGTCGAGGATATACATGTTCTCAAAAAATATCTATAGCATGGACATTTGTACGCTTTAATTCTCCTACTACTTTATCTACGTCAATATCAAGCACTAAGTTCAAATCGCTTCCCCACATAATGTTTGAGTAATCAAAACGTGAAATTAAATAACTGGACAAGGACTCTGAAAATGGAAGGATCATCACGGTTTGGAGCATAAACATTAACAATTGTGTAGATGGTATCATTAATATCAACATCAAGAGTTACATAACGACCCCAAATGTCAGGCAACTGATTTTTTATTGTAAAAGTCAAAGATGGCCTATACAGAACAACCTTCTGGACGAACCACATGAAAAAATTGTCTTTCCACTTCATTCATTTGACCAAACTTTTGTTTGGGTAGTAGTACAATGGGTTTCTTGAATAAGTGAAAACGAAAAATCTTGGTTGTGTAACCAGGAGAAAACGTTTCGCCTGTTTTTAGTGTTGTTAAAGCCTCTTGCATTAAAACTACATACGGACAAATGATCTTGCATTTCGATATTAAAACAGAAACAAAAGCTAGCTTACTCAAAGTAGCCAAAAAGCGGATGCACCACAAGCACCCAGCAAAATAGGAAAACCCCTTCCAGCCGACTGTCACGGTTTGAGACTGTCGTAGTAAAGAAAAGGAACAAAGAAATCTTAACACAGCACACTGCCTACCGGCCGGGGTGAATGAAATCGAAATTCGCAAAAAAGGTTAAAAGTTGTGAGACCATGCACAGTTGTGCACAGACTGCATAATCCAAGTCAACCCGTGTGTAAATACAAAATAATAGAATCTTTTAACACGTAGAAAGGTAGAGAGTCATAGCCGGATTTACCTTCAGTGGGCCCGTAACCTTTCATATGAGGGGGGCCCTATGAGTATAATTTTTAGTGATATTATTTGTGGGTGGGACTAATAGTGACACTATCTAAGTGGAGCGCCACCACCATCGGCTGATTAGCGTCTAGCCTACTGAGAGATTTTTGGACAAAGTGACGATGCCTGTAAATTACCAGAAATGCCACTTCCAGGCCTGTCAATTTGCATAAGACTATTCTACCTTTCATGATTAAGAAAATTTTAAACTCCCTAAAGCAGGGGTCGGCAAACTAGGGGTCGCGACCTTTTTGAGGGTCGCGAAAATATTTCGGAGGGTCGCGAAAAGGATTCGGGAGCGAAACATAATTGACAAATTTCTCATTAAAAATAAGCAATGGGAGTGATTCTAACCTAAGAACCAGTGATCTGCTTTATTAACACTGCATAACCAAGTCAACTCAAACTCCTCTCACCGACCTTCACCTACACAAAAGGCAACACGCTGTCTCTCTGAAAAAGTCAGGACCGACCGAGGTTCGAAAATCAATGAAGAGGCAAAGCGGCCCGTTCTTGGACAATAATTCTGATCATTGGCATAAAAGAGGACTAAATTTTCAGACATATAAAGCTCATCTCTGAAATCCCTCCTCTCTCGCTTCATTAAAAGTTAAACTAGCCAAATGATCGTGCTTCTAAAAGAGCACAATAAGATCTCACAAAATCTAGAACAGTAGAAAGGGAATTTTCGGCTATACGTAGCCATTTAAAAGCCCAGAACCTTTGAAGCAAGCGAAAGCACTCCTTAAAGACTTCTTAACCCTCTTCGACAGGAAACTGTCGAATTCCGAAGCAACTCAGTGCCTGATAAAAGGGTTAAAGTTCATTACAATCCAAGAGAAGCTAAGACTCTGCGAATTACTCAAGCCATTAAAAGGCCGCAAAACGTACGTATGAAAATTCGCTACTCCATGCATATAAGCGAATGCTTCTGACGGTTCCGCCTGATGTACACCGTTACTCAACAAAGGAACCACCCATGAACTTTCGAGTTTAGCGGCATAAATTGAATTTAAAATTCTTTTCTTCCCAAAAGTTGTTTATGGAAGTCCTGCCAACTGGGGTAACTTACCTAGATTTGAAAATCATGAAAAAAAGAAACAGCCTCGTGGGCGACGGGTCAACACAAAGTCTACATCCTAGCTCACTGTTACCTTTCAGTAACCCGATCGATAATTTTGCACAATTCGCCACCAGCCACAAAGGTTTCACAAAGGCACAATACGGCAATACGCCTAGACTGTGCAGCGAAAGAAACAGGATTCCATTCAGAGAGGAATGTTTAGAATTAAGCACGTAGAAGGAAGTTAGCCCGGCTATTAAAGGTATTGACTACAAACGAAGGGCGTACCTACGTGTACTATACCCCCAAAAGGTTAAGAAGTGCCACCACTTAGGCTCAAAGCCACGCATACCCAAATATCTAAGAACAAGGCATTTGAAAGCAAGCTCGAGAAGCACAGGGATGTTATTTTGCGTACATTCGCATCAATCCCGGCGTTTGTTTCCCGACCGTCTTTTTCCCTATCAGAGGACACTAAATCTAAAAGATTTACTTGTGTAATCAAGTTCAGTTACTGCAGAGTCGGACGAAACAGGAGGGTACGACGATACTTTATTGCATGCGCTCATAGCTGCATTTTCAATCTCATGACGAACCTAGCCAATGTTTGAAAGGCTACTACTGATGAAGTTCCGCCGTATAGAGCAAGAGAACAGAAACCGGTCTAGTTGGTTTTCAAAAAACCACCCAATTTCAATTTGAGAACGACTCATATTCCTCCAAAAGAGTGGAATTTTAAGCTTTTGCTTATATCATGTTATAACATGATCGGGTACTATTCCCTAAAAAATTCAACAGTTCACCGACTTGGTAGCGTCAGATAGTGAACCGCCTACCCCCCCCCCCCACTTCACTTCAGTCAATTTGAAGGCCACCAAGATTCCGGAGTAGAAAGTTGGGACCACCGAGCAAAAAAGTTTGGAGACCCCTGCCCTAAAGAGAGACAACTCAGACACCTTTTATTCCGTTAAGCAACTTGTGTAGGGGAAACATAGAACTTGACATATACCATCTGCTGTTTTATTTTTGTTATGTGTTAAATAGGAAATCAAAGGTAATATATGCACATGACATTGGCATAGAAATCCATGAAAGATGTTTTTGAAATTCCACATTCATTTTAATTGCATCAAGAAGGCATATCTGCAGGTAGTACAATAATCGTTTCATCAATAACCATATACAGAAATGCGCTTGGACATTCTGATGTACGGAAGCATATGATATGTATCAAGAAAATCGATACCGAGAATTTGACCTTTCGGAGCAGGACCATTTCCTGTAATCATGTCAAGCAAAAAAGTTTAAATTGAAATGTGTAACTATTCAAAATAAACAAAATACATTACCATTCTGTCTCAGAGGTAAGAGGTTTGGCCAGAGGAGACAATAATGATATATAGGGAAACTTTATAGCAATAGATACCTAATGCATCTACGGCACTGCACCAACTGGTAGTGCTTCTCAACCTTTTCTTTTTAATTTAATTTCCTTTACTTAGTTGAAAACTTTTCCCCATTCTTTCCCTGAATATATTTACGAAATTATGCGAAAATTCAATTCACTTAATGTTTATGAAATTGTTCGGTGCGCATCCACGATTTTGAACAAAATGTTGCTGCAATGTGGTTAATGGCTCACTTGGTGAGAATGGAGATAAAAGGCAAGAAGTGTCCGAAAGAGCCTGGATGCAGGTCTTCCCAGGAAAATGTTGAAATGAAACGCTGTCTGATGCAAATGCATCTTCACTCCTTATGATTAACAGCTGGCAGGGGTTGATGATACATGCGGGAGAGCTTGAAGAAGGAAGGGAGTTTGGATTTTTGCGACATTTTACGGGGCTAAGTCCCACAGAAAGTGACAATGGGAGTAGTGCTCAGGATGGAACCGTACGAATCGCGCGGAAACTGAATTGTATTTTAAAAAGTTACAGCGACAAAGGTGACAGACAAATAAGACAAAATACCCTCAAGGACGGGATGGTTTCCCTGTCCCCTATGCTACGTGTGTGCCCCTCGCTCAGAAATGGAACTTCCCGTGACTTACATATAACGTCTGAACATTATTTTGGAATCTCGGAAATTAACACAGCTCGATTCGATAAAAATTGGCTTTAAACATTTCGAGGGAGGGGCACTGACACTGCCCCCGGCGTGCGGCCATGAGTATAACTATGACTGTGGGTCCTCTCCTGAAATTAAAGACTGTCAGTCGTGAATTTCTTGCTTATGGAAATTAAGGTACGCAAAATGCATTGCGTCTGTTCATGGTACTGCTAATTATTTTAAATTGTCAAGTGACTAGCAATTAACCTGAAGATCATGTGCAGGTCAATTTGAACAAAACAAAAAATCAAGGCAATTCATCGATCGGAATTCAGGACTCCTTACACAATCACACCAATCCACATTCCTCCTCAGTTGACCCTAGGTTTCTGTGGCCTGACAAAGAAGCACTGTCTCTACCGAAGGGCCACCATAATTATCGCTATAATTATCGCGAAGCGCTTGGAATATTTTGGGCGAAACTATCTCCTTCATTGTCGGAAATGAACATTCCCCTTAGCTTAAGTGCAGATAATGATCACCTTTTGAGTATTTTGTTAATACGGCCTTCAAAAATAGCTTGGGCGATTTTGAGATTCTTTGAATAAATTAAAAATATCAAAACTAAGGCGCATATGAAAGAGAAGAAACGAATCTCTAGAACAGGCATGTATAACCACGTGTCAGTGTTTATACGATATCATACTCAACGACAATGCGTCGTAACCCATATGACATGCGTCATAGTAGCTTTATTGGTAAATACTATCAATAACTTTAACGAAATTCCTGCCAGGTAATATTATATATCAGAAAATGGAGACTAGAGCTTTAGAAGCTATATTTTGGTAAACAGAAAGGTAGGGATTTTTGTTTCAACTCAGAAGCAGATTTGAAAACTAAGCTAAAAAGGTGACTCGTTTATGAAAACTTCCGGGGCCCCTTGAAAGCCAAAATATATGGGGGGGGGGGGCGTAACCTATAGGTTACCTTGATTACTAAGTAAATACGGCTATGTAGAGAGTTCAGCACTGAAAAGGATTTCCGGTGTTGTCCCTCCACTTACCCCCAGAAAAAACGCAGTTTTGTGCCCTGCGGATACAATTGTGCAAATCTACAGGAAAGGAACGTCCCAATAGGTGGTTTACTATACCCGTTTTTGATAAAAAAACAAGGTTTTGAATGGCCTTCTCTCTTACTAACCTTGTCTTTATTAGGATAGCAAGCCTGTATATTATGTTGCATAATATTCACCGATTCGGGAGGTTTGGTTTTTCCCAAACAAGCTGTTCTATGGCGTTAGAGAGTAAAATTCTTAATTAATCTAGTAAAAATAGTTGTAATGTAAGATCTTTGAAGCAAATTTTGGTATTTGCAGCCGTAAGATTACCTTGGTTTGGAATCTGAGATCGTCGAGGGATATAAAGTCTTCACAAAATACAGGATATCACCATATAAAGTTGAATATCGATACCATAACAACCTCCAACCTGTACTTATCCACACTCATCCAGTAACGAAATAAAGCAGTATGGAACTAATCAAGGAAGACGGTAGTATGGCAAGCTGCCGTCACTATGCGTTGTAGTTAATAAATCCTTTTTTTTAAGAAATTCTCACGGCCTTTATGGAAAGGCGTAAGCTGTGACAGGAACACAATGCACTTGCGTGACATATAAAAATATGACAATTTGTAATTACCCAAAAGAGGTAACAAATATGAGTAATGTAGTCACAATGCTCATTTGTGTATCACAGTAGTCTGGTAGTCACCAATGACGAACGATCGTCTAGATAGGTATGCAACGTGTATTTAACCTAATAAGTGAATTGTCAAACTTTGGTTGACAAGTCCCTTTGTTTCTATTCCCTAGTCTTGTTGACTTAACGTCCTTTAGTTCTTAGTTTCAGTTTATCCTTCATTTTACCTCACTTGAGGTATGATAGTCAAAAGCATAATACAACATTTTAAAAATGGTACAAAAAATAACATAATTGAACAAATAAGGCAAAATGAGAAGGAAGAGAAGAGAGAGAGAGAGAGAGAAAAAAAAATAACCGGAGAGGACAGCGAGATAACTTCGCCACCAGCCTATCAGAAAGGTGAATTAATTAACTGAAAGAATTCAAAATGAAAATTGCAAACTTTGCGATATTTCTGAGAGTGGATTTTTTTTCTAGTCTGAAAAAGTTGCCTCATTTTAATTGTATAAGGGTTAACCGAAAAAAGAAAGGAAGGTTTTGAGTTTGGGGGAAATTTTCCAATGACGTTCACTGAAATGTTATATATTGTGACGAATGATGACGAACGTTTCGAATTACAAATTTGTTATGACGACTGGCAATGAAACGTTAACCAGTTATAGCCAATCAATTAACTTCACAATTTTGAAATGTAGCCTAGTTACGTTTCAGTCATAAACAGTGCTGTAGTCGAGTCCCCACCTTCCCAGTCCGAATCCGAGTAGTCAGAGTCCGGGACCGAGTTACTGGCAGTCGAATCCAAAAACCGAGTCCAAGTCATTAGCGCCTAGTCCGAGTCCCCCCTCCCCATGGAACGTATACACTAAGAATAAAATTTTGCCAATGATTAATTGTTAGAGTGCCTTTCTTACATGGTTGTGTGGGGTATGAATGGCATCTCATGGGTCACAGCAGGTCTACAAAGCGTTCCACTACGACCGGCCAAGCAAACGGAGATCGACATGACCTGACATTTGGGCGGCGGCCACCCCCAGCCCCCCCCCCGGCCCGTACGGCTACTGTAGCCTTTTGTGTTAATTCGAAGTGCAAAGGCTGAATTTTCGACTGCCGAACTCCAAATTTCCAACAACAGCCCTGTGATACAAAAAATTTTGGATCACTGGCAGAAAAATGAACTTTCTGACTGCCAAAGACAGAAAAAAATTGCACCTTTTCCTTTCTTAGTTCGTTTAGGCAGAAAGCCAGGAATAAACGAATAGGTTTATTGGGAAAATCGGTGTAGGCGTGAGAGCTGCGGTTGGAAGTAGGGTGGTTGTCTTTTCAAAGTTGGTTTTTTTGTATCGATCTTTTCATATTTTCTATGCATGCTGTCAAAATTTTCTCTCGTTCATTGCTCTGCTCATTAAGTATTGAATCGGATAAAATGAAAATCATATCGACCTCTTTTTTGCTAGTCCACCGAATCTTATACACCTGCTGATATACCTTTCATACTTTTTAAGTAAGGGCGTCTTCCTATGAATGAGCTTCATTTCTGCAAATCCTTTTCCCCTTATGTTAGTGACAAGTGCCGAACGCTTTTACAGAGGACACACCGTGGATACAAATTTGCCAACGAAACAATTGGGCCAACAGCACATCAGTACTGGAACCAAACTGGTTGGGCTAGATGATGTATCTGACTACAATTTGGTTTATCTAAATTACCGTAAGATTGACAGGTATAGTCTACGGCAGTTTGAATTTTCTGGCTTAAAAACCCACCTTGAATTCCAGCTTTTACATGCCATCACCAAGTCCTCTGCTACATCCCTGCGTGCAGACCGTACCATCATCTAATATCCACCCACCCACCCACACACCCACCCACCCACCCACTCACATGCTGACTGTGTAGTCAAATCGGCTAGCCATTAGTCTGACATAAGTCATGTAAGCCAGTGGTGGTGAGGGGGAAGCTAAGTAGACCTGTTAAAATGAAGTTACCATATTTGAGGAGATCGTATGCTCTTTGACTAATTGGCATTTTCTCATTTGAACTATGGGGCCCATTCAGTATTTGTGGTAACATTTGTGGGGTTGACCTTTTACTGACACCATCAGTTGAAGTGTAGCCTACAAAGAAATTTTGGGTAAAAGTGCCGATACCAGCAGATTGCCGGAAATGGCAAGCTTTTCAGAGCTTTCAATTTGCGAAAGACTTTTCTACCTTTTATGACTTAGACATTTTTATTCCCGCCCATCGCCCGTGTGCGTAGTTTTTTTTTTCCCAAGACGAGTCAGGCCAAATCTGGCCGGCCAAATCTGGCCTTTGGACCAATCAGCTTCTTGGAAATAGGCCACACCTCTAATTCCAAAATGACAGCTTTTCGACCCTTTTTTGTAATTCTGACGCCGGATTATGAAAGAACGGGCCAAATAACCCCAATCCACATAACCCTAACCTTAATTCTAACCCTAACCTTCATTTTAAAACAAATTTAAAATTTTTTGAAAACTCGATTTGTCCACATTCGTCCTGGGAAAAACATAATGCCGCCCGCGTAACTCTGACGCATTTTATCCCGTGAATTATTGTGTAGGGGAAAAATAGAACTTGACCGTAACTTAAAACCTCTGCTGTAGGGGGAACCTGGGGCAAAGTGAAACGAAAATTTTTGTCTGGAAAAAAATGGGAATGTGACAACCTAGTAAGCCAGGACGTTTAGCGTATAATCATACATCAGGACTGTAGATTACAAATTACATTGAAACCGGTTCTCAAAGTATCGGCATTATTATTTAGCATCAACTTAAAAAAAGGACAAAAATGCCATTTTGCCCCTGACTGGCGGAGCAAAGTGAAACATAAAAGGGGAAAAGTGAAACAACATCTCCCGAGCCAGCATAGCTCACCTCCTTGTTCATTCTCTTGCTATAGTCAGATGGATTTTTAGATAGTTTTGAAGTGTCTTCTCCTTTAGACCCAGTATAAAGAAGCTTGAAACGACTTGAAAGCAACTCTCTCCAACTTAAAATGACTAAAATGGTGGGCCAAAGCCTGAAGGGATTTACAGAGGGCTATTTGTCATGTTTTCTTACAACAATAGAAAGCTCATTAAAGTATGTAGATTTCTTTGAGGTGTGAGGGGGTATGTCGAAAACACAGACCTTCCATTGTGGACGAACCCGCTGTCAATCAATAAACAGCATGTTTACCCATGCAACATTACGCTTCCAGCGACGGTGTACTTAGCTGAAAAGTGATAATTGATAATTTCATTATTTTCTCGAACGAAGATCTGAGGTGTCTCGAAAAGACCGACCTCGAAAACACACACCTCGAAAACACAAACCTCGAAAAGACAGACCTTCCATTGCGGACCAAGCCGTTGTCAATCGATGCACAGCATGTTTAGCCAGCATTGAATTTCTTGCGAAGGTGTAGTTAGCTGATAAGCCTTGATAATTTTCTCGACAGAATATGTGAGTAACAATTATTGGTGTAACAGTTTCAATTTTCCCCCAAGTATATTCTCTGACCGGATGACAACTGAATCTATTACACTGGTCAAATACACTAACATACATTGTCTGTAGAAGCAACAGACTCAAATCCGGTTATCTGGCCGACCGGGAGAAGGGCTTACAGGAACTCTGTCCTTGGGTAGACAGAAATTAAAGACCGTATTGACGTCACACGACGTCATTTGGACGCAAACAATGAAGCACAATCTACGCACGACGAAGGTTCCCACGCTCGAGTCATATACGGCGTGCCATTGGGTCGGTGCGCAACGCATCTCTTTTTTTTTCTGCAGAACTGATGCTTCAAAATTATGTTTGCTTATCTGCGCTGCATAAAAAAATAAGGCTGTGCACACCGTGATCACCGAGCCAATGGAACGCGACAAGGGACTTACGCACGCTGCCCCGTTACCCAAACCAGCTGTCTGCCTTTTGCTGTTGTAGATTACAGTACTGCACGCTTGCCTCCATTGAAGGGCACACTTTCTGCTCTGTGACGTTATATGCATATCGTGCAGAGAAATCCCTAGCTTTAGCTTAGGATTTCTCTAATATGGTGTGTACAAGTAACTGCGTGTATACACAGCAACATAGCCTACCATAGCCATACGATCATTTGTAGAAACTTGTACGTGTAGGCCTGTGTGTGGCTACATGTGTTTGCTCTAAATGCTTCATAACGATCACAATGAAAAACTCTATCGTAATATCTTTAGTCTCTCACCGTATATGAAGTAAGCACTACAGGCAATTTAATGTGTCGACTCTCGAGTTCAAGTTCTTCTGAAGAATCTCAGAAGCCCATCTAGCACTGCGTTGTAGGCTACATTAGTTGGAAATCGATAATAAAACTGTTGGCCCTGTGATTTCCTTGCTGATTACTTTCTACAAACTTTCGCTATCATCAAGATAACATTCTTTACAAAAAAACATACTACACATTTTAAACTTTGACTAATATATTTGTACACGGCGTACATGTTGCGCGCGATAAGTTTGACGTCCAATATGTCCGAGTTTGCTGTTGTCACATATATTCGTGACGTCAGCGAAGAACATACAGTAATAGGTATTTCAAGAGTCGGGATGCGATTGGGATTGCCCGGCAGTGCAAGGCAAAGCTCACGGGCAGTAAGCGTATTTTCAGCACACACAATACTACTGTGACACAATGGCGACGTTTGACGACGAAAATGTGTAACAACCAAAAAGACGCACGATCTCGTGACCATTATTAAAACACCTCTGTAATCCCTCCGCCGTATCTGACGCCAAACAGGCGTGAGGCGTAAGCGGACCTGATATTAAATGACAACTCGCCCAGACAACCGGATGTGAATCTGTTGCTTCTACAGGCAATATACGTTAGTGTACTTGACCAGTGTAATTCTCATCCGGTCTGAGATTCTTCTTGGGCGGAGAATTGAAACTGTTACAGCGGCAATACCCATAATTGTTACTCACATCTTCTTTTGAGAAATTATGAAGGTTTATCAGCTAACTACATCTTCGCTAGAAATGTAATGCTGGGTAAACATGCTGTGCTTCGATTGACAGCAGGTTCGTCTGCAGTAGAAAGTCTCTGTTTTCGAGGTCTGTATTTTTGAGGTCTGTGTTTTCGAGGTCTGTGTTTTCGAGGTCTGTCTTTTCCAAGGTCTGTCTTTTTGAGGTCTGTGTTTTCGAGGTCTGAGGTCTGTGTTTTCGAGACACCCATGCAGGGGTGAGGTGGGAACTTTTCTTTGGCGTGTTCAAATGTTGTGTCGCCTTACTGTATATAGGCTTATGGTAACTTCATCAAAAGTGTGTTAATGATAAAATAAAAAAATAACTCAGGTTATAAAGTTAACAGGTTATAAAGTTAACCAACCATGTCACGAAAATTAATTGTAAGTTGCTTTATGAAAAATAATGCTGCATAACATCGAGTTCCTTTGCGATGCTACATCTCTCAACAACCAAAGGGTTGAAGGCCACCTACCCTGCCCATCCATGCGCTGCACCTGATGTTAGATGACCGTAGTGAAGGGGGAGGTTTGGTTTTGGAAAATTTTGAAGTGTTCACCGCCGCCCTTAAAATCTTGTGAGAACAGTACATTACTGTTAGCTTCACTACCACAAAATATCTCCCTCTTCCGAGAAATTTTCGTCCAGTTCAACACCTTGTTTGGATTCTGGTCTGATAGAAGTAGTTTTAAGAGGACAATCGTCGGGTGTACAAAGATATTAAAAGTTCTGCACAGCCCAGATAGACTAACAAATTTCCCAGCATGTACTGAGGTGCTTCAGATATAGCTAAATTTTCTTGAAAATTAGTTTCTTTCAATTACAAGAAAAAGTTGAATGCGTTTTGGCCTACTGAAGAACAGACAAAATCTGTGTTTGACATATGGTGACAATCGGGTATTTTTTACAAAGGCACGTTCGTCACTACGCCAATAACGCGTTACGCATATTCGTCAGTACACCAAAAATAAGTGATATTAAAATGTGTCCGCACATTTTGGAACATTAAAATTTCGCAACCATGTTATTGTGCGCAAGTCTGAACCATTCATTTCCTCCTCGCTCGTTATCCACAATGCCTTAAATAAAAGTGTGTATCTTTCTGCTATCTTGCAAGTAGGTGCAGTTATCTCAAACATAGTGCACTCTTGAAAATGTGAGCTCACCGTTAAATGAGTCAAAAACATATCAAATGTTCAACATGGACTAAATTTGAATCTGTAATCAAGTCATAAAATAGCGTGTGTGTGAGGGGGACGGGGCTACGTGGAGAGAGTTAAGCATTTTGCTTGAAATTTTAATGCAAGATGTCAAACGTTTGCCTAGTAAGAGTAAAATGTTATCCTAATATAACAAATATTATGTCCGACTGTGGGTGTGTGTAGGGGGACGGGGAGGGTCAGGCGCACTACCCTAGCCTGCTCTTTCCATATATGCCTACAAAGAAAGCTTAACAGCATAATATGGCGAGGCACGGATTCCTACAATAGGGGAAAACATTCTTAGCGTAGCAATCAAAAACGCACCTCCAAGAAATGTTAATACCTAACTTAGGTTTGCAATCCAGCAACCTAGAAAAAGAAATTCACATAGCCATGGATTTTAACTTAGAAAAACATAACATTTCAAGCCATTTTCCTCCCTCCAAATTCTATTAAGGTGTTGGCTCTTATTAAGAACAGGGGACCAGAAATCAATACTAGTGATAGGGGTTACGGTAAAATTAAAGGTGTTGAATGTTGTCCTTGTTTAGTGTTGAGAATACGATTCACAAACTTCATAATTTAAATTGATAGTTTCACAAATATCGTGTGACGGGATTGCTTTATGCTACCTCGAGATTTTAATCTGACAATCGTAAGGTGCTAAGGAAAAAAGTATGCAGACATATAAAACTATGAAACTCTTGATTATGTTTGAATCACTTAATTCCTTCAAGGCGGATATATCATGTCTAAAAAGCCGATATTGCTTCTCCGTTTTTCGTTCTAGATTAATTCAAACGTAGAAGGGTCAACAAATGTTTGTTGATACAAATCAATGATCTTTCAGGAAATTATAAAAATGGAAGTATTTTCATTCATTTATTAACAATAGTCCGGGGCAAGCACCTTTTTAACTACAACTATAGGTGTACGAGGGCCCCGCTGCAGTTTCAAATCTGATGTTTGCTATTTTGGTTCAAAATATAACCTATGCTACTTTTCAGACAAACTTGTGACACTTTTAAATTAAACTTTAGGGCAAACATGCTCAGCTCCCCAATTAAAAGTATTTAATCCCTGTTCTTACGCTTACAACGACCTAAATATTGACAGGTTAAGCAACCGATTCTTCTGCCAAAAAATTGAACTATATTTCTTGATACTTTTGAAACAAGCTATGGTTTATTTGCGACAAGAAATATTTTTCTCAAGCACAAATGCACCCCTTCCTAATAGCTTAGGTACAGTACTTTAAAAAAGTCCTGTGGGATATTTCCCCTTGCAGGCGAAAACCTGAAAGATGCGTAGTTACCTGTAAGTACACAGATCGAAAGAAAAACATGGTATGTCCAGATCTCCGTAGATTTTAATCTTAATTTACGTCTCCATAGGCGGATCTGAAAGTCTGTCCCAATATTACGACAGGTGCCAAGTTTTCCTCCCTTGCGATTTGTATTGAAAACTACTGTAGTGTAACAATATGGCAGTCATAAAGGGAAACCACATTAAATCTTTTGAAAATTCAGCTTAAGGTGATGCAGTACCATGGCAGGGGGATCTGGTGAAGGGGTGAGAGTGGGGGTTATCGCCACTTTTTTACTCGAAGTTGTCAATCAGTTCTCAAGGAAGTTGTCCCTTGTGATTAAAAAAGGTAATGGTTTATGTTTTGTAGCCGTTAGATGTACCATCTGGACAACTGGCTCCCTCACTTTTCTATGGAGCTATTGCTAATCACAAGACGTGGATTTAGGGAAGGGACCTAGGGGGTCTGTGCCTCCCCCTGCACTCACCCCAAATATAATGAAAAGCGGAAATGACAGAAGGAGGAGTAAAAATGAAAACTAGAAGAAAATTTTATTTTTTTCTAAAGCGTGCCTAGGCTATATAGTCTTTGTTACGCTTGGAACGGAATTTCTTCTTCTAAGTGAACAGGTGAATAGGTAGGCTTTATAGTTAAAATGAACTCCATTGGCAATGCCTAGAAAAGATTCAGGGCCGGACTGAGAGCTTCTTTGGGAGAAGAGTAGGTGAGATGAGAAGCATTGATGCTAATTCACAGATCAGTGGAAGTGAACGTAAGGAATCAGTAGCCACTTCAAAGGGGAAGGGAGACTGACGGTTAGCGTGAAACTGTAGTGACAATTTTGTCTTGAATAGCGCGACTTCCTACAATCCAGGGGGTATGGAATGTTTCGTATTCGTCAGCTTGTGCTCCATCCTCGGTGTAATTGAGATTCACTATCCTCTGAGTCTCCCACGAAAAATCCTAGATTCACCCCTGCTGATCATCATAATATGTCCTTCAAATAGTTTCGCCAATTCTTGCGTAAAAGAGCGCGACATTTATGATCTGAGAAGAAAAATTACAATTGGCAAGCTCCACAACAAAATCATAAGCAATTTATCTAACGTCTCCAAAAGTATTGGTAGGCCTAAGTAAACCTTAAACTACTTTTAAACCTAGAAAACGAACGAAACGAGAGAAACCACACTTAATTACATTACAAATTTGTAGCAACATTTCAGTTTTATCTTTATAAATATTTAGACAGCATTCTATTGTCACTTCCTGTTTATTTTCCGTATTCTCTATAAAATGCGTCAAAAATTCCCTAGCTGTTTGACAAAAAGTCAAAGTTGGGAAGTCGCATATGAAGGTCCTTTTTCCCCCTGGTTTTCCTACACTGATTCAAATGCATTTTAGCCTCATTTGGACATTTGACCGCACGTAAATTGTACTATAAATACGCACACCTCCTGGTGCTCAGCCCCTAGACCTTTGCAGACTACTCAACCTGACAGGGGCTTCTGAGAGCACGTTGCGTTTCCACCGAGTCATTTAGGTATTCCTACATGAATGGTTACTGGTAAAACAATTTGTTTGGAATTTCTTGCATGTCGTTCGTAGAGTCTGAAGGCCCTCTGAAAAGTCCTTCCCATCCAGTTATTCTCCCCTCCCCTCCCCTAGCTTCCAGTATCATAGATATTTTAGAAAAAAACTCATAGTTGCTTTTCTTTCCTGGGAAGTCTGATGACATTTTATAACAGTCACAATTTTACTCTATCATCCAACTTCCGATTGCAATTACCGAAAAGCTATAAAGGTTTCATTACTCGATTCCCACATCTATGTTACTCGTGGCCCCCAATGGAGAGCCGAATGATTTCCCTGGAACCATGCAGATGTATAACCACGCAAAGCGGCCGTTGGACACTCAATGTCATTATGGCATTGCAAGGCCTAAGGCCTAATAATAACTGGCCCCAATAAATATATCTTATATCTTCCATGCGGGATTGGGAGACCTCTTCTCCAGACAGCGTACAATGACTGACTGGAGTTTCTTCCGTATGGTACGTTACGCCAAACAGGCAAATGCTTGTTTTAACATCGAGTAGATAGCTGTCATGTGCAGACTTTCCGCTTTTAGAAAACTCTTTCATACGATCTCAAAACTGTAAAAGTCACTTTATCAATGGAGAATCCGACTTTGGAGCAAACCCTCAAAAGTTCTTGATCGGAGAAAGATATGTACTCCACTAATTTTCAAATACGTAGTGTATATATATATATATATATATATATATATATATATATATATATATATATATATATATATATATATATATATATATATATATATATATATATATATATATTATATATATATATGAACAAAATTTCAGACAAATCCAAAATTTAAAAAAAAAAGTTTATGTACTTCGGAAAATCCTTTAACTGTTACAGTTCACTCTTTTGATTAAACTGACACGTATATCCCATGCTCTGTTTACACAGCGCGGCTTACTCTTTTATGTATCCCACAGTTTCCTGCACGATCAAGATTGCCAAAAGCCTGAATATTGAATTCTCCATCACTTTCTCGTCATTAGATTTATTATAAAGCTTGTAGTGCCAGCGATGTACTTCTGGCTTATTACCCTAACAAACATCAAATGATGTCCTGGTACGGAGTACTTTATGGTCCGTAGTATTGACATTGGCAAATGTTAAAACGTGCCTGCTATGAGACAGTACATGTCTACCCAAAGTTCAAGAATACCTAATTTAGAGGTATTCTTTTCCACCGTAGACTTTCTGAAAATAACAGGACTGTGTTATCTGTACTTTTATTTGGAAGCTACACAGATTAGTCATTATCTTCGTCGTATCTGACCTGTACTTATATTCTCCAAAATGATATATACCGATTTACTTCCAATTTTCAGTATTCTTTTCACATCTCTGCTTGTGAAGAACGTCCACAGCTCAGCAGAAGGTGAGTAAAACCGTCTCTCTAAGTTGTATACAAGCAGGGGTAAATTCGTGTATTGTTACTTATTTTACTCTTTTGAGAAAGAGTCACAATGCTCACAAGATTACTAAAACCTTGTAGTCGACTGTTAATAATTCACAAGATAAGTCAACCTGGTAAAAGTCTTGAAAACATAATCGGACTACAAAAGATACAAAGGAGAATCTCAATTTCTGTTCAGCGTAAGCTTCAAACATTCCGATAAATTGTAATTATCAGCCAATCACAACTTTTTGTAATTCTTCGAATGTAAGCTCTGCTGCGTAGCAAAAGAAATGAATTTTTTGTTTCCAGAGTTGAGGTACGATGGTAATGTTGAAATAATTTGACTGTTACAGCTTCATATATGGTAATGCAAACGAAACCCTAACCTTAGATTGTCAGAGACACTTCAGTGAGATCAGGGAGGTGTTAGGACTCCCTGGTGAGATGGCACGTATGCGAAACGTCTGGAACGTTATACGTATGGCTCATTGAGGAATCATGACCCTACACTAAAACCACCTTTAAAACCAATTTCTAAACTAACTTTTTAAACGCCAGTTCTCCTAATTACTCACCATCACTTCAAGGTAAATGCAATTTTGGATACTTTTCTTTCATTAAATGCGATATTACGTTTTGTCAATTAACCGAGAAAATATAAACATAGCCAGCAGTTTTGCGCGGTTTATCGAAGAAGATTGCAATTTCAGTGACAACTTTTTTCTATCAATTTTTGTTTTCAAGGAAGCAATTTCACATGGACTACAAGGATTTATCTTCCAAGAGCAAATTGAGAAGCGATATTTGTTTCCTACAAAACGTCGTCTTAAGTTGCACCATTGTTTTGAAAATCGACGGGTCTGTAAATTGAATTCATAGCGATTCGGAAAGACACTGAACAACGATAGGAGCGTACGTATGCAATGCACAAGCAATATTTTCTTCTTTGTACTGCGTTTTATAAACATTTTGTGGAGAACTAAGAAGTATATTTAAAGCAAATGTTTAACAAATAAAGCTTCGTTTTGATATACGTTGTCAGGATGATCACTGTGGTCACTGTTTTCCACTCTCACTTGAGAAAAAGGCAAACTTTGTGTTGACCACTTTACTGAGACTACCTTGGCACATCTATACAATTAGGGTAGTATTTCCAACAATTTTCCCCATATCATTTACTCAGTACACTTTGATACAATCAATACATAATCGATTCGTTTTGAGAATGAGCAAAAGAAACGTTATCCATCCCTGCTTATTTTCTTATCGAGTTGGTACATATGAAGTTGATTGACGCTATATTGAGTCAACGTCGAATGCCAAGAACACGAGCAATACAATCAATTGAATTCAAAATTTTAAACTCTTAAAAACCCTCAAAAGGATAGTAGGTTCAAATGGTTCAGTTTGATCTGAAGGCTTCAACAGATGGGTCGCTCGAATAATAAAAGAATATCTGTAGCAGTTTTCCATTGTTGTAGGTAGTGGTGCGGGTGTTAAACACTGGAGCAGTTTTCCACAATTGTTCTGAAAAGAGTCTTATAGGCAGGTGGGTTTTACCTTTAGGTAGACAGCTGTACAAAGTTTGTTGCAACAGTCATAGAACTGTAGCTGTGATACTGTAGTTCTTCTTCAACATAAGCAAATTTTCCTCCTTGAATAAGTTTAACCTGAACTGCAAGGATTAAACAACTTTCGAGGCTTGAAAATTATTATAAAACAAACATTTCTATGTTGAATATGTTTTAAAATCAGTGTTTTTAAAACGAATGTAGAGTATTGGTAATGTAAGAATGTTATTTCGCTGTTGATGTTATTTTCGGCTTCTAAACAAGAATTTGTGTATTCTCCTACTATATGTATTCCGTGGAGCTGTGTTTTAATTGAAAAAATAGTACAGCTAACGCCTTTCATTTCCTCTACAGGGATGCACTTCATGAACTTTTCAGGTGGCGGCTATCTTTCATGATTAAAACAGTTTAAGTCACTTGAAATATTCAATGGCCTATCAAAACTTAACAATTTTCATACATATTATTTTGTGTTGTATTGTCCCTAAAGACTGTGTCATATATACGCCATTTGAATGGGAGGACTGCTTAAACAATATTGTCATAGTATTATGCAAATTCAAAGAAATAAAAGTGAACGTTCAGTTTTACAAGAATAAATTCTGCGTTTTGGACAATACGTTGAAGGGAAAACTAAAATGATACGTCAACAATATCTTGTGAGCTATATCATCAACCTTTTCTTTTTAAAGATCCTTCTTACTTCTTCTATCAACAACCCGTATATCCACGTGACTGTCACGAGGTTTTTCAGCAATGTTCAGTAAATACTGCAAGCGGCGTGTATCTTATCAAGCCAGACGGTTATGATGAGGGATTTGAAGTCTACTGTGATAACCAAACAAATGGCGGAGGCTGGACGGTGAGTTGCATACAAAGGAAAAAATGTAAATTTGAAAAAAAAAATGCATTCTTTGACCGACAAGGTGGCTAGGATCATCCAAATCGTGAATTTTAAAGTAATGTAAGGATATGCGCACTTTGACTGAAACTTTCATAAAACTAAATGAGTAGCCTATATGCAATAGGGTAGGCTGGTTACACAAACCTAAAGGAATCATTATTTGCTGGCCTATTGTAGGTTTTTCATCGGAGAATTGATCACAATTACGTCGAATTTAGACGAAATTTTTTGGAATACAACGAGGGCTTTGGATTCCTTAGCAGTGAATTTTGGCTTGGCAACGAAAGATTATCTTTTTTGACGAATCAGAAAAGATATCAACTGCGTATCGACATGACGAATTCTGCGGGGTCGTCTTTCTACGTGACGTATGACTTGTTTCGTATAAGTGATGAATGGGGTAACTACAAGATAACCAGCGTAGGGCAGTATGACGGGACTGCAGGCAAGTCCATCGATTAAAATTTAAAATAAAAATTACGTTAGAAGAGTAGAAAACAGAAGGTAGGTGATAATGTAGATTCCTACCGAAAGGACCATTTGTTGCAACCGTTTTACTCCACCCAAAACACCCCCAAAATGATTCGTCTAGAATAGCATCATCGACAAACTACATCTTGGTCATTTCTATTGTTTCACAATGTCGTTTGCAGAATTGTATTCCTTACAACCAGCTTAGTAATGTTTCTTTCCCAAAGTATTCAGGGGTATGGATGTTAGTTTGAAAAAATAAAAGCCTACTAAAACACATAAATTTATAATATTTCATTCTTGTCAATGCATAAACTGATCAAGATCATTTCTGAAATATTTCTATCAAGTCCTTCAAAGGAGATCTAGATAATCCTATACTCAAGTGCGGCTGCGGGGATTTATTTTTTTTTTTTTTGGGGGGGGGGGGCTATAATATTAGGCATTATCTGGGAGGAACGCTACTATCAATGCACTAATCGTACCAAGAAATTTTTTTCAACGTGTCCTCAAATGGCCTAAAATGGCACTTCCCAGTCCTTTTCCTTTTATTTAAATAACCCAGTTTTGAGATACTATGGTTTAAAAAATCCCTCTTTCAGAAACGAGATTAAAGTGTGGATAATGGAAGGTGGGGGCTGAGCTAGATGGTATTTTTTGGGCAAGCCAATAACCCCTGCCACCTCCTCCCGTAGACTACCGCGTCTGCACATACTGTCACGGTTTGCCATGACTACTTGCAACCTTTTTTTCATCTCAAAGATTTTCATCATTTTACATTTCCCGTATTTTTGTGAGGTGCCACATGACGTTTTTCGGTTCATAACCTATTCTAGAAAAAACAAAACAAAAACAAAATAAAACAAAAAAAAAACGAAAAAAAAAAAACAATTGGCACATATACTTCCATATTTTCCAACATCTAAGCTTAAAGACCGTCTTTAGAATGTGCTTGAAAGGCTTGTTTAACGAAGGTTTAGATTTAATGCATTACATGCAAAGTCTCATACTGTACTTGTACTACGTTTTTCGACTAATAGTTCAAATTTACAAAGTAATGTAGTTTGAATGCAATTAATTTTTCAAAACCTTGTATTTACCGTAGATACTTTTATCATCCAATGTCCAAAAAATACCATTTTCGGCCCATGTGCCTGCCAGGGTACCTGTGCAGATCCAGACGGTTGTTATAAAAGCTGCACCGTAGAGGAAACCTGTACCTGCCCAGCAGGCTTTCTGCTGTCAGATAGTAATTGTGTACCTCAAGAACAATGCAGCTGCTATGATCCAACACTCGGTGTCATCCCGGTACGTTACCTTATACTGGTAGATTAGGGAATTTAATGATCAAATCAATGTATTTTGAAGGAAATTTAAAGTCTTCAAACTTTTTTCACTGCTCAAAATGTTAAAAAAGATCACAAAAATTAAATAAATTTGTAATGCTTGGAAGCAAAGTACTCAAAAGCAACCGTAAATACTTGAATAACATATGTCTACTAAAAGCACATAAAATTGTACGATCAACTTTTTGTAAATTTTACAATGTTTCATTTGAATTTTGTAAGAAAAGCTATTAAGTACTTTTTCAGTGCTTTGCATTACTCTCTTAATTCAAAAGACTGAAATTAGGGACCCTTTGGTGATTTAGATTGAAATACCCAGTCCAAAAGACTGAAAATAAATTTCATTCGTGTTAAAATTTTCAGTCCAAATTCAGATTTGTCCCTAATTCCACTCTTTTAGATTGATTTTCAATGTAAGGATGTAATAGAGTATAAAGGTATGGCTTTGTCTCTGATACAAGAAAATGAATGCTTTAAAAGTGTCTTTTACATCTTTATATTGGGTTTCGATGACAGTCTTCCAATCGTTAAAGGCCAGGTCAGGATTTGTTGAGTAACTAACACTGCCATAAAATCGTTAACTCAACAGAACAATAAATCCAAATTCAGTTTAGACTGCTCTGAGCATTGCACTTGTGACAAAGGCACACTCACTTGTGACAGGAACGTTCAGTGTGACAATAATGCCGTGTGTGAAGAAAGGAACGATGTACGAAAATGTTATTGTAACAATAGCTTTACTGGCGACGGACTAATCTGTTATAACATGACCACTACTGGGACACCATCATTTCCCACAGACTGCTACGATGTCTTCACTTCTGGTTCCCCTGATGGAGTCTACACCATACAACCAACAGGCTGGGCAGGGTCACCCTTTGAAGTCTATTGTAACATGTCACATGGCGGTGGTTGGACGGTGAGTGTTGAATCAGTTGTTTTCACAGAAACATAAACAAGATGTATGATGCCTAAATTTATGCTGAGAAGTAAAAATTGCATTTGCGATACAGACTATTTTCATGTTCTTTAAATAATGATTTATGGATACCGAATGATAGGCTATTCGAATAAGGAAGCTTTTTACTTTGTTTTCAAGAAAAAAGGTTTTGACAGAAAGAAATTAACTGCCTTTTAGCTCATGGATATTTTTTACGAAACCAAAACTTTCAAAACTTTAAATTGATGCTTTATCAAACGCTATTGTACAACTTGATACTTTGGGGGCGGGGGGGGGGGGGGGGGGAAAGCTATAACTGGAGTATAAAAGTGAGACTGAATAGTTTTATGATAATAAAAGCTATTTTCTATCTGTTTCATGTTGGTGCATTGTAAACAACGTTTCTCTAAAACGTCTAAATTACCACCCTAAACCTAGTTTCGACTTTTGATCAGGCTTATTATGTTAAGATCATTTTGTCCACACAAGCTATGAAATAATTTTAATGATTGACTCTATCTGTCTCTGATAACAATGGAAATCTTTTTAGTAAACGAAAGTACAACAACTCTTTTTAAAGAAAGCTGTCAGTGACCAGGCCATACCTTTGCATTTTCTTTATGGTAGTTTACCTTGCGAAAACATTTCTTGTAAACTTTATGTCAAGCAATATAGAATAATGCCTTACAGGTTCTCCAACGTCGTGTAAATGGATCGGTGGACTTCTATCGTAACTGGAACAGCTACAAAGATGGATTTGGCATTCCAGACCACGAACTTTGGCTTGGTAACGCGAAACTTCACGAAGTAACAAATCAGAAAAACTACACATTACGTATAGATATAATCAATGCAAATGGCGATCTCTTACTTATGAACTACGATCACTTCCGTGTCGACAGTGAGAGTACCAATTACCGACTCGCGTTAGGCAGTTTTACAGGCAATACAGGTTTGTAAATTTGTTTTCCGAGCTCTTGCTCTATACAGGCTGAGATCCAGGGCGGAGAGGGGGCTTATCAGGCGTCAGCTCTCATTCCCCATCACTAATTTTTTGAAACAATCTTTGGGCTGTACAAAAATTGTGTAGTTATCTCGATTTCCAGATGCTAGGAGATATCTTGTAATAGTTACTGTCACCAGGGAGTTGCCTCTAATTTTAAAATTTTCCAAGGGAAAGAAAATTTCGAAGGAAGCATTATCACAACTGGCTAGGGTATTCAGAAGTTGTGGGCACTCTACACAATTCTATTCCATAAATGTTTCATTGTGTACTTCTTGTGATTGGCACCTAACAGTGTTTAAAGCTCGGGAATCCAATAACACAAGTTTTCATTAGTACTCTGACAGCAGTGTTAAATACGTTTTATATGTAGGTATGGGTTGCAACAATGAGCAGTAAGTAGAATTTGACTTTATTTGAAAGTGTTCAGCTGCACGCAAAATGTACAAACGATGGATTGACCGGTTTTCAATGGCACTTTATTCAGCAATACTCCTCCTTTCTTCCCTTTCCTATCCCCTCAATGGGTTCTTCGTATTGTGTTGTTCCTATTTAGTTCACAATTTGCTCACTATAATTGCTGATTACGTAAGGTACAAAACCTTGAGAGAAACATCTCCATTCCCGACTTGTTATCTACTTTTACAATCATGAATTCAAGTAAAATTCACTTGCAAACTAGAAAAGAATAATTTTTGTTTATAAAACAGCACATGAATGTAACGATAGTCACTAGAAGTCGTAAAGTTGAAGTCAATTGTGGTTGAGGTCAGAACAAGCATACTGCTGGTAGGACTCTTGTGAAGGTAAATTTCGCTATTGGTCGATTCCTTCGACTAACCCTCCTCAAACTGTTAAATTCTAAATAGCTTTTCACGTAATTCTTAGTTGCTTTTTTGGTCAAAAAATTAACTTGAATTTGAGTTTTCTCGGCAGCTTTTCAAGAACACCAGTAGTGAAAGCTTCCACAGCATGCTGCTTATTTATTTAAAGGGAGCACAAAATGAAATCGTTACCTAAGAAGTGAAAATGTAATTCTATCGCAAGCACTGATCCACTGTTAACAGAAGGGGACTCACTTTGTGAGATCGAAGTTCGAACCAGCGAGCACGACGCCTCGACGGGGTCACTAAGCTTCATCCATGAACATTAATGATGGTGGGCTATAAGATGTTACCCTCAGCTGATATTTCAAGGTACATTGTGAAGTCGATTGTTTTTTTTTTTTTTTTGGTCTTAGCACCTCCAAAAACACTAGCTAGTAGCGATTTGGTGTATAACAATGTCTATTGGTCACGTGTGTTTGCCTTCTCTTCTACACCCTTTATTACCTAAATGAAACGGACACCATTAACACATCGAAAGTGTGGGACCAGTTTCACAAACAGTTGTACTCGTTCTTAAGTTTGCATAATCATGCAACGAGCCTTTTAAAGTCAAACTTAAAATCGAGGGTAACTCTTTGTGAATCAGGATCCAGGTCAGTCACATAAAACGACAGACATTTATGTACGTTAATGGTATATTTGCAAAACGGTGTCGCTGCTTTTATGAATTGTCAGGTTACTTATGAGTTGCTAAATGAGAAAATGGGCTTTCTAACTCAACGTATGTGAATATTAGTTTACGAAAATTGACTTGTCAAAAGCTATTTTGAGGAATCACTTGAAAAGCTAAACCAAAATTTAAGTTGTCATTTTCTTTGAAGAAAAGAAGGATGAAAATGACCTCAACAATATAGGTACTTTGTAACATAAGTGTCAACTGTGGACAGTTTGGTCAGTTACATTGAACAAGTTACTGTATATCAGCAGATCAGGATAAGGGGATCATGCTTTAATGAACGCTTGCATTGATAAATCATGCATGGGAGACTAAGAGTGTGGGAATAGCACATATTCTTTTTCATTCTTTCTTGTATGGACCTAGCTATAGCCATTCAATTAAGGGAACCTTAAACCTAAAGAAAAAAATTCAAATAGTTTGTAGTGTGAGGCGTTACAGGGTCCTGTATGTTACAAATTATGTAACTGATTAAAATCCGATCAGCTGCCCAAAACTTTCTAATAACCAACACAACCATGGCATTACCATCTTAATTATTTCCTCCTTATTTTTTCTCTTAGGTTAGGACTACATGATTCAGCACCGTGATCGTGATTTTACGACCCTTGACCGTGACAACGATGTTCATAGTTATTATAACTGCGCTGTTGCTCATCGTAGCGGTTGGTGGTTCAGTAATTGCTACACAGCTAACCTAAATGGCCGGTTCAGTGGCTATTTTCATTTGTATAATTGGGACACTTATATTAGTCGATATAATCTTCAGTACTCTCAGATGAAAATACGTCCAATCTAATGGATCGCTTGTATAAGTTGAAAGAAGAATTGGTTTCAATGATCTGATTAGACTCCATCCAATAGGTAAACTTCGATTGACACATTCAAGCATTCAAAGTATGAAATCAAGCTGTATGGAACAAACAATTTCGTCATTTAAAGTTCGACAGAATATAGAACAAAGTTCATCTTCATACTTGAATCACAAAATAGCAGATTTTTATTAGTCAATGTCAAAAATAACGAAAGTAGTTATACGTTAACCTTCCTTCACGAATATCTTCTGAAGTACACTTTGTTCGACAAAAAATGAAAGCCTTCTCACATATTGTCTTCACAAATACTGTAATAAAACTGCACTAAAAAACTGTTCGCATATAAAAATGAATGGAAAGTAGAAACTGAAGGAAGCAAACGAAATAATGTACAGTATGGTAAATTCGTCTTCTTGTCGGAATGTAGTAAAAAAGGTTTGAGTAGACAAAATACAAATACGTGAACTATAAAATATATTTATTACTGTTATTTTTATTTACTTTATCGTTAAAATATTGTATTTTAATTGATCTCTCGGGACATGAAAGCAATCTATGGGATAGAAGTTTGAGGACATGTCATTTGGTCGAAACCAATGACGTAAGATAGTGCCACAGGATTCCCCGTGGATGAACTTCTCTGCCAAAGATAAAAAACCTTCACGACTAAAAAGATAAAATAATGATTAAACAGCTCCACTTACCACTATGAAAAAAGCACGAAATAAAGAAACATATTGGTGGATTGAGAAGAAACAAATTGATGCATGAATTGAGAAGGGGGAGGGGTACTCCATAAATAGTAAGGCACTGAAGGAAATATATGCTCATAAAATGGTTCCAGTCTAGAGAGTAATTGCAGCTCACGATCTTGAAGCGTGAGGAAATGTTCCACAAAAGCAAATTTCTGCCAGGCCCGTCACCAGACAAGGTATGAAGGGGCGGGAGTTACCCATTGCCCCTTGACTACTGGTCTGAATGCTCGGTATATGGTCATATGAAGTCACTGCACAATTGTGCATAACTGGCCGCACGGTCGTCAGGAAGAAATCAATCAAACCCTGAATTTTTTATTCTCACACGCAGCCTCTGCTTCATCTTGTATGGAGTTATTATAAAGTGCGATGGTGATGTTATCTGCTTGGTATGACAATGAAGGTTACTTTTAGAAATTCATTAAGTAATATACTGCTAGTGGTTACAGTGCTTTAACACTCAAATAGTTACCTGCCGAAAGGGAGAGGGTTTGTGTGTAACCTATTTTTCGTTTCATATATTGTCTTGAAAAGATAGTAAATCAAAAGTGCACCGACCAGAGTCAGTGACGACACATCAAACAACACTGCTATCATCGTCTTGCAACGATTACTGATGGCGAGTGACTCATGGGGCTAACCATTCGGGGAACCAAAATGTACCCGAATACCAGGCCTGAACAGTACCCAACATCTTTTTGGCAACGTTCTATGTTTAAAAAGAAGCTACATGACAAGGTGTTCTTTAAATATAAGTTGCAAGTTATCTTGTAGGAGGGGATGGAGGAGGGAT
Organism: Holothuria leucospilota; assembly: GCA_029531755.1. NCBI lineage: Eukaryota > Metazoa > Echinodermata > Holothuroidea > Aspidochirotida > Holothuriidae > Holothuria > Holothuria leucospilota. The sequence continues at coordinate 10,452,901 of CM055969.1, read as the reverse complement.
TTTTCCTATGGCACCAGTTCATCTGAAGTTAAGATTTAGTTACGTGCACTCACAAAATGACACCGAAGCGTGATAATTTGTAATACGAATACATTTTGTCTCCTTGCGAAAGTAAGTTACACACAGTTTAACTGTTACAGGAGATAATAGATATCACTGAACGAAACATTTCAAGACGAGTTTGTAAATTTTACCAAAGTTATAGGAAAAGATATCATACGTAGTATTAGCGGGGTAGAAGCGGCATAGCACTCACCCCTCCTTTCCAGTCTTTAAAAAAAATAAAAAAAAATAAAGGAAATGAAGTTGGAGCAGAGAAATTATTTTAATACAATGGATAACTATTGCTATCTAAAATGAAGAAAAAAGTTAATACAATAAGTGTTAAAAATGCTAAAATGACTTTTTTGGCGACCTTTGGCGACCTTTGGTAATTGTTTTGTTTGCTCAGTCGTTTGTTAACGGAAACAATAACTTCTTACTTTTCTTTTTAAGATGTTAGATACTTCGAAGGGATCTTTTTTCTTTTATATAATTTTAAAAATGAGGGGACAGTATTTTCAAATAATCCGAGATTTTGATAGAAATGAAGCAAAACTTACTTGTGCAGTGTTTTCAAAGGGTTGGTGGAAGGAGGATTGATACGGAAAAAGTTGTTAGAACATGTTTCTCCCAAATGCCTGTACTTCTCGGCTTCCCTGTTTACTGCATGTTCTTTGAGGAGCGATATGTTCTTACTATAACGATTGGTAGCAGGAGGCCAATTGTTATGAACTTACGAAATATGAGGGGACCTATGCCTTTATTAGTTAACACACACTTTGGTATGAAATAGATCCAGGACACTCCCAAGGCTGGCAACCAGAAGGGAGGTTTCGAAGAGGTTAGGCGAGCCCCCTAAACAGTGTTCCTGTCAGGCCCACTTAGGAGAAAATTTAGTTTTAAAATGTTTGAAATGTTGTTAATCTGAGCCTTTTTATTAGCAGGCTTGCCGACTTTTCCCAGGAAGCTATCGACCCCGCTAGTTGTGATGGTCCCCTTACGTTAGAAGAGTGTCACAAAGCACTAAGTTCAATGCCCATTGGTAAATCACCTGGTGGTGATAGACTGTCTAGTAATGATTTTTACAAATTTTTCTGGCCACCCATTGGTAACCTTGTCACTTGTTCTTTAAATTTTTGTTTTGAACATCAGTCACTTTCTTCTGAGCAGAGCAGGGGGATCATTACCCTTATCCGCAAGCCGGATAAAGATCCTATTTTCTTACCAGCTACAGGCCAATATCATTGTTAAATACGGATTCTAAGATCCGGGCCAAAGCTCTGGCAACGAGGGTAAAGCGGGTAATAGGAAAGACTCTTTCAAGCATACATGATTTAGCACAAACCAAGCCCTTTGTTTTTGAATAGGGGGTGTCTTCTTATAGGCCCTTCCCTGTTCCCCTGTTATGATGACTAACGTTGTCCTATTCTAAAAAACAATAAGGATTCCAAAGTTAACATGAACATCATAGATGATCTGACAGTCGAAATACACGGACTGAGTCCACGGAATTACTTCAAGATGTTATTGTCATCATGTCCCAAAAATAGCTGGAACCGCGCTCCGCATCGTGGATCACTGTCAGAGATCATGGACCCATACAGTGAAATGAGCGCCATTGAGGTGCATTCCAGAAGGGAAAGGGGCGGTTCAGCTATCGAAAGTCGTGAAAGTAGTCTATTCTCACCCAGAGCGGTAGCTATAGGGTCATATGTTTTGGGGGTGTGAAGGTCCCAAATTCCTACTGGCTGTATGCTTTTTCCAACTGAGTGCCAGCGCGAAAATTGCATTTTTTTACGCTCCCTGCGTTTGTTTATTGCATTGAGAATTCTTCCTTTGTCGCTACATAAAGACGCCATTCTGTGGGAGTGGTCTAAGGGGAGGGGTTTCCCTCCCCTTTGAGAAATTATTGTTAATTTAAGGTTGCTAAGATGCAAAATGGTGGTAACTTTTTGACATTTTTGAGCTGATCATATATGCTGGAAAATGTCCATAATGTAGTGAATTTAGCAGTGGGGACTTTTTCTTTGTCACTACATAAAGGTATCGACCAAGGGAGATGTCTAAGGGGAGGGGGTGTCTCAATCTTTTTCGAGAATTTTTTTTTTATTTAAAGTTGCTTAGATGCAGAATGGTGTTATCTTTGGGACATTTTTTGGAGCTGATCATACGGTTGAAAAATAATTTAGTGGATTCAGCAGTGGGGATCCTTCCTTTGTCACTACATTAAAGTGCCGTCCTGGGATAGGGTCCCTCCTCTTTGAAATTTTTTTGATTAATTTAGGTTGCTTAAATGCAAAAGGGTGCTACCTTTGGGCAAACTTTTGAGCTGATCATATATGGCCGGAAAAAGGTCAATGATTTATAAAATTCTAAGTTTTGGTTTGGTGAAAAAAGAGAGTAAGTTATCTGAGAGAAGAATACGTTGTCAACAAATCTCCAGAAGCCCCCCCCCCCTTTTGGCTACTTTACTGTCTTCTATTCTGGGAAATTTTTTACCCCAAAATACGTGCGTGGAGTTAACAGAAACATTCTTGGACTATTACGAAATTTTTCCTTTCATTGTGCATTATGAAAGGGAATCTAAGGCTGACAGTTACCTGTTAAGGCCTCCTGGAAGCTCTGGATCAATTATATAAAATGGGGACAATGACATAAAGCTTATTACCTGACATCCAAGTGATAATATATAGTGTGACGCCAAGCACTTTTCATCTATCGTATTTTTACTGAAAATCTAGACGAACAGCTTCCAGCAATGGGGCATGGGCAGGAGGTAGAGAATAAGTGCAGGAAGACGATATTAGACCTCCCTGATAGGTATAGCAAAAGGGGTGAAGGACTGACAAGCGCATTTCAGAATGCCTTTTCGTCGTTAAGTGTATTAGCAATCACCATCTATATATACCGATAATGGCTGCTCGTTTAGCGCTCTGTATTTTTTTTTTTTGAAAATATATAAAGGCAAATACGTACTTTCAATTTCCACATCATGCTGCAAATTAGATTTTAATATTTTGATGCGAGGCCCCAAAAATGTTTGGAGACGTATCTCTGTTTTTCGGAAAGTGTTGTGATCAGAATAGTTTCATATATAATTACCTACATAATGGTAATGAGATGGAGCGCAAACCGTAACGCATGCGCACGAAGTACGCCGAAATCTCTCATTAAACAAGACGCAAAGGACTATTTTAATTCAATTTTACTTGGGGAAAATAATTTTGGCAGTACTCTTACTTAATCTAGTTGGAAAATACATACAAAGTTGGAATAGGGTCAGCTGGAAAATGTGCTAGACTTTGATATCAGAAATTCCAAGTGGAATTTCAGATTTTCCGAATATCGTCGTTCTGACGAACTTGAGGGAAGGGGTGAGGCATCCCCGACACCCCCGGTTGAGACGGCTCTGTTCCAACCCGTTGTCGCAGTAACAACGCTATTGCATGGACAGACATCCTATCACCTAAGATTTTACTTTCGTTTAGCTTGACTTGGTCCCTTCCCCCTGTGTTACCTCGCTACACTGTTAAAAATTTCTGTAAATTCAGGGGCGTAGCCTTTTTCTGGTGTTGGGAGGCAAAGTCGACTCATCGTCCCCGTTCTGAATTTTTTTGCTGTCTCAAAGGGCTTAGATGCAAAATGGTGCTATATTTTGCTTCTTCTTAAACTAGATCCTAATGTTCCCCACAGGTGCACGTTAGAGAGGCGACCCGCTCTCCGAGTGAAAATGGCCGCCAATCAAAAATAGTTGCCGCCCTCCAAAAAATCAAGCTCCATTTTCAAGTCCGTTGCATCATAACACATATACAAGTCATATAGTATAAAGGAAAACTTTTCCATCCCCCAGGGGTGGCACCAGGATTTGCCCGACAGCCAGGATGCCTTCGAGGGGTTGGTGAGGGGATTTGAAGAAAAACTATACCACGCAATTGCAGGGCATATATTGAATAAGGTTTGCATATGCTAGAGGAAAATAGCTCCGTGCTGATTTAATGTTCCTCCCGGAATCTAAACTGAAAAAGCATGCGAAGCACGCGAAAAATTTTTGGGTTAGCCGACACTAAAAAGAATCTGTACTTATTTGAAGCTTATGTATGTCAATTGTCCGGACCTTGTCCGGGCAGTTGGTCCCTATCGGGCACAACTTACATTGTACTTCCCTCCTCGAGTCACTAGCCGTACCGAACGACAGACATAAGAGAACCATAACTAAGATTAGCGAAATGAGATGAAATTCCTGACATTTACATAAATCCATGTATTTTATTATTGAGTTAATTGAAAAGATGGTAAGGTTTTGTACTTTATTAGCTATAAGTAGCGGAACTGAGGAAGAGTGGGCAAAGCGTACCGAAAATTTTGGATTTTATCGCAGAAATGACCCTTTTGAAAGCCAAAGTAAGTAAACCGAAAGGGTGGTAACAGAATTTCCCCGACAGGGGGGCCGGGACATGCCAGAGACCCCCAAGTTCCGACAGCCCCTATGTCGAGGGGGTGGTGAGAAAGGGATATGATGGAGCCTAAATATCCCATGCCATTGCAAGATATATTTTGCACAATATTACTTAATGCTTCGAAAGCCGAGTTGCGCACTGAAGTGTTGTTTCTAGTCTGAACCCTGAAATTGCAAAGCGTGTGAAAATTTTTGGTAGGCATACCCAGCCAGAATGCAGAAAAGCATCGAGGTTTCGATGATATATGTTTTATTCCAAATAATGCCATGTTCCATTTCTTTCAGTCACTGGTCAAATGCTATCTTAGCGCATTGGAAAAATAGTTGGTGTTCATATTTAATCTTACGAATTCTTGGGAAATTTTGCACTTTGACCTTTGGTGACCCCAGATGACAATCTTGGTTTTAAGAGTTGGACCCCTGGTGCAGTGGGGTAGCTAGAGGGGGCAGGGGGCGGTCGTCCCCCACAAAGCCTCCGAAGGCCTCTGTCGGAAATTTCTAGTCTGTGTAGGAAATGAATAAAAACAAATCATTTGAAACACTTACAATACTTCTTACGTTTTTAAGCAGAGTTACACATCGAAATGGTTACTGACAAGGCCTGGAAGTGTGATTTAAGGCAATCTCGGAGATATTTTAATCTATTTTTTCCCGCGTGCTACACGCCAGATGATGGTGGCGCTACGCTTAGATAGTACATCATTACTTCAAGATAATAGTCTGTCGGAAATTTTTTGCTTTTGCCCCCCTCCCACAAAAAATATCTAGCTACGCCACTGCCCTGGTGATCCAAGATGACGTTTGACCCCACCAAAAACAACAGAGTTCTTAGTCTCATCATAAGGCATCTGCATACTAAGTATGAAATCTATCCAAGTTTCCTACCTCGAGATACCGTGTTAACAATGTTTTCAGGGTTTGACCTCTGGTGGCCCCAGATGACGTTTGACCTCCACCAAAAACAATAGGGTTCTTTGTCTAACCACAACGCATCTACATACTAAGTATGAAATCTATCCAAGTTTCCTACCTCGAGATACCGTGTTAACAATGTTTTCAGGGTTTGACCTCTGGTGGCCCCAGATGACGTTTGACCTCCACCAAAAACAATAGGGTTCTTTGTCTAGCCAAAACGCATCTACATACTAAGTATGAAATCTATCCAAGTTTCCTACCTCGAGATACCGTGTTAACAATGTTTTCAGGGTTTGACCTCTGGCGGCCCCAGATGACGTTTGACCTCCACCAAAAACAATAGGATTCTTTGTCTAACCACAACGCATCTACATACTAAGTATGAAATTTATCCAAGCTTTCTACATCAGGATATCGTGCTAACAAGGTTTTCAGAGTTTGACCTCCAGTGACCCCAGATGACCTTTGACCTCCACCAAAAACAACAGGATTCTTTCTTTTACTATAAGGCATCTACATACAAAATATGAAATTTATTTAAGCTTCCTACCTTGAGATACCGCATTAACAAGTTTCAGGCCTTTGACCCCCGGTGACCCCAGACGATCTTTGAACTCCACCAAAAACAATAGGGTCCTTTCTCTTTCTATAACACATCTACATACTACGTATGTAATTTATCCAAGCTTCCTAACTTGAGATATCGTGTTAACAAGGTTTTCAGAGTTTGACCCCACTGACCCCAGATGAGCTTTGACCCCCACCAAAAACAACAGAGTTCTTTCTCTTACCATAACGCATCTTCATACTATAGTATGAAATTCATCCAATCTTCCTACCTCGATATATAGTGTTAACAAAGTTTTCAGACTTTGACCCCCGGTGACCCCAGGTGACCTTTGAACTCCACCAAAAACCACAGGATTCTTCCTCTCATCATAAGGCATCTATATACTAAGTAAAAAATTCATCCAGGCTTCCTACCTTGAGATATCGTGTTAACAAGGTTTTCAGACTTTGACCCCCTTTGACCACAGGTGACCTTTGACCCTACTAAAAACAATAGGGTCCTTTCTCTTAATATGGGGCATCTATGAACTAAGTTTGAGAACTGTCAGAGTCTCCCTTCTTGAGATATCGTGTTAACGAGCAAAGTGTCACAAACACACTCATACTCACACGTACATGCCCACACGCTATCATGAATGCATAGGTTTCTCTTTATCATTGAAACCAATAAACATATGTAATTGTTAAATGCAAAAAGAAAAAAAAAACAGAAAATGCAGGGGTTGTAGACCGTATCGGGGATAGCATACATTATATCAAATCACCTGGACTACCAAATGAAATAGCCAAACTTTGCTCCGTGAGTCACTCACCAACTGACCTACCGCATGACACACACAAGATAACAACAATTAGGTTTAGTGATATGGGATGAGATTTACGACCTCTGCATAACCTGTTTACTATGCCTTCCTGTTACTTGGTAAGGTTGATAGGACTTACGCTACCTAGCCATGTGGAATGGAATTATTGAAGAAACTGGAGTAACTCTCTAAAGCGCGTAGCGCGCCGAAAATTTTGGGTTCTTATTAGAGAAATTGTTCTCTTGAGAGCAAAAACAGGTGCCGTCGGGCACTTTTCATGGGACTGAACTTCTCATATACGATGATATGAATGCAGAATGCTGAGACACGTAGGCCCTAATCAAATAGAGCCACACTACTCTTTTACGAAATGTGGGGGGAGGCATTTGATATTGTGTTCCCCACCCATCGAAATGTGGGGGGACGTGTTCCCCCGTCCCCCAGGATTGACGTCCATGCCCCCGGATTATTTTATGAAAGAGATACAAGATGTTATTTTTGATTTTATCTGGAATGGGAAACCGGACAAGGTAAAACGAAGCACCATGATTAGCGATACTGATAAAGGGGTCTTAAAGTTATTGATATAAAGAGTTTGTCTTAAGCTTTAAAGATATATTTGGAGCAAAGTTATTTAAGTGATTATAATACTGGTTGCAGGTAGCCGTTTTTTGATCTTTCACTTTCAGAGTTTGGTCAGAAACTGCTCTTTTGTTGCAATATACATTTTGATGACTTGAAGATGTTTTCATAAGACAAGTTTTTCAAGCGTGGAGCACAACTACGCATAGGCGTAGGAGGGTTTTCCAGACTGGGGGGCTGAACCTTGTTTCGGATCGCAGTCCTGGGGAAGTGGTCTAAAGTAAGGGTGTCCCCCTCCCCTTTTGGAAAATTTTTGGGTATTTGAGGGTCCTCAGATGCAATTTGGTGCAACATTTTGGACAAACGTTAAGGAAAATCACTGCAAATTTTTGACATTTCTTACAAAAGAGACAAATAAGATTTTTTGCCCTTGGATCTTGGGGGCGGGAGCATACTTCAGCCCCCATTTTTGACTGGGGGCTAAAGCCCCCCAGCCTCCGCTTCCTACCCCTCTGCAACTACGTACTGTAATCCACCTAGTAATTTTGGTGACCAAATCATGTGGAATAATTCCTTTATTCAATTAACAACTCTGCCATTTATTATCGTAAGTCTCATAATGCTGGTGTGATGTTTGAACAGTATCTCTTCTCACAGGATGATTCTTTGCTTACATTTCATAGCTTTCTAGATAAACTTCACATAGCTAGGTTACCTTTTACTACCTTTTATGGTACTCTATTGACAATCCCGCGAGGCTGGGTTGCATCTATTCTTGCTTATGATGGCCCAGACCAACAAAATACAATCTTTGATCTGATTCTTCAAAAACCCAACACATCTCAGATAATCTATCCACTTTTGGTTAAAAACATTTCTTCTTCACCCAAGTCCTTTATTAAATGGAACCTGGTTTTTGACCTCGATGATGAGGACTTAGTCTATTTTTTGTAGAATTCTGTTTTCATCGGTCTCTGCAGTGATAGTTCAGTACTTTCAGTTTAGATTTTTTCACCGCATTCTAGGTACTAACAGGCTCCTTTATTTAATGAATAAATCAGATAACAACCTTTGTACTTTCTGCCATGTGACAGTTGAAACCATAGATCACTTATTCTAGGAGTGTCATTTTACTTCTCTCTTAGACTCTGAACAAGTGCTCTTTGGCACACAATTCATGTTATCTATTAAAGATGGAATTATTTGTTGGTATAACTCTATAAATCATCTATTGAATTTCTTTATACTTCACTGTAAGTACAACATTTATAATTGTAAACTGATTAATATCCTGCCAGATTGTTGGGAGCTTGCCATAAAAGTGGAAAACCATATTGCTTCAACGCCCCATACCTCAAAAAAAAAAAAAAAAAATCCGTAAGAGATATTCCAATTTACAAAAGTGCTTCTCATTTTCAATTGCCGCTTTAGAAATGTAAGCGTCAACACCCCCCTGGTCGTAATTCTCTTTTTTTTTAGTCTATTTTTTTTTTGTAGAATTCTCTTTTCAGCCGTCTCTGTAGCGATAGTTAGGTCTCTGTTATTTCCTACCATGGAAAGGAATCAATGTTACTTGTTATTATCTTTAGCATGTGTAGCCATATGTGTAGGCAAAGTTTTTCGTTATTTTAACAAAATAAAACGTCTCGTTTACGATTATAAAAATTGTATTATGTATTTACCCAGGCACCAGTAAAAAGAGCAACTGAAGTCCACTTCTGTATACTAACATGCTATAAAGAAAACTGCACTCGCATTTGCCCGTAAAAACGATTGGTTACTGTGTACTTCCTTTATATATTTTTGTCAATTGATATGTGTATACCTCACGAGAGTTTGACCTATTTTTGTTATGGTAAAAGTACGGAAATATTCATTTATTAATTTGTACATATGCTATTCAAGTTGATTGAACTGAATAAATGAGATGGGGAAAAATGTTTTCCTACAAGCCCCAGATTACTATCAACACCTTATTTACAAGTTTTGGGGTTACTTCATATTACGTGGTATGCATGCTCACGCAGCATAGTCAGCTACTTTGTTATATACATCCTCCGGGACTCGCTTGTCTGTAATTCCGCCGATCACGGAACAAAAATAAACAAACCAACCCAGTGTAGCTTAAAACGATTCTCTGCCTCATCTATCGGACCACGCAACACTTCATATTTCTACCACAACGAATTTATCTCAGACATGTTGAGGCTAAACCGCCCTATATTTGACGCCCACAACCACGAACACTTGGCTTTATTTATCATAATAACTACCCTTTCACCAATTTATTAGCTATGCAAACACGTTACTGGCTTTTTGGAGAGCAAACCACCCTTCCCTACCTTAAAGATGTCATTTAAAAAATATGTTTACTATGTATTTTTCTTGAAAATAAATAGAATTGAAAAACACCAGAACTCTCAAACTTTATGCTAAATATATACAATTTAATACTGGTGATGATAAGAAACTTTGTAGAAACAAATTTTTAGACCTTCAAAGCTTCGCAAATTACTTGAGCTTAGTCCTGAAATTATCCGTTCAAGAAAACACTGATTAATAAAAGAAATCCTTAAAGAAAAAATGCAGGCACCCCAATCTGAATTAGTGCCTTCCGTTATCCTAATTTATGTATGGATGTTTTCAATATCGTAACAATATTTTCTTTGCTGAATTGTTACGTTCATACTGGGTAACTTCTTGGTTTACTTTAATACGCAATAGTTTTGTTCTGATACATCATGAACGATGCTTGCAAGCTATCTGGACGGTTTTCAAAATAGCAATTACAAATGATTATGGGAGATTGCTTTGGTACACGTCGTTTTTTCAATTGTGTTTTACTGTGGCAAAAAACGATGCATACCAAAATCTATCCCATAATCTTTTGTAATTGCTATTTGGGAAAGGGTCTATAAGAGAAACATTTGTGAGATCTAGTTTATGTCTCAAAATGAAACTGGGCAAGGTCTTTAAAGTGTGACTAATCTTTTCTGATGGTTTATTTTGAATAGGATTAATCCCCATATCCACCGACAGCTTGGAGATCACTACAAAGAGCAAATCAACTGTACAAGCAACCAGTATTACTAAGGACCGAATTGATGAATATTTCATACACAAAGTTGTGTTTAGATCATGTTGGCACACGTCTTTGCATAGCTTCTTGTAGGTCACCCATTCATTTAAAGTTAAACAGTCCATGGAGTAAGATCATTCAAAGAGTGGTGTAGAGGGGGTGCCACAGGGGATGCAGCCCCCCTTTGAGAAGGTCTAGCTCCTCTCTTCATCGAAACATAGAAAGTTTTCAGGAGCAAAAATGTGATCTTTTTATCATCACTATAAAAAAGATAAATTTTAAGCTGACCATGTCTATAGTTTCTGGGCATTTCATATTCTACAATAATCCTCCAAAACCTTTGCTGCACTTTGCGCGCTGTCTTTGTTAACATCATTTCTTTCACAGCTTAACTTAATAAAACTAAATAGTAAAAGTACCGTTGAATTTTCATTAAGCTAAATAGTAAAAGTACCCCCCCCCCCACACACACACCCAAACTTACCAAGTAACATCCCATGACATATAGCCTAGTTTACACGGTATTTGTAAAGGCCAGGAATGTCATTGTCAATTCCAAAGTTCTTTTAGTTGTCGAACGGTAGCCTTCAGTAAACTACTCGAGAGATATTTCGCAGGATGAACGTGTGCATACGATACAATGCATGTTATCCCCGTTAGAGCAGAGAGTTGCTATCAGCAGGGATTTATTCCCGGCTATCAGCATCAACTCAGTGATTAAGGATCAGTCAGCACGGACAGTCTCTCAATGAGCATAGATTATTCTATTTATCTCTAATTTTCAGCTTTGCTCTCGTGCTGTCACGTTGCAACTCTTCAAGTAAGATTTTGCGAAAAAATGTAAACATCATTAAACTCTGTACAGAAAGCTTCAACAATTATTGCGCCAAAGTTGCTAAGACATGGAGTTCATGTTGTACTTTTGACTCTTAGTGCAACTGCAGCCTCCCCCCATCCCCGTCGCCGTAGGCCTACTTCAGGGATTGCCGGCAACCTTCTAGGATTGCCTCCCACCGTCGGGGAAATCCTGGCGTCACACGTCTCACTTGACCCATGAACGTTTGACGCAGAGATGATTTTTTTTTTATAAATTTGTGCGACTGCATGCATTCTAGGGCTTTCGGATGCGAAGTTTTTACCCATACTGACGACCCACACATCGTAAAAGAGGACCTGTAGTGATAAAGTTTGTCTCATAGGGTACTTTTTGTAGTAATGTAAGGTGTTTGTAATGCTACATTTTCTGACCTCAGTCTGAACCATGGGGACGCTGAGGCCGGCTTTTGTCCTGTACTGTGCTCTTTTTAAAACCACCTCTGTGAAGTATTCTTGGATCCACTCATTGTCTAGATATAATTCTTTCTAACGTTACTGTTCTCTAACAAATACTATGAGAAAATGATCGTACTCATCTAAGTGACTTTTGCAAATAAATCTATTGACATAGCAAATGTATTAATGAAGAATAATAGGAGTGTCGGTAGATATATAGTTAACACTATATTTGAAAGAAAATTCTTATTAAAACATCCTCTGATCACACATAAATCAAAAGCATGGGTCATTGTTTCTATCATTTTGGAGAAAATTGCTCATCATATTATTCGATTCCAAATGTTCAAACTTTATTTCTCTCATCATTTTCTTTACTATCTTCTGTGACTATGAGTTGACGATTGAAATTCGTAAAATGAAGGCCAAGTAAAAATGATCAAAGGCGAATCCGAGCCCATCACCCTTTTTAATGGGTACCAAACACCCGCCCACAAATGCAGGACAGCCAAGGTGTCTTCTTCAACTACCTCACGAGTTAACCCTTACTTACTGGCCGAAGGTAAGGGTAATATTTAGTATGAGACTGAGACAAGGCGACCTACCGCCTAAAGTGTGGAATCACCAAATACGGGTTTTCGAGTCTAAGTTAGGGACAAACTTGCTGGTGAAAATATTGAAAGTTACATCTGGAATGTTATTAGAAATACATAACGTTAAGTTTCTTTGTCACGTAATGTAGTTTAATGATTATATCTCTCCTATAACAAGGTATACTCACGAAAAGTACATTTCTTTCAAACTATTTGTACATCAATAATTCCATTTTAGGAAATTATTGGAAAACCTGTATTTTCATTCTTTTTTAAAGATTCAAGTAAGGCAATGGTGTACATTTTACGGACCAAAAGGAATTTAAATATGTAGAATTATCAAGTTTTAAATCACATATGTACCGTGTTTGAAAAGACGCTGTCTCGAGAGGTTTCCGATGTGGATTGATTTAAATTTGGCGGAGAGATGGACTTTTTGTTGATACAAATAATGCCCACTTCCGGAAGCAATAAACGTGGAAATGTTTTAAGTTTCTTAAATCTGTGTATAAGAGTTCCAAACTGATACTAAGTTTAAGCCAGCACTTTTAGACATACAATCAAAGTGAATATTGCCATGGTAAGCAATCGATCCTTCTTACGTGGTTTTAATTTCATCCAGGCTGTGAGATTTTAAAAGCAAGCTGTTTCGTTGAAATGTGGACTGTTTCTCTTTGTCACAAGTAACGCCTTTTTCAATAGTTCTTTCCTCTTTAAATACAGAGAAAATGCATAGAATCTAGATGTTAATGGTATGACTAGATTTCCGTAGATTGTAAAGTTAACTTACGCTTCCAGAGCCGGATCTGAAAGTCTCTTCGAAATTTAGGTAATGCCAGGGAGGTGATATTAGACCTCCCTGGTAATGCCATGCTCTCTGTCCCTACGTTGCAATTGTGTTCATTTTCATAATGACCGAAAGCGAAAAAAGTAATGGGAGGCCACATCTTTGTAAGATCTGTCTTTGAGGCAGTCGGGTGGCGGAAACGGATGAAGTAAAGGGGTGTCCCCAACTTCATCTCCAAAATTGCCAGCCACTCTTTTTTCGAATGCCTTTTTTATGGGTAACTATAAGTGAAGCAGCTGACCATTTGTAGCAGTTGGTTGTTTTAACGACTATATAGCTCCCTCATTTTCTACATGAAGCAGGGAGGTCTAATATCACCTCCCTAATGAAGCTATTACCGATCATGCCCTTCATGCTGCCGTCGCCGCTAAAATGCAGGATACTGAGGATGTACGAAAAATTCACTCTGTAGAAACGTAGGCACACTGCAGTAGCAAAGGTGTGACAGGATCCACACGAAGATTATGACCTGTTAATGTCTACCAATTTATATTGACAAGCAAGGGTTAAATTAATTGTTATAAATCCAGAAAATGAAAAAGAAAGCGCTTATAAAACATATGTATTTGTCAAAAGTAATTACAATTTTAATCTGGAAAATACTAGCGAAATCTCAGTTTCTTTGTTCACCTTATTTTAAAGGGTAAATGCAGTCACTCCAGATTGAGTTGGCATTCCCGGGTATCCTAATTCATGCATGGCCCTCTAAAATCACGAGACAAGTTTTGTAACTGAATTCTTAAAATGCATGCAAAACAAGCTCTCTTTTTACCTTGAGAACGCCACCTTGATGTTCTGAAATAGTATTGAAGATATGCTACTTGCAATAGAAAAGGATGATCTTTGCAACATTTAGTTCATGAGTCGAAGTACGCTTAGGGCGACTGTTTATTTTCGGTAGAACATTCCCTACAATCTTTATTACAAGTTTCTTGCAATGGCGTGTCCAGGATACTTTTTTATGGGGGGGGGGGGGCTGATAAAATATGCCCCACTATCTAAGCGGAGCGCCACCATGAGTTAGCGCGGAGCGTACCTAGAAAAGTTTGACAACAAATGTCTCCCAGATTGCAGGAAATGGCACTTTCTGGGTATTTTAAGTTGCATTTAAACAATGCAAATTTTGATATCTCATGTTTTAAAAATTTACAAGTGAGAAAATTCTATACTATAATTACATTTTTGAGAGAATTCTTTGGATTTCAAATTACTTTTTATGAGCTCTTTTTTGTATTTGTTTCAAAAGCTTAGGAAGCTGTTTTCTCGGCTGGGTGGGAGTTGAACGTTGTTTCGGACCGCCGTCCTGGGGAGGGGTCTAAAGGGAGGAGTGTACCTTTCCCCTTTGGAAAATTTTTGAATGTTTGAGGGTCCTTAGACGCAATTCGGTGTAATATTTTCCAAATTTTAAGAGTCTGTTTTTGTTCTTTTTATTTTTGCTATGATCCCTCCTGCTATACATGTAGACGGACAAGATGAATAACTTTTTCCCTCTCGTTTCTTCAGTTTAATCAACTTGGAGAGGATTTACAAATTAATGAATGAATAGTTACGCATTTGTCTAATAAATTAAAGAGGTCAAACACTTGGAAGCTATACAACTATCAATTGCCAGTTGTTAAAAGGAAACGTTTAGTGACGTATCGTCGTCACTGACAATGCTTAGAACATATGATAATGGACTGAAAAAAACCACATATAACAAGGAAACAATTGTGTTTCTAAAATGAAGACTTTATTACGCTTGAATATGCAAGCAAGAAGATGCAACCTAGCCTCCCGGGATTACCGATATTATACCGTAAAAAGCAATGGCGCCGGCAGAGGTTGGTGATGGGGGCACAGAAGATGATGCCCTAAGCCCACCCCAGATAAACCCAGAAGGTCGGTATAAATTGTGCATATTCGCATCGGTGGCAGTTTGCATTGGGGGAAAAACCTTCCTTTCTCACCTTGTGCAGGTGATGTCCTGGGGGAGGTCTAAGGTGGAGGGGATGCCCCTCCTCTTTGCGAAATTTTTGTTTATTTTCGATAGCTTAGATGCAAAATAATGCTAGTTTTGACAAACATTTAATTGATTATGTATTGGAAACCTCACAATTTAGTAAATTCTTTGGTTGACTGTAAAGGAAAGGTGTGTTGTCTTAGTGGAGGGCTAACAACTCCTTCCCTTGAAAAAGTCTTAAGGTGGCTTAGATGCAAAATGGTGTATCTTTGGCAAAGCTTTCAATTAATTACGTGCTTAGACATTATTAATAATAATTTCTCATTCTTTAGTAGAATTTTGGCTTTGGCATTGCACTCGTTATAAAAAGTGCAAACGAAAAATACATGCTACGAATGTAACCGTACATGCTACTAATGATATTACCTTACTCTAAGATACTCTATTGATGCAGGGTCCCTGCAGAGGTCGGAGATGTACTTTTTTCGAACAAGTGTTTTGGTCAAAGTAATTTATTATTGCCCCAGTAATGGTTTCAAGATATGAAGTGTGTGCCGTGACGTGCGCGCGAAGCGGGCCGAAGTTTTGCATTAGAAATCATTTAACAATAGTTGCGTGCAGACTTTGCACTGAGACGCTTTAAATTCCTAGCAAAATGCATCCGCCAGTTAGAGGGCCGCGAGCCTTCTGCCTAGTAATTCGTATAAGCTTTCAATTTCATAAAATGTGTCTTCCCCTGAATTCCACTACTTTGCATTCTTGCAATGCTGTGTTCCTCCATAATGACTTCTATGCACAAGAACAATCTATGTAGTTGTAGAACCCCACCATTGAATGATACGAATATATTTGAGACGACATTGATGGTAACACAGTCATGTGGCGAGACTGTAAATGCGCGGAGCGCGCGAAAATTGTGGTACTTTGAGAAGGATTTGCGAGAATTGTGATAGTTTGAGAACGACTTGTGGATAAAAAATGATTAAAATAGATTCATCAGTGAGTCAGAAACAGACCCCCTACAGAAATCTATAACTTAAACGCCTTTGTGGCTCACTTTAAAATTTTCGGGAAAATTTTCGGAAATCAATTAGGGGTGCACGTCCCCTTTGCCCTTCCGTGCCTGCGCCACTTCTAAAAACAGTAAAAGGTAACCGGGCTAGGTGAAATCTCTTGCTATTTGACACAAAGTCCCTGATGAGATCAGAGAGTTGGTATTAGCTGGAGAGACATCGGAAAAACTTTGATCCACTTCAGCGCGTGGGGAGTATCCTATAATCAGGGACCATTGCTACGTTATTTACCTCATTGGTGGTACCTAGGCAACCGCACCCTTCCCAAATGCATCTTAAGAAAGGGACTTGACAGGCAACAAAGCTTTCATGTCTAGTTGCACACAGTCAGGAGCAAATTCATGTACTTGAATACAAAAAGACTGTTTATTGCCACCAATCAATAAGGTACGCAAAGCAGAACACTCCTGCCCTACCCAAATGAGCCAAAAACGTGTACGCCTAAATTAAAAAAAAAACTCATTTCAATCATAATATATATATATATATATATATATATATATATATATCTATATATATATATATATATATATTTAGGACAGTTTCTTGTATTTTTCCTTTTCTCTCGATACCCCTTTTCTCCTCTTTTCTCGCCCTTCATTTTCTTTTCTCTTTTCATTCTTTCTCCCCTTTTTCCGCATGTTTTATTTTTCCTCATCTCAATGCTCAATGGGGGGGGGGGCATAGCCCGCTGGGCCCCCCCTGGACACGCCACTGTTTTTTGCTCTTTTGACAAAAATGCTACGTCAAAAACTACTCGAGAAGCGGAATCTTTCTTGGTTTACCTCTAAGCTACCATGATGCTGTGACCAGTGATATAACTAATGGGCACGGAGGGGCAACTTCCGCATTAAGTCGTAAAACGAAACTCTCGTGAGTAAATTTCGTGCATATTGTTTCTGTAAATACTGCTGTTATAATTCTTATAAAGTACAGGTTGTAAGTCTGCTTCTCCTGCTAGGTCGGAAAACCTGCCGGACCAGCTCTGGGGTTTTTGCAAGATTTTCAATACAAGCATGATTTTTGGTAGTTGTTTATTTTACTGTGTTATTTTTGTACCCACAAAGCAACTTTTATCCAGTGATGTTTTGCGACAGTGTAGGTCGTTAAGTTTGTTGTCCCCTCGGGGACGTAGCTCCTTTGGGAAGCAGAACTCCTTCAGGAGAAAGGTTTGGTTTCGCACCTTTGCTCTTCGCCAGAGTCGAGAGGACTTTGGAAAAAGTACCCTAATGTACACAAATGAGGGAATGTTCCTGGAATAATTGTTCCTGAAGACATTTATATAGTCTAACGTCCCTCAATATGCCCTCCCTTCATCCTCAATCTCTTTCCTTCCAGATAAGAACCTAGGATAGTTTTGGGGGAGGGGGAGGGAGGGGTCTGAAGACTTTTGAAACGGGTCGGCCATGCCAAGGTTCTTCACAAATCTGAATAACAACTTGTTGGTTATAAAGAGCAGGGGAGGGGTCTGGACCCCTGGATCCGCAGCTACCTCGATCCCCAGCTACCTCTCATTATCACAATTTACTGTTCATTCAATACCTTTTAAAGGACGGATTATCTGATTTAGTAACCAGTAAGCCCCCTGATATTTTCGACCTTTAAAAGTTTAGTGTAGTAAAAGGTGTGAATGTCCTAGATAATGTCGGCAACTCTGTCCAATTAGCAAGGAAAGGACGAACAGGTACGCCTCCAGGATTTTACAATATGGGGGGGGGGGGGAAGCTAACATTGTGAGGGAGAGGTTTGAAGCTACAAGCGACAAAATAATAAAAATGGGGAAGGGGTTGGAGAAAATGAAAATCAAACACTGTAAATCGTATTTCCTGGCATGGACCCCCCGACCCTTACCTGATCGAAGTTATTGTTCATCTGTTATTTGAATGAATGAATGGATGAATGAATGAATGAATGAAACAGTTTATTTCCAGCAAATCATAAGTCATAAATAGTACAAATAATACAATGCAAGAGATATATGCGGGAAAAGGAGAAAACAGAAGTTTAATACTTATAAATTGTTTCCTCTGTAACATATTGTTTTGGGACGATGAAATCTCTGAAAGACTGGTAAAGCCAAACTTCCGTCATTTTTGTAAAAACACCCTTTTTGAAGTGCAAAATTCTGTACAATGTCCACCATTGCCTCAGAGTTTCATGAGGCGTTGCTACTTAACCCTCGGAAGTTGGATCATCGCTACTGACTACTACATTTTAGTTGTGGCGAGAGCTCTCTTGTAGCCCGTCCTGTTAACGGTAGAAATGTTAGGATAGCAAGTGTGTACATGCACGTGGGGGAGGGGACAAAAGGGAAAAGGAAATGTATTACTTGCAAATGTTATGTGTTATTGCAAACACTATGTACATACATATTCAGGAATCGCCCAAGAAGGCAAGGGGCATTTACCAGTTCACTACTGATGCATTCGTTGTTCCAGTGAATTACTTAACGGTGCTTTTAGGTTTCCAAGAGAAAGCCAAACATTCTGGCCTCGTAGGACAACTCTATGGCCGTTGATAGGTTCAAAAGGTACCTTTTCGATGAAAATCCGAGTAGCAACGCCTCTGTCTACTTTGGGCAACTTGTAAACTTTACAACATTAATAGAAATCTTTAATGGAAGGCCAAAATTACGCTCTACCGTCCTCCTTGGGGCATAGAAGCGTGAAATTGAATTTTCGGTAATCTCTTACAGTTTGTGTGAAAAATATATCTGACCACAGACTTCTCATAAATATGGACCGAGGATCACGTGACCAAAAGTGTTTCCACCATTCGAATTAATTTAGACTTACCAAAATGTCCACGGAAATACTGTCGTATGCGCATTTTTATGATGAATTTGCAAAATTTCAGACAATACGTAACATACACAAGTAAAAATATGACAATTCTTTATACCAACCGTTGATTTTACCGGGCCTTTCTCTAAAATTTCCTAAGTTTCGTGTCTCAGAATGTCGTATTTTGTGAACGGCAAACCACCTGAGTAAGCATAAAACATTATACGGCAGACTTAGTAGGCTCAAATGGGTACATAAGTTAGAGACACTGTTTATGCATAGGACATTAGAGTTTAGGATGTGCATATTCATATGAGAAGTGTATGTGACCCATTATTGTTGGCTTTCTTTTATAACGATAGCATGGTTATTCTTTGGAGATATCTTCCACGGTCATGTATATCGTACCTGCCAACTCTCAGGGTTTCACCGTGAGTCTCACGGTTTTTTAGGTCATCTCACGATCAAATCTCCAAAACTCAGGGTGAAAAACGAATGAAGACAAGAGTCGTTAAAAATAGTATTTTATTGCAAATATTAGGCCATAATTCAGGGATGTAAGTTTTCCTTATTGAGGCATGACGTTTAGGGGTGATTTTTGCACAGTACAGACTAGCTGTGCCCTACCAAGATGGAAGATTCTTGTATTTTATAGTTTCCAACGGCTATGGTTGAAGACTGAAAACCAGGCAAGTACCCAGAAGTGTTCTGCTCCCAGGGGGGAGTTACTTTCCTAGCCTTAAGGGCAACAAACTGAACTTGACAGACTGATCAGCCTTTAGAACCCTACATGAAGGTCATGTGCATGGGTCGTGCGCGATTCCGTTCTAAAGTGTCTACAGATAGGTGGAAAAAAGAATTGGCTTAATCCTTCACCGTTTTCTCGTATTTCTGTTATAATTTTTCCAGATCGGAAGTACGGAAAATAATCTGGAAACAGTGGATTGAATTTTGTTGAAGTGCAAACAGAAAAACATGCAAAAAAGAAAAGAAATAAAAAGAAAAGACACTAAACCTTGAACAGTATATCTATATCAGTGCTGTACGTAGCGAGACCGGTCTCGAGACCGGTCTCGAGTTCCTATGCAAACAGTGTGTAAAGCCCATTGAGAGGCCGGTCTCGGTCTCGGACCTTCCGGTCTCGACTACATCACTGATCTATATTGTAGCATCGTGTAAATTGGGTACCTGTACTGTTCAAATTAATCTGCTACACAAATGAAAGGCTTTATCTTAAGATAGCATTATGAATTGCCATAATTTCTTGTATTATTTTAAAGGTTCAAGTTAGGATATGTTGACCATATGTGACACTGTTTCGAGAAAGTACTCAAAACTTCAGACAATCCCCATGAAGACATGCTTGGACAAATTCTGATGAAACTTACGCACAGTGATGACAAGATAGTTGGTTATCCGTGATGGCAGGGATTTTGAATGAAAGGTTATCTAAGGGTCTTTTGGGGTTACTTTATCTAAAAGTAAAATGCCTAATGTCCTTATAACATAGGGATATCTTTTGGGTGTTCATTGATGTGATATACTTTGGCACTAGGTCCAATTATGGATGGTCAGAAATTTAAGGTCAATGGTCATCTAGTGGTCATTTTTTGGAAAAACAAAAAATACCGGCTTGGTTTCTACAGATGTAGTAACAGTTTCTTGGGGTGTTCATTGTTGTGATACTGTATAAGTTTGGTGATAGCCCAATAAAGGGTGTTCAAGAAGTTTATATTAGCGGTCATTTAGTAGTCATGTTGCGGTCATTTCATGGGAAAACAAAAAATACATTGCCTTCTACTAATGTAAGGAAGATTTTGGGTATTTAACTTTATTGGAAGTTCTGCATGAAAGGTGTGCAGTTTTTTTACATCTTGCCGCAGTGATATTTTTGTTCTCATAAAAACAACTGGGACTTGAGATTTACAGTGCATCATTTTGCACCTCAGCTGTCCATAGTCAAAACCAGAAACGGATTTCCCTTAACAGCCCGGAATTTGGCCAGTGGCTTCAAAACATCACACCATTTTCAGCCGCAGATTCCTGGGAACAATCTGTCCTTAAGTCTTTGTGTGGGTAAGTAAATACCTTCTCATGTATCAGTTCCATTTCACACAACTGGCTCCCATTTATTTTAGAATTGTTAATATGCATGTAAGCTCAGCTATCACAAATCGGCAGACAATATCAAAATTTCCCGGCCCCACGCTTTTCGAGCGGATCCGTTAAAATCAATTGGGCAACCAGTTGTACACACTGCTCCAGTGGGAGATCAAACCAACTCGAGTATCTCTCCAGGGTGTCGATTACAGACCGATATTTTTCGATTTCTTCTTGTTGATAAAAATGCCCAAAATTTCATTGATCTGGTTCTGGAGGCAAGGCCCTCAGAACCCAGGAGAAATCGAAAGTGAGGGCTCGTGTTTCAGAATTTCCCCCGGGAGGCTCCGGAATCAACATCCCTTAGATATACCTTCGGTTCTCCCGTGTGAGCACCTGGGTTTCCCCCAGATAGTTTGCGATCTATACTTATAACAAACAATACAAGGAGGACAAGGTCCTTCACCGTGAGTGACAAAACCTGTTATTTGCGAAGAGCATGTCTGACAATTCAAAAATCATTTCCGTAATTTTTCGTCGGCACAATCATAGTCTTTTCCACCCAACCCAATCGAGGACCTGAGCCCGTCACTGGTTTTCGTGTTTGTAAGGGTTATCAACACTGAACACAATAAAATTAAATAGACTTGGGATTTCCAAATTCAGGTTACCCGAACAGACAATGCTTGTGTCAAAAGCAAGCCTAGTGCAGCTATCAAATGTTGGCCTACTCTTATGAGAAAAACATCCCATACGATTTAAAAAAGCCCTGACATTCTGACAGTGGGATTTCTTCTTCATCACGTATTAAGTCTATGATCGGACAAGGGTTTCTTGTCCAATCCATTAGCTATCGTAAATGCTCTTACATATTAACAAAATTGACAAAAAATCGAAATTTCTAAAAAGTTCCTATTTCAGTAGAAAGAAATTCCTAAACGGTAAAAGTTAGCTATCTATTTGGTTAAACGAAGAATCTCTCAGTGACGTATCACACCCTTTGCCTTACATTTTGTTATTGTTTATCAGAACAAGGCATCAATACTTTAAACAAGATTATCTTTGACATTGCATTTGCTTCCTTTGAAGGGTGACAAATCCATGTGCTGTGTCGACTATCCATGTGACTAGCCGAAGGGTTGAGAGTGCAAAAAAATTTCATTAGATTGTTTCAGATCACTAAGAAAGAGTTGTAAATTTTTCTGGGAGTTATTTTCATTTTATAAGAATTCAACTTCAATGGCAGTCACAGAGTCTTCGCTGAATTATTCTCTGGGAAAAATGGTATTCAAGGAACATATCTTTGGCTCTCTTTGCTTCACTTCAAATATAGATGCGGATGTCAGGGCACGAAGGTATCGTGGTTATGTTGAGACAAACAACTCAGTGAGGACGGGCTGGAATAGAAAAGAAAAATGAAGGTAAAGTATTTGCTTGCATAAGCACACGGGACTACTTCCTGTGAGGGGGGGGGGAGCTGTTTCACTTTTGCAGGGAAATTTTAATGCATGTTTTTCCGAAAAAGTGAATGCTTCCCCTAAAATAGCGCATCTTCGTCCAAATGAAAGTGTTTGTGTGTGTGTGTGTGTGTGTGGGGGGGGGGGGTTGTTGCAGCCCTCAGTTTCCGCCTAGTAGTCCTATAATCTTGTGAGTTAAAACAATTCTTACCCACAAGATGAAGTTAACCATTTCATACACACAAATATGAAAAGAATGGTAGAACGATTTAGGTCATTGGCCTACGTATTATCTCCAGCGATATGTAGCAGTTATAGTATTAAACGCATCTTCAAGTCACTTCAAGTTACTCGAAAGATCGTCATCAACCGTGTACTATATCTAGATATTCATGTGTCTGTTATTTTTGTATTTATCGCAAACAATGAGCTTTCTCGTATTCTTTACACATGCACAATGCATCCTGAAAATCTGGGAATAAATAGCGACACCTCCGTACCTGCCACACATGCAAAAGAATCAGATTAAACTAGATAATATTCCTATCACCCTCTATAAGATCGAACGGCAGAATGTGAACGGTTCTCAAAAGTGGTTTTGGAAAATATTCACAGTCTTTTTGGTCTAAATTTGTCTAATAATGTCACATTTACGAGTATTTTCCTAACTCTGTATACTAAGCCAGGCTTATCTTCTATGCATCCCACAAGTCCGTGCGTAATGGAGATTGCCAAAAGGCTTATTGTCGAATAGATAATCATCATCATTGAGATTTGATATAACGGTCATAGACGTGACGGCGATCAGTTCTTGCATATGGTACACACACGTCAAATTATGTCCTAGTACGGAGTACTCTATCGTGCATATTGTTTTCCTTGTCAAATGTTAATATGCTATGTGTTTGCTATACCACAGTACATAATCTTAAAGTAACAATATCTAACCCAGACGTGTTTTTTACCACTGTAGACTTCCTGAAAATAATTAAACTCTGCTAGCGGTGCTTAATACTTGAAAGCTGCACAGAGTATTTATTATCTTCGTCGTATCTAACCTTTATTTATTCTCCAAAATGATATATTTCGATTTACTTGTGATTTTCAGTATTCTTTTCACATCTCTTGTGAACAACGTTCACAGCTCAGCAGAAGGTAAGTGGTAAACGTTTCTTCTATTTTCATGCAAGAAAGGAAAACTTTGTTTCAGCATTGCATTTTTGGGATAACTCTAACTTTTCACGAAACAGTTACATTCTCACAAGATTGCATATGCCCAAATGCCTTTTGTGTCCTTTTAAAATATTCTCGATTCAAGCAGGTTAGGCTATATTCTTTTTAACATAATCTGAATAGGTAGTTTTTAAAGGAGTCTAGCCAATGTTAACCTGGAAAATTGGAATAAATTGTAATTACAGTATCAATAAGTAACAAATTTTTGCAATTTTTCGAATTTTAATCTTGGTGCTTTCAAAAGTTCTATCCCTCCGCAGTCAGGTAGAATATGTGATGCTAAAATAATTTAACTTTTAGCTTCAAACGTTATATATGCGGATGACTCTTTTAGGGTTCCTGACTCTACTCTAAAAGCAACTCTAAAACAAACTGAAGAATTAACGTCAAACTCAGCCACTCCTAACTATTTACCTTCACATCAAATTATTTGCAATTTTGGAAGCTTTACTTTATTAGAAGGAATATTACTCTGTCAATTGACAGCTATTTTGCGTCTTGTACTCTTTTTAAATCTGTGTAGCGATGCCTTGCAGTATGATTTTGGGATCAAATTTCTGTAACAACTGTCTTTTCTTCTTTCTGGAAAGGTTTTAAGAAATTTACTTTCGTATTGGCTAGATAAATTTGTGTCCTGATTAAAATATGATGAAAATGTTTGACCATAAATTTCTGTTTTATCACTGTTTTTAAAATTCGAAAGATCTGTAGATTGAATTGAAAGCCCAAGACAATGTATCATAGGTAGGAGCATATATATGGCCGTGCACATGTTTTCATTTTTAAACTGTTTTTGTTTCTTACAAAAATTAAAACTTAGAACTAAGAGGGCATTAAATTGAGAACTTATCTCTGCTGTCAAATAGCTATTCGTTTCGAAGCTGAAGTACATTTCTAAGGGGCTTAAATTTATTGATATTTTACCACTGTAAACAAATAGGTGGAGTCCTTCGCCTGAAACCTTTTGCTCATAGTTACTACGATGTACGCATATCTAGGCTGTGTCGCTAAGGGAAGTATTCCCAACAATATTCTCCCAAAGCTCTAGTTTCTCGGCGTCAACTTATACTTTAAATCGATTTGTTTTGAGAATCCCTGAGTAAAATGCCAAGGATAAAATAGCCATCTCTACTTCGTTTGTTACATAGATCCTGTCGACACTGTAATGGGGGTAAATTTTAAATGTCTGTACACCAAAGAAAGAATAAAAAACTAAAAAAAGGTTTAAACGTGAACCAACGAGAAAGAAATTTTTAGAACTTATTAACCGCCTTAAATGATTTTCGTCCAAGTAAGAAAGTTTCAGGCGGTGCGTAAGACTTACAAAAAACCTTTACAAAATTTTCAATATATTTCACATGAACTGATTGATCCTTCCTCTGAATTGCCCTATGAAATAAATTCTCCTGCAACCAGAAAATTAAGTTTAAGGTAATCTTTTCTATTCTAAATAACTTCAACCAGTATTTTTGAAATACAATGTTTGTGATGTAAACATATTCTGTTGATATCACTAGCCACTTCTAAACATATTAAACTTTATTTATTCTGTAGCAATTATTCCGCAAAAAATGTACTAGCTTAGCTTGTATGTCAATACAAAAACTCCAAAAGTCTGAAGTGAAACATCTGAATCGTGTACTTAAAGTAACAAAAAGAAACAGTAAACATATCAACGAAACAGCTTGCTTTTCAATCCCACAGTCTCGATGTAATTAAAACCACGTAACAAGGATCGATTGCTTACCATGGCAATATTCACTTTGATTGTATGTCTAAAGGTGATGGCTTAAACTTAGTATCAGTTTGGAACTCTTACTCACAGATTTAAGAAATTTAAAACATTTCCGCGTTTATTGCTTCCGGAAGTGGGCATTGTGTGTATCAACAAAAAGTCCATCTCTCCGCAAAATTTAAATCAATACAGATCGGAAACCTCTCGAAACAGTTAGCATCTTTTCAAACACGATTCATATGTAATTTAAAACTTGATAATTCTACATATTTAAATTCCTTTTAGTCCGTAAAAATATACACCATTGCCTTATTTAAAGCTGTAAAAAAGAATGAAAATACAGTGGGTTTAGTCCAAATAATTTCCTAAAATTTACCAATTAACTGATGTACAAAATAGTTTGGACAAGAAAAGGAAATTGTTACTTTTCGTGAGTATACCTTGGTCATAGGGAAGAAGATATAATCATTTTTAACACTTACATTACGTGACAAAGAAGCTTAACGTTATGTATTTCTAATAACATTCCAGATGTAACTTTCAATATTTTCACCAGCAAGTTTGTCCCGAACTTAGACTCGAAAACCCGTATTTGGCGATTCCACACTTTAGGCGGTAGGTAGCCATGTCTTAGCCTCAATATTATCTTACCTTAGGAAAGAAAGTAAGGGCTACTTCGAAGGGTAGTTGAAGAAGACTCCTTGGCTGTCCTGTATTTGCGGGAGGGTTTTTGGTACCCACTGAAACGGGTACTGTGCTTGGATTCGCTTTTGACCATTTTTACTGGGTCTACATTTTACAAATTTTAATCGTCAACTCATACTAACATAAGACAGTAAAGAAAATGATGAGAGAAATAAAGTTTGAGCATTTTGGAACCTTTTAGTATGATAAGCAATTTGCTCCGAAATGATAGGAAGAACGACCCATGCCTCTCATTTATGTGTAATCAGAGGATGTTTTACCAGGAATTCTTTCAAATATTGTGTTAACTATCTACCGAAACTCGTATGATTCTCTATTAATACATTTGCTATGCCGATAGATTTATTTACAAAAGACACTTAGATGAGTACGATCATTTCTCAAATTATTTGGCAGAGAACAGTAACGTTAGAAAGAATTATATCTAGACAATGAGTGGATCCAAGAATACTTCACAGAGGTGGTTTTAAAAAGAGCACAGTACAGGGACCAAAGGAGGCGAGGGGGGGGCCCGGTGGGGCGGCGCCCTCAGCGTGACCATGGTTCAGACTGAGGGCAGAAAATGTAGAATTCCAAACACCTTAAGTTACAAGACATAGTAAAAGAAACAGACATAGTAGCGACGAGGGTGGGGGATGAGATAGGCTGCAGTTGCACGGGGAGTCAGTAGTACTACATAACTCCATGTCTTTGCAGCTTTGGTACAATAACAATAAAAGCCTTCTGTACCGTGTTTAATGGTATTTAATTTTTTCGCAAAATCTTACTTGAGGGGGTGCAACGTGACAGCACGAGAACAACTCTAAAAAAATTATAGATACATGGAAAAATCTGTGCTCACTGAGAGCCGAAATAGTTCCACTGTGCGAGGTGACTGATTCTTAACCATTGAGTCACTGATAGCGGGGAATAACTCCCTGCTAGTAGCAACTGTCTGCTCTAACGAGGATAACATGCATTGTATCCTATGTACACATAGAGGGCCGTAGTCTGCGGGGGGGCGGCAAGGGGAAGTTGCCCCCTGAGATTTCCAAATAGTAAATGAGATTTGTCCTATTTGAGGAAAACTGACTGAAATTATGAAAGTTTCACTGTCCTATTTATGATTTTAAGGCTCTAAAAACCGGGAAAATTGAATGTAAGGGTTCCTTTTATCCTAAATTTTCCCTTTATGAGTTTATCTTTCTGACTAATGTACCTTCTTCCTCCTACATGATACACAGCTTGAATACACCTACATATACGCAGGCTAAAGATCTTTAGTAGTATTTCTCATGCTGTGCCACGGCATGCTTTTTTAAAATAGCAAAGCTTTTCATTGTAATCAGTCTACTCTTTCTTAATATCTAAATTTGTTTCTAAAGCATGAAATCTAAATATACAGAATGTTTACATGCAAAGTAGCCCCCTGTGGGCTGGGAGTTGTAGAATACGCCCACGGTATTTCCCGCCTGTCGTAATAGGCGACTAAAGGGAAACCAAACTCAGACTTGAAACTTGAACTTAAACTGAAAACAATTTTAAACTTTGAACTTTTATCGAGTTGACTGACACTATATAACACGTACGTGTTGGTGTGTCGTTAAATCTCATCTAACTAACTAACTAACTACATGCAAAGTACAACATCTAAAATATGCTGTTTTCAACCCATCTGCGAAGCAGTTCGTCCAATCATTTCCCTTGCAAGGCCTGTTCTACAGCTACGGGTCAACCCAAGATGGCTCTCTCACTTGCATACTAAGAGGGAGCAGCCGGCATCGGGTACCAGCCTTAAAGGGTTGCCATGCCACAGCCGAAAATTAGTACATAAATAAGAATTTCTAATCATATAAACAATTTAAAGCTTTACCAATGATAGCACCATTTTAGATCTAGAGGAACAAACAAAAGAACTCTTAAAGAAGAGAGGAGTCACCCTTCCCCTTAGGCAACATCCATTTCAATTAAACCACAAAATATCACTAAATATTGAGTATTCCTAAACATAAAATCAGGTCAACGCTAATACCAAGTTTTGCCAAAGATAGCACCATTTTGCACTTACGCCACTTCACACAGCCAAAAATTTCTCAAGGGCTAAGAGTGTGGTCTCCTCTTACAAACCACCCCTTGCTTTGCACCCAGCCAAAAATAAGAAAAAAAACCACTAGTAGTGACAATTTCTAAAGATATAATCAGTTCGAACTTTCTCCAAAGATAACACCATTTTGCACCTTAGCCAGGTCTTACATGTCAAACCCTCCCGTCAGCACCCTCCCTCAGGATGGCTCCCAGCATGCACAGATGAAAAAGGATAGACGCGACCGGGTGTCACCTATAGATACGACACGTGTTGCTCCACATAAATAGTGTCATGGACCTCCCGCTCCCCTAGGGATCTCGTCCAAGCTAAGACCCTGACGTACATCTTGCAAAATGGTCTCCCGAGTCGTTTACCGTAGGCTACCTTTCGACAATTAAAAGAGAACAACTTTGCAATTGACGATGACATTCCCGGCCTTTGCAAAGACCGTGTAAACTAGGCCATATGTCAGGGAATTTTACCTGGTACGTTTGGGTGGAGTGGGGGGGGGGGGGGACTTTTAGTATTTAGCTTTACGAAAGTAAACTATGAATGATGTTAACAAAAACAGCTCTCGAAGCGCAGCCAAAGTTTTAGAGATTTATTGTAGAATATGAATGCCCCCAAACTACAGACACATTCAGGTTAAAATTTAATTTTATTATAGGGATGGAAAAAGATTTTTGCTCCTGAAAAGGAGCTTGACCTTCTCAAAGGAGGACTGCACACCCTGTGGCACCCCCTCTGGCGCCACTCTTCGAATGATCTTACTCCATGGATTATTTAGGTTTAAATGAAGGGTGATCTACATAAAACCATGCGAAGACGTGTGCCAGCACGATCTAAAACACAACTGTGTGCATGAAATACCTATCAATTCGGTCCTTAGCTATACTAGTTGCGTGTATGTACCTATGTACTTTTATCAGTTGCACTTTACAGTGATCTCCAAGCTGCCTGTGGATGTAGGGAGTAATCCTGTCCAGAATTAACCATCAAACAAAGACGTGTCACACTTTAAAAACGTCGTCCAATTTCATTTTGAGACATTATATCTCACAGATTTTTCTCTTACAGGCTCTTTTCCGAATAGCAATTACAAAGGATTGTGGGATAGATTTTGGTGTGCGTCTTTTTTTGACACAGTAAAATGCCATTGAAAAAAACGACGTGTACCAAAACCCTGTCCCAGAATCCTTTGTAATTGCTATTTTGAAAGCTGTCTAGATAGCTTGCAAGCATCGTTTATGATGTTTCAGAACAAAATATGCGTATTAAAGTAAACCAAGAGGTTACTCCCCATAAATGTTACAATTCAGTAACGAAAATATTGTTACGACATTGAAAATAGCCATACATAAATTAGGATAGCGGAAGCCACTATTTCAAATTGGGGTTACTGCATTTTCTCTTTAAGGATTTCTTTTATTAATCAGTGTTTTCTTGAACAGATAATGATAATTTATGGAAGTAGCTCAAGTAATTTGCAAACCTTTGAAGAAAATCTTGTATCTAAAGTTTCTTATCACCAGCAGTGTAAAATTGTATATTTTTAGCATACAGTTTGAAAGTTCTGGTGTCTTTTTCAATCCAATTTATTTTCAAGAAAAATACATAGTAAACATATTTTCGGAAATGACTTCTCAAAAGGTTGGGGAGGGATGGATTACTCTGACAAAACCCACTGAAGTGTTTCGTAGCTATTGTGATAAATGTAGCCCTTGGGCGTGGTTGTGGGCGTCAAATACTGGGCGGTATAGCCTTAATATGTTTGAGATAAATTCGTCTTGGTAGAGATATCAAGTAACCCCAGAACTTGTAAATATGGAGTTGATAGTAATTTGGGGCTTGTATGATAACATACTATGATAGCATGGTTTGCTACCAGTGGTATATCTAAGCTTCCTCCTGCAAACTTACTCATATTAAATACACAACGATTAAGGAGCATCACCATTATTGAAAGTTATCGCTATGGGCACATCTTTCTTTGGGCAAGAATCATCTCTATAACATTTAGTGTTTTAGTCATGGATATATCTTTCTTTGGATAAGAATCAGCTCCAAACATACAAAATTCGTCAATAATGTTACCCAGTGTTGTAGTGTGAGTACAGGACCATGAGTACGGGTACGGGTACAGGTACCAGGTCATGAGTACGGGTATGGGTACGGGTACCAAGTCATGAGTACGGGTCCGGGTCCGGGTCCGAGGAAAAAGAAATCATGAGTACGGGTACGGGTACGGGTTCAGTGCCATGAGTACGGGTACGGGTACGGGTATGGGTACGGGTGCGGGTACGGGTACAAGTCATGAGTACGGGTACCGGTACCAAGTCAAGTGTGCAGTTTTGAGTATGGGTAGCAAGCCTTTTCTGCATTACTATAATTATTGGATATAGGGACACTGACTCAAACCCCCATATTTCTCTCCTTCCCAGAAAATTCCAACCTTGAAAAGTTTCCCATCAAGCCAATGCCCCGTGAACGAACCTGGCTGCCACCCAGTGTATGTAACCAGAGCAGCTTCCTCCATGGACAATCCAAAATTAACACACAAAATGACCTATAAAGCCTATTTAATAGTCGATTTTAGTGGGGGGGGGGGGGGCAAATCTAGAGGATGTAACAATTCATGGTAGGATTCAATTTTCAGTCGAGATGTTTGTCAGGTTTGGTATTAAGTTGGCTAGATGGAAATTGTGTGGTGGGGAGTGACCCATGCTAAAATCGTGTATCTGGGGGAACCGTCTAGTTACCATTAGAAACTGCCGCACTATGCTAAAACACCAGTCAGCTAACGCACGACTCAGATTTTCCTGCATAGTAGACTCTGTTCGCTCAATCTCTCTTTTAGAGTTTCGCACACCAGGGATAGCCTATGCCGCTCAGCCTGCTACGTAGGCAATACATTTCAGCATACTGTAGTAGCTTGAGAAGTTGCACTACAAATATGCACATGTAAACAAACAAATGACGTCACCCAATTGCGACTGCTGCATGTGGTTGGCAAGATCACAGTCGTCTGCACACAAATACTCAGCGCACTACACACTGCACTGTTAGTGTATGTACCACAGAGTGACTGTGCGGTATAATTAGTACGTGCTGTGGGTCCTACAGCTCAATTTTTCAGCTGACATGCAATCGGCTTGGTTTGTGGTAAGCTGTTTTTATGATTCAAGATCCATCTTATGAATGGATCATTATTTCTTGAAGTGAAAGAAACTGTGCAAGCCCATTCAGAGCGTCAATTAATTTGTCAACAAACTAGGTGCATAAAGTAGCCATAGGAGTACATGGACGATTCATTTTGGTAAACACTTTTAGGCTTGCCGAACAGTATAGTCACTGTAATTTTGTAAACAGTAGTTCCGCGAAGGGGACTGGAATTATCTAGCCTATGGTTTAGACGGAATGAACTGCAGTCTTATATTTTAGTCTGCATGTTATGCAGTATAGTATACTGTAGGTGGTAAAGTATAGTATAATCTAGTCAGTATAGTAGTATCTAGACCTCAATCAAGCCCTACACACCATGCTCCATTAACACTTTGCGTCGTATAGTAGTCTAATGGAGTGTAGTATATTAGGCACTGATTGAGGGCTATGTAATAACAGCCGTCGGGGGAAGCTAGTTCTAGAGTGAAATGCTTCAACAAACAGCTATTTCTTTTGGATTTTGGGGGATTCTATGACGAAGAAACGTTCTTTTCCTGGGAAATATATACTGCAGTATTTGTTCGAATATGGGTTAATTTTATCACAAAGAAGAGTGTCCACCTGGGCTTTGTAACAATAATTTTAGCCAAATTTTCATACAGCCTGGAAGTAAGAATGGAAAAACCAGCAGTCAGAATGCTTTCCTGAAATGTACACCAAAAGATCACATATTTTTTCGACATTTACAGCAATATAACTAATAGAAAAAATAGGGAAAATATCCTGAAGGAAACCCAACCTACACCTGTATGCCTGTCCCATATTCCTGGAAATGGTACTGTAACATCCATGCCTTACAAGTTGCATAATATAAACAACCTATGTTTTAAACTGTCAGGAATTTATTCAGATCCATGAGATTAAAATTTGTTTTAAAAATTTTCGGGAGGGGAGACTGCCGCTGCCCCCCCCCTCCCTGAAGCGCGGCCGCTGTGCACAGCCATGGACATTAAAAACCGTAAATTTAAATTTGAACCACCCACTGTACAATATGAATATGTACATGCACTATACTGTGTATGAACAGCAAAGATCACTGTATCACTGTATGTTGCTACAGCATGCATCGTCCTGACATAAGCATGAGTCCAGTTCATAACGGGAAAATGCAGTCACCCTAATCAGAATACCCTGTCTCCTTAATTCATGAATGGCTTGTTTGTTTATGTGATGATATTTTGTTACTGAATTGGTAAATTCATGGCAACTAAATCCTTTCTTTACCTCTTGCTTGTAACAGTTATGTTAAAAAACATCATCAGAGGCACTTGTCAAGCAAACAAGAGAAGATCTGCAAGAGTTTGCTGATTTTTTAAAGCAATTTTGAGGCAACTGCCAATTGCCTTTAAAGGGAATAAGCAGTCTCACCAAATTTATTTTGAAAAATTCAGCTGAATCTTTCAGATCTTCTCCTATTTCACTTTCAAGCATATTAAATGATATTTACAAGTATAAACATTGAATACATTAGGTAACATACTTAAGGAGTTATTCTACATTAATTTAACAGTGTGATAACAAAAAAGTCACATGATTGAAAAGAGCCATTCATGAAATAGAACACCTATAGGTACACCAATTAAAACTGGAGTGACTGCATATTTCCTTTAAATAAAGAGTCCAATACTGAGGCACATGGTACAGTAAAACATTAAAACTTTAACATGCCTTTGTAGTAGTTGACAGTTGAGTACAGTTTATAATTTGGACAATGAGTGTGAGTACAGGTCCATGAGTACGGGTACGGGTACCGGCATGGGTATGAGTACGGGTACGGGTACCAGGTCCTGAGTACGGGTACGGGTACGGGTACCAGGCCATGAGTACGGGTACGGGTACGGGTACCAGCCCACGGGTACGGGTACGGGTACGAGTACGGAAACTTGTACTCGAGTACGAGTACGGGTACGGGTACGGGTACTACAACACTGATGTTACCCCTCAGGGGCATTGCCAGGAACAGAAAGTATTGGCTGCAGGCCGGTTACCACGTTGTCTTATGGAAATGTCCCTTTTCCATTGAAACGGAACACTACGTAGAAGAATCAAGCAAGAAAGTATCTTGACACTGGAATCACAGTAAACTTGAACAGACTACAACAAAAAAACTTTGACATGTTTTTTCACACTGGCCTTACTAGGACTGAAGGCAGTCGATATAATGATAGGGGAGGGAGTTATGGATTTAATTGTAGAATGGATGGTGGTAGGGCTTGCATTGAGGCTTAGGAGTAAAGAATTTACTTTAAGGAAGAGTTTAAGCAAAAATTGTTTTTCACATGGGAAAGAGGAACTAAATCTAAACAATTTGGTGAAACTTTCATTCAAATCGAACATATAGTACTCGAAATATCAGCAAATGAGGTTACTACATTTCTGACGAAAAGTGAGCCTGAGGGAAGCAGTGATTATATCACTTCCTCACATTAATGTAAAATGCTTTTGTTTCCTTTGTTTTTTCAGTCTGTTGTGCTGACCTTGAAGTAAATAGGGATAGGAACTCCCCATGGGGAATTTGGAGTTTGTAAAATTCTCATGCCTCTCATGCATTCACATTCCGATAACATGGAATGGGGAGGAAAAAATCGGTTGTCAAGTTTAAAGAAAAACAAAAACGTGCTCATTAATGTGAGGCTATGACGTCACGTGTGCTTGCTTCAAGTTCACTTCGAGTTGAAAACGTAACAACTTTAACTGCTAATATCTTGAGAACCACACATCGGATTTAAATCCAAATTTGCAGATTTAGAAGACATTTTATTGAATTTCTCGGGGTTCTGGGGGCCTTATGATTAAAAGTTTTGAATATGATTCTTCAATATTTTCAGCAGTAAAAACTACGGAAGATAACGACTTGAGAACAGAATGCCTGAAAAAGATAAAAATTTGGATGTATCAAATGTGTCGAAAGCAATAAATACAGGCATGCTTTTAATACAAAGTGGTATGTCTCATTTGAATAAGTTTCTCACCCCTTGATACTTTTGGCTGGCAACTTTCTTACAATGCATGGTTGTCGATAGTTATTGAATACAGAATGGTCGACCTTGCATATACACAATTCAGAAACCATTTATTTATTATGCCTAACCGTCAAACTGTAATAAGAAACGTTTTTGAAAGGTTTAAACTATTTCCCTAAAATATAGAAATATGTAGCACCATTTTGCCCTACGGTTTTCTTAAAAATTTCCAAAGGGAGAAGGGTCCCCTCCATTTAATCCCTCCCCACGACAGCACAGAAGGTGAACACTTGCAAAAATCGAACACCTCTGTTACCAGGTTACAACTGAAGTAATAGCAATTTTTTTTATTTTTTTTTCCCTTTTTTTTGTATAGCAATATGACCATTTTTGCCTTTGCTCCGCACAAAACATGGCAGGTACGCCACACGTCACCATCCGAAGGCACTGTTATGTTGTTTACGAGACCATGGGCTTACCACATTCGGGGTTATAGTTGTAAAAGGTTTCTTTCCCCTCCGCCTCGTCGGAGAAGCTATCATGTAGCTTAAGTGCAAATTGGTACTGTCTTTGGCAACTTGAAAGCTTGGAACTGATCTTATCTGGGCTAGTGCGTTTTTTTATTTTTTTTTAGGGGGGGGGGGAAGGGCGGGGAGTCTAAGGTGCAGGGTCGGACACATCTACTCGTTGAAAAGTTTTTGTGTACAAAAGGTGGCTAAAGTGCAAAATGATGCCAACACTTGGAAAAACTTTGAACTTGTTACACGTTTAGAAATTTTCATTTTGGCCTTTTTCATTTCCTTTATGGCTGGGTATAAGGGAGAGGTTTCTACATAAGGCCCTTCCCCTTTGAGTATAATTTTTGCCTTTGTAAGTTTGTTTCAATACAAAATGTTGCTTACATTGACAAAGCTTTGAATTGGTTATATATTTTAGAATTTCTTATCAGTCATTGCTTTTTGGCTGTGGTATGACACGATGCCATGGCAATGCCGACCTTTCCGTATAAGTGCGCTACTTGGAGGGCGATCATCGATTGGTGCGTTGCGTAACCTGTTGATTGCTTGTCCAAAATACTTCCCAGATTGACGGAAACGGCACTTTCTAGACCTCCAAAGTAGCATCTAAACATTTTTTGAGACTTCATGCTTAAGAAACAAAGACTTCAAGAATTAAAGTTAGTCTTAAAATAATTATTCAGTGAGATCATTTTGTAGGAGAAAATAAGACTAATAGGTACTTTACACAAGCATTGATGTTAGCACGTGATTTATGGTAATTATAAGCAAGCTGAGGCAACGCTTGAGAAACATTCTCAAAGATCTTTAAAAGGATTTGCCAGTGACAAAAATCAATGACTTCACAAAATGCAGAAACTTTTTCTCTTCTGGGAGGTAAAAACTGCATCTCAATAGCTTGTAGCGTTTGGAAGATACTAATTTTCAAAGAAATGCAATATTTTCTTTAGAAAAAAATAAGTAGTCTTTAATAAAAAAAATAAGTAGTATTTAATATTTGATATCTCGAGTTAGGAAAAGAGTATTGCTACGGGGTTAAGAGGGTATGAACTGAAATTTGTGTCTCTTTCACATGGGATCCTTGTGAAAAGCCAACGGAAAATGCCTTTAACGTGTAGGCTTCAGTTGTGTTGTAAGCACCATGCATGAGGAAGGAGGTTCGTTCGTTTTCATGAAAGTTTCGGGGTAGTACTTCCAGGGTTTGTCAGTGCGAGTTATCCGCATAAGAGCCCGGCTGAGGTCCGGGGACCTCCCCGGAAAAAGTTTTGAAATATGAACCTTTATATATGTAATTTCCTGGGTTCTGAAGGCCTTAAAAACATTCAGTACAATGAAATTTTAAGCATTTCCAGTATTTTTTCAAGCATGAATGAAATGGCTATTATTCAGGATTTGGAAATCTCTGAGGGCAATTTCCCCCCTCTGCCCCCTGCAGGCTAAGGCCGTGGTAAGGAAAGTCGCTTGAAGGTGACCCAAGTTTGAAATTACACGAATACATGGCAAAGCTGTAAAAAAGGAATCTTTGTCTCATCATATTTCCATAGTTAATCCTAAGGATCAAATGTGAAATATTCAGTAAATGACTTAATTTTTAATGGTGGACTTTGCACTACTTTGTGACGTCATTTTTGCAAAACTTCTAATACCAGCTAAACTTTTCTTCAAAATTAAAGTTCTCAGCTGATCTTCAATAAAAAAAACCTTTTCCGCAAAGTATTTCGTGAGAAGCGTGATAGTAGAGACAAGGAGTTATAAGACAATAAGACCCTAATCATATAAACAAAGGAAAAAGAAAAGCAGAGCAAGGTAATACAAGAGTGACATCACAAAGTATTGCATAAACTTTTACTACGAACTAAACGGATAAACTTAAAAAATTATCTCAGCAACCAACTGTTCGCTCAAAATAGAGCGCGACCAATGAGATATTCCAAGCAGAAATACATTTTTGTTTTCGAGTTCATTCCTTCGATCCGCAATGAGGAAAAAAACAGACGGTTAACCCCTACAAGAAAATTTAATGTTTTAAATTTATAGTGAACGTTGCATATTTTCTAACGCATTATTTTCTTTCTTATGGGAACTTTTATGACTACGATGTAACTCGAAGGCGGCTCTATGGGTGCTAGCATAGGGGGATTTAACCAAGCCAGCCCCTATTTGTAACAGACTGAAAAATTTTACTTTCTCCTTTTGAATTTTTAGGCAGGCTGTACTAAAAAAAATTACTTTCGCATTCGTTGCTGATGAAAGCACGTAAAGTTTAATTTTTAGGTCTAAAACTCATTATAATCTTTCGTTGGAACCCAGTTTGGCAAAGCGTGTTAATACCATCATTTTAATACATAATGAGCTAATGTTGAGAACACAAGATGGACCCTCGTGGGAATCCAGTGCTTATCCCATGTAAATGTCCCTATGTGATACCCACGTTAAACCGTAAAGTTGGATCCACTTAGGAAACCGTTTCACATTTTTGTCCATGTTGTGTGTTATTCCACTCTTTAAGATGCCACGCAACTCTCATGTGAAGCAATCTTGGGACCCAAATGTTTTCACATGGAACTCCACTATATTTGACCATGTTAAACGTAGCAGAATCCCATGCAGATGAAGACTAAGGGGCTCTGCATTGTTTATCCGTGCCTACTTATTCCACATATAACCCATGTAAGACCTACATACCTGTGATGGCTGAGACTCATTCAAAACAGATGCTGTAATAAGTAGGGCCTACCTTAATGGGGTAACGAATCACCCAAATGAGTGAGCCACAGGACCTATTATTGTCCATTTTTCTCAAAACATGATGATGTTTAAACCGGTCACCACAAAACTTATGCATGTCCACTCACTAGTAACGTCATAGATCACGGGTCAGACTAATGCGCCTTTATTTCCTAAACTTTTGTGACTTTTCTTGTTCTTGTACCTGCCTACTTGTTTACTACTTTAAGAATGACTTGCTGGCCTGTAGTTGTCTTTTTGTAACTTTTGTTAATGCCTTACAATTTGTGCTCCGTATCCCTTATCTTGCCATTTATATAAGATAAAAGCGTGAATTCATGGGACGGAAAATTCCCATGGTGAGTCCCTATCTTTGAACGAGGACGTAGTGGTTAAATAAGGTCTATCAATTTACCAATAGTCTACCATTCTAAATGTCTGTCACATGCACCACCCGTTGATCACCACCCATTAGAAGGATATGATATTTTCTTCAACGTCATCTACACGGGACTGTTATGAGCTAGTAAATTTTTAAAGTCATGACAAATAAATTCTTTGAATAACCTAAGACTGATTCATTGAGAAACACACCGAAACTGATCTCGATGGGTTCAGTTTTGTACCACTTAATAGAAACCATTCCTTTTATGCAATAACAGAATTCATATCCGACAATATAACTGAGGCAAAATGGTCCAAAATGTGACAAGTCCCACACTCTCAAGATCAGGACAACCCCCCCCCCTTTCCTTCTTTCAGAAGTTTTCCAATTTTGTAGAGGGCCTTAATGGGTACCATGAAGTATTTCATCCCCGACGCTTTTCTTGATTTTGCTGTCAAGGAGTGAATATTCTTTTATAAAGACCACATATTTTCAAATTTCATTCAATAAAAGTAAGTCCCAAATTTTTAAGATTTCTTCAATAAATAATCACAATTTTCGTTTTCCTGTTTGGGGGAAAACCAAAATTCTCCCGAATAAGGTACAACTTATGCGACGCATCCTATAGGCTTGCTATCCTAATTGAGACAAGGCTTAGAAAGAAAGAAACCAACCAAAATCTTACGTTTTTGTCAAAAACGGCGTGGTGAACCACCGATAAGGACGTGTCTTGTCTGTAGCTATGACAATGCACCTTCCGAATATACATTTAATTCCATAACATTAGACGGAGAAATTTCGCGAGGCGGTTCCGAACCCCATTCGAAACTGACAATGTACACAAAGAACGGGAGAATTATGGGTAAAATAGACCAAAATGGCAGCGCTCATGACTAGTTTTTTTCCTGATGGGGGAAATGTATATTCTCCCAAAGGGGGAACCTCCTGAACGGTACAACATTTTGGGGCTTTTGAGTTTCTGTGTTCCATTTCTCTAATAGTTCCATTCGATACAGCTAAATAATGCACAGCCCCCTCTACAGAGCAACCTTTAGATAGTTTATTCAGTTTTCTGTAAATATCGGGATTTAATCTCCCAACATCATAGGTGTTCTTTGATTTATCGCACATCACGGTAAGCGGCGACGGTGGTTTTACCATCACCAGACAGGAGGGCTCCCAGTGAAAAGTATGTTATCACCGATTTGGACCAGCCACTATGACAACCGATGTATTTTACTCTTAAAGTGAACCGAGGCCGAGGTCGACATTGGTCCTGCATGCACAGCATGAATATCTTTCCATTGGAAATTCCTGGGTCCGCTCCTGTCTATATGATTTCATCAAGTTGCTTTCAAAGTGGTCTCAATCACCGGTGGTCCTTCACGGGCATTTCCCCTCCATATTGCCCCCTTCCCAGCTTTCTGCAATTAAATCTGGTCTTGAAAATATAGGCTAATCGTTTGTACAAGAAAAACATCCTACAATGTATATGACAGTCTTGAAAATGCAATATTTTTCTGCGCACTTCATTGCTTGTCAAACCAATTCCCTAAAAAGGACAACACACCTAAACGAATGGGAATTTACGGTTTTAACCTCTATTACAATATCCAAGGATCTCATAGAGTTATTACCCAAATTAAATGATTTAACACTTACATACATCTCAGTTAATATTTCATTATGTGCTTTTTGAGTCCTTCCTCCAACGAGTACTATCCTGACTATAACCATATGCTGTAATGATTTTACAAAAGTTAAAATAGCTTTAGTTTCCAAACTTCAAAGAACTGTTCCAAAGTTGCAGTAAGGTAATGTACAATCCACAGTGCGACACTATAATAATATAGACGCCGTTGAGGTTGGCATTGTAGCAACTTCCGTACCACCAGCCGGCATCATAATAACTGGCTCAATGATAAGAAAAAGCATCGTTGTCGCAATCGGGAGTTGAAAACTCTTGGTCTCTGTGATTACTCATATAGTCGTAGCCTGTGAAAGCAACAAACGGGATGGAGTTAAAAATTACAACATACTTGGCATTTATCCTTATTAAAATCGATGCATGGTGGTTTGAAAATCCATTTCAAGAATTTCATCATTATGGTGTCCAAAATAAAATCTAGCTTTAATAAGATTTACTTATCTTACATCGTCTACGACTTTATAATGCGTTATGTCAAACATCTTTAAATTGACTTTTATCATTTCATTTTATTAGAGACAAACGACAATGCAAACACCTCTTTTAGTATATGTAAGGCCAAAAGGTAAAATCCCGTTTCTATCAAAATATTTAAAAGCATGTTCTGGTGACCAAATTAAATGTTTTGAAAAAAGCGCAGAAAAATTTTCTGTGTTAGGCAGTGAAAACCCCATCTCAATAGCATCTTGAATTTGGAAGATATGAATTTTTGAATAAATGCTCCTTTTTGCAGCTTCTGCAGTGCATGATGGGAATCTGTGATGTCATCTTGGCAAATTGATTAGATGTGGCTTGTGTATTTCTTTATAATGTTGATACCACTATATTGAATATTTTATAATTTTATTCGCTGTACCAAAAGTATGTAACAGTTTTACACTATATCTACACGGAAAAACATCAAAACATTCCAACAGTATCAAATTTCAAGGACAAACAAGGTTCCTAATTATAGTAAATAACAAAAGGAGTCTAAGGCAATTTACCCACTTTGGATCACCTGCTGTGACCTTGAGAAAACCTGGAGCTATTTTTGTTAAAATTGACCAATCTTTAGGAAGGGATATCTTGAGATAGGAATGGAGGTTTGGTTTTGGGTTTGGATGACATGTAATGAAAAATATTTGTCTTTCATATGAGATCCCTAGAAAAGGCCACCAGAAAATGCCTTTAAAGGCAGTTATCAAAATATCTTATATGTCAGTTGATTAGCTTTTTGACAAATAGCACTGCTCAAAGTTTCCACAATTTTGGCGAATTACTTCATAATTTATACAAGAACATATTTACATGGCGCATTAAACTATTGTAAGTTTCCGGCCCCTCCAAGTCCCCCTCTGCGCCTAGTCCTCCCATATACCTAAGCTAGCTACTATGTCAAATGAAACAATAATTAAAGCGAGGGTAAGGTGAGTGTATTTGTTTTGGTGCGATGATGACATGTACCATGTTTTATCAATTTATAGATACAAACAAACATGAAAACTGTAATAAGTAAAAAAATAAGCTTTTTAACGGTGTGTTGTAGACATTATAAGCATTTTAAAATGTCAGGGCTGTAAGTTTTTATGAAGGTTCATTATAGGCAAAAGATATATGAAGCGACCTTGAAGAAGTTCAGATAATTCGTCTGAACTTCAAGCAAGAGCTCGATAGTCCCACCTTTGCTAAGGATTTCTCTTGTTTCTGTAAGAACCGTACAGGAGAAAATTTGGTATTTATGAGCCGTTAAGAGTAAAGAATGTTGGACCAGTGTAGAAATCGAAATATCTTTTTGCAAAACCAAAGTATCTCCTTATGATGCTATGTAATTTGTATGTTTAGATTGCACAGGTAGTACTTAGCAACACATGTACCATAGTCATATCATGACTGATATTGCTTCGTAAAGAAAGTTCAAGGTGGAGTGAGAAAGAATATTGAATGAACTGTGTTACAAGTTAGTTTGTGTGAGTGAAATTGTCAATCCTTTGCAATATGAGTCGGCACAATATGTAGTCCTGAACTGTGTCAGTCCTACCCAAACTGTCATGGGAAGAGTACCCCTTCAAACAAGGTACCCCTTCAAATAAGTACACCTTTACACAGATTAATGAAAATTTAAACAGGATTTCGACATTAATATGTAGAATTAAGTGATCGTTAAACTAGAGATTTGCACATCATGTAAGCTACAATCACGAGCGCTCAATTTCTCTGGTCAATCGCAAACTGAAATGGAACCTGGTCATAGACTTATATCGATCGGGCTGACTTTCAGTCAAGATTCTTCAACCAGTGGCGTGTAAAATATGTACAACAATCATCATTAAGTACGATTTCTTTGACAAAACCTCAGGCTGCATTTTTAAACAGCTTTCAACTTTTGCTGCTGTACTTCTCCGACAGTTGCTATCCGAAGATATTGATAATATAAGAGAAATATTGAGGTGAAGTTTGGAGCGCGTAAAAATTTTACAGCTTACGAAGGATTTGCGAAAATTCTGAGTTAGAGAACCATTTGTGATAGAAACTAATTACAATAGATCCATCACTTGGTCGAAAACCCAGCACCCCACCCTACCCCCTACAGAAGTTTAAAGCTTTTTGGGATCATTTTAAAGTTCTCAGATTTTTTTGAGAAATCGATTGGGGGCACGCACCCCATGCCCCCGTCCTGGCACCACTGGGAGTATTCGGGAGACTCAGCACTAGGAGTGGCTGCCTTAGGTGTATTTATTTTGCTTCCCTTTTTCTATCCTACTTCTTTCTTTCTTTCTTTCTTCTCTCTCATTTTCCTCTTTCCTCTTCTCCTTTATTTCCCTTTTTCTCTCTTCCTCTTCCCGATTTTGCCTCTCGATTTTTTCAGGGGGCACTCTGCCCCCTGGCCCCCTACTAGCTACGCCACTGTCTTCAACTTTTAACCAGAACTAGTAGAATATCCTTTCCGAACCCACTTTCGGGGTAGATTGTCCAGGCTGACCTTGGCTGACCTTGACCTTGTTTAACTATCAAGGTATCACAAACACACAAAGTATGGTATGAAAGATGCAAAACAATGAACGGTGAAATTAATAATAATAACCAGATTTCTGCACAAACCTGCATTTCCTGTATAAGTGCCCAGTTCTAGTCGATAATTATTG
Organism: Holothuria leucospilota; assembly: GCA_029531755.1. NCBI lineage: Eukaryota > Metazoa > Echinodermata > Holothuroidea > Aspidochirotida > Holothuriidae > Holothuria > Holothuria leucospilota. The sequence goes on along the minus strand of CM055969.1, from coordinate 10,410,001 downwards.
TTCTCGTTATTGCCACGGAAAAGGTCATAGTTCATATGCCATGGAACGCTGTCTTGCTTGGTTATGTCGATGCGTAATTTGTAGTTTTTCTGATTTGTCAGGTGGTGGAGTATTTCATTACCAAGCCAAAAATTTTGGTTGGGCCCCGCTGTTCCAAACGTTTGCCGGTAGCCGGCCCAGTTACGGTCAAAACTTACCGACCCATCCACTCGTCGCTGAAGAACCTGTACAGTGATTTTGAAGTTGTTGTGTAAACTGTTAGACATCACCCTTACTTCGCACATGATTTTTTCTATGAAATAAAAATTTAAGGGGGGGGGGGGCAAAAACCATACTTCACTCCGAGGAGTTCTGCTCCTCGAAGGAGATAAGTCACCTCAAAGAAACACTTAGACTAAACTTGACCAATCTTTCAGTCTCCAATCCCCTACATCGTGGGTATTTGGCCCCGTTCTAGACTAGTTGAAAAGAATAGGTAGGCTGTTACTACCGATCTTATCCAAGACGTCGAAAACCAGCGATTTCTGTTTCTTTAAGAGGGATGTGCTTACTTTTGAAGCCGTAGACGCTATAATCTGAAGCTCATCGGAACATGAAAACATTTTCACATTTATTTCAGATGGAAGAGGTTGAAGAAAAGACTAGGTAGAGGTAATTGCCCGAAGAAAATTTTGCAAACTGAAACGATCACGGTGAAGCTTAGATCTCTCATATGTATCAACTGATAAGCCTGCATTCAAGCAAAGGCGAACAAACCCATGTTCACACAGCATGGTGACCTTAAGCACAGATCAATGCATTATCTAGAAAGGAAGTTTTATGAAAGTTATAGTTCATCCTTGTCATGAGCGTGGATTTGCATTAAGATTGATGCTAACTCTATGTTTTTTTTCTGTTTAATACAGAATAGACTGCAAAAAAATAACAGTTACCACAAGCTCTTACCGTCCAACCACCCCCACGTGACATGTTACAATAGACTTCAAAGGGTGGCCCTGTCCAGCCTGTCGGTTGTATTGTATAGACTCCATCAGGGGAACCCGAGGTGGAGACATCGTAACAGTCTGTAGGAAGGGAAGGTGCCCGAGTGGTCGCCATGCTGTTACATATCAGTCCGTCGCCAGAAAACCCGTCGTTACAATAACATTTTCGTACATTGTTCCTTTCGTCACACACCGCATTAATATCATCCTGACCCTTACTCAAAATCCATATATGGCCCAGATATGGGATTTCATATCTGGCCCATATCTGGGCCAGATATGGAATTCATATCTGGCTTGTACAAGAATTGGGCAGATATAACTTGATATAATATAAAGGCCATATATGGCCATATATGGCCCAGGTAAAGTTTCACTTTTATATGGCCCAGATATGCCCCATATATGGCTACTCCATTTCTGGCCCATATATGGAAAATCCATATATGCCACATATAAAGAGATTTATATCTGGCCCATATCTGTGCCATATATGACCCATATAAAACTTTATATGGCTCACTCTTTATATGGCCCATATCTGGCCCATATATGGAAATTTATATCTGGCCCATATCTGCACCAGATATGGAATTTATATCAGATCGGATAAAAACCATATATGGCCAGATAAAGTTCTGTCTGGATCAAGCCTTTATATGGCACAGATCTGCTCTAGTTATGAATCATAGTTAGGACTTATAGTCCACACTCCTCATGGAGACTTTGAACACCAGAAAACAATGTTTAAGTGCTCCATGAATTAGAATTTAATGTAAGGATTAGGTTAAATTGACTTAAGTACATAAATTCAACTTATTTCATAACAGTGAACAGAAAAATGCCTTGAAATTTCCTATTTAATGTAATCACAGTGATATGGGCTTCTTATTTTAAACTTAATTACGTATTTGACTCTAAATTTTGTTTACTGCGTGGTGCATATTTTACTTTCAACGTCCTTAATCATGAAAAATGTAGGTTTAGATACAAGCTCCGCCCAAATAATCAAATTATTTGCCTAAGTTCACTTAGTACACTGCGGTATTAACAGAAGTGTAGCCACTAAATAACTGCAATGTTTGGGAAGGTGATGCTGTATCCAAAACATGTCTTAGTTTGTAACAAGCATAATCCAAGAATCAAATCAAATAAATAAGAAAACAAACAAACAAAATGCTCATTTGCATATCTAGCATATCAAGTTATATCTGGCTTTATATGGCCATATCAAACTTTATATACATATCAGGATCACGATTATATCAAGTTATATCTGGCTTTATATGGCCATATCAAACTTAATATGCATATCTGGGTTATGTTTTAATCAAGTTATATCTGGCTTTATATGGCCATATCACACTTTATATACATATCTGGATCACCATTTTATCAAGTTATATCTGGCTTTATATGGCCATATCAAACTTTATATACATATCTGGATCACAGTTTCATCAAGTTATATCTGGCTTTATATGGCCATATCAAACTTTATATATATATATATATATCTGGATCACGATTATATCAAGTTATATCTGGCTTTATATGGCCATATCAAACTTTATATGCATATCTGGGTTGTGTTTTAATCAAGTTATATATGGCTTTATATGGCCATATAAAGTCTTTAATCAACCAGATATTTCCAGATATAAAGCCAGATATGGATTTTGAGTAAGGGGAACGTTCCTATCACATGTGAGTGTTCCTCTACCACAGGTGCAATGTTCAGAACAGTCTAAATTAAATTTAGATTCGTTGTTCTGTGGGTTTGAGATTTTGAGAGAACATGAGTCTTTTTAACAAAACGTGACCCAGCCTCTGCCGGTTGGATTGCAGTCTTGGAAACCACATGTACGATGTATAAGACACGTAAACAACAATTTAAAAGCTTTTCATTTTCTTGTAAAAGAAAGAAGGCTTACCTTTACAGCACTTAGTGCAACTCAAGCATTCCAAGATGGTTTTACTAGTTAAAGTAAAAGACAGTGTAATTTATCTTTTTGGTAATATCTAATTTAAATACGTCCGGTGGTTTCTGAGTAATTTGTTATGAAAGCATTACAAATTCTCTTTCATTCGTATCTGTTCTCTTCTTTTTCTTACAAAATCTCAGTGCAATCATTTAGGGGACCTTTCATGTGAGTCACATAGATATCCAGTGTAAGGTAACTTACCTGGATGACACCGAATGTTGGATCATAACAGCTGCATTGTTCTTGAGGTGCACAATCACTACCTGACAGCAGATAGCCTGCGGGGCAGATACAGGTTTCCTCTACGGTACAGCTTTTATGACAGCCGTCTGGGTCTGCACAAGTTCCCTGGCAGGAGCAGGGTCCAAATATAGTATTTGTTGGACATCGGTGAAAGAAAGTATCTTGATGATAGACAACAAGAAGCTGGAAAATGTTACCTGTCTTCAAAGTACATGCCACTATAAATTCTAGATGTTAGTCAAAATACTTTTTTAAGAATAGTGTGAGGTATTTTGAAATCCAAATCTAGTCCTTACATGTCATTTGAATCACCTTCAAAATACAATGTTTTAAAAAGAGATGTTTAAAAGTATGAAAGTAGAGTGTTAATTTATTTATTCCTAATATATTAGCTTAAAACAGTCACGTGGAAACGCACAATAAGAGATAGTAAAATGGAGAAAATTTTTAGGATGAAACAAGCTTATTAGCAGAGTCGCCAACTGCTTTTCAGAAGTATTGTCATATGGAAATATTCTTTGAAGAACCTTTAAGAAGTCTTAAGTGTTAGGTGACTATGATCAGTTGGTTTTCAGATTGTTTGTTTCTCTTCATGTACATCAGTCAACGTAAATAATATCACGGTTTATTGACTGCACTTAGTCCTGTTTTTAAAATCCCGCCATTCTAACCGGCGTACGTGGGATAGGCTTCATCATGGTACCAGCCCATCGCCTAACACTTTGGTAAATGCAGGAAGCTCTGGAATGCATTTCCATGGAAAAACGTTTGTGTCAATCAATTTTGCCTTCGAGCTCACTGGTTTCTCTCAACTATACAGTTATAGGCAAAACTAGAATTGTAACATTTGACCATTTTAGTGAGGTCAATGCATCATGACGGGATACAAACTTTAATACGAAATTTATTGCAGGAGACAAAACAATACAAACGGTACCGTAATGTAGAACAACCAAGACGTAGTGAATTGCTGACGCTATTACAGACAAGCCGCCTTTTGTTGTTATAATAGCCCACAGTCTGACAGTTCTAACAAATTGTCATGCAACCTTTGTGAGAAAACACTTTTCAGTATTTTTTTTTTTTCGTATGTTTGAATTTAGGCTAACCTTACTCTTCCTTTCCGTATCACTTCATTTTGTCTAAATTACACCACCCTTTTTACCTGCTGTTCCGCCATACTGTCCTACACTGGTTATCTTGTAGTTACCCCAATCGTCACTTATACGAAATAAGTTGTACGTCACGTAGAAAGACGACCCAGCAGAATTCGTCATGTCGATACGTAATTGATATCTTTTCTGATTTGTCAAAAAAGCTAATCTTTCATTACCAAGCCAAAATTCAGTGCTAAGGAATCCAAAACCCCCTCGGTATTCTGAAAAGTTTCGTCTGAATTCGGCGGAATTGTCTTCAATACGACGTTGAAAAACCTACAAAGACCAGTTAACAAAACATCTCCTTTGGTATTTGCAACTTCAATCAGCCTTGTTTAAAAGGGTCTGTAATATTGAGTTAATATTAGAAGAAAACACAAAATGTAGTATCCAAAATATTGGGGCTTCTGAAAGATTCAAAAGAAGAAAACATTGTATCGGCCCTGCAGCTTATGGTTACTCTGTTCTTGAGGGCCGGTTACTGTTAGGATGATACTTGTACACCTAGTCAGCTTTGAGATGATGTTTTTCAAAAGTAAAAAAATTGTAACTCACCGTCCATCCCCCACCATCTGTCTGGTTGTCGCAGTAGACTTCAAAAGCCTTGTCATAACCATCTGGTTTGATAAGGTACACACCGCTTGCAGTGCTTGTTGAACATTGCTCAAAAACCTCCTGACAGTCTCGTGGGTATGCGGGTTGTTGATAGAAGAAATAAGTGGAACCTTGTGAAAGACAAGAATTGATGATACAATAGATAAGAAATTGTTTCCATTTCTCTTTGCTTGTCTTGGTTTTAAAGTTGTCATTTTTCTTAGTTAATAAAGCGAACGTTTGATTTTTTTTCCTATTGATTCGCAGAGGTTTGTGTTTCCTTCAGACTAAAGCAATTCTGTTCTTCAAAAGGGCGCTTTTACAATTTGATAGTAGTATGCAAATGGCACTTTTGAGTCTGGTGTGGATGTTAATGTTACTAGAAAGTGATTCATTTGAAAGATTTTACTTAGTTTAGACACCACCTGTGGTTGGAAATGTAAATCTTCTTTTGGAACTAAGTACACGATTTAGATGTTAATGCTTCAGACTTTTAGAGATTCTGTATTGACACACAAAGTTGAGCTTGTACATGTTTGCGTAATAATTGCTACAGAAAAATAAAGTTTAAGATGTTCAGAAGTGGCTAATGATATCAAAAGGATATGTTTACATCATTGACATTGTATTTCAAAAATACTGATTGAAGTTATTTTGAAATGAAAGGTGTTTTGAAACTTAATTTTCTGGTTACAGGAGAATTTATTTCATAGGGCAATTAAGAGGAAGGAGGAATCAGTTTATCTGAAATACACTGAAATTTTTCAAAGGTTTTTTGTAAGCGTTACGCTCCACCTAAAATTTCTAACTTGGACGAAGATCATTTCAGGAAGTTAATACGTTCGGAAAAATTTCATTCTTGTTAGTTCACGTTCAAACTTTTTTTAGTGTTTTCCTTTCTTTCTTTCTTTCTTTCTTTCTTTCTTTCTTTCTTTCTTTCTTTCTTTCTTTCTTTCTTTTTTTCTTTTTTCTTTTTTTCTTTTTTTCTTTTTTTCTTTTTTTCTTTCATTCTTTCTTCCTTTTTTCTTTCTTTCTTTCTTTCTTTCTTTCTTTCTTTCTTTCTTTCTTTCTTTCTTTCTTTCTTTCTTTCTTTCTTTCTTTCTTTCTTTCTTTCTTTCTTTCTTTCTTTCTTTCTTTCTTTCTTTCTTTCTTTCTTTCTTTCTTTCTTTCTTTCTTTCTTTCTTTCTTTCTTTCTTTCTTTCTTTCTTTCTTTCTTTCTTTCTTTCTTTCTTTCTTTCTTTCTTTCTTTCTTTCTTTCTTTCTTTCTTTCTTTCTTTCTTTCTTTCTTTCTTTCTTTCTTTCTTTCTTTCTTTCTTTCTTTCTTTCTTTCTTTCTTTCTTTCTTTCTTTCTTTCTTTCTTTCTTTCTTTCTTTCTTTCTTTCTTTCTTTCTTTCTTTCTTTCTTTCTTTCTTTCTTTCTTTCTTTCTTTCTTTCTTTCTTTCTTTCTTTCTTTCTTTCTTTCTTTCTTTCTTTCTTTCTTTCTTTCTTTCTTTCTTTCTTTCTTTCTTTCTTTCTTTCTTTCTTTCTTTCTTTCTTTCTTTCTTTCTTTCTTGTACAGACATTCAAAATTGGACGAAAATCATGTGAGGAAGTTAATAAGTTCTAAAAAAAATTCGTTTTCGTTGGTTCAAGTTCAAACCTTTTTAGTGTTTTGTTTTTCCTTTCTTTCTTTTGTGCACAGACATTTAAGATTGACTCCCATTACAACTTCGACAGGATTTATGTAACAAAGTAGAGATGGCTATTTTATCCTTGGCTTTTTACTCAGGGATTCTCAAAACAAATCGATTTAAAGTATAAGTTGACGCTGAGTAACTAGAGCTTCGGGAGAATATTGTTGGGAATACTTCCCTCAACAACACAGCCTAGATATGAGTACATCGTAGTAAGTATTAGCAAAAGGTTTCAGGCAAAGGACCTCACCTTTTTGTTCACGGTGGTAAAAACCAATAAAATTAAGCTCCCCTAGAAATGTACTTCAGCTTCACAACTAATAGCTATTTGACAGGAGAGATTAGTTCTCAATTTAATGGCCTCTTTGTTTCTAAAATTAATTTTTGCAAGAAACAAAAACCGTTTAAAAACGAGAACATGTGCACGGTCATGCATATGCTCCTACCTATGACACATTGCCTTGGGCTCTAAATTCCATTTACAGAACTTTCGAATTTTCAAAAGAGTGATAAAATAAGAATTTGTGGTCAAGAATAAACATTTTTATTATTTTAATCAGGAAAAAAAATTATGCTTCCAACATGGAAGTAATTTCTTAAAATCTTTCAAGAAAAACAAGGACAGAAATAAGGAAAGTGTCACAATGAGATGCGTCTTTTTTATTTTGGGGGCACTGTGACCTGGTGACTGTTTTGTATAACCATGGTGTGATATTTTATTCCTATCGTTCCTTGTTAGTCTGTCGTAACTAATGCAAGCAATGTAATGGGCGATAGAAGAGATGGCTAGTATGAAGAATGAATGTTTAAAATGAAAGGAGAATTCGTTAATTCTTGAATTAGTTTTAAGTTGGTTTTAGAGTAGATTCAGAAACAGTAAAGAAGTCATCCGAATATATGATGTTTCATTCGTTAGGGACATGTGCTTTTTTAAGCGTTTCTGGCCTTCTAATGTCAGTATCGTTAACACAAAGATATGAAGCTAACATTCTTTCAACATCACCGTTCTACCTGACTGCGGAGGGATAAAACTATTGAAAGCACCGGGATTAAATTCGAAAGATTGCAAAAATTTGTGATTTATTGGTACTGTAATTACAATTTATTCCAATTTTCCAGGTTAACGTTCAATTGACTCCTTTAAAAGCTACGTAGTCAGAGTATGTTAAAAAGACAATAACCTGCTTGAGTAGTGAATATTTTAAAAGACCATAAGAGACATTTGAGCATACGTAATCTTGTGAGAATAAAACTGTTTCGTGAAATGGTAAAGTAAGTAAAAATATTGTTGAGTCAAATTTACCCCCCAGTTGCATGAAAATAGAAGAAACGTTTTCCACTTACCTTCTGCTGAGCTGTGTACGTTGCTCACAAGAAGAGATGTGAAAAGAATACTGAAAAGTACAAGTAAATCGAAATATATCATTTTGGAGGATAAGTAAAGGTTAGATACTACGACGAAGATAATGATTACTTTGTGCAGCTTTCAAATATTAAGTACAGCTAGCACAGTTTAGTTATTTTCAAAAAGTCTACAGTGGTTAAAAATACCTCTGGATAAGATGTTGTTACTTTTGGATTATGTACTGTGGTATAGGAAACACTTATCGTATTAACATTTGACATGGGCAACAATATGGACGAGAGAGTGTTCCGTACTAGGACATAATTTGACGTGTGTTTACCATATGCAAGAACTGATCGCCGTCACATCTATGACCTTGATATCAAATCTAAATGATAGTGATAATGTATTCGGCAATGAGCGTTTCGCCAATCTCGATTGCGCAAGAAATTGTGGGATGCATAGAAGATAAGCCTTTCTTTGTATACAGAGTAAGGAAAATGCTCGTAATTTGTGGCAGATTATTAGACATATTTAGACCAACAGACGGTGTGAATACTTTTTAGAACAACTTTGTGGAATTGTCCATGTTCTGCCGTTCGATCTAATAAAGGGTGATAGGAATATTAGGCTATCTAAAATAAACTGATTACTTTGCATGTGTTACAGGTACTGCGGTGTCGTTGTTTATTCCCAGATTTTCAGGATGCGTGTGCCTGTTCAGTAGAGAATATGAGAAGGCCCATTGTTTGCTATAAACAGAAAAAATAACAGACCCATGGATATTTGGATATAATACATGACTGATGACCGACGGTCAGATGTTTATAGTAACTTGAAGTGACTTGAAGACGTTTTCAGTACTGTAACTGCTACATATTGGTTGAGGAAATAAGAAGGTTATGTCATAAATCGTCTCACCATTCTTTTAATCTTTATGTATATGTTTAAGTTTATCTAGTAGGTAAGAATTACACGATCATAGACCTATTAGGTGGGAACTGAAGACTGCAACAGGTTTGGAGCAAAACTTCACCATTTTCTGACAAACATGCATTAAAATTTCCCCGCAGAAGTAACCCCCCCCCCCTCCAGTAGAAAGTAGATCGGTGTGCTTATGAAAGCAAATACTTTACCATCAAAGTCAGTCAACTGATTACAATGGTTTTAGCCAAAGGCAAAACGATCCTCACCAAAACACTGTCAAAAAGTGATATTCATTGGCAGATTTCCGGCAATGGCGGTGATTTTCTTTTTGGAGGTATATTCCGTCCCTTCCGCACTGAAGGTCTTGTCGCAATATAACAACGGTACCTTCGGGGTCCGAAATCCGCATCTATATTTGAAGTGAAGCAAAGAGAACGAAAGATATATTCCTCGCTTATCATTTTTCCCACAGAATAATTCAGTGAAGACTCTGTTAATGACATTTAAGTTGAATTCTTACAGTTATAATACGAAAAATGCTTTCAGAAAAATATACAACAGTTTCTTAAAGTGATTTGAAACAATCTAATGAAAGTGTTTTGCGCTCTCAATTCTTCCGCTTGACACGTGGATAGTCTTCGCAGCACACTGATTTGTCAACCCTGCAAAAGTTGGAAATGCACTGTCAAATAAAAATCTTGTTTAAAGTATTGATGCCTTGTTCTGATAAACAATAACAACATGTATGGCGAAAAGTATGATACGTCGCTGAGAGATTCTTTGATAAATCAAAATAGATAGTTAACATTTAACGTTTAAGAATTTCTTTCTACTGAAATAGAGACCTTTTTCAAAATTTCGATTGTTTTTTAAATTTGGTTAATATTTAATAGCATTTACGATACTTAATGGATTGGAAAAGAAACCCTTGTCCGATCATAGACTTAATCCCTGATGAAGACGGTATCCCACACTCTAAAAAATATCTGGTGAAATTTTCACCAGATTCCGTGTTCATATGCCACCCACACAATCCTGGTTAATTTAACCAGGAATTCTTATTCGACTTAACGAAAAAACTGGTTAAAAACTAGAATAATAACCAGGTATTTGGTTAAATTCACCGGTGTATTGGTTCACATGACCATTATTTCCTGGTGAAATAAATAACCAGGATTGTGTAGGTGGCATATCAACACGGACTGGTGAAATTTCACCAGACGTTTTTTAAAGTACACTATCAGGGCTTTTTGAAATCGTATGGGATATTGTTCTCATAAGAGAAGGCCAACATTTGATAGCTGTACTAGGCTTGTTTTTTACATAAACATTGTCTGTTCGGGTTACCATAGGGGGAAATCCCAAGTGTATTTAATATATTCTGTGTTCCATATTGATACCCCTCACAAACACGAAATATAGTGATGGGCTCAGGTCTTCGATTGGGTTGGGTGGCAAAGACCATGATTGTGCAGACGAAAAAATACTGAAATATTGTTGGATTGTCAGACATGCTCTTCGCAAATAAGAGGTTTTTGTCTACCACGGTGAAGGGCAGTGCCCTCATTATATTGCTTGTTATAAGTATAGATCGCAAACTTTTTGAGGGGGGAGGAAACCCAGGTGCCCACACACGAGTACCGAAGGTACATTTACAGCGACCCCCCCCCCCTCCCGATTACCGAGAGGATGATCTGACCACTGAGCAATTGAGGCCTATGTGACAGGGCAACGCAAAAAAAAAGTCGGCTAGTTAACTGATCCGTCCGAGGACGCTTCAGTCCGGTGTATTGCTTAGACTTATTTGATGAGGGAGAACAATGGTAAACTTTTCTTTTTATTAAAAGAAGGGTCTAAGATCAAATCAAGCTTTGATATATTAAAGGGGTACTTATTCTAAGCAATCTGGTGAAATTTTCATTGAAATCCGATGTGTGGTTCTCAAGATATCAGCAGATAAAGTTGTCTGATTTTCAACACAAAGTGAACTTGAAGCAAGCACATATGATGTCATAGCCTCACATTAATGAGCAATCTTTTGTTTTTCTTTAAACTTTATCGCCAATTTTCTCCTCAACAATCAAATGTTATTGGAATATGATTGCATGAGAGGCATGAGAAAATTACAAAAAAGATATTCCCAACGGGGAGACCCTATCCCTATTAGTTTTAATGTCAACACACCAGACTGAAAAAAACAAAAGAAACAAATCATTCCTTATCAATGAGAGGAAGTCATATCAGGGAGCTGCCTAGTGATATAACTCCCCATTGCCTCAAGCTCACTTTGCGTTACAAATTTAGTAACTTCTTTTGCTGATATCTCGAGTAATACACGTCCGATTTGAATGAAAGCTTTACCAAAACGCATAGATTTAGTTCTTCTTTCACACATGAAAAGTAAATTTTTGGTTAAATCCTTCTTTTAAAATGGGCCTCCTGCAGGGGGTGGCTTAGGAAGTTACCCTATTATTTCCCAGCCCAGTAAGTACAGGCCTTAGTCTGCATGGACCTGTCTTTTAAGAATGGAAGCCACAGATCGTGGAGAAATATAGGATGGCAAAAGCTGTAAATGAAATTGACTCAGAGTGGGGGGACAAGAAGAGCACAGTTGTATCATTATGAATAGTTGCGCAGGAGAATTAAGAGTCGTTTCGAAGTTGGACTCAATACAGCATTTGAATGCGATGCTCTGCACTATATGCCACCACAAGGAGACCAGTGATAGAGGGTACATCTTTGATAGCATGTATGGATGATCACCCACAAATGAACAATGACATAAAAGATGTCTCCAAAATTATGGTATCACATTTCTGTCATGATAGTCTGTGTGTTGAAGCAACCCATCTTTCCCAGGAAAGCTGCAGTATAAACAACACAAGTGAGACAAAGTTCCAAGACAGATCAGTGTCATTAAAGTGGTCGTGCATAACTCAGGACTATTCAAAGATATTATAAGCATAGATTTCAAACTCCTATACCTACAATGCTACGCTCATTGACTCCTCATGGAGACGCAAATATCGGGTCGGAAGTGTGAATTTGACGTGCGCGCCGTTCTAATCGGTGATCTGCGTACAAAAATAAAAACGCTTTAAAGAACACTTCATTCTTAAAAGAGGTTAGCTTGCCGTTCACTTTTACAACAGGTTCTATACCCGCAGTATACATTTCTCTATTTATTATCCGGAATACTTCTGCGCGCTCGGGAAACAAACGCGCTAGTTGATTTCTCGTTGTAAGCGCGTAAGAAGTTAAACGCGTACATAAAAGTGCGTTACTTTTTAAGATACTATAGAAACTGACCAAAAATATAGACGAATAAGTCTATAAACTTTAAACCAGTCATTGTGCGTTCATGTTCAAGTGTACTTACGTGTAATGCTGTCAGGAAGAAATAAACTTCTTGTAAGAGGCATTTAGTATTGAGGAGTGATCCTTCTTAAATTTACAATGTTTCGAAATAAGTATTAATACTGTTGTAAGACATTCATTTCCCTGTATGTGTCCGAAACGACTGAACAGTGATCAGCACTTCCACCCCGATATTTTGGGCTCCATGGGGAGTCAACGCGCTATTTTAAATTTGGAATCTATGCTTGTAATATCTTTGGGACTATCCTAAGAGTATTTATTGACTAGAGACCAAGGTCAAAATGGCGGAATGTCCCACCCATGGAGGCAAAGTTAGGTCCAAATTTGCAGTGTCTCGAACAACCAGTCGTTTCTTCCTTCCGTGTACTTTCTCTAACACTGCTATTTATAGGGCTTGCCTGCGTATGCAGTGCACAGGATTAACCTCAACGTACGCCGTAGCGCGTCTCATAATCATACAGAAGTAAAGAGCCCTTTTGAAATACAGCACAAGTACTTAAGTGCACGCACAAACGTTATCAGGTCATCTGCAGCGCGTCGACACACTGTACATAGCCGGTTATGTGTAGCACGTCGACGCGCTGTACATAGTAGGATAACGTTTGTGCGTGCACACGTGCGCGTCCTTAACAAAACAAAAATACGTGTGTCTATGAAAGCCAAAGTACGCGCTCACGAACTCGCTCTGTTTTGCCACTTATAGAGGTTATGCACCGACGTCACTGTGTCGCGCGTTTCTCTATTTTTCCATCCAGGCGTACATTGTGCAACAATTGTTACTTGGTGCTTTCGTGCGCGCGTATCGGTAACACACTTACTGCGCATGATCAGTTCCATCCAGCAAAACGCACTGACGTCACGTGCATAACCTCTATAGCCTACATGTACAAGTTATAGCAATAGTTGCGTTCGCGTTCAAATATGCTCTGCGTATAGTTTGATCTTACAAGCAGTTTTACTTGTCCACAGTCAGTGTGTGAACTTCTGTACTGTACGTTTGGCGTTTTAGATATTTAGCCTAGGATTTGTAGTTCAAGGAGACACGCAAAGGTAAGTGCCTATTATCTATTCCAGTGTATATTATCTACGTTACACGACTAAAGCTTTCATTCGTTATCGTAGTGAATCCTGTTGCTAAGGTAACGATTTGTTACCTTAGCGCTGTATGCGTTAGTAATGTTTCAAACGTAGACAGAAGTTGAATGTTAATGATTGCACAGTTTATGCGTAAGCGAGGCGGCTCAGTAGGCAACTTATATCTTTTACCTTCGCTTTGCGGTTCTGAAAGTTGAAAATAAATCTTAGATATTGGCGACATGCCACTAATTTGTAGCACCAACTCTTACACAATCAAACTAAAGATAAAATCGCGTTCCAAAAGCAACAAAATTACTGCTGTAAGTTTACTCTTTGGGAATTGCGAGGGAGAATATACCTCTTCTTAAGTTACGAAAAAAAAATGTTGTCGCCATGTTTCGCCCACTAGATGCGCACGGGGCAACGACTGACCGTCGGTGACTAAACCATTCTGGACCTAACTCTTGATTTCAAATTGGCCAAAATTTTGTACAGGGCATGTTTTAGACCTTGGCCTCTAGTCAATAAATACTCTTAGGGACTATCCTAAGAGTATTTAAATACTCTTAGGGACTATCCAAAGATATTACAAGCATAGATTTCAAACTTAAAATGGCGCGTTGACTCCCCAAGGAGGCCAATATATCGGGGCGGAGGTGCTGATCACTGTTCAGTCGTTTTGAAAACAAACAGGCAAATGTACGGGTTACAAAAGTATTAATACTTGTTATTTCGGAATGTGTTGACTGAAGAAGTACTACGCCTCAATAAATTCCACTTGAACAAAAATAACTTATTTCTTCAACGCGGCATTCCAAGTATTTACACTTGAACATGAACGCACAATGACTGGTTTTGCAAGTTCATGGACATTCATTGGTCACTTTCTATGGTATTTTCAAGTGACGCACTTTTATATGCGCGCTCAGTTACTTACCCAATCACAACGGGAAAGCAACCAGCGCGTTTGTTTCCAGAGCGCGCAGAACTGTGCGTCAAGTATTCCTGATAATGCACAGAGAAATGTATTCTGCGCGTATAGAACGCGTTATAAAAGAGCACCCGCGCTAACCTTTTTGAACAATGGCATTTTCTGTAACGCATTCTTATTTTTAGTGTACGCAGATCGCGGAATGGAACGACGCGCATGTCAAATTTACACTTCCGCCCCGATAGCAATAACTGCTGTATAAATCACTCTGCTACAGCTGGAAAATTTTTGGGTATTTGAGGGTCCTCGGGTGCAATTTGGTGCAACATTTTGGACAAACTTAAAGGAAAATAACTGCAAAGTTTGACGACATTTCTTACAGAAGAGACAAGTAAGGGGTTTTTGCCCTCGAATTTTGGGGGCGGAAGCATACTTCAGCCCCCACATTTTTGACTGGGGCTAAAGCCCCCAGTAAGGACGGATCCAGCCCCTAGCTCGGGGGGGGGGCAGTTTGAAAAGGAGGGGGCCAACACGTCCGAATAATGGTAGTTTTTACTTAATTTTTAGGATGCAAGAGGGAGCATTTTTCATGTACTGAGGGGCGCCAGATTGGTCATGGCTGGCAGTTGTCCCTAGTAGCCCCCTGGATCCGCCCTTGGCCCCCAGCCCCCCGCTTCCTACACCTATGAGTTAAAGTAAAAGTTAAAGGACTAAAATCACTAAATATTGTTATGTAATATTGTTATGCAAATATTGTTATTGTTATAGCTGTTACAGAGACACGACAACGAGCGTCCGCCTCAATTTTCATTTGAGGCTGCATCTTTGTAAGGTGTGGCAGGCACAGCCTTTTACAGCGAGCGCCAAAAGCATGGGGCGATAAGTTGTTATCTAGAAAATGTGATAGCTTTGCGGCCTTCCTGGATCATTTCTAGAGAAAATCCTAACGTAATATGTTACATTTTTCTTATGAAAAATGCAAATTATAAGTTGTAAGCGTTTAGGTTAACTTGATGAGGATGCTGTTAGTTTGTGAGGAAAGTGAACAACTGGATGCGTTGCAACGGTTTTGCCGGAAATATCAATTTACTCAAGCTATCCCACAGAATAACATGTCGAGGCAATTTAAAAATAAAAAAAAAACGTTCTCATATCGACGGCAATTGACTTATATTTAAATTTAATTCATGTGAAACACCCCGTAGAATTGAAATCGCGATGCCCTACACACGGATATACTTCTGAATTGTAAATCCAAATACCATTGTGCGCCTACTGACGTACATGTAATACAGTCAGTGGCCCTTGTTTCCGGTTGAAATTTACACACAGAGCGGTGGGCCCGTGGAGGCTAACAACCATGCTTTGAAAGAAATTTTAACTGAGGTACAAAACGAAAGATTTTGACAACGATTTTCCATTGCCAGATCTCCACATATGAGCTCGTCCAGTGTATTAGCTAGTTGCCACTGTGGGTGTGGACATCGCTGAGCAATTTTATCTGTTATTTTCCTTTAGTGTTTGTTTGTAACCAGGGAGGTGTTATTACCTAATAACACCTCCCTGTTGTAACTTTGCTTCATTTTACATTGCAAAATTCACCGCGCCATTAACATTTCCGTCATATTTTCTCTGGTTTCACTTCATTTCTTTAATTGGTTTTATTATTTGAATTATTTAAATGAAGTCTGGAAAAAGTATGACGCTTCCTTGCCTTTCCCCTCGTCATCCCGTCTATGGCTTTCTAGGTCATAAAATTTGCCGGCAGCCCCCAACCCCATGCCTCTTGATCAGTGGTGATTGTGATTTATACCATCTCAAATAGCACATGCTTTTTTGATGAATGATTGAAGACCATGCATTGCAAACTTGGGGGGGGGGGGGCACGTGGCCCTGTTCCCTATGGCGAGCAGTTCATATAAAAGGGGCACAGAGGTCGACAAAGGGATGCGCCCCCGTTCCCCCGCCTGGCTACGGGCCTGGGTGTGAGGCTCATAATAGGAGACGAATTGCGCAAAACATTTTTGCATGTCTTGTGGAGGAATTACAAAAACTTTTGTAGTTTCTAAACTACATGTGAAAGAAAATGATAAAAAAAATAGATCCATGACTCAGTCAAAACACACGAGGACACCTCTTTCGATCCCAGCAGAAATCTATGGATCAAAAACCTTTTGCACTCATTAAAAGGGAATCTTTTTATAAATTGATTAGGGAATGTATCCACCTCCCCCCCCCCTCGAAGCGGCGCCACGTCTTTACCCAGTGAGATATGGTCTTTTAACAGAAAAAAGGTGTACAGCATGTGCCTAATCAGTATTTCTAAAATGTGATGTTTCCCGAAACGTATAATACGATCTGGATCCCATAAACCAGGCAGTTTATTGGGACTCACTGCAATAACCATGGGAAAGAAAGGTTTACTATGCTCCTATTGACTAAAATTAACACAATGTCTTTATTGACAAAAGTCCACAATAAAGTATTCACTAGAGGCACGTGGCAACCTCCAAAACCAATTAATTGGTAACGATATGATAACTTGAACCAGTAACTCCAAGGAGAACTTTCTGTATGGACGTTGTGAAGGTCAGCATAAAATGAACCATGACTGGCCAGGGTTCTCATGTCTTGGTGACAGATTGAAGAGTAAGCGCCGGACCCTGGTTGTAGTATGGCTACATATTGCATGCAACGTGGGAAGTGGTTACTATAGAAAAAATGAATCTAAGATCATATGCGGCATACCGGTATCATTTTAACTGTTCAGAAGATAAGGCCACATAAATGGCATATGGCTGTGCGCTTCCTGATAGAGTCACAGCCCTTTATGCATTCTCCCCTAGATACCAAGTATATTGCTCAGGTATGAAATCACAGGCATCTCAAGCATGTCACTGCCAGTGAGAGCCCCACCCTCGGTAAAAATGTGGAGGGATTAAGTATATTTCCGTCCCCTCGTCAAGGACAAAATGCTTTGTCCCCTCTGTGAAAAAAATCAAAACTTGTCCCCTCTGTAAAAAAATCCAAACATGGCACTGATATTCCTTCGAATTTACATATCGCACGAGATTACATGGATGAGATGCTAAAATATTAAAAAAATCTTTCAAAGGGGACAGGGACCCCTCAGACCCCTTCACCAGGTCGTCCATCACCCCTTCCTTTTAAGATGAGAACTTATATATAGCTTTTGAATGCTCGACCTAGACAATCGCCTCCTAATTTGAATAAAATGTCATGATTTCTGTAGTGCGACAGCCCTCTGCTTAAAGGGCAAGAGCAGTCGCCCCAAACTTATTTTGAAGCAACAGCTAAATCTCACAATTTTCTTCTTATTTCTCTTCAAAGTATCTTTCATAATATTTTAGGACTTTAATATTTCATATTCAAGGTAAACCAATCAGTTAATTCTAGTAAATTTCACATTTGAGGAGAAAAAATATTGTCACATGACTCTTAAGAGCCAATCATGAAACAGGACAGTCTACTACACTACTTCAAGTTGGGGTGACTGCATTTCCCCTTTAAGTAAACTATAGCCCATGTTGACTGTAGATCATACTTTGTTTCAAAAGTTAAAGGCCTTGACATTATTTCATTTAATAAAGTATAAAACGGGTGTCTTCATGTATAAGGCATATCATACCGTACTTTATTGCCTAGAAAGTTGTATATACATTGCCTACGTTGTAAATATTATGCTTATAGCTGCTAGAAGAAAACAATAAAAAACAAGATAGAAAAAACGTTAGCCGTTCAGTATGCATACGACTTTGTGAAGAGCAGCTCAACTCGAAGGTCGAGTGGTCAAAAATCGAGTAGCCTAAAGTGTACCTTGGTTTATATCGTCCCATAGTAACAGTTTCTTGGTTGTAGCTCCCAGCCATTTTTTTTATTTCACACTAAATGACACTTTTCTCCATCAAATTTTCAGGTCTTGCTTTTACAAATCTTAGTTTTACAATTCTTAGCATAGGCGGGATTACGGGGTGGGGGAAAGCAGGGCACTTGCCCCCACTTTTTTTCCAGAGATTAAAAAAAGAATGAAAAAAATGAGCGAAAGTAAGCGACACCAGAGAAATTATAAGAGAATTTTCAATAGCCTATTGTGATTAAAGTGTGCAATGTTTAATGAAGGAAAATATTAATATAAAAAACATAAAATTGCTAGGAAAATTTTTCTCGGCGCGCTTCGCGTGCACCTTCAGTGAGAACAGAAAATTTTGTCTGGCACCGTAAAATTTCTTTCGTCCTACGCGCCACACTAAATTGTGACATGAAGCTCTGCCACTGAAAGTATTAATGAACGTCATAAAATGCACCATGTCCTTGCAAACAAGGTGCCAAACCTTTTCCGTTAATACCTGTATACAGAACCGCAATTCTCGACAAACAAGATAAGAAATCGGCGTGCCTCCCATGACCCTTATGTAAATCGATGTCTCATTAGTACTGCTGTCCGTAGGAAAACTATGGTGGAATTGCCTCGTTATCACTTGACTAAATTACCATTTCCAAAACCATCGCTACACCTCTTACTGTTCACTTTCCTCACCAGCTACCACCACCCTCAGCAAATTGACTGACGGTTACTATCTTAAATTTGCGATGATCATATGAAATCTATTTCATTAGCAGTTCAAATTATACCTGGTGGAAGCAGGATTTTGTCAAGAAATGGTCCAGAACGGCCGTAAAAGCCGTCAAATTTAAGAAAGATTTCTTGGGGAGGACCCTCAGCCTCCAGCTTCGGAGATCGCGGTTAAAGGCTTCGCCGGCCACAACTTCCTAAGATGCAGCCTTCAATAAAAATTACTTTCCTGGCACTTTAACTGCCTATGCCCTTGACAATGCCCACAAAAGATTTCATTGACTTCTTTTCGTATCACTTAGTCTATAACCTTCAAAATCTACACTTCCTTATTTTTCACACTAATAAGATAGTTGAGGAGCACTTGTCCCAGATCATCGACAAAATGAAACATGAAAAAAGCCTCCATGATGTAGGATATAGGTTTCCATATCCTGCTTTATGGAAAGAACAGGCATCTGGGGAAAGTAAGAACATTTTGTGTGCAATAAAAATACTGCATTTAAATGGGCTTATTGAGTTGATATCAATTATTTTGTGACGAGTTTGAAGGAAATCATCCCATGACAATGTTCTAATTAGCCTCATTACTCATGTATCTCTTCCTATACTTACCGAAATATAAAGAAATGGACATGTGATAAATTGTAGTTTTTGTGGACATTATTTGCATATGATTAATACCTAATGGTAAAAAGTGTCTGGTCACGAATTTGTAATAAATGATTTTAACCATTATTTATTCTATCATCGCCATTTCAGTTGTGTATGAGATGTGCAGCATCAAGCTCTTAGTTTGGCAATATACCATCAAGATGTGAGTAAATTTCTACAGGTTTGAAAAAACATGAATTTAGTGAACCAGTTCAATACGCCCCTTTAAAACTGAAGAAAAACAAGAGGTTACAATAAAATGTCTCAAACGCTGTCTCGACGCTGTTAACTTCTGCGCCTTTCGCGCGCATCCGTTTTAAATATTGCCTCGGGGTTTCGCGGTTACTTCCTGTAGAGCATTCTGCTTGTCATAGCTTCGTACTCTTCTCTTCGAACTCTTCTGTTATCATTGACACCACTACTGCCCCCATGACCGTAAGCAGCCTAGGGGAAGTTTACCTTCCCCCAGAAATTTTCAAAGCAAAATTTTTATCACCATCAATCTGTGTAAATTTACAGACTTAAAGCTACGTGCACACTTGTCCGGCAACGGTAACGGCAACGGCAACGGCAA
Source organism: Holothuria leucospilota (assembly GCA_029531755.1). Taxonomy (NCBI): domain Eukaryota; kingdom Metazoa; phylum Echinodermata; class Holothuroidea; order Aspidochirotida; family Holothuriidae; genus Holothuria; species Holothuria leucospilota. Next base: position 10,389,886 of record CM055969.1, on the reverse strand, counting down.
ACGCTGCGGCAACGGCAACGGTAACGACAATCCGGTATAACTATTCACATTGATACGGCAAAAAGTGTTTACCGCACGGACGGTATAATATGCATCTTTCAGTGCATCGGTAGACTTTTTATTGTGAGGGCAAAGCATAAGCGTGGGGGGGGGGGGTTAATTTCGGAGTGCCAAGGGAATGCGCAAGAATGTCGTTATAAGGGAATAGGGTGTCTCATAAGGATTAATTTAGTGTCCAGTTATTGCATAGGTGTAATGGGATGATTTCACTGAATCCGATTAAATTCATGGGCGTGCGAAGAGAGGCTGGGGCCTGCATCAATATCCTCCCCATTTGGGCAGAAATGTTGTTATTTTCGAGCAAAATAGGTCTGTGTGTTAATTTTTGAAAAGGTCGAATTAATTTTTTTGGTAAAAGTGCCACAGCCCTAAAAAAGGGAATAGCCCCGTTCATTTGTTGAATATTCTAACGTTATTTGTTCAAAACATTACGAAATACTTTCTCATTTAAATACCAATTTGACCAGATTTTTCTCAATTAGCTGCGATACTAGATAAATTGTTTCCTTTTCACTCCCAGTCTTAGTAAGATTGAAGATCTTGCTGAAAAATCAGTAGGTCAGTCGGAATTTTCAACTGCCTCTCTTCTCTGTTATTTTAGTATAGCCTCAGCAAAATAGGATTCTTTGAGTGGGTCATTGAACTTAAAATTTTAAGGCACGCACAACCCTATATATCACCTGCAACGGTTTCTTTTTTCCAAATTTACGTGACGAGGGCCAGGATTGGCCGCCATAGATGCACCTTTGATTCTGTACTGTAATGTGAGGTTTCCCATTTCTGTTATACCTGGAGATAGTTAAATGCTTCAATTCTGGGGGTAACAATTTTGTTAATACCCGAAAACCGGATGGCCCTCTCCCCAAATTCCACAGGGTAGAAGCCCTACGGTGGGCCCTAGACCCCAACACGTGGACCGCCTCGCATCATCAGGATGCCTTCAGCGCCGCTCAGTCCTTCATGTTGGTATGCCCCTCGGGAGAAGCGTCCCCACCACCCAGTGCACTCCCACTTCGAAATCCTGACATCGCCACTGCTGGCAGTTAGGCTATGCGATATTTGTTTGCCATATCCTACGAAGTATTCTTTATGATGATGTACCAGATGTCTGGAATTGTACTGCTCTTTGTTTTACTTTTCATTTCCGGAGCTGTGGCCGAGTGGATAAAGGCGGTCGCATTTGAAGCGATGAAGCTTGGCAACCGGGAGGTTCGGGGTTCGATCCACGGACGGGCCAAAGTAAGGTGGGTTTTTCATCCAAGAGCAATCTACTGTTTTCCCATCTGAACTGGCTTTTCAAAGGAAACCTAATTTGATCTTAATTGTTAAGTTGGTTGGCCACCCGACGTGAAGTTGTAATCCATAAGCCATATAGGCTTCTCCCACATTTGTGGTCGCTTAGCGTCGTAAAACATTTGCCCTTTGAAGGCCTGAATTATTATTTCGAAAGAGGTTGGAATTTATCAGATAGTTGGGAAATCAAAGTAGCCTATGCGGAGTCTGAGATCTCCCGACAATTCACACTTTGGGCTGGTGTGGCATGAGGAGTCAATTCGTACGGCCGATAGACATCTTCAAATTATTTTCATCACAAATCCCTTAAAAGAGACTATGCCAAGGAAAGTTAAACGAATCAAGAGTAACCTTTTTAATAAGAAAACCGATGTTCAAAAGTATTTATATTTTCATCACCCACATAACTTAAACCATTGTGGAGTAATTGGGATTTCAAAATTCGCGCCCAGAAATCGTCAACTCAAAAATAAGGGTTTCACATCAACTACATGATGACGTCACTTTAGGAACACCTTCAGTGACCCGACCGGAAACTTGCGTCATTCATACACAAAACCAATTGGGCATAGGAATGATTTCAAAGGTCAAGAAAGGTTTGGAAGCTCCACTTTACTTTTGTTTAATTTTTCCTTCCTTTAATGTTTGTGTCCTTTTCTTTGAACAATTTCTCCCATTTGAGTGGTTGAACTAAATCAATTGGATCATGCCGTAGTCTGTAGAAGAAAGGGATACACTGCACGCCTGCAAGGAGATATGATTTCATGTGTGTATTCAATAACTGCTTGAAGAGACTAATCATATTTCACAAAATAAATGGTATTTATTCTGAACGACTTTTATATTTGAATGTCTTTATTAACATTGGCCTGTAACTATTTGGGAGCACAGCCAGTTATGAACCCCTCATTAAGGTACCGTATACGCCTACATGGAAAGAGGCATTGAAAAGTTATTCATAATCCATTATAGATACAGATGTACAGAATCGGCGATCACTGAAGGTGTCCATAAAGAGTTCCAAATTTTCTATTGCTCAAGAAGTTAAGAAATTAAGACATCTGGTTCCTATGACTCTCTGCGAACAGGGACGTCACTATACCGTCTGGTGTAGGGTTGCTACACCCCCAGAAATTTTTAAAGAGCCGCCTGTCGGGAAAATTTTGCGGACCTTAGGGAAAAATAGCCACTTTCTTTTGCAATTAATTTTGCCAGAAAAATCTTTTATTTGGAGCAACAGAAAGGTCGGGAAATTTTTTATAAATCAGGCTGTCGGGGAAATGGTATAGTGCCTGTAATGTATAAGAGTCTGCCATGAAATAGACACCGTGTCCAAAACTGTGAAATAGAAGTCTTGAAATGTGATGCAACTCAACCAGACTGTTCGTCAGGGGTGTCACTTGTAAGTGTTCGTTTTCAGTTGCGTCGGGTCGCACTCGGATTAATTGTAGGTTAAATGCGCAACACACTGTCGGCATTGATACGAGTCTATCTACTTTTCATCAATCACATATAGGGGAGAGCACACTACCTTTCTACAAACGTCGTCTGATTTCGTACCCCCCTGTTTGTTGGGCAATTCATAAAAAAAATGGGTGTCAGCTGGGTCATAGGCGTAGGAAGCTTTTCGAGACTGGGAGGGGGGCTGAACCTTGTTTCGAATCGCCAGCCTGGGGAGGGGTCTAAGGGGAGGGGTTGTCCCCTCCCCCTTTGGAAAATTTTTGGGTATTTTAGGGTCCTCAGATGCAATTTGGTGCAACATTTTGGACAAATTTTAAGGAAAATTACTGCAAATTTTTGAAATTTCTTACAGGAGAGACATGGGGTTTTTGGTCTTGGATCTTGGGGGGCGCCTCCCATATTTTTGACTGGGGGGCTAAAGCCCCCAGCCCCCCCGCTTCCTTCGCCTATGAGTTGGGTTGATGACAGCTGCACACTACAACGACTTTACTGAACTTCGACGCGACTCCCACTCCCTTCCCCGACTCCACTATAGTGACTTTACGAGTATCAAACAGGTTGATATTTCCCATATAGTCATGGAGTAGACAGCCGGATCGCAATCGGGACCAAAAGTCGGGTAGCGAACAAAATTTGAAACACTCTTAACCTACCCGGCTTGTTAACCGCACCCAGCCCCCCCCCTTATCGATCCTTAGGGATCCCCCTGTTTGCGAAAAAGTGTTATCAGTGCGAATATGGCCATCTTGTTTGTAAAAACGGAGCTGTTACAACTTTACCCTTTGGGAAGTCCATAGTTTACAACTTCATGGAAAAATGGAACCGTTTTGCAAGCTAAGTAAAGTCCACAATAATAATGACCTTCTTCGCGAACAACTCTCTTGTTAGATACAGGTAGGCTCCGACGGAGCTATGCTTGTGCTATGTGCGAACTACACTGTTAAAAATGTCTCTAAATTGTTGTAAAATACAAAAAATAAAGAAATACAAAGGGAATACAGCAAAAGTGCTTTCAATTTTTTGAAACTAATTGACAGCACTCTTGCTGTATTCTTTATGTACCTTTTTATTTTTTGTTCTGTAATTCTACAGAAATTTTTAACAGTGTAGAAAGAAATTACCACATGAGGCTCCATGTATTTCGCTAGATCACTAGGGGAAAGAGAGGGATGAGGGGAAAACAGGATAGCTACGCTCGGGGGGCTGGCCCCAAGATGTTTGTGAGGCCCCCCAAATTGTTTGTGTCCCAATAATATGTGTAAGAATTAAGAAAAACTAAATGTGTAATCATTTTGCACACGTATGAAATCAACAAATAATTTTGAACATAAATTCATTTAAAACGATGAAAAATATAGCACCAGATTTCATCCAAAGACACCTTACCATTCAAAATTATCTCAAAGAGGACGGAGACACTCCTCCGTTTAGGACCCCAGGACTGCGATCAATGTCATGACCCCCATTTGATACCTAGCGCCCCTAAAAATTTCATCCTAGCTATGCCCGTGGGGGAAAGGCAGTTAATAATGTGGGGGATAATGTACGCTCGTGAACCACACTTTTGACTTTTTAAGGATGGGTAGTGTGCTTTAGGTGCCCGTCAGGCCCCTGCGGCCTCCCCAACCCGACCACAAAATCCTGACTTTATGCGCTTGCGAACTGTAGACCCATTTCCTTCTCGGGCAACGTTGGTGTATACAGGTTTTCTCGAATGCGACCCTCACCCTCTGCCCTGCCTCTCTATTTGACTATTGCCCAGAAAAAAAAAATAAGAATCACTGTTTTAAAGTGGCATTCGTTGTAGCTCACGTTGATTTTGATATGGTAATAATTATGTAGCCTGTATCTGCTATAGTTGCGTTACAGGCCTACTTCTTTACTCACCGCAATTTGAATTCTCGCAAATAAACAGTGACGTTAACTTTCATTACATTGCAAACAAGTTGAATGCAAACGTTACAGACTCCCCGAAGAAATACCACGTACGCTACAACGGCGTTCAACATTCGTGTCCAGAAGCAAACGTTAGTCCAAAGAGGGTTGCATAGGCCACACAACAAACCTGGACGAGACGAGATCCAACAACCTGTATGTCTGCTTATTCTTTAAGCTTTTTTTGCAAATACGTGGCTTTGAAGTTACGTTTGCCTTCCCTAACGTTGATACCAGCACACATAGCAAAGTGGGGATAGTATATAGATAGCTAGTATTCTACGTTATGCCTATGTAATGTTAGGCTCTAGCGATACAGATAATAACAAAGTATAGGCCTACGTGTTACTAGAAAAGCAGGAGAGTTGCTTAGTCCTCGATATTGTGTACTACATTACGTGGTCAAGGCACGTTACATTCCACTTCACAGGTTCCAAGGAGTACCCTATGTCTTGGCCACGAAGAATCACGTAACGTTGAGCATAATGAACATCACCTGTTTGAGGGTCAAGTTACCAAACCCTTTTTACTACTACTACTAGTGACAAGTTAACAAGCCTTGTCTAGGTCTACATTTGATTTAGGCTAAGTCCTCTTTGTTATATGAGCCTATACGTAACGTTTAAAGAATATGCCTAACGTTAGGCCTAGGTGCTATGAAGGCATTAGGAAGTTGCCTAGCTCTTGATCAACTGTTTATTATCCTACGTTTCATGGGAAAGGCAAAGCAATCGCCACTCCACAAGAAGAGTTTATATTTTGTCCTTTGGCAAATGAGGCTTAGCCTAGGCCTACGTATGCACAGCTCTATTGGAGGACTAGGTTGCCACGGTCTTTATTTTTAACTCAAAAGCTGTAACGTTATATGATTTTAAGCTTAGCTGCAAGCCTATAATAAGCAGGGGATCTCGGAGGGAATTTGGGCAAACGTTAGTGACCATTTTTATAGGGCCTACTTGTTTCTGCAACTGTAACTGTTTAGCTAGAATGACCCCTCGGTCAACTTGGGCCTGCATACAGTGTCTCAAAGCTTGTGTCGCTAAACTACCTCTAGTGCTGTCATAGGGAGCCCCACCAGAGGCCCGCTTTGATTCTTACCAGCCATGTCCGATTTTCCAAAATCTTCGGAAATTCTGCGCCTTGTATATTTTGTTTTTTTGTTTATCCAGGTAATATAAATTTTTTGGATTATTCCAGCAGGATTCCTTCTTCACCAAACCACTGAATTTTCAATAACAGCACTTTATAATCCTGATTTTCTAGGATTTTGTGTATACAAGAGTCGCGAAGACTTCGAGGTAACTTTGTTGCTAGGGAAAATTTGCATGGATACCATCCGGCAACTGCAATGAATCGCTCCATGCACGATTTCAGTTTTGCCGGATGCGTGTTTCACCAAACGCCGGATAGCCGCATTGCCGTTACCGTGTCAGTGTGAACAAACCTTCATTTCTCTACAAGAGTAAAATTTTTGCCGTTGCCGCATCGTTTACCGTTGCCGTTGCCGTTACCGTTGCCGGACAAGTGTGCACGTAGCTTTAGAGATTGTTCTGTGCAAGTTTTCAGGGCAAGTGTCATTTCCCGTACGTACCGTAATAAGGGACGGACGCTTAGCGAAGGGAAGGGGGAAAGAGCCCTCTCCTTGAGGATACTTTTCTTACGTAGCATTTCTATTATTCATATCACTAAAAAGTATGAAAAATGGGATTTTTTTTTCGGCGCCCTTCGCGCGCACCGGCCCATTCTAAGTACTACGTCTCCCATTCTTAAAATAATTGTTCCAAAGCGTCGGGAAAACCTCAAAATAATCCATTCTTCCCACTTCCCTAAGCACTCAGCATTATCGATCCCATCTGACTGTTAGCCGCATGGAGTGAGAATATAATTGAAAATAGTCAAATTGTGATTATTGTGGTATGTTAATTGTCCACCTCATGTCATCTGAAGTTGAAGCTAAAATGCATCATTTTAATGCTTACAATTTCGTATATACCCCAGAGCTTCCGGGGGCTTCGCCCCTGGTCCCTGTCGGGACTCTGCCCCTGAATCCCGCCAGAGGCCCTGAGGCGGGACCCTGAATTCCCCGCCGTAAGGGGGAGCGCTTCGCTCTCCCGCAGCACCGGCGCCGTTTGAAAGTCCACCTGGCTTTGTCCAACCACTTTCAGATATCTAATCCCGCCCCTGATTCTTAGTTTTAAAGGCCTTAGTTTTAGCGGTACAGATTTGTCTGAATGCATTAGCGGTGATTTCTTCTGACCTGGCTGATGTGACTGATCGCCTTCCTGGGGGAGGGGTCTAAGGGGAGGGGAAACCCCTCATGTAAGGTGGACTAGATGCAAAATGGTGCCACATTTGGTGCTAAATGAAAATTGAATTCCCACCAAGAATTCCTATTTTTTAGGAAGCTTTTTTTTTTATCTTGCTTGTCTTGGTGAATTTTTTTTGAGTCCTACTGGTACTTCAGAATCTCAATGGGTGAATTACAGTAATTTAGTGAACCTTGCACTTTCCCTTCATCAGTTCACCACATTCACCACAATCAGTGAATTTAACGCGGACCTGCCCTGGTATCAGAGCAGGGAGCTGCCACGGAGATCAGAGCATGTACCACTTGACCACTGACCTATTCTAACAAACTGCATATACCACAATGCTGCTCCTTTAATTATCAAGAAACATTGAAGTATACAGTAAAAGGACAGAGTCCCTTGTCAGAGGTCCAGACAGGGACGACGCTAGAGGAGGGTGTGGGGGTGTGAACACCCCCTCCCCCATCCACGCAGTCGGCAAAATCCTGCACTATAGTCGGCAAATGAAGGAAAAAGGGAAGTGCAAACGAAGGAAAGTAAGGGGAAAGAAGAAAGAGAAAAAAAAAGAGAAAAAAGAGGAGAGAGAAGAGTGAGAGAGAAAGACCGAGCGAATAGAGAAAAGAACAGGGGAGGGAGGGACAAAGCAGGGCAAGAGAAAGGGGCTGGTGCAGACGGAAGACAGGAGATTGGAATGCATTTGTCAACAACGTTTATTACAATATTTTCAAAGCCCGTAAGCAACACTTTTTGAAACTTAAAACATATTCTGTCGGCAAAAAAGCTACGTAGGGCTTTTCAGTATCATTGTATACTAAAGGAGTTCAACGTTCATGTGGTTTCTGGCATTGAGTAGGTAAATTCTGCACCAGTCGGCAAAATGAAGGAAACATGACGAAAAGAAAGGAAAAAAAGTGAAAGAAAGAGGACAATTTTTGTAATCAGAACCCAAAATTTTCGACGCACTACGCGCGCTGTAATGTCACCCCAGTTTCTTCAGTAGTTCCATTCCACATAGCTAGATAGCATAAGTCCTGTCAACCTTACCAAGTAACATGTAGGCAGGGACGTACACAGGTTATGTAAATTTCATCCCATATCGCAAAGCCTAGTTGCCGTTCTCTAGTCTGTGTCATGCGGTATACGGTCAGTTGGTGGGGTGTCTGTAAAAGTAAGACCTAAGACCTAAGATCTAAGACCTAAGACCTGTAAAACTAAGACCTGTAAAACTAAGACCTGTAAAACTAAGACCTGTAAAATTAAGACCTGTAAAATTAAGACCTGTAAAACTAAGACCTGTAAAACTAAGACCTGTAAAACTAAGACCTGTAAAACTAAGACCTGTAAAACTAAGACCTGTAAAACTAAGACCTGTAAAACTAAGACCTGTAAAACTAAGACCTGTAAAACTAAGACCTGTAAAACTAAGACCCTGAAGTTTGTTGATGAAAAAGTTTTTGTAGTGTGATATGAAAAATTTGGCAGGGCAATACATCCAATACATTGTAATGATGGCATCGTGAACCAAAGCACACTTTAGGCTACACGATTTATGACTACTGGATCTTCGAGTTGAGCTGGTTACAAAGTCGTATATATACTGCACGGTAAACGCTTTTACTACCCTGTTTAATAATAAGTATGGTCTGGTCAGCATACGGTAGGTTAGTTTACTTATGCAGGGGACTGAGAAATCATGACAATGATTCAAGTTAGGAGGCGGCTGTTTAGGCCAAGCATAGGGATAGAAAGCTATATAAGTTCTCATCTTAAAGGGGGGTGATGGACGACGTGGTGAAAGGGTCTGAGGGGTACGCCCCCTTTGAAAGATTGTTGAATATTGAAGGATCCCAGCAATGTAATTTCGTGCGATAATGCAAATTCAAAGGAAAATTAATGCCATGTTTTGAATTTTTACAGAGGGTACAAAGCCTTTTGTCCTTAATCTGTGTGGGAGGGGGGAGCGTACTTCATCCCTCCACATTTTTACCGAGGGTGAGGCCTCCCGTTCCATTCTTGTAATGCATATGATTTCATAGCAGAGCAATATCATTTCGAATCTAGAGGAGAATGCGAAAGGGTCTGTGACTCGATAAGGAAGCACGCAACCATGTCCAGTGCTCTCCACGAGGGGCTTTAGGAGGGGGGACGGCCAGCCTCGAATAAAAACTGAAAAAGCGACCGCCCCCTTAAAAAGCAACCGGCCCTCAAAAACCACTGCCATCATACTGGAGGCAAAAAATTACATACATTTTTTTTTTCCTTTTTTGGCAGGGAACAATCATTTATTTGTCTGGAGATCAATGTGATTAGCGATCGTGTATGCACTCCGCACGTGCCCCCCCCCCTCCCTCTCTTGAAAATCTGTGGAGAAAACTAATGTTATATATGTGACCTTATTTTCTGAACATGATATGCCGCATAAGTATGATGTTAGATTGCCTCCATAACCAAATTTATGCTTATAGCTGCTAGAAGAAAACAATAAAAAACAAGATAGAAAAAACGTTAGCCGTTCAGTATGCATACGACTTTGTGAAGAGCAGCTCAACTCGAAGGTCGAGTGGTCAAAAATCGTGTAGCCTAAAGTGTACCTTGGTTTATATCGTCCCATAGTTACAGTTTCTTGGTTGTATCTCCCAGCCATTTTTTTTATTTCACACTAAAGGACACTTTTCTCCATCAAATTTTCAGGTCTTGCTTTTACAAATCTTAGTTTTACAATTCTTAGCATAGGCGGGATTACGGGGTGGGGGAAAGCAGGGCACTTGCCCCCACTTTTTTCCAGAGATTAAAAAAAGGAAAAAAATGAGCGAAAGTAAGCGAGACCAGAGAAATTATAAGAGAATTTTCAATAGCCGATTGTGATTAAAGTGTGCAATGTTTAATGAAGGAAAATATTAATATAAAAAACATAAAATTGCTAGGAAAATTTTTCTCGGCGCGCTTCGCGTGCACCTTCAGTGAGAACTGAAAATTTTGTCTGGCACCGTAAAATTTCTTTCGTCCTACGCGCCACACTAAATTGTGACATGAAGCTCTGCCACTGAAAGTATTAATGAACGTCATAAAATGCACCATGTCCTTGCAAATAAGGTTCCAAACCTTTTCCATTAATACCTGTATACAGAACAGCAATTCTCGACAAACAAGAAAAGAAATCGGCGTGCCTCCCATGACCCTTATGTAAATCGATGTCTCATTAGTACTGCTGTCCGTAGGAAAACTATGGTGGAATTGCCTCGTTATCACTTGACTAAATTACCATTTCCAAAACCCTCGCTACACCTCTTACTGTTCACTTTCCTCACCAACTACCACCATCCTCAGCAAATTGACTGACGGTTACTATCTTAAATTTGCGATGATCATATGAAATCTATTTCATTAGCAGTTCAAATTATACCTGGTGGAAGCAGGATTTTGTCAAGAAATGGTCCAGAATGGCCGTAAAAGCCGTCAAATTTAAGAAAGATTTCTTGGGGAGGACCCTCAGCCTCCAGCTTCGGAGATCGCGGTTAAAGGCTTCGCCGGCCACAACTTCCTAAGATGCAGCCTTCAATAAAAATTACTTTCCTGGCACTTTAACTGCCTATGCCCTTGACAATGCCCACAAAAGATTTCATTGACTTCTTTTCGTATCACTTAGTCTATAACCTTCAAAATCTACACTTCCTTATTTTTCACACTAAGATAGTTGAGGAGCACTTGTCCCAGATCATCGACAAAATGAAACATGAAAAAAGCCTCCATGATGTAGGATATAGGCAGGGTTGGGAAGTAACGAGTTACAAGTAACGCCGTTACTGTAACGAGTTACATTTTGTGTAACGGAACCCTGTAACGAGTTACATTTGCATTTCAGTAACGAAGCAAGTAACTAGTTACAATTCTGTGTAAAAGTAACTGTAACGGCGTTACATTTGGGTCCCGTTACTTTCCCGTTACAAATAGTCAAAATGACCACAAATTGCATTTTACTGGAAGTAGTAACAGAAAATTTTCAAATTGATGACACTTTGGTAGTAACATGTAAAATTATTTTCGATATAGTTATCACTCATCGCTATTATCGACGTCGCCCTCGCCAACAGCAATTTTATTCACGATTAGAATCAGAAGATGATATTAGATGCACATGCTGCAGGCTTACAGGGCCACTTGATTGTCTATTGAACTAAGTTTAAAATTGATTTGTGTGTCAAATTACTTATTAGACAGATCAATGCTTATTATCCATGAGACCGAATCTTTGTGCGATTCGTTGAAAAATACTGAACGGGTCCTCTAACTAAGGCCCAGCCGACTTTATATAGTTGTATATGCTAAGTAAAGTCAGGTGGGCCTTAGTTTACTCATATTGTCCTTTAGAGGACACAGTGGAGATAGTGCACCGTGAGAAACGGGTTGGCCCATATGCATTCAAATACCAGGCTTACTTTGAAAGTTTAATCATTGCCTCTTGAGACGTTTCCGGCTGGACCCGCGTTCACTCTATCCTAGTCGGAGCTAACTGCGATTCTAGATTCCCGAATCAAAGTTTTCGAGCATGGTTACTACCCCTCAAATTCCTGCCAGTTCTGATTCCAATGGCATCAATTCCGAGACATGTCATTTTGTCAATGTATAGCATATCAAACATACAGATGTTTAATTCTATCGTACATGTCCACCATTAATAAAGTCATCGTTTGTACTCACTTCCATAGCCTGGCCACCTCAGTAATTTAGTTGATTCATGTGTTGTGACAATACTTTACATCTGTACATTGGGCACAAATGGAACTTTAAACACTTTTAAATGTAACTTGCATATTTGAGAACTCGGCTGGAATGAACTCCGAGTCCGAGTCCAAGTCCAGTTACATCACATTCCGTTAAAATTTCGATTCCGGAACCTTCTATTCCGGGCAAATTCCTAATCTAGAAAAAACGCTCTTGAGACCTTGCATTAAAGAAGGATTTGCATGACCCCAAGTATGACTTTTACTTGGTGGTAAGCCCCACCCATAATTGTTTTACTGCTTCTTCTTGTGAAGACCAACATAGTTCACTGCTCAAGGCCACATCCTGGTGAGTATAAAAGACCAAATCAAAACATTCTCTGTGCATGCTGTGTAATACGAGCTGCTCTGCATCTTTTGAATTTTTTAACTCTGATGTCAATCAAAGAGTAGTCACCAACTAAGACTTTTGCTTACCCCAACTAAAAGTCATACTTGGGGTGATGCAAATCTGTCTTTAAGCTAACCGAATCCGGACTCGTGCGTTGGAGCCCAGTAAATTATACGGTGCCAAACGTCGGTAAACACCATGCATCCATTTATGTATCTAATTTAACATGTATGGTACCCTTATTTGATGAATCAAACGTATGAATTTAGGCTATATCATATTCTTTTCAATGTCCGTAACTCCTTACACTGGAATAATAATGAGGTTAATATAATAAACAGCAGAATATTGAAATGGTCAATGGCGTTGAAAGTATCCTAACAAAGCTAATTGAAAGAGAAGAGAAGTGTCCGACTTAAAGCTTCACCTATTGTAAAGGGAAAGTGAATTATGGGCACATGGTCTGCATGTATAAACTACATAGTATCACCATTTCTATGCATTGTTTTATATCGACACAATGTGAAACTTAAAATTTATGCGGAAATATCACTTAGCCCAACCTTTGCGGTGAGGTTTTAAAATTCTTCTGTTAACAAATGTATTCATCCTCGTACTATACCATATTTATGCCTTTGAGGGGTGAAGACTTTAATTACTTGTGAAACAACGCTGTCCCATTTTCCGGCATAGCCGCTAACCTCTTTAAATTAGCCGACTGTGTGATTGGAGTACAGTATAAAGATTTCCACCCTCATAGAAGTACTGTCCGGCGTAACTGGAAAAGTTTTGGTTATAACCAGATACCTCTTACAAATAGTTTGCGTAAGCTCCAACACAGTATCATGATTCGCTGCTTCATGATGAGCGTTAGGCGCCTCTGCGAGAATGCCCATCGAAGATCAGCTATCATCATTGACTTTCTTTGGGGAACACCTAAGGATAACCGGCACAAATGAGGTGTCGATCGTCTCATGTGCCCCCTTCTTACTATCTAATTATGTCCCCTCCATTTCAGGAACCGAGGTACCGTATATTCACCTTGAAGTAACTAGTTACTTTTGAAATGTAACTAGTTACTTTTCAGTCAAAAGTAACTGTAACTAGTTACTTTTTCAACATTGTAACTAGTAACTGTAACGAGTTACAATTTTACGGAATTAACTGTAACTATAACGAGTTACTTTCAAAGCGTAACGGGAACAACCCTGGATATAGGTTTCCATATCCTGCTTTATGGAAAGAACAGGCATCTGGGGAAAGTAAGAACATTTTGTGTGCAATAAAAATACTGCATTTAAATGGGCTTATTGAGTTGATATCGATTATTTTGTGACGAGTTTGAAGGAAATCATCCCATGACAATGCTCTAATTAGCCTCATTACTCATGTATCTCTTCCTATATTAGCCGAAATATAAAGAAATGGACATGTGATAAATTGTAGTTTTTGTGGACATTATTTGCATATGATTAATACCTAATGGTAAAAAGTGTCTGGTCACGAATTTGTAATAAATGATTTTAACCATTATTTATTCTATCATCGCCATTTCAGTTGTGTATGAGATGTGCAGCATCAGGCTCTTAGTTGGGCAATATACCATCAAGATGTGAGTAAATTTCCACAGGTGTGAAAAAAAAAGGAATTTAGTGAACCAATTCAATACGCCCCTTTAAAACTGAAGAAAAACAAGAGGTTACAATAAAATGTCTCAAACGCTCTCTCGACGCTGTTAACTTCTGCGCCTTTCGCGCGCATCCGTTTTAAATATTGCCTCGGGGTTTCGCGGTTACTTCCTGTAGAGCATTCTGCTTGTCATAGCTTCGTACTCTTCTCTTCGAACTCTTCTGTTATCATTGACACCACTACTGCCCCCATGGCCGTAAGCAGCCTAGGGGAAGTTTACCCTCCCCCAGAAATTTTCAAAGCAAAATTTTTATCACCATCAATCTGTGTAAATTTACAGACTTTAAAGATTGTTCTGTGCAAGTTTTCAGGTACGGAAAGTGTCATTTCCCGTACGTACCGTAATAAGGGACGGACGCTTAGCGAAGGGAAGGGGGAAAGAGCCCTCTCCTTGAGGATACTTTTCTTACGTATTACCTATTATTCATATCACTAAAAAGTATGAAAAATGGGATTTTTTTTCGGCGCCCTTCGCGCGCACCGGCCCATTCTAAGTACTACGTCTCCCATTCTTAAAATAATTGTTCCAAAGCGTCGGGAAAACCTCAAAATAATCCATTCTTCCCACTTCCCTAAGCACTCAGCATTATCGATCCCATCTGACTGTTAGCCGCACGGAGTGAGAATATAATTGAAAATAGTCAAATTGTGATTATTGTGGTATGTTAATTGTCCACCTCATGTCATCTGAAGTTGAAGCTAAAATGCATCATTTTAATGCTTACAATTTCGTATATACCCCAGAGCTTCCGGGGGCTTCGCCCCTGGTCCCTGTCGGGACTCTGCCCCTGAATCCCGCCAGAGGCCCTGAGGCGGGACCCTGAATTCCCCGCCGTAAGGGGGAGCGCTTCGCTCTCCCGCAGCACCGGCGCCGTTTGAAAGTCCACCTGGCTTTGTCCAACCACTTTCAGATATCTAATCCCGCCCCTGATTCTTAGTTTTAAAGGCCTTAGTTTTAGCGGTACAAATTTGTCCGGGTGATTTCTTCTGACCTGGCTGATGTGACTGATCGCCTTCCTGGGGGAGGGGTCTAAGGGGAGGGGAAACCCCTCATGTAAGGTGGACTAGATGCAAAATGGTGCCACATTTGGTGCTAAATGAAAATTGAATTCCCACCAAGAATTCCTATTTTTTAGGAAGCTTTTTTTTTATCTTGCTTGTCTTGGTGAATTTTTCTTGAGTCCTACTGGTACTTCAGAATCACAATGGGTGAATTACAGTAATTTAGTGAACCTTGCACTTTCCCTTCATCAGTTCACCACATTCACCACAATCAGTGAATTTAACGCGGACCTGCCCTGGTATCAGAGCAGGGAGCTGCCACGGAGATCAGAGTATGTAGCGACCTATTCTAACAAACTGCATATACCACAATGCTGCTCCTTTAATTATCAAGAAACATTGAAGTATACAGTAAAAGGACAGAGTCCCTTGTCAGAGGTCCAGACAGGGACGACGCTAGAGGAGGGTGTGGGGGTGTGAACACCCCCCTCCCCCATCCACGCAGTCGGCAAAATCCTGCACTATAGTCGGCAAATGAAGGAAAAAGGGAAGTGCAAACGAAGGAAAGTAAGGGGAAAGAAGAAAGAGAAAAAAAAAGAGAAAAAAGAGGAGAGAGAAGAGTGAGAGAGAAAGACCGAGCGAATAGAGAAAAGAACAGGGGAGGGAGGGACAAAGCAGGGCAAGAGAAAGGGGCTGGTGCAGACGGAAGACAGGAGATTGGAATGCATTTGTCAACAACGTTTATTACAATATTTTCAAAGCCCGTAAGCAACACTTTTTGAAACTTAAAACATATTCTGTCGGCAAAAAAGCTACGTAGGACTGTTCAGTATCATTGTATACTAAAGGAGTTCAACGTTCATGTGGTTTCTGGCATTGAGTAGGTAAATTCTGCACCAGTCGGCAAAATGAAGGAAACATGACGAAAAGAAAGGAAAAAAGTGAAAGAAAGAGGACAATTTTTGTAATCAGAACCCAAAATTTTCGACGCACTACGCGCGCTGTAATGTCACCCCAGTTTCTTCAGTAGTTCCATTCCACATAGCTAGATAGCATAAGTCCTGTCAACCTTACCAAGTAACATGTAGGCAGGGACGTACACAGGTTATGTAAATTTCATCCCATATCGCAAAGCCTAGTTGCCGTTCTCTAGTCTGTGTCATGCGGTATACGGTCAGTTGGTGAGCGACTCACGGAGTAAAGTTTGGCTAGTCCAGGTGGTTTCGACACAATGTATGCTGTTCCTGATACAGACTACAACCCTTACAGTTTTATGTTTTTACTGATTTTCTTCGTTCTTAATGATAAAATGTTTTTGTGTCAGCGTATCAAAAATTTTCGCGCCCTTTGCAATTTCACGATTCAGACTCAAAAGAACAGTATCAGTGTGCAACTCGGCTCTTGACATATTAAGTGATATTATGCTACATATACGGTACTCTGCAATGTCATGGGATAGTTAGGCTCCTTCATATCCCTTTCTCACCCCCTCGACATGCTGTCGGAACTTGGGGTCGCTGGCATGGCCCGGCCCCATGTTGTGAAAATTCTGTCGCCACCCATGGTCGGTTTACTTATTTTAGCTTCCAAAAGGTCATTTCTGCGGTAAAACCCCAAATTTTCGGTATGCTTTGCCCGCTCTTCCTCAGTTTCGTTACTAATAGCTGAATATAGAACAAACCTTTTCCATCGTTTTATGTAAAATGCCGGGAATCTCATCTCATTTCGCTAAACTAAGTTACTAGTAATGTTCTCTTGAGTCTCTTTCTGTACGGCTAGTGACTCGAAGAGGGAAGTACAATGTAAGTTGTGCCCCATTGGGCCCAACTGCCTGGACAGTTGACCTCAGTGGCGTACACAGAGGGAGGCCATTGGGTCATATCCCCCTCACAGATGCTAATTTTTTCTGGTCCCTAAAAAACGTAAATGTTTTAACACAAATTTTACTTCCAAAGGTGGCATATATGGCACCAGATTGCATGTAAGGACGCCTAATTTTTCAAAAATTTTCAGATGGGAGGGGGACACTCCCTCCCCTTACACCCTCCCCCAGGCCGGCGATCACACAACATATCCCATCCCCCCCC
Source organism: Holothuria leucospilota (assembly GCA_029531755.1). Taxonomy (NCBI): domain Eukaryota; kingdom Metazoa; phylum Echinodermata; class Holothuroidea; order Aspidochirotida; family Holothuriidae; genus Holothuria; species Holothuria leucospilota. The sequence goes on along the minus strand of CM055969.1, from coordinate 10,372,938 downwards.
CCTTGAGAGAAATCCTGGGTACGCTACTGGTTGACCTATATAAGCTGTAAATAAGTACAGATTCTTTTTAGTGTAAGCTTACCCAAAAGTTTCGCGCACATCGCGCGCTTTGCAATTTCACAGTTTAGATTTCGGGAAAATCCTTAAATTGGGCGGAAGTATTTTCCTCTAGTATACACAAAATTTTATGCAATATATGCCCCGCAATGACATGGTATAGTACACAGGTTTTCTTCAAATCTCCCCTCACCAACCCCTTCGACGGCATTGGGGCTGTCGAGGCTCCGGGTCGTTGCCCCCCCCCCCCCGTTGGGAAAATCCTGGCGCCACCCCTGCTGGACCACTACCGGTTGGACTAACGGTTCTCAGCTCTAACTGCATCTCTTATCAACACTTTCAGTCGGCATTTCTTTCTTCTTAGTCGGCAAATACGGCACCACACCCCCATGATAAATGCTCTGGCGACGCCCTGGGTCCAGAGATCCCATGCTGTATAAAACAGAGAATAAAACATAACTAGTACAACTATAAGCATGGTGTCATCATTCCATCTCTGAAAACCTTAATGCGGACTGGTTGTGCCAGTGTGGCATATACTTTAAAATAAGTAAAGTGTACTGGTTGAGAAATTTAAAATTTTACCAGATCATGCGCAAATTTCACCATATATTCACTTTCAAAATTTCCCCCAAGATTTTTGCAGAGGGGGCACTTTCCCCCCTGTTCCCCCGGCTACGCCACTGTAAAATACGTAAATTTTTTAACACAAATTTTACTTCGAAAGGTAGCATAAGTGGCACCAGATTGCATATAACGACGCCTAATTTTCAAAATTTTAAAAGTGGAGGGGGGCCTCTCCTTAGACCCCTCCCCTAGCCCAGCGATTCTTCTTTTTAGTTCCTAAAAATAGGTAAGAATTTTATCACAAATTTTACTTCGAAAGGCGGCATATGAGGCACCAGATTGCATGTAAGGACACATGTTTTTTAAAGAAATTTCCTTAGACCCCTCTCCCAGACCGGCGATCGTACATCATACTGCATTCCAACTCCCCCTTGAAAGAGATCCTATGTACGCCACTGGGTGCGGTTGTCCAACTTGCGAAGCTGGTTTCTCCTGAATAAATTTGCTATCGTTCCCATGCTAACGGGAAAATGCTCCTCTAGCTATGGCGTGGGGCTTATGATATTCTGCGAAACGAAACGAAACGGAACGAAACGAAACGAAACAGCCTAACCATGAAAGTCTGTTTCACACTTAACCTGTAGCACAAGCATAGGCTTCTCAAAGAGATTCAATGGGCCAAAGTCAGTTGTTTTGTTCTGTTTCGCAAAATATCATTAGCGTGGTGGGGTATTGATATTCTGCGAAACGAAACGAAACAAAGAAAAGATGGATAGTTCCTCTAATATCTGATATCTGAATAAAGAATTACAAACACATCCTTTTTGTTCGACCCTCGTGAGTACGTAGGTTTCCGTAGTTTAGCACGATACAAAAGCTTACAAGTCTGTTGCAGTCACGAAGATCGCCGGGGTATAAAAAACAATCGAGAGGCTACATATAAAGCATTTTTCAGGGCTAAGATCCCACATTGAGTTGATATTGACAATTTTTGTGAGGATTTTGAGGGGCGCTACCACATGACAATGCTTATTATTAACATAATAAGTCAAGTTTCACACCCAACACTTACGCAAAAACTAAAAAATAGACTTTTTGGACCCATGCTTTTAATGGTCATCATATGTGCAATTAATACTAATGTGAAAAAGTGTCTGGTCACAAAGTTTTGAAAACCGAATTGAATCGTTATTCAATCACTCATGAAAAGTTTATTTGTACGTAGGGTATGGGGATGGTCTTAGTTTGACTATTTGCCATTAGTATGTGAAGAAAACTTGACAGGTTTGGAAAAATTTAATGAATGTTACGAACCAACTCAAAGTGCCTCTTTAAAACAAAGCAGATGTTACATACAGTGTTCATCACTACTAAAATCCTATTGAAAATCAGTCCAAAAACTTCCCCATGCTGTCAGTAACTGTGACGAATTTCGTCTTAAAAATTCGTACTACCTTCCCTGAATCCCTCTTTACTTATCTCAAGAACATTCCTTTCACTTCATGTGTCCTGTGGGAGCTATAGAAGTCCGAAGTATGGAAGTAGTACTTCCATGCTTGAAGCCGATGTGCTTAGCGGCCGCCAGGCAAGAGGGATTGCGTAATCACAGTGAGCTTGTTTCTTCTCATTCACAACTTTAAGACTCACTGCATGCCTACTACGGCTGGTGCTTATGCCTTGTTTACAATCTAGTACCATTACCGATGTGCAGTTGGTACCACGGAGGATGATAGTGCTCCCATGCATGTGGTTGCTTATACCCCGATCTTCGTGATTGAAACAGACTTGATCGTTGTAAATATCGCGAGTAGTAAACTACGGAAGCCTACCTACTCACGAGGGTCAAACAAAAAGGATGTTTTTGTCATTTTTTATTCAGATATTAGACGAAATATCCATCTTTTTGTTGTTTCGTTTCGTTTCGTTTCGCAGAATATCAATACCCCACCACGCTAATGATATTTTGCGAAACAAAACGAAATAACTGTATGCTTTGGCCCATTGAATCTCTTTCCTTCCCTTAGTAATGAGAAGCCTATGCCAGTGCTACAGGTCAAGTGTGAGACAGACTTTCATGGAAAGGCTGTTTCGTTTCGTTTCGTTCCGTTTCGTTTCGTTTCGCAGAATATCATAAGCCTGGCGTGGTATACCCTGCCTTCACAAAATGGGCTAGCTCCTCCAGGTTTATATCTTTACGTGGCCTACCTTTAGCCATCTTGCCTTCATTCAAATTGCTTCAATGTTTTGTAGTATATCTGTTAAAAATGTTCTTGTAGGTAGAGAACACGACCCGTAATAGCCTTTCAGGAATTTTAACCTTGATACCTCGGTATGTTTACTGCTTTGTAAGAAGCTCAGTAAAACCACCTACGTTGACAGCAGATTGATAGTTCATTTATCCTTGAAATCCCCGTCAATTTTATGTGTGCAAAACACTTATATATCTCATCACGTTATTACGTAATCAAACAGGTGCGCCCTGACTCTTTTTGTAATTTCTTTTCGCGTGCACATCTGATCTGCGTGTATACCTTAATTTCGTTCGTACCTGTTTTCGATTGTCTAACGATTCCGTTTGTCTAATGATTAGTTTGCCTACCGATGCCGTTTGCCTACTGTTTCGTTTGTGTCTAATGGTTTCGTGTGTGTCTAATGTTTCGTTTGTGTCTAATGATTTCGTTTGTGTCTAATGTTTCGTTTGTGTCTAATGTTTCGTTTGTGTCTAATGATTTCGTTTGTGTCTAATGATTTCGTTTGTGTCTAATGTTTCGTTTGTGTCTAAGGTTTCGTTTGTGTCTAATGGTTTCGTTTGTGTCTAATGTTTCGTTTGTGTCTAATGTTTCGTTTGTGTCTAATGTTTCGTTTGTGTCTAATGATTTCGTTTGTGTCTAATGATTTCGTTTGTGTCTAATGTTTCGTTTGTGTCTAATGTTTCGTTTGTGTCTAAGGTTTCGTTTGTGTCTAATGGTTTCGTTTGTGTCTAATGTTTCGTTTGTGTCTAATGTTTCGTTTGTGTCTAATGTTTCGTTGTGTCTAAGGTTTCGTTTGTGTCTAATGTTTCGTTTGTGTTTAATGTTTCGTTTGTGTCTAATGTTTCGTTTGTGTCTAATGATTTCGTTTGTGTCTAATGTTTCGTTTGTGTCTAATGTTTCGTTTGTGTCTAAGGTTTCGTTTGTGTCTAATGGTTTCGTTTGTGTCTAATGGTTTCGTTTGTGTCTACTGGTTTCGTTTGTGTCTAATTACAATAGGGTATGCACGCAATGTCGATAATATTTGTACGATTGGCGTTCCATAGTTCTTGGGCTAGACCGTGCGACATTCCACGTTTTGGACCTGTGACCAAATAGGCGTAGGGAGCGAGGGAGCTGGGAGGGGGGGGGGGGGGCTAAAGGCTATCCGCCAAAAATGTGGTGGACGGAAGTGTGCTTCTTTCAGTTCAAGGACGAACACCTCTAATTTGTTCCCTCTGTAAAAAGTGTCAAAGATTTGCAGAAATTTCCTTTAGCATTTGCCTTTCCGCCAAAAATGTGGTGGGTAGAAGTATACTCCTTTCAATATAAGGACCAAAACCTCCTATTTGTTCCCTTTGTAAAAAGTGTCAAAAATTTGCTGTAATGTTCTTTTTTAAAATTTGCCCAATATGTTGCACCAAATTGTGTCTAAGAACCTTAAAGGGGGGAGGGAGACACCACTTTCCTTTAGACCCCTCCAAAAGGATGACCCGATCCGAAATGATGTTGGGCCTCCAGTCGAGAACAGCTTCCTATACGCCTATGTGCGAATACAGTAGTGAAAGTTGGTCTAGAGATATTTATTCGGTATCAAAATCAATCCACATCCACCTTGAAAATTGTTGTATGCTGTCTGAGCAGGCTCAGAGGCGCGGTCAGGGTTTGGTGATTGGGGGCACCACAGATGACGTCATAATGCCACCTCAAACCTTCCAAGTCTGCGTAAATTGTACTATACCTTTTTATGCGTCCCTGCGCTACAGCACTGGAGATCCTTCCTTTGTCAGTACATAAAGGTGTCATCCTGGGGGAGGGGGTGTCTCCCTCCCCTTTGAGAAATTTTTGTTAATTTAAGGTTGCTTAGATGCAAAATGGTGCTGTCTTTGGGATATTTTTGGAACTGATCATATATGGATGGAAAATGTCCACCATAATTTAGTGAATTCTAACTCTTGTTAGGTGAAAGAGGAGAGTATGTTGTCTAAGAGCATAGGCGTAGGAGCCCAAGTTGATTGGGGGGGGGGGGGGGAGGGGAGGGCTGTAACGACTTTCCCGAAAAATATAACCAAAGGTTTCCGCGCGCTGCACGCGCTTCCGACATGTTAATGTACATATCATATAGGCATGCATCGGTTATCACATCGCATGCCAATTACGTACAATAGCCTAATTTGCCATTTTACTACCTTCCATATTAATTTTGATTTTTGCGGAAGTCGTTACAATAATAATGATAATAATCAGTAGCGTAGCTAGGATTTCTCTCATGGGGGTGAGGGGCAGGCATTATGTTGTGTGATCGCCGGCCTGAGGGAGGGGTATAAGGGGAGGGGACCTCTCCCTCCCCTTTGAAAATTTTTGAAACAGTAGGTGTCCTTACATGCAATCTGGTGCCACATATGCTCCCTTTGAAGTAAAATTTGTGTTAAAACATTTATGTATTTAAGGTATTAAAAAATATCGGCATTACCCCCTCCTCTTTGAAAATGTTTGAAAAAGTAGGTGCCCTCACATGCAATCTGGTGCCACATATGCTACCTTTGAAGTAAAATTTGTTAAACATTTAGGTACTTTAGGTAGAAAAAATCGGCATCAGTGAAGGTGGGGCATGGCCAAATTACCCCTCAAGTACACCACTGGTAATCATAATATAAGTTTGACCATTAAAACGACACTGCTGAATTAATACCGAATATACAGGTGCTGGTGCAATTGAAATCAGATATACTTTATTTTAATTGCCAAGGAAGTTTTTTAAACTATAGATTACCTTTATCTACATCATTGCCTTATTCTTCTTTCAGTAGGTGACCGAAAAATTCTCAGCATATTGCCCGAATTTTCACCAAAAAAATTTCGTTGGGTGGGGGGCTGCAGCCTCCCAGCCCCCCACCTCCTACGCCTATGTCTAAGAGAACCCCCTCTTTTGGCTACTTTACTGCCTTCTATTCGGGGAAAGTCTTTACGGAAAAATACGTGCGTGGAGTCTACAGAATGATTCTTGGACTATTACGAAGATTTTCCTTTGCTTCATTGTTCATTACAAAAGGGTATCTAATGCTGGCAGACACCGGTATAGGGAACCTCGAAGCTCTGGAGTAATTATATAAAATGGGGCATTGACATGATGCTTATTACCCGACATGCAAATGATACTATAGACAAGGGGTCGGCAAACTATAGGGGTCGCGACCCTCGAAAGGGTCGCGAAAAGGATTCCGGAGAGAAAAATAATTGCCAAATTTCTCATTAAAAATAAGCAATGGGAGTGATTCTAATCTAAGAACCAGTGCTCTGCTTTATTAACACTGCATAACTAAGTCAGATCAAACCCCTCTTACCGACCCGTCAATTTGAGGGCCACCAAGATTCCGGAGTAGAAAGTTGGGGCCACCAAGCAAAAAAAGTTTGAGGAAGCCTGCTATAGACTATCCGCAGGGCACTTCACAACTATCATATATATTTTTACTAATTTTGAACTAAAATCCAGACGAAGAGCTTCCAGCAATGGGGAATGGGAAGGAGGGAGAGTATAGGTGCAGGTACTGGTGATATTAGACCTCCCTGATAGGTATAACAAAATGTGTGGAGGACTAACAAGCGCGTTTCAGAATGCTTTCCGTCGTAAGTGTATTAACATTCACCATCTATGCTGATAATGGCTGCCCGCAAAGCACTAAGTCAAATTTTTTGAAAAATGTATAACGCAAATACGTACTTTCAGAAAATAGTTGCATGTAGTATACCTTAATAATGGTCATGAGATGGAGTGCAAACCATGACAAATGCGCGCGAAGCGTGCCGAAATTTTTTATTGAATAAGATTTTCATGACAAAACCTGCATTCATGCTCTGCATCGAGACACTTTCAATTCCCCCAACAAACCTATATGCCAACCAAAAAGCAAGTCTTTTACCTGAGAATTAGTAAGCAACTTTCAACTTTTGCCTCTGTACTTCTCTGGGAGTTGCTACCGGAAGATATTGATAATAAGAACAATATTGAGGTAAGGTTTGAAGCGCGCGAAAATTTTCATAATTTGCGAAAATTCTGATTGTTTGAGAACTATTTGTGATAGATAATTATTACAATAGATCCATCACTTCGTCGAAAATAGCCTACACCTCACCCTACCCCAACAGAAATCTATATAACTTAAACGCTTTGGGGGATCATTTTAAAATTTTCAAAAAAAAAAATCTGAAATTGATTGGGGGCACGCGCCCCACCCCCTGTGCCGGCGCCAATCTGAGCAGGCTAAGTGTGCTGTGTGTTGGGGGGGGGGGGGGAGTCGAGCCTTATAGGTAGCGTGTGTACACTGACACATGATGTTGGGTAATTCAATGCAGAGCAACAAAATACCTCTGTGAAATTGCTGCAAAATATCTCTATTTTCAAGAGGAAATAACAACTACACGTACGTTACATAGATTCGAGAACAGATCTGATGAGCCAGTCTGCTGAAATTTGCCGAAAAATTTCTGTCCGTAGATTCCTCACAACCCGTGAAAGCTAGGCTATGATCGATTTGTGGTGTAAAACTACTGTTTTGATTTTACGTCACTGCAACTTCCATTTGAATTACTTTCATGGAGATATGTTGCTCTGAAAATTGATCATTATTATAATTGTTTTGGGGGAGAGATTCATACATGTAATTCTTAACTGTTTCTCTCTCCTCGTCCATTTCGTGTTTCTGTTTTGTATGATCGTACATTGTTTTTTTTCTATTTGCTACTCTTTACATTGATGTTGTAATTATAGGCCTATGTTAGTTAGTTAGTTAGTTAGTTAGTTAGTTAGTTAGTTAGTTAGTTAGTTAGTTAGTTAGTTAGTTAGATGAGGTGACGTCCCAGTTTCCAACCAAATGGTTCAAGTCGAGACGACCACGGCTTTTTTTTTACAGTTGTGGCTAACTGGCTTGTTTTCCCTACTTCATTGCTTATGCTGAGCACCAAGCACAAAGGCAGTGATCAGAAGGGTTACTGGAGGGTGACTTAGAGAGCGCCACCAGTTTACCAAAAAGTGAAACGGAACAAAGTTGATACGTTGAGTCATAGTGATGACCTTCAAGAGTTCATTGATTCCAAGCTGACTAATAGGGAGCTTATCCAAAAAGATGTAAAAAGAAACATTACTTGGTCACAAGGTATCTCAAACAAAGGGTACTTTACCAGGAATAGTTGGTAGGAGAGATAATTACCAAAACCAACAGAGCATTAGTGGTGAGGGATAATTATCAGGGGACGTTCCGAATACTTGGAAGTTTGGACCAAGAGTGATGAACCTTACATTTCGGAACAAAACAAAGCATATAAATAAATTTAGAGTCAATGAACTGCCGGTGAGGAGTAACCTTGGGAAGTCAGTGACCAAGGGGGTGAAAATAAGTAGGCGGTGCCCAAGTTATCAAGTTGTTTGGCAAATGGCCCAACAAAGAAAAAGAATTTGCTTGAGAAGCACGTGGGTTTAAAAATAGGAGATAGAAAAAAAAAAAAAGAGTAATTTAGCCAGTGTGGCGAAAAGCCAGCGTGGCAAAAGGGTTGAGACCAACAAATCTAAAGTTTTAATCTAACAGAGTGTTAGAACCAACAGGCAAAAATTTATAATAAGAGTGTTTTATTCCTATGGAGGAATTTAATTTGCGTTACCTATATTCAAGGATTTTATAATTTTTATGGAGTTTATATCTTGTGCGAAAGATATTGCTGTGTTGTGAAGACTTGATGCGTACTGTGAATAATGTGTATTAAATAAAAGAAGCAAACAGAAAGAACAAAAATTTATCTCGTGTTATCTATACCTCTGGGACAAAAACTTTGGTAGAGAACGGGCCTGCGATTGGGCCTACCGACCAGGCAGTAGGTTCCATTTTCGAAGTCTTTGGTATGACCCGGCCAGGATTTGAACCCTAGACCTTCCGGCTGCATGTTATTTATATTATGTTACAGTGGCGGATCCAGGATTTGGCAGAAAGGGGGCCCAGGTCATAGTGGTTCGTATAAAAGTCCGATCTGGGGGAGGGATCTAAGGGGGGGGGGGAGCGGTGCACCAGGGGTAGTGCCAGGATATTTTGATAGGAGGTAAAGTATGTGATGAGTGATTGCCGTCCTGGGGGAGGGGGTGTCCCCCTCCCCTTTGAGAAATTTTTGTTAATTTAAGGTTGCTCAGATGCAAAATGGTGATGTCTTTGGTATATTTTTTAACTGATCATACATGACTGGGAAGTGTTCATAATTCAGTCAATTTTAATTTTTGGTTGGGTGGGAGATGCTTTTCTGGGGAGGGGTCTAACGGGAGGGTTGTCCCCTCCTCTTTAAGAAAATTTTTGTTAATTTAAGATTGCTTAGATGCAAAATGGTTGATGGTCTTTAGTATATTCTTTGAAACCTGATCATATATGGCTGGGAAAATTGCTCATAATTTAGTCGAAATTTAAATTTTTGGTTGGGTGAAACATGATCTCTGGGAAGGGGTCTTAAGGAGAGGGTGTCCCACTACCCCTCCCCTTTGAAAATTTTTTGTTAATTTAAGATTGCTTAGAAAATGCAAAAAATGGTGATATATTTAGGTATACTTTTGAAACTGATTCATATTATGACTGACGAAAATGCTCATTATTTAGTGAAATTTAAATTTTGGTTTGAATGAAAGAGGAGAGTAGCCTTTGTTGTCAACATATTAGGATGGCAGGTTTCCCAAATTGAAGTCTTCTTTTCCCTTGATATTACCCTAAATTCGAAGTACCTTTCATTTAAAGTAAATTACAAAGCTTTAAAGAAGACGCTAATGTCTGCAGCAAGATTGTTAGTTTAATAAGCCTGAGGTTGTTGAAAATATTCCCTCTAAAACATTAAAGAATTCTGAAATTCCCTTGAAAGTAGAAGCAGTGTTTCCCAATGCCTGTGGGCCCGGCCGGTAATAGGACTGACATATAGCCAATCCAATACATCGCTCATGGAGTTAAACCCCTCGTGCAATGCCCGGAAAAAAGTTTACTGTGACCCACTATAAGCCAAAATGTTATTAGCCGGAGGTCAGTTAACAGAGTTATTAACATAAGACTTATTTTCAGAGGTAGAAATTTAAATAATGAACAAATTTGAATTTCAGTCTGACACATCACAAAGGCCTATTTAATTGGAATATGGCCTAGTCATTTGTTTTATGAAGTTGACAAAATTTCAAAAATTTTTGGAAGGGGGGCCCGGGCCCCCTAGGCCCCCCTAAATCCGCCCCCGTGTTATTGATATTGTTGGTATGATAAACGAACAAACAAACTCAGTCTTAGCACATGCATGCAGGCTAGTGTCACCGTTCAAGCTTTAATTTGGAAAACACTGGCTTAATTATCTCTTGAGAAGTTTAATCCAGCCAGGCCCGTAGTCAAGGGGGGCCAAGGGGGGGAAGCCCCCTTGGAAAATTTTTCGCCCCCCTAGAAGATCAAAAATTACCATTGCCGTAATGCATTTTAATATGTTTCGCCCCCTCTGGAAATTTTCGCCCCCCCAGATGCTTTTTCGCCCCCTTCAGTACCTTGTCTGGCTACGGGCCTGAATCCCGCCATACTCATTCAGGAAAGACTCCTACCAATCCCGTGACAATATTTTTGTTACTTATTTTTTTAAGTCATGCAGACAACACCTTGGTTTACCTTCAATAATCTATTTATTTATACAGAAACAAAGTGCCGGTATATACATGAGGACTAAATATAAGAAAATCTGTAAGATTCAGAGTTTTGAAAACAAACTTGGGGAGTGGGACCTCTCTCCCTTTAACAATTCAGAAACAAAAATAGTTCCGACTTTATCAGTTACAATCTTAGGAAACCTTAAAAAGGTATCATCAGTAAAAGTAAAGGGGGTCGTTCGCACAAGTGAGCCGTGCGAAATTAAAATGTAGCCACGTCTGTAGCCACACAAGGTACTGTAGGGGGGCAAAATTTTTCCAGGGGGTGAAAATTTTTGGTGGGGGGGGGGGGGGGTGGGGGTGGGGGGGGTGTGGGGGGCGGGTGGGGGGGGCGTGCGGTGGGGGGGGTGTGGGGGGGGGTGGGGTGAGGGGGGGGTGGTGGGGGGGGGGGTTGGGGGGGGTGGGGGGGGGGGGGGGGGGGGGGTGGGGGGGGGGGGGGGTGCTGGGGGGGGGGGGGGGTGGGGGGGGTGGGGGGGGTGGGGGGGGGGGGGGGGGGGGGGGGGGGGGGGTGGGGGGGGGGGGGGGTGGGGGGGGGGGGGGGGTGGGGGGGGGTGTGGGGTGGGTGGGGGGGGCTGGGCGGGGGGGGTGTGGGGCGGGGGGGGGGGGGGGTGGGGGGGGGGGGGGGTGGGGGGGGGGGGGGGTGGGGGGGGGGGGGCGGTGGGGGGGGGGGGGGGTGGGGGGGGGGGGGGGTGGGGGGGGGGGGGGGTGGGGGGGGGGGGGGGTGGGGGGGGGGGGGGGTGGGGGGGGGGGGGGGTGGGGGGGGGGGGGGGTGGGGGGGGGGGGGGGTACCTTCAAGCCTAGAACGGTTATGTAGAGGCTTTTGAAGATCTACTGCACCAACGAAACAGATGATAGGGGGCTGGACGGTGAAGTTAAATCAGTAACAAATACATCTCTTGTGATATCATCCTCGATTAGGGCAGATACTCCCCTTTTTCTAGGTCTTTTAGAAGTAATTCATGTATCACAACCGCGCTTCTTTAAAGTGTCGTTGTCCGCGATTTTTTCATGGACATAGTATCATTAGTATCTTTTAAACTATTTAACAGGGCTATTTGTGTTTTCTGATGTTAGAGAGAGAGAGTCGGCCTGTTTATTCTTTTAATTGCCATCTTGTGCCACGTTGCCAAGATCTCAGTTGTGACTTTGTCCCTGCATCTACTAGTTTTGTGGTCTCTCGAAGGTTTTTCCAACGCCGTATTGGTGACAATTCCATCGCCTTTAGGCGAAATATTTCAAACTACAGAGACGGATTCGGATTTCTTCGAGGCTGAATTTTGGCTAGGCTAACGCAAGATTATCCTTTCTTGACAAGATCAGAAACGAATATCAACTACGTATCGACATGACAAATTCTGGGTGGGTCGTCTTTTAGAACGTTACATACTGATTTATTTCGTATATTTGATGAGTTGGGTAGCTACGGTTTACCCGTGTAGGACGAATACGACGGAAGAATGGCAGGATAATTTTTTTACTAAGAACAACATCATAGAAAAAGTTACTTTAAGAACAAAAAGTTTGAAAGTGTTAAGTAAAGTGAATAGATCATTTCTGTAAATAGTCGGTTGAAACTCTCATTGAAAAATCCATGTATTATTAGAGAGTGACCCACAGGGGCGTCTCTCTACGATTTCTCGAAAGAGAGGCCAATACAGAGTATGGCTTATTCGCATTAAACAGTCTTGAAACGTTGTTAAAGGTCGTGGCTTATTCCACAAACGCCAAATAGGAGATGGCGTGGATCATTTATTTTTCGGGAGCGTAATTTTATTTCATTTTTGGACATTTAAGCTCATATCAATAAAATTCACTATTTCCTATTCCTAGAAAGACAAAACTTAATTATAAAAGCATACATCCAGCTGATGTTCGTTATATATAGAAAATCGTAGAGTTTTTTCAGTTATCTGGTACTGGGTTTTTGTTTACATTGGAGGACGATTGCTGCTCCCTGAGGTTGTTTTCTTTTATTTTTTTCTGATATGAAGTTGTTTTCTTTCATTTTTCATGTTCATAGTCAATTTTTCTACGTATTCGCTGTCCACCATGCTTATAAATTTACTCGATGCAATTAGAGTGAGTTAAGCTTTATGTATTGATAGGCTCCCTTTCTTAAATTTGTGATGCACTTGTCTGAAGCTAGAGGCTCATAGTGTAAGGGGAACACATACCTCCCTTTAACACATATTAGCATAGTACTAATAATAATCAAATTTCAACGCGACTGGTTTTTCGCAATCTATCCTTTTGTTTCCATTTTCATAGATATTTCATTGGGTGAATGTCCATCGAATACAATTTTCGGCCCCTTGGTGCTTGACAGGGAACTTGTACAAACGGACCCAGACGGCTGTCTTCAAGTTGCACAGTAAAGGAGGCCTGATATCTGCCCGCGCGGGCTTTCGGGGCTGCTGTCAAGAGTATTGATTGTGTACCTCAAGAAAACTGCAGCTGTGTATGATCCGAACATTCGGTGTCATTTCCGGTAAGTTGACTTTATATTATACAAGGACCACCACTGCATACGCAAAACGCTCCTTTGAAATTTCACTAATACTTACCACGAAAGTAAGTGAAAAAGTTTACATATTGTCCGGCCTTTTGAAGTTCGACTTTTAGTCACATTAAATGTCATAGCTTCATTTGTTTTTGGTTTGCTCATGTTTGTAAATGAAAATCTACATATGAACAGTGGTAGATTCAGGATTTTCAAATGGGTATTAGCGCAACTAATGATCACCTACGGTCACAGTTAATTGTGAAAACAACTAAGCGCGCCGGAACAATTTGTGAGGATTAGCGACCCTGTCCTTTTACGCATCTATTAAAGATTAAGATAGTGAATATTGGACAAAAAATGTCGGTTGTGTTTCTTTTAATAGGTACCAATACTGGTTCAGCGCTGTTGTTCTTTGCTCACTATCACGCTACCTTGCTGTACTTCGTACTAACAATCTCTTTCAAACAACGAATTGCTATTTTTTTTTACGTGTATATTCTAGGTTTTGCAGCTACACTATTTTAATCTTCCAAATTAAACGAACTTTTCGAAGTGATCAGTCTTTTGTATAAAAGCGTGCTTAGCGCGACTTTAAATTTTATTCATACTTTTACAGAATAAACAAACTAATTTCACTTCAGAATGCTCCGAATATTGTGCATGTGAAGAGAGAAACCCTCACTTGTGACAGAAACGTTCAATGTGACGTCAAATGCAGTATGTTAAGAAAAAACAATATACGAAATGTGTTACTGTAATGAACCTTTCATCGGAGATGGTAAAAGTTGCCGCGTACCGACAGATTGTTACGATGTCTTCACCTTGTGGTTTCCCTGATGGATTCTGCACACCTATAGTGACCACAGGCTGTACAGGAGAACATTTTGGAAAGTCTTAATTGTAACTGGGTCATGTCACTGGTTGTGGTTGGACGGTGAGTGTTTTAATGTTTTTTTTTGTTGGTGGGGGTTGGGATTGGGACGGTTCCTTTCTTTATATCAGACAAATAACAAAGAGTTAGTATTAGTCCTTAAAACACTCCCATGACAAAGCACAATTTGGAATGCAACATTCCCAAAATTTAGCCTAAAATATGATAAACTTGGTTTTAACTATCAATTCACCTTTTTCTTTAGCTGGTTTATATTCGCCAGTAATAAAATAAAATTAGAACTTGTAATTTCTATAGGTTTATACCTACCTATAATTACTTAAGTGAATATGGAAGGTTTCGCTGAGACAGTCTCATTGCAAAATTATCGTAGGTATATTTATATCCTGTATTGATTCCCTTTTTTTTCTAGGGGGGGGGGGGTTGTCCAAACAAATGAAGTTTGGAGTATTTATGGGTGGTGAAAGTGTTTAAGCCGAGCGCTTCCAGATAGAGCTCTAATGTAGGCTTGCATAGGTGTAAAGAATTAAAACACAGGAGTATTGTTTTGTGTGTCTTCAATCAGGTGGACTCACCATTTTGGTTTTAGTGAATCGGTTTGTCCTAGACAAAAGAGGTTTTATTTCGGGGGGGGGGGGTGCTCCATGGGTCGAATCCTCTTCACACCAGAGAATGGCTAAAAGGAGGACTTCCGAGTCCGGACTCGGTGACTCGAGTCGGACATCGTAGTCCATTTTTTTTTGTGGACTCGGCCTTGGCCTCGGACTCGGACGCTCTCTGGACTCGGACTTGGCTTTGGGACTCTGAACGCTCTGAGGACTCGGACTTGAGGCCGAGTCCAGTCCGAGTACCCACCAAGGGATCAGGTCGTAATATACTTATCAAAAAAATTTGCCAAAATTGCATTGTTGACGCTTTTGAGTTATCAAGGACAATTATCTACTACATAGCAAATATACCTAGAATTACCTATATCAGCTGCAAACAAACTTGGCCCCCAATGGCTTCTTGATGTGGACAGTACATGACCATGTATGTACTATGTTACACAACCAAGTAGTATCTATATTACTCTCGACAATCAAAAGCTAATTGAACAAGATACAAATAACAACAACAGTAAAGTTAGTGTCAATTGCTGAATCTGAAAGTTTTAAAAGTAGGGTTACACAAATTCTTCAATTACTAGGGAAAATCGCAAAGATAGAACCAATGCACTTGAACCTAGTTTTCGCATTAATTATGGCATAAAGAAGAGCCTGATGACTGTATTGATTATTGCATCCCAACAATTGGCACACTGCGAAACAATTTTACAGGTTTGTTGCTTGCTTGCAGCATCCCATTGTTAGTAAACTTGAATCTCTAAAGCTTCACTAAATTTCAATGAAAACCCATGAAGAATATAATCCATGGACTTTGTGGAGAGGGCAATTGTTGTTGTCCAGCATTAATGCTCTCTGTAGTGTTTTAGAAACTTTACAAAAGAAGAGAGAAAAATATGCAACCTTGTATATAGGTCAGACAATGCTTGAGTAATGCTGCACACGGGACTTCTTGCTTTTATATTAAGTCATTCGCTGATCAGTCAGGCTAGATATAAAGAAATGAAATAAACTGTCTCAACGCTGCGATAGGTCAACTGGTGGCCTGCTGATGTTTTCTACGTTTTACTCGGAGAGGAATGTATGTAGGATGGCCGATGTGCCATAAAAATCACATCATTTTAGTCCCCCCTTTGTAGGACCAACAGTCATTTACCACAAATGTCACTCTAAAAAATATCATGCATAGAGCTTAAATTTTCAGTTCACTTTGATTCATGGGACTTATTGGCTATTAGTCTAAAATATTTGTTGATGGGAATGGGTACTACTAATGAGGGAAGTCAGACTGGGTTTGGATGAAATGGGTATGAGCAGGAATTAGTGATATTGTCCACATTACACAAGTTTGGGTCACAATTTTTTATAAAGCGCCTCTTCAATTATCATAGAAACGCCTGTAGTAACAGAAGCCATGCTTAGCTTTTAAACAGCATATTTTAATCCTTAGGCAATAATATTTTTAAATATAAATTTAGTGCATAATAGTACTGTGGCTAGACCAATTAATGTATTTTGGGGATCCTTACTTGTATGGCATGTGCTTCCAGTCCGCAATGTTTGTACCATGTAAGTTTTTTACATGTGGGTACTTAGTTCTGCTAAAGAACGATCCTCACAGTACATTAGTTCCGACATTCCCCTTATGTACTACCTTACCTTGTGGGACCAACCTTTCATGAAAGCTATTAAATTTACTAAGTGTCCGTTGTTAGCTGTAAAAAACTTCGTCATGACTTACTACACTCTAAATTGTGGAGCTCCACTCCCTGCTTGGAGAAACACATACAGTATGATAGCCAAACATCTTTATAATTAATTTTCTAGATAGATGCTAATCACAATAGTATCACATGCAAACACTTTGTTGTTGGGAAGTTGTGAGTCTAACAAGTAAAAGCATGATCCTTGTAATTGACCACCCACTTGACCATAGTCCCATGCCAAGTTGTAGGCCGCAGTCCATAGCAATTTCAGTCTGTAACATGTAAATTGGTACTAGCATTGTCTTTAGAATAGAATGTAACTGTTAGTACAGAATTACTTCTCAGTGATCAAGGCAGAGAACTACACGTTAAGCTGTGTGTGCACTGTAATGTTATTGCTTTTGGTTCAGATGGTGCAACGCTCTGTGTCCAAGTATATTACAACTATGCAACGAAAACACACGCAGTCAAGTTTTGGGCACCATGAACTTGTGAATTATGCCTAATTCGGTGTGAGGGGCGCTATACCAACTTTGCATGTAGACACTGTGGCAACTCATTGCTTGTGCGTAATGTGGGCGTTTATAGAAGCATGTCGCTATTAACCGGACACCGTCAAAAATTTAATATCATGGCTAACCCTGCAATATGTTTTTGTACTAAAAAAAAAAAAAAAAATGTATGTAGTACTAGTAGCTGCAGGGTACCAAGGCTCAGGGTATACGACATGAATTGCATAAACAATACAAAATGATCATAGGCTTTGTGTCTTAATTATAAATAAGAAAAAAAACCGGAGGGTTTGAGCAAATTTTGAAACAAATTTAGCATGCCTACTTAGGAGTGAGGACCTGCGACTTTAGGTTAAAATTAAGGAAGCGCATTCAAGTAGATAGGCCCTGTTGACACCATTTTGGAGTAAAAAATTATTGGCCAAAAAACCCAATAAGCAACATGTAGTCCAATATATGGTCCACGAGAAGATTGTGCTACTCTTCCTTTGACAATTCCCCTCCTCTTCTCTCCCAGTATGTGGCTTTAAAATGTTGAGGCAACCACCCCATCCATCGAAACTAAGAGGGGCAGCTCCTGTGCCTATGAAAAATGTGATAATCAAGACTCATAAATATCCAGGCCTGTTATGTTGTTAGCTTACTGTATGACTGTTGTTTAATTATAAGAATTAACAGATTTGTTTTTAAAACCTCTGGTAGGTGGTTTTTAACTAGTAGTTTGGATTTCCAATCATTCGAACTGTGATTGTCTGCATTTCATCGTTCTCCAATGCAGACAGCTGTCATTGCACACAATTTTTTTTTTTTCAATGTGGTCTTTTATTTTGTATGTTTTAGGTTATAGTAGCCTGGCAAGGGTGTTAATAAAAAATTAACGGTAGCATAGGAGCAAAGAGCAAATAGTTCTTTAATGTGCTATATGTTTATTGGTAATAAACCAGTAAAGAAAGTGTTTGTGAAGGGCATTTTGGGCACAATACATGTAACCATTAATTTGGGGTTTTGCAAGGAGGCAATGTCCTTGCCAAAAAATATATTGGTGACTAGATACAGTACTATACGGAACACCCCCAACAGCTCAAACTACTTTAGGTGGGGAAAAATTAAACCACACTACAATTCCAGTCACTTTGGATGTGACAAATCAAAGTGGCCGAAACAAATAAAAATCATAAGGGAAATGCCTCAGTTTTTTAGGCTTAAGGTAATGCTCTGGCATACTTGTTCTGTACTTTATTTCATTCACCAGCCCTGCATGTTTGTTCCATTACACATCTTATTCCGATTCCTCTGGACCCTACATGCTTGTTCTGTATATATTTGATTCCCCTTCACATATGTAAAATATTTTACTGCACCAACTTGCGGAGGCTAGCAGCTTTAGAGCCATTTTTGGAAGTGTGGGGGGGGGGCTAATCATTAAAGCAGCACCCAAATTTTATGTTTCAAAAAGCAGTTTAAGGGTGGCCCTAACATGACCATTGGCAGAAAATAGTGCAGGGGACTATAGCCCCCGAAATACACACCCCCTTTCCTCACCGCAATTCCCTGCCGTAAAAAAAGCGCCCACTGTTGGGGACCTTTGTCATCTCCGCACTGCAAGTTTTTCAAGTGTTGCAGGTACAACGCTGATAGTCCACAGTTTTCATTCTCAAATAGACCTGTAGCTTTTGTGTGGAACAAGTTTTTAAGCCATAGATCAGGTTTCTATCAGCTAGTCATCTGTTATAATGAGCTGCCCCGCCCCTCCGAGGGCTAACCTTTGAACCCCTATCGAAGAGCTGAGGTTCCCAAGATGCAGCTGGACTCCGGACTCGGCTCGGGAAACTCGGAGCCTGTGGACTTCGGACTCCGGCCCGAGACCTCGGGTGTTCTGGTACTCGGACTTGGGCTTGGACCTCGGGCCCTTCTGGACTCGACTCGGCTTTCGGACTCGAGATGTATGGACTCGACTTCCCAGCCCTGCTTCACCCTGCCTCCTATGCTGCATCGGATTCGACAAATTGGAAATGCTCTCCCCCAATTTTTTCGCAAGGGTTTTTTTTTGGTTTTTTTTTCTCCTCTCTACCCATGACGGTTTTTGATATTTCGGGTGGTTTAAACTTAAACAGGCTCTAAATCAGAGTTGACATCAATTATTGCAATTAATTAATGTAAATAAAAAAAGGTTACCAATACAGAGTGAGGCGGGGGGTGATATAATTTCATTTATTTCATTTCCTTTACACCTATTTTTCGCAGGTTTTTCAACGTCGCGGTGGATGGATCAGTAAGCTTTGACGCATAACTGGGATGACTACAAAGCAGGATTTGGTTTAGGCGTGGACCCGACGAAAATTCTTGGCTTGGTAATGAAAAACTCTTCTACATAACACGGCATTAAGAGAGACCACACCCTACTTAGCGACGTGACAAAGGAACGATGGCGTTTTCCTTGGTACATGAACTAACGACCTATTCCGTGTCGAAAACGAGGACAACATTACCGGCTCGAACGTTGGCTAGTTTATACGGGGAAGTAAATGAGGTTTGTAGCAATTACCTTTACGCAGTTTCCGTTCATCTTAATTTTTTTCTTTTGTGGTTTCTCTCTCATCGTTTCTAACCTCTATCCCACCATACTGCCATATATATATCTGATCCGTCTCAGATGCCATTGTGAAGCCAATACCGGCCTTAATCACGGATAGCGACCTCTGACATAGTCTTTTTGCTGGTAATGCGATGATTTTGGTTGATATACTGTAGTTAATCGTATAGGTTGACACAAAGAAATTCAGGGGCGTTTGGCAAAAACAGGTCCCAGAAAATAAAATATATTGAGTTGAAGGAGGTCTCTGGGTGCAAGCCCACATGGACCTCACTTGGGAGGAATGTCTTTGGATATTTATAACTGTTTTTCCTCAGTAGCAATTGGTCTTGCAAACTATCATATTTTGTAATTTCTAAAAGTGGGTACCATATTAGTAAGGTTTAACAGGGTTGGCTATTACAGCCTAGAGGAAGTCTCGTGGAGAAACCAGCGTTTGCTTTTTGACAACTAGAAGGGTTTCCCCACACCTTGCCCACTGGCTCTTGGATAAGCTATTTGGATGAAATGTGATTTGCAATAGATATAATCATCAGAGTATATGATCTTTCTAAACGCGTGTGTTGTTGTCTGGCGGGACTTGTAGTATTGTGAGAATTCAATCTCGTATACATGAGTTTCTACGCAATGTATAACCTTCAGCTCATAACCAAATACTATCCGACTGGGGGATTATTGCCATTAATGTACTGAAACCTGCCAACAAAACTATTTTTTGCTGAAAATTAAACAGGTTTAATCCTTTTACTTCAGAATCACAGACTTTTTGAAAAAGGTATTTTATTTGAATCCACAATCCCCAATTCAATAGCTGTCACAAGTTTTTTTGCCACACCGGACACCCTCCTTACCAAAATATGCTACTTGTAAAACCTACAGATTGGCCAACTTTTAGGTCCAGGCTTTTGTATTATTTGTTTTAAAGACACATAACCTGACAATTAGGGGACAAAATTAACCGTACTAGTAATTTTAAGGGACAATTCAATTATATACATACTCGGTTAATCTTTATTTTTAATGTGTTTTTTTGCCTTTCTAAGTCCTGACTCTTTACTGACTCATGGTTAAAGTTGGCATGCCAAAGAAATTGTTAGGTTACGCTCTTGCTCGAAACATTGTCTTAAAAATTAAAACAAGGCGTGTCTGAAATTGTGTAAATAATTTCTGTAATAAAAGGAGATTTTTTTTAAGTTACATCATGGTTAGAGGATAAAAACCCTGAAAATTTAAAATGGCCACCAAAATAGTCCTCACTCTACAGAACAGTAGGTTACTGTCGATCTGCTTGGCTCGACCAATAGTGCTAGCGGGTAGTCCCACAATAAATAATTGGTGGTTTCCACTCAAACAAAACTTTCAGTTGTATTAATTCAACACATTCTCAACGTAAGGCATAACAAAAAATGAGGTGTCGTGAATATGCGATATTTTTAATAAGGGTCAACAGGGTTCATAAATGAGAAACGAAATCTATTGTATTTTTAATTTGCGAATCACGTTGTTTGAGGGGGCCAATGCCACTAAACAATACTGTACACTTATGGTAGTAAACTATAGCTGATAGTCCTTTGTATCCTCCATCAAAAGTTAATGAAACAAGCACGCGCCCCGGCCCCATGTCAAAAGTTGTCATTTAGGTATACCCACCTCCAGTAGAGTTGACATCGACATTTTGAAGGTCCCCCTTGTTTGAAATTTAAGTTGTGTTTTAAAGACATACGCTCATCACACCCAAAAGTATGTTCCACAGTGTGGGGGTATTCAAATTCTCAATTGGTGACTTGCTCTTTGATTGGACAGGCGATAGTTATTGAAAATTCAAAAGATGCAGATTAGGCTATAGGTCTTCCGTTCAAATAATGCGGAGGGAGTGCTTGGAATTACACATTATAGCCTTATATACTCACCAGGCACACTGGCCTTAGGCAATGTGTTTTCGCACACCAAAAAAAAAAAAAAAATGGAAAGAGCTTTCTATAACAGTTGTATATCTATATAGGAACTACATGTTGTATCATTGGGAGATTTGGGAAAAAGTGTTGGGAGACGAGGTTTGCCCTTTGATTTGTAAATGGGTAGTGGTTAATAAAGAACGAATTCTTAACCTGATTTATGCAAATTCCAATAGACCCTAGAAATGTAACACGCATATTGAAAGTGATGAGACGGTGTGGCAAAGGAGTACCATCAAAAAAGGAAAATCTTTGCTTTTTCATTCGCAACTATAAGGGGGAGCCTGGAAAACTCCATTTTTATTAATGTATTAATTAAAAGGCAAACTCCCCCAGCACGGAAGCAGAAGTGCTACAAAATGGAAAATTCGTTGTTTTTGTTTTCACAGGGTACGACTTCATGAGTGACGCACAGAGGTCAAAGGACTTTTCGACTCCAGACGAGGATAACGGTAATTATTCTCAAAAACATACACAACTCAAAATTGTGGCAGCCAAATTCATGACGCCCAGGCTGGTGGTACAATGGTTGCTACACAGCAAATCTACACGGAATTTACCGGCACTAGAGTAATGAGGAGTTTGAGCGTTGCAAACTTTAAAAATAACAAAGGAAATATTAGCAAAAAAAGTCGTCGATTAAATCTTCCAGTACGCACAAAAATGAAAAATACGTACCATTTCAGGAAATTTGATACAGATACACTTAATTAAAAATCGATGAGATATCTTTCGCATAAACCTTATATCATGCTTGAAGTTGTGATTTGAATTTTCGAAATGTTGTTTATCGATAATCGATATTCAGCAAACAAATCTATTTTATAGTTGTACAATATTGATAAATGAAAAGGACTGTCAACGCATTACCACCAAGTAAGACGGAACAACCTACCCCCCTTTACTTATCGCCAATGGTGAAGAATATCGGCAAACTTGTAAGTAGGTGATGTAACTTTAGACCATATGGTTCCTACAAATATCCTTCAAGTCTACAGATATTTGATGCAAAGATTACACTTTACACTAGCCTTTACAAAAAAAGAATAATCTTAGAAATCTTAAAAAACTTGCAACAGACTGTCTTCTTCTGCCAAATGGTATGGTTTTGGGAATGTAATGGGTTTTTACACGTGTTGAGATGCTGAGCATTTATGGTAGTTAAAATTGATATTTGTGTGTCACGGTTGTAATACTATTTTTTTGGTAAGTAGACTGTGGTACTGTAGTATTAAAGTATTTGTTGCGTTTGTTATTACTTTGACATTAATAAAAGGGGTATTTAAACCTTCAGGGTAAGAGTTAGGGATGCTGGACGGCCGGTAGTACTCTACTCGCAGAGCGCCACAGTCTGGAGAGGAGGGGGGGAGGTAGTATGGTACCTACGTTTCCTAACCTTACCTGAAGGTTTCTCTCTAAGAGGATTACTCCTTTTATTAATGTCAAAGGTAAAATGGTAAACAGCAACAACTACTTTTAATACACATATCCAGCGAGTCTAACTGTACAAGAGAAGGAGCTGTATTACACCGTGAACACAAATATCCCGTTTTTGACCTCCATGAAACGGATAGTGCCAATCAGTCGTCACAAATAACTCATAAACATACCATTTTGGCAGAAGACAATCATTGGCAATGAGAATGCATATAGATTATTCTACAAGGCTATGTGTAGAAGTGTAATCTTTGCCAAGATATTCTGTAGACTGAAGTATATGTAAGGACCAGTCTAAAAGTTACAATTCACCACTACAGTATCTAGCCGATATTTTTCACCATTGAGAAGTAAAAGGTACAGGGTGGTATAGTATGTTTTCCTCATTCCTTTGGTAATGGTTGACAGTCCTTTCATTTATCAATATTTACAACTGAAACATAGAGTTCTGAATATCGCTAATCGTAAACAACATTTTTCGAAAATTCAAATCGGAACAACATTCAAGCATGTAAGGTTATGGAAAGATATCTCATCGATTTTTTTAATTAAGTATCTCTCAAATTTTCCTGAACTGGACGGTATTTTCATTTGTGCGTACTGGAGATTTAATCGATCGACATTGGCAATATTTTCTTTGGATACAGTGCAACGCCGAAAACTCATTACTTGTGCCGTAAATTCCGTTTAGATTTGCTGTGTAGCAACCATTGTAACCACCAGCCGGCGTCATGATTGTGCTGCACAATGATTAGTAATAATTTACCTGTTATCCTCTGTCTGGAGTCGAAAAGTCTTGACCTCTGTGGTCACTCATGAGTCGTACCCTGTGGAAAACAAACAACGATTTTCTCATTGTAGGGCACTTCTGCTTCTGTCTTGGTTGCTTTAATTATACATTAATAAAGATGAGTTTTCCATCTCCCCCAATAGTTTGGCGAATGAAAAGCAAAGATTTTCCTTTTTTGGAGGTATCCTTTGCCCACACCGTCCTCAGTCACCCTTTAATTGGTTTTACATTTCTAGGTGCTATTGAATTTGCATAAATCAGTTGAGAAATTCGTTCTTTATTAACCACTACCATTTACAAATCAAAGGTGGCAAACCTCGTCTCCGCACACTTCCAATCTCCCAATGATACAACCATGTAGTTCCTCCCACAACTGTATAAAGACTCTTCCTTGTGCGAAAAACAATTGTCCTAAGGCCATGTCGCTGGTGAGTATAATAAGGCTATAATGTGTAAATTACTCCAAGCACTCCCTCTGCATTATTTGGAAGTAATGACCTAGCCTACTCTGCATCTTTTTGAATTTTCAGAGACTATGCTTGTCAATTCAAAGAGCAGTCAGCCATTGAGAATTTTGAGACCCCCACACTGTGAACATACTTTTGGGTGATTAAGGCGTAAAAAAAATGTCTTTAAAACACAACTTAAATTTCAAACACAAGTGACCTTCAAAATGTGATGTCAACTCTACGGAAAAAAAAGGTAGAAAAAAAGAGGGTGATACCTAAATGACAACTTTTGAAATGGGGCCGGGGCGCGTGCTTGTTTCATTAACCTTTTTGATGGAGATAGCAAAGACTATCAGTATCGTCTACCATAAGTTGTACATTATTTGTTAGTGCATTGGCCCTCAAACAAGTATGAAATAAAAATACAAAATAGATTGCGTCTCATTTATGACCCTGTTGACCCTAAAAATATCACACGACCCTCATTCTTGTTATGCCTCTACGTTGAGAATGTTGTTGACTTAATACAACTGAAGTAGTTGAGTGGTAACCACCATTATTTATGTGACTACCCGCTAGCTATTTTGTCGAGTCAAGCAGATCGGTAACGCTACTTGTTGCTGTAGTAGTTGAGGACTATTGTGGCATTTTAACATTTCGGTTTTATTCTAACATGGATGAACTAAAAAATCTCCTTTTAATTACATAATTATTTACACAATTTCAGAACGCACAAGGGGGGGGGGGGGTTTTTAATATTTTTTAGACAATGTTTCGAGCAAGGCGTAACCTAACAATTTCTTTGGATGCCACCTTTTAACCATAGGTCAGTAAAAAGTCCGGACTTAAGAAGGCAAAAAACACCTTAAAAATAAAGATTAAAGCGAGTATGTTATTAATGGAATTGTTCCTTAAATTACTAGTAGAGGTAATTTTGGAACAACTGGTCATGTATGTGTCCTTAAACAAAATACAAAAGCTGGACCTAAAAGTTGGCAAGTCTTAGGTTTGATGCAGTAGCAATATTTGGTAAGGAGTCTGGTGTGGCAAAAAAAATTGTGACAGCTATTGAATTGGGATTGTGGATTACATAAAATACCTTTTTTTCAAAAAGCTGTGATTTGAGTAAAAGAAAAACGCTGTTAATTTTCAGCAAATAAATAGTATTTTGTTGGGCGGTTTCAGTACATTAATGGCAATATCAGTCGGATAGTATTTGGTTATGAGCTGTAAGGTATACATTGGCGGTAGAAACTCATGTTACGAGGTACTTGCTACAATACTACAAGTCGACAGAAACACGGTAGAAATATACTCTGAAATTATTCTGATTGCAATCACATTTCAATCCAAATAGCTTATCCAGAGGCTTGGGCAAGGTGTGGGGAAACACGTGATGCTAGTTGTCGAAAAGGCAACGCTGTTTCTCCACGGACTTCCTCTAGGCTGTAATAGCAACTGTTGTACACCTTCTAATATGGTACGCGATTTTAGAAATTACACATATGATATTTGCATAAAAAAAAAAAAAAAAAAAACATTGGGGGCTCCTGAGAAAACAGTAAATATCAAAGACATTCCTCCAAGTGATGGTCATGTGGGGCTTCGACCCAGAGACCTCCTCATACTCAATAATTATTTCTTTGACCTTTGGCCACGCCCTCTGAATTTCTTTTTTCACCTATCGATTACTACAGTACTATCAACCACAATCATCGCATTACCATGCTAAAATGTTTATGTCAGAGGTGGCTACCGTGATTAAGGCCGGAGGCCACAATGGCACTTGAGAGGATCAGAATATATATGGTCAGTATGGTGCGATAGAGGTTAGAAAGAGAGAGAGAAACCACAAAGAGAAAAAAATTTAAGATGAAACGAAACTGGTAAAGGTACCATTGTACAAAACCTTTACTTCCCGTATAACTGCCCAAGTTCGAGCCGGTAATTGTTGTCCTCGTTTTCGACACGGAAATAGGTCGTAGTTCATGTACCAAGGAACGCGATCGTTTCTTGGTCCACGTCGATACGTAGTGTGTAGTCTTCTCTGCCTTGTTATGTAGAAGAGTTTTTTTCATTACCAAGCCAAGAATTTTCGTCGGGTCCCAGCTAAACCAAATCCATGCTTTGTGTAGTCATCCCAGTTATGGTCAAAGCTTACTGATCGCATCCCACGCGGACGTTGAAAAACCTGGAAATAGTTTTTAAAGGACCTGAAAAAAATACAATATATCACGCTCACTTTGTATTGGACCTTTTATACATTTAATTAACTTCAATAATTGCTCACCTTCTGCTAGAGCCTGTGGTAAGTTAAAACCAGCCGACATATAAAACCGTATTGGGTAGAAGAGGGAAAAAACTCGAATGAGAGCATTTCCAATCGGAATCCAGTAGCAGCAAGGAGGGCAGTGTGAAGGGCTAGGGCTTGTGAGTCGTAGTCCTATACATCTCGAGTCCGAGTCCGAGTCCGAGTCTCAGAAGGGGGGCCCCCCTCTCGAGTCCCGAAGGCCGAAGTCGCCGAGTCCAGAACACCTCGAGTCCGGGCCGAGTCCGAGTCCACAGGCTGCCGAGTCCGAGCCGAGTCCGAGTCCAGCTGGCATCTTGTATACCTTCTCTTTCGATAGGGTTTCAAAGGTTGCCCTGGGGGCGGGGCAGCTCATATGAACAGATTACTAGCTGAAACGCTGTATGGCTAAAATTGTTCGCACACAAAAGCCACAGTCCTTATTGAGAATGAAACTGTGGACTATCAGCGTTGTTGGTACCTGTCAAACTTGAAAACTTGCGTGTGATAGACAAGGTCCCAAATGGGGCCGAGGCATGGACTGCGGTGAGGAAGAGGGGGGTTTCGGGGCTAATAGTCCCTGCACTTTTTTCTGCCATGGTCATGTAGGGCCACCTTAAACTGCTTTTTTAAACATATAATTTGGGCTGGCTTTGGAATGATGCTTAGCCCGCCCCCCACTTCAAAATTGGCTCTAGCTGCGCCTCTGCAAGGGGCAGTAAAAATTTTACATAGAAGGGGGAATCAATATTATACAGAACAAGCATGTAGGGGCAGGAGGAATGGAATTAAGATGTGTATCGGAACAAAACATGCAGGGCTGGGAAATGGAAATAAGTACAGAACAAGTATGCCAGAGCTATACCTAAGCATAAAAACTGAGGATTTTCCCTATGAGGCGCCACTTTGATTGTCCCATCAAAGTGACTTGACTTGTATGTGGTAATTTTCCCCCACCTACAGTAGTTTTGGAGCTTTGTGGTCCGTGAAGTACTGTATGTCACCAATATCTTTTTTTTGGCGAAGGAACATTGCCTCTTTGCAAACCCCAAATTAATTGTTACATGATGTAACCAAATGCCCTCTTCAAACACTTTCTTTACTGGTATTACCATAACATAATAGCACATTAAAGAACATTTGCTTTGCTCCTAGCTACCGGTTTTAATTTCTTATTTTACACCCTGCCAGGCTACAACTAAACATACAAAATAAAGACCACATTAAAATGTGCACTGCAGCTTTCTGCATTGGAGAAAGATGAAATGCGCACTCACAGTTTCGAATGAATGGAAATCCCAAACTACTAGTTAAAAACCACCTACATGAGGTCTTTAAAAACAAATTCTGTTAATTTTATAACTAAACAACAGTCATCCAGTAAGCTAACCACATACATGCCCTGGCTATTTATGGTCTGAATATCACTATTTCCATAGGCTACAGGAGCTTGCTCTTAGTTTCTGATGGATGGGGTGTTGCTCACATTTTTTTAAAAGCACCATCTTGGAGAGAAGGGAGGGGAATTGTCAAAGGAAGAGAGCAATCTTCTGTGGACCATTTATTGTACATGTTGCATGGGGGCCAAATTTCCAAAAATGGCTACATGGTGCCTCTACTTGAAATGGCTTCCTAATTAACGCTAAAGTTGTCAGGTCTCACTCCAGTAGCATGCTAATCTGTTCAAGCTCAACCCTCCCGTATTAATAATTAAGACACACAGCCCTATGATCAATTTTGTATATTGTTTTATGCGAATTCATTGTCTAACCTGTGGCCTTGTAGCCTGCAGCTACTAGTACTACATACAGTACTAACACATATGCAGGTAGCCATGATAAAATTTTGTACGGTGGTAACATAGTCGAATGCACATTACGCACAAGCCTGAGTTGCACAGTCCTACATGCTAGAGTTGGTAGCGCCTCACAGAACCTGGCTAATTCAAGTTCATTGTGCCCAAAACTTGTACTGGTGTTTTTCGTGCAGTTTTATATACTGGACACAGAGCGTGCAGCACTGAACAATTCAATACATACAGTGTCACACCAAGCTTTAACGTTAGTTTCCTGCCTGATCACTGAGGAAAGTAATTCTGTACTAACGTTACACTATTCAAAGGAAATGCTAAGTACAATTTGCCATGTTTAACAGACTGAAAGCTCATGCTGGGCGGCCTACAACTTGGCATGCATATGGTAAGTGGTGTGTACTTACAAGGATCATGCTGTTTACTTGTAGCTCTAGCAACTTCCAACAACCAAAGTGTTTTGCAGTCACTATTTGTTAGATCTATCTAGAAAATTTAATATAAAGCTGCTTACTCCATACTGTATGTGTCCTTCTCAAGCATGGATGTTGATCTCCACAATTTAGAGTAGTAAGCATGACGAAGTTTTTACAGCTAAACGACACAGTAAATTTAAGCTTTCATTGAAGGTTGGTCGCCAGGTAAGGTAGTAATGAAGGTAATTTGTAACTTAATGTACTGTGAGGACGTTCCTAGCAGAACTAGTACCACATGTACCAAAACTTACAGGTACAAACATTGGGACTGGAGCACATGCATACAGTAGGATGCCCCACAACATTAATTGGTGATGGCACAGTACCATTATGCAGCTAAATTATAAAAATATTATTGCCTAAGGATAAAACTGCTGTAAAGCGAGCATGGCTTCCTACAGGGTCAGATAATTGAAGAGGCGCTTGAAATAAAAATTGTGACCAAACTTTGTAATAGTGGACAATATCACTAATTCCTGCTCACCCATTTCATGCCAAACCCAGTCTTCTTCCCTCATAGTAACTACAAATTCCCATCAACAAATTATTAGACTATAGCAATAAGTCCCCTGAATAAAGTGAACTGCAAAATTTAAGCTCTGCATGATATTATAAGTGCATTTGTGTAAATGACTAGTTGTGTGTGTCTACAAAAGGGGGTACTAAATGAGTGAATGTGCCAATTCTGCATCCTTAATAATTCCTCTTCAGTAAACTTAGACAAATCAGCAGCCACCAGTTGCCTCTATGCAGGTGGACAGTTTATTCACATACTAGGCCTACTGATCAGGATGACTTAATATAAAAGCAAGAAGTCCCCTGTGCCGGCATTTTACTAAGCATTGTCTGACTATATACAAGGTTGATTAATTTCTCTCTTCTTTTGTAAAGTTTTCTAAACACACAGAGAGCATAAATGCTGGAAACACAATTGCCCTCTCCACAAAGTCCCTATGATAACTTCATGGTATGAATAGGAAGCTTTAGGAGATTCAAGTTTTACTCACAATGTGCTGCTAAGCAAGGCACACAAACCTGTAAATTGTTTTGCAGTGTGCAAGGTGTGCAATAATCAATAAGCAATCAGGCCTTCTTTATAAATAATGAATGAGAACTAGGTTCGAAGCATTGGTTCTATTCTTTGGATTCTTTCCTTAGTAATTGAAGATTTGTGTAACCCTCGCTTTTAAAACTTTCAGATTCAGCAACTTGAACTAACTACTGTTTTTGTTGTAATTTAATCTGTTAATTAGATTTGATTGGAGTTAATATAGATACTACTGGTTGTGTAACATGTACATACATGGTCATGTACTGTCCACATCAAGAGCACATTGGGTGCGCAAGTTTGCAGCTGTATAGTTTATTCATGGTGAAAGCTATGTAGATAAATTGTCCTGATTTACTCAAAAAGTCAACATGCAATTTTTGCAAATTTTGAGAAGTAATTAGACCTGATCCTGGTGGACTCAGACTTGGAGCTCGGCCTCAAAAGTCCGAGTCCTCAGAGGTATCGAGTCCAAGCCAAGTCCGAGTCCCAGAGAGGTCCGAGTCCGAGCCAAAGTCCGAGTCCACAAAAAATGGCTCGAGTCGCGGACTCGAGTCCGAGTCCGGACTCGAGTCCTCCAGCCCTGGTGTGAAGAGGATTCGTACCCATGTCCCCCCCCCCCCCCCCGAAAAAAACCTTTTTTTCAGGATAACCGTTCACTAAAACCAAAATGGTGAGTCACTGAAGAACACAAAAATATCCTGTGTTTAATTCTTTACACCTATGCAACCTACATTAGAGCTCTATCTGAAGCGCTCTGCTTAACACTTTCACCACCCATAATACTCCAAACCTCATTTTGTTTTGGCACCCCCCCCCCCTAGAAAAAAAGGGAATCAATACAGGATATAAAGATACCTGACGATAATTTTTGCAATGAGACTGTCTCAGGCGAACCTTCCATTTCCACTTAAGTAATTATATGTAGGTTAAACCTATGAAATAGCAGTTCTAATTTTAATTTTATTACTGGCGAATATAACCATAGTAGATAAAAGGTGAAGTGATCGTAAAAACCAAGTTTATCATATTTTAGGCTAAATTTTGTGAATGTTTGCATTCCAAATTGTGGCTTTGTATGAGTTGTTTAAGGACTAATACTGAAGCTCTTTGGTTATTTGTCTGATAAAGAAAGACACCACACCAAAGCAATCCCAATCCCCAACCCCCCCCCCAAAAAAAACATTAAAACACTCACCGTCCCAAACACACCACCATGTGACATGTTACAATTAGACTTCCAGAAATGTTCTCCTGTCCAGCCTGTTGGTTACTATGGTGTAGACTCCATCAGGGAAACCAACAGGTGAAGACATCGTACAATCTGTCCGGTACGGCTGGCAACTTTTACCATCTCCGATGAAAGGTTTCATTACAAGTACACACTTTCGTATATTGGTTTTCTTTGCTTCACATACTGCATTGACGTCACATTGAACGTTTCTGTCACAAGTGAGGGTATTCTTCTTCACATGCACAATATTCGGAGCATTCCTGAAAGTGAATTTAGTTTTGTTATTCTGTAAAAGTAATGAATGAAAATTTAAAGTTCGCGTAAGTACGCTTTCATACAAAAGACTGATCAACTTGAAACGTCTTTAATTTGGAAGATTAAAATAGGTAGCTGCAAAACCTAGACTATACCGTAAAAAAATAGCAATTCCGTTGTTTGAAAGAGATTTGATTAGTACGAAGTACAGCAGTAGCGGATAGGAGCGACAGAAACAACAGCCTGAACCATTATTGGTACCTATTAAAAGAAAACACAACGCGCATTTTTTTCCACTATTCACTATCTTAATCTTTTAATAGATGCGTAAAAGACAGTTCGCTATCCTCACAAATTTGTTCCGGGCGTTAGTTTTTTCACAAGTAACTGTGACCGTCGTTTTGATCATTTAGTTTGCGCTACTGCCCCCATTTGAAAATCCTGAATATACCACTGTTCATATGTAGATTTTCATTTACAACATGGCATAACCAAAAACAAATGAACTTGATCATTTAATGTGGTCTAAAAGTCTACACTTCAAAGGCGGACTAATATGGTGAAATTTCAAAGGAGCGTTTTTGCGTGGCAGTTGGGGGTCCTTGTATATAATATAAGTCAACTTACCGGAAATGACACCGAATGTTTGGATGCATAACAGCTGCAGTTTTCTTGAGGTACACAATCACTACCTGACAGCAGAAAGCCCGCGGGGCAGTTGTTCTATACAGGCCTCCTCTACTGTGCTAACTTTGAAGACAGCCGTCGTGGGTCTGTACAAGTTCGCCTGTCAAGTCACAAGTGGCGAAAATTGTATTCGATGGACATTCACCGAATGAAAGTATCTTATGAAAATGGAAACAAAAGGATTGGCGAAACATAACAGTCGCGTTGAAATTTGATTTCTTGTACATGCTAAATGTTGTTTAAAGGGGAGGTATGTGTTCCCCCTACACATGAGCCTCTGCTTCAGACAGTGCATCAGCAAATTTAATAAGGGAGCTATAATACATAAGCTTCTCCCTCTAATTGATCGAGTAATTTATAAGCATGGACAGTCGATACGTAGAAAAAGACTATGAAAATGGGGATGGCAAAATTGGAAAGAAAAACAACTTCATATGCAGGAAAAAATAAAAGAAAACAACCTCGGGAATCCAGCAATCGTCCTCCAATGTAAACAAAAGCCAGTACCAGATAACTGAAAAAACTCTACTATTTCTATATAACGACATAGCTGGATGTATGCCTTTTTATAATTAAGTTTGTCTTTCTATGAATAGAAATAGTGAATTTTATTGATATGAGCTATAAATGTCCAAAAATGAAATCATTGCTCAAGAAACAAAAAAAAAAAAAGAAAATAAATGCTCTTCTCCCTATTTGGGTTTTGTAAGATAGCCACGACCTTTAACAACGTTTCAATATTTTAATGGCGAAGCCATACTTGTATTGGCCTCTCTTTGGCGGGGGGGGGGAGCAATCGTATAGACGGCCCCTGTGGTCCACGATCTCTATAATACATGGATTTTAAATGATAGTTTCAACGACTTTACAGAAATGATTATTCACTTTACTTAACACTTTCAAACTTTTTTGTTTCTTAAAGTAACTTTTTCTATGTGGTGGGGGGGGGGGGGGGTGGGGGGGGGGGGGGGTGGGGGGGGGGGGGGGTGGGGGGGGGGGGGGGTGGGGGGGGGGGGGGGTGGGGGGGGGGGGGGGTGAACAAGTAATCTCACCAAATTTGAAATAGTTATCTTGAACATCTCGTTGTACTGCTTTTTTCTGATACGTTTTCATTTGTATCTGTATCTGATAATATGGGTTAATATCATGGGCGTCAACACGTAGGGGACGGAGGAACATGTCTCCCATTCAGTGGGGATATTATATGATTTACTCCTCCCCTTTCAAGGATCCCAACAAAAATATAGACCCCATTAGAAATTTGTTTTCCCCTGTACTTTACAGTGACGTTTCAAAACTAAAAAAATGTGAAAACAGCCATTTTCAATCATAAAATTTAAACTGAATGAGATTGAAATGGTGCTATGCATGCCGAAAGTAGGAAAGTGGAAAATAATCTCGGATAACAACACATGCAGAGCATCTAGGATCCAAAATCCCAGAAACCCTGGCTTTCGTTCCGCTCAAGATCATTACCCCCTCCCCCACAGTTTTGACGGCTCCTGTGTAATATTACGAGAACCAGAAACACGGGGTATTAACGCCAGTGTTTCAAGCATTGTTTTAAATACAATGAGTACTGCCACGTACTACAACGGTATTAGAAAATCCAGAATGTGTTCGAAAACTTTCAAAATAAGAATGTTTTTTGACTTTACGAAATTCTCAATAGTTTTGTCACATGTAGGCCTAGATGTAGTTACCTTATTTTAAGGAGGTTAATTTTCCCTCATGTTGGCACTTTCAACTATATAATACTTCAGTAAGGCGAAACTGTAATGTAGTGAATATTCAGTTTATCCCTTAAAGTCTTTGGATAAAAATCAGTTCATTGCCTTTAAACTTACAAACTAAAAAAGAGATGGTACCGTCGTTTAGGTTAAATGAAATCAGGATGCTTTAAATTAAGTATTATTCTCTATCAATTTTTAGAGGTATATGGCGTAAAATATTAAAGGGTCACAGGCGGAAAGTTTTGAAACTAAAAATTAACATACAATTAACAGTAGAGTAGTAACATAGTTGACTGACTAAAGGCTAGCTGCATTGCATGTAAAAATCACCAAGTATCTTTGCATATTACCAGCTTGTTCTTTACTTTTACAGGATACGACTACATGAGTGATCACCGCGGTCAAGACTTTTCAACTTCCGAACGCGACAACGATGTTTATAGTTATAACTGTGCGGGTGACTATGGTGGAGGCTGGTGGTACAAGAGTTGCTGCACAGCTAACCTTAACGGCGTTTACGACAGTTTTTATTATAATGGTGTTGCTTTGTATAAAAGAGATATTTATACTCGATATTACCTGCAATATACACAGATGAAAATACGTCCTATTTGAAGGAACTTTAAAGATACTTAAAATGATAACAGATTGAATACCCTCTGATTCACTTATCGAGCCGTGCTTAGAAATTAGGAATTCAAATTTAAGTGTAGTTAACGATTAGGAAATCAGAACTGCATAGATTGTTGACGTATTTGATAAAAGAACTCAGTGTTCAAGTGATCAAATAACATACAACTTACATGTAATTGTGGAATTAGTCAATCTGAGTGATACTAGTGCTTTGTTACTTTGGAATACTATTATTGTGAATAAAACCTGATAAACCTATTTTATAACGTTGTGGGTGTAGTTAGATGTGCTGTGGTAAATGTAGCCCACAGTTACATTTAACTCCTAGATGTTACAGAGCAAAGTGTTGAACATAAAGGAAACAAATAACTGTATTATCTGTATACGGGTATGACTATTTGCTAGTGCTGCTTTCTTTTGACGATGTGGTGGTTGTATTGAGGAATACGAAAGTCAAAGGTTTTATGCCTTACTGAATGAAGATGGAGCCATGCATAACGGCAGCTCTTAATTTCTTCTCAAAGCAAGCAAGTGATTTGATGTCATGAGACTCTAAATCAAACTTTCTTCATTATTTTTGTCGGACCACATTAACCAACTGTAAAATCTCGCTGGTCACTAAAGGCTCATTCCCACGATACGATTTTTTTCATGCGATCTGTCGTACGCAACCATCGCGTGCAACAAATTGTTTCGTGTGAATGGATTTTCAAGCAACTTTTGGTCGAGCACGACTTGTCGCGCCAAGTTAAGTGAAATTCGTGGTCAGCAAAGTTGTTGCGTGTGAATGACTTGTCTTTGGTTGCGCGCGACTGTGTAAGTATTTCAAGAGATTGTTCCAAGTTCACCATTTCTTCGTTCAAACGATACGACAAAGGTGCGCGATTTTATTCAATGTGATACAATGGATGACGAAAAAGAAGTCGTATTTATAGGTCTAACCTCACATCAATGAGCAGTCTTTTGTTTTTCTTTCAACTTTACTACAACCCATATTTTCCTCAACAATCGCATGTTATCGGAATGAGATTGGATGTGAAGCATGGGAAAATTACAAACTTCACATTCCCCATGGAGAAGTCCTATCCCAATTAACTTCAAGGTCAACACAGCAGACTGAAAAAACAAAGGAAACAAAACATTCCTTATCAATGTGAGGAAATTATATAACCTTTGCTTGCTTCAAGCTCACTTTGGGTCACAAATATAGTAACTTTATTTGCTGATATATTGAGTAATACATGTCCGGTTTGAATGGAAGTTTTACCAAATTGCGTAGATTTAGTTTCTCTTTTACATATGAAAATTAATTTTTTGCTTAGACTCTTCCCATCATATTCCCTGAAAAGGGTCCAAGTGCACCTCCTGTCGAAATTTGGAGCCTTCTACGCTGGCAAGAAAGACTCCGCCCTTACACGTCGAGCCCTTTCCCTTTTTTAAAGTCCTTGACTTGCACCTGATTTAAACTACAGTC
Source organism: Holothuria leucospilota (assembly GCA_029531755.1). Taxonomy (NCBI): domain Eukaryota; kingdom Metazoa; phylum Echinodermata; class Holothuroidea; order Aspidochirotida; family Holothuriidae; genus Holothuria; species Holothuria leucospilota. Next base: position 10,337,311 of record CM055969.1, on the reverse strand, counting down.
AAAATCAGTTTTAACGATCCTGTTTGTTATAGTTTGAAAAAGGGAAATGAATGTTAAAGGCTGACTCATATTGAAAGGGTGTGCTGGTTCAAAAACCATTGCTTTATAGTGAATAACCAACTCAACCAATTCAAATGTGGTACTACTTTAGAATCTAATGTCCGGAAGTGACGTAAGTCTTCATAAAATCGTAAGTTTGGCCTAATCTCAACCTAAACTTAACCCTAACTCTCAATTTTAACCATTATTTTGGGTCACGTATTCTAGGTTTAAGCCTAGGCCTAAATGGCTTTTCAAGTTATCAAAACCCAAATTTGGCACATTCTCACCAAAGACGCAATCCTATCATCACTAACCTTGACTTGTGGGCACTGATTCTAAATTAAAGCTTTGCAACTTGTCATAACAGGGTCTTTTTCAAAATTGCTGCTCCTCTCTTTCCTACTTTGATCAGGTTCAAGAGCCATGCACTCGCCTCCGCAGTGCCTACATATATGCCTGTACACTACGCGAGTGGTTTATCCCTTGGGGAATGAGAAACGACTAACTTTTTACCAAATTAAGTCAACATGAACACACTTTCATGGTAACATTAGTTTGTACTTAACGCATAATGATCTCATATCTTGTTTTGTCCCATGTCTTCTTCTCTTCACTCTCACTTTGACCGACGTCTGTCATTTTGTTTAGCTACTTGTTGCCGTGCTACCCAAAAATCGCATGCAATAAGTTCAACAGTGTTTAACTTTGAACGACAAGGTCGGGCACGACCAAAGTTACGCAAAAATCTATTCACACGCAACAACCAGATCGCGCACAACTTTTTAAGAGAATCGCACGCAACTTTGTTGCATGCGATAATTTTCATTCGACTAAAAACATTCATTCACACGTAACGACAAGGTTGCATACGACAAGTCGCACGCAACCCAAATCGTACGCGATGTTGTGAATTAGGCTTAAAAGCCCCGCGGCCACGAGTTTGCGTTTGGACTCACATTTTCAAATGACTAAACAAATCCGCAGGAAAGAGGCGCTCTACTCTAGGGTGTGATTGTTACACTACGGGTGATTTGGGTGTAAGGGCTGACATCCTAAATAGATAGACTTTTAAGCCAAAGCGAACCAACTGCCGAATATAAGCCCGTCAATAATACCTCCATTTTGGATAAAAATAGATATAGTGAGACGCCTGACTTTAAACGGGCTTCAACTTTTTGTTCCAAAAAGACGTGTTGTTGGTACATTTGTGGTTTTCTTCAAACTTTTTTGTTACACTCTAGGTCGGATGCAGGGTATGGAGTAGTTTTGGTCAGGACGTTAGTAAAATAATTCACTTCTCACGTTTTTACAAATGAGGTCGCTTGTCAACTAAGCTATACATACTCGAGTATTTCGTTCATAACTATCATCGAACAGAAATTTGAAGACAAGTGGCGGGCGTCTTCACAGTAGTTCCCAAAGAACGTGGTTACTGTGTACAAGTACAACTAATACTACGGTCTTGAGCAAGACTAGGTATGGAGAAAAGAGAGGCCCTCACTCAACAGTAACGAATGTATCTCAAAGGATTAGGGTTCAACGAGCCTTCCCTGGGAAAATGTGTGGAAAGATTAAGGCCCATAAATGTGATTTTCCTGTGTTAGACCAGGGAGGTGATGACCTCCCTGGTTAGACGCAGGTCAATGAATTTTACAACCGGTTTAGTTCCAGCTGCATAAAAGAATGATAACATTGTGGAGACAGATTTAACTTATGTAATTGAACCAGGGAGCTGCGAGTCTCTTACAGCTCCCTGATTGAACCCTTCAAAGATTTGGCCTATTGGAACGATTTGTGATTAAGAGTAAAAGCTGTCCGTCGGTCATTTGAAAAGATATTCCACTGAAGCACAGCCTCAACTCTTGTCAGGAGATTCAAGTCTGTAACTCCCTTATACTCTGATTTCCCAACTATTCGTTAACTCCTGGTCATATCTATCTCTCTATATATGTATATATAGGTCAAAAAAGGAAAGTAGTAAATAGTGCTAAAGTTTTGTGGAAAAGTTCACGACGTTTCGGGTTTAAACCATTCATCAGGTGGCAAAGTTGCAACTGATTGTTGACACGGCCAAACCTACAAATTAGAAAATACACAATAAAATTGGGCAAGAAAAAAAACCGATTAGGAAAACAGACAGTGTTAAGTGGTTAACACAGGTAACAACCAGGCAGTAATTTCTGATTTTAAGAAGTTCAAGTCTATCGTTCAGACCATGTGGGGACAGGGTTCCAAGTTTCATGATGAGACGGTTTTCGGCAGCCAGGCGATCATGATCGGAACCTCGACCGAAACGGTATGGCCGCCGAAACCATCAAGTCACGGGTCGAGCATACCGACGGGGGATTGGAGTGTGTGGCTACAGGGAACCCTGGGAGGTTCTGTTTGATTAACCTCAGGTGTTCAGTGACTCGGTCAGCAAGACGTTCTGTTTCTACCACACAGAGTATATTACAGCGTCTACATACGAGGACGTAAACAACATTGACAGAAGAACAGGTAAAGTGCTGATGAATGTCAAACCGGTTGTTGTTAGGACCTACAATGGAGAGGATTTTGTCACGACTGAGCACGGGGCAAGTATTGCATCCCCCACTGTTGCAAGGAAAAGTTCCTGGGGGGTTAGACACTACTGCTTGAGGTTGGAAGGCACGGACCAAGTGCTTAAATATGCTCTTTTCAATTCTGAATGTTGTAATGGGGTAGGGGGGTATGGTCACGTTTGGATGGTTTATGACGGAGGTTCCCTACATTCCTGTAAATTGCACGTATAATGGGAGTTACAGATGGGTGAAAGGATAGGACCAACGGAATGCGTCTGGTGTGTGTTTGGTCAGCTTTGTGGGCAATGGTAGAGGCTCTATCAATTCCTTGTATGCGGTTCAAGCCATTAGAGAGCACTCTTTGTGGATACTGGCGTTGTTCAAAAAATAAAATTATCTGCTTGTAAACTTTAGCGAAATCCTGGTCTTCGGAGCAAATCCGTCTGGCCCATAAAAGTTGTAAGTAAGGAATAGGGTACAAGACCTGGGGTGGTTGGAAGGCTACATGAGGTAGTTGTGAGAGTCAGTGGGTTTAAAGTGAATATTAGACTTGATTTTACGGTCGGACCAGATGGATAAATCCGTGTCTAAAAACAATACTGAGGAGATGGAAATACAGTAAGTGAATTTCAAAAACGGGCAAAATGTTTTAGCAAAGTAAACGAACATTTCCAAATCGTTTTAAGGTCCCACTGCAACCCCAACAATGTCGTCAATAGACCTTTTATAAGGGATGGGTTTGATCCCTGTGAAACGAGAGGACATCTGTTCCTCAAAGTGGCCCATGGTGAGGCAGGCCACAGAAGGTACCAATTTTGTGGAAGGACCAGTTCTGTCAAGCGAAGAAAAGTGGTGGTAGGGATATTAGGATCTTGGCGTTGATCAAAGTATTGGCAATGGCTGCTAAAGCAGCATGATGGGGGATTGAAGTATAAAGGCTTGTGACGTCCACAGTGAATAAAGTACATTCACTGGAATTCTCAGGAAACTCAAAAGTTTTAACCTAAGGAAGTGCGGAGTATCCTGGATAAACCAGGGAGTTGCAAACAGATAAACGAAGGTAGGGTTGAAACTAATGGGGAAAGTACAGAGTCTGCGAACTTTGAAATGTGCACGGTGGGGCAGCTGTGGGAAGACACAATGTGACGACCAGGGTTATTGGCCTTGTGAATTGTGGGCAGATGATAAAATTGGAGATTTGTGGGCAAGGGTGCAGAAGAGCTTTGGCCGATTCAGGGAGATGTTTTCGACTGATAAGGTTAGTTAAGATTTTCTTGACCAAGGTTTGGATTTCAGAAGTGGGTCCATCGAAAGTTCGGTGTATGCTGTTTGGTCTGACAGTTGTTTCTCAGCTTCAGAAACATAAAGGTCTCGACACTAAACAACGGTGACACCGCCTTGCTTAGCAGGCTTAATAACTGAATTTTATTGTGTGTTTTCTAATTTTTTGCGTTTGGTCGTGTCAACAATCAGTTGCATTCTTGCCACCTGACGAAGGATTTAAACCCGAAACGTCGTGGAATTTTTCACAAACCTTTAGCACTAGTATTTCCTACTTCCTCTTTTGACCTACATACGTCATAAGTGCTACACAATACTTTGATCTTATATGAACCGTCATAAGTTCTACACAATACTTTGATCTTATGTATACATATATATATATATATATATATATATATATATATATATATATATATATGTACATGTTAAAGTAAACAAAAGAACAATAACGTTTAATTGTTTTAGACAAACGGTTAATCAGCTAGTGAAGACCCAACAACTCCATGGCAATAAGTGACGTTGGTATTTGACATTACATGAATAAAAAGAAAAGAAAAAAAAAAAAAAAAAACAATGCGAAGCACACGATAATATAGATATATATATCATGCAGTAAGTCTAAGTTTTTCCTGTTGCCTGAATACAAGTGTGTCTATCTGTCAAACCTTGGAGTGCAGAAGTCGTAAATTGTGACTGTGGAATGACCTAAACTTCACCAAAGGCCACTCGGGAGCGCTAAGCACTTGCAATACGACGTGGGGTCCAGCGGACCTTAGGGCCCCAACGCCGGGGTAAGAGGGAGCCCCCAAATTTCTGGGGTATGTTCAAAGTTGTGGATATAAGAGGGAAGTCAGGCGCGTATCAAGGGGCACTGGGGGCACGTGCCCCTCGGGTAGGAGGGGAGGAGAACAAATGAGAGAGTGAAAAGAAAAAAGAAAAAAAAAGAAGGAAGAAAGAGAGGGAAAATAAAAAAGGATAAGTGAACGGAAATGACGCGTTTGATGAAATGGTAGCAGCGGCATAGCTAGGTGCGCTATTGAAGTGCCTCTGGATGTTCCCGACTTGCTTATTCAGCCCGTCAACTGATTCGAAAAGGATGCAATCGTCAGCAACCCGTGTGATGTGAGCCTTAATTTCCCCTTTTGAGAGGTCCCGGTGGGAGGTGGACATTTTTTCTTATCACTTATGAACATTATTAACGCAAAAGTACAAGTGTACCTTTCTAGCATAAACAAGGTGTAATCTTATACTGAATCATCCCCGGGCCTTATGGTAGCCCATAGCAGCATGGTTCCCTCATCGTCCGAAAAACACTCAACTCTTCATGTAGGCCTACTCTTGCGGAGCTGAAGAAGCACTATCATAGCCATAGCCATGGTCCTTTCACTTGTGAAACTTTCCACATATTCCACGCCTCTGCATCGCAAAAGAAGGGGAGCTGCCGCCAGGAAAGGGGAACTTCGCGCACTTAGGGCGCACGTTCATACGTAGGCCCGATTTCTTTAAGTGATGGTCCGGTACGGCTTGAGATATCATCCACTGTGCTTCCCGCAAACAGTCATCATCTGTTGACACCACTAGCTACGAACATAATCTTCTTCAGTGCCCACCTTTGCGTTAGCGGAGCCTCCTATGTCAGAATCTCCGACCACAGGCTTTCTCTTTATCCGGTTTCACCAGGGTCAATGGCAACATAGTCCCCTTAAAAATGTCTCACAACCGCGTCTGCACAGCAGCAAAAGTTGAAAGTCGTTTACGAATTACCAGGTAAAAGACGGGCTTTTTGACTGGCATGTAGGTTTATTGGGCAATCTGAATGCAGGTTTTGTCATGGAAATCTTATCGAATGAAAAAATTTCGGCGCGCTTCACGTGCATGCGTCACGGTTTGCACTCCATCTCATGACCCTTATTAAGGTAATTGTACATGGAACTATTCTGATCAAACACTTTCCGAAAAACAAAGATACATCGCCAAACATCTGTAGGGGTCTCGCATCAATATGCGGTCATTCAAGTTCCAAAAAAGAAAAATGTAGGTTTCTTATAGGCTAAAATTTTTAAAATATATTCCCATTTCCCCCAAATATGGGCTGTTTACAGTTAAAATAAAGGTGGAACTTTATACATAAGAGCAAAAGAAGGAACTGAAATACTAGTAGTTGATATTTGAAAAATATAAAGTAACAAACCTTTAATCGTTTTGTTGATTCCTTGCCGAAGACACACAAGGAATCTATGCGATGGTGATTTCATGTACGCTTTTGTGTGCGTGTGTGTGTTGGTGTATATGTGTGTATGTGACACTAAGCTTAGAGGAAGAACCCTACTGTTTTTGGTGAAGTCAAAGGTCATTTGAGGTCACAAGAGGTTAAAATGCGAAAACCTTGTAAACACCGTATCTCAAGACAGCAATGGTTGAAACTTTTTATATTTGGTACATAGATTTGTCACGGTGAGAGGAAAACCCTATTGTTTTGGTGGAGGTCAAAGGTCATTTGAAGTCAGTAGAGGTCAAAAACATGATATGTGAAGATGGGAATGGCAGAAGCTTTTCATACTTTCTGCATAAATTTGTCATGGTGAGAGGAGGAACCCTATTGTTTTGGTGGAGGTCACAAGTCATTTGAGGTCACCAGTGGTCAAAAAGTAAAATTTTGTAAACATGACATTACAAGGGAGGAAACACTTGTTTAATTTTTTGTTAGTCAAATTTTGGTAGGGTTCAAAGGTCATGTGAGGTCAGCAGAGGTCGAATTGTTACAACATTGTAAAAAAGGATAGTCAAGAAGTAAAAATTTGAGAGATACATCTCAATGTAAAAATGCACCCTCTTTGGGCAAGGAATCACTAAACCTTTTGGCCTTCTGGAAGTAGTTTGTCACCTGAAATCTTTCATGCATCAGCAATCCTGGGTACCATGACTATATTGTAAGTTTTAAGATGGTCTTGACAGCTTCAAAAAGCCTGCTCTTGTTGCGCTCCAAACATGGGAACCCAGGGTATCCAGTGAGCACTCTGAATAACTTCATATCACAGCCCTGAAATAAAGCTATGAAATTAGAAAGTATAATTATTTTTTCGTCTGCTTTTTTTCCTTTACTTATTTAACTTCACAGTTACAAAATACAAAGTATATGTTTTTTACAGGTTTTATAGGCATCTTCCAACAAATATAGGCCCCATTTTTTAATATTATAAGCTTTTTTATAGGTTTTATAGGAATTATAGGTTCACTTGAATGACTGCAAAATGGGATCTTTCAATCTAATTTGTAGCATTATGTGGAAGATTAAGTACGTATTTGCCGTTATACATTTTTCAATTTTTTTACCGAGCGCTTCGCGCGCAGCCGTTATCTGTATAGTTGGTGTTTTTCAATACACTTACCACGAAAAAGCATTGTAAAACGCGCTCGTTAGTCCTTCATCCCTTTTGCTATACCTATCAGGAAGGTATAATATCACCTTCCTCCAACTATACTCTCCCTACCGCCCATTCCCCATTGCTGGAAGCTGTTCGCCTGGATTTTCGTTTAGAATTAGTAAAAATACGATAAATGTAGTACAGTGCTTGGCGTCATACTGTATACTATCATTTGGATGATGCAATTGCTCCATTTTCTATAATTGATGAAGAGCTTCTAGGAGGCCTTATACAGGTATCTGCCAGCCTTAGATACCCTTTTATAATGCACAAAGAAGTAACAGAAAATTTTCGGAATAGTCCAAGAATGTTTCTGTTGACTCCACGTACGTATTTTTGCATGAAAACTTTCCCCGACTTAGAAGGCAGTAAAGTAGCCAAAAGGGGGACCTCAGGAGGTTTGTTGACAACGTTATTTTCTCTTGGACAACATACATTCTTCTTTCACCTAACCAAAAATTAAAATTCATAAATTATGGACATTTTCCAGCCATATATGGTCAGCTCCAAAAATATCCCAAAGATATCAACATTTTGCATCTAAGGGACCTTAAATTAAGAAAAATTTCCCAAAGGGGGAGAGGACACCCTCTCCTCCAGGATAGCACCTTTATGTAGTGACAAAGGAAGGATCCCCACTGGTGTTTACAAAACACAGGGCAGGGCATGGCGCAAGGGAGTTTGTTGACAACGTGTTCTTCTATTAAACAACATATACTCTCTTCTTTCATCTACTCAAAAATTAGAATTCACTAAATTATGGACATTTTCCAGCCATATATGATCAGCTCCAAAACTATCCCAAAGATACCACCATTTTGAATCTAAGCGACCTTAAATTTACAAAAATTTCCCAAAGGGGAGGGGGAACCGCCTCTCCTTAAATCTCTCCCCCAGGACGGGACTTTTATGTAGAGACAAGGAAGAATCCCGACTGCTGTATACAAACGCAGGTGGCATAACAAAGTGAAATTCCCGTGTCACCACTCAGTTGGAAAAAACATCCAGCCAGTCAAAATTTGGGACCTTCACACCCCCAAACACATGACCCTAGCTACCGTCCTGTATGGGAAGGGCCATTTCCGGCCATCTGGGAGGTAGGAAAAACAAAATTTTCTCGGTAAGCTCCGCACCAACCATGGCGGCGCTCCGCTTAGATGGTCGGCCCAAGTCGTGCCCCCCCCCCCGGGTACAAAATTCCTGCATACGCGCCTGGAAGCAGTGAACTAGTCAAAAATGGCAATGGGTGTGCATCGAAGAATTGACTGGAAAAACGACCGGTCTAGTGCCGCTCAGGCTTTCAAAAATGAATACGCAGTGGGTGTGCGCGAAGCGGGCTGAGAAAAGTATTTTTTTAGACAGTTTAGAATGTTTCATACTTCATTTTGAATTACAAAGGTTATCCTTTACATTAAAAGCCTCTCCTCATGCAAGCCCCTTCCCATTTTCGTTTTCCCTTCCCCTCACCTTACCTTTCAGCCTAGAAATTTTAGCTGGCGTTCCAATGAGAACCGTCGGGGCACTTTCATCGGCAGATAAACTAAAGCTTGTAGTACTGGAGGAGTTGCATGGGGAATTTCAATAATTTTACTCAAGTTATTAAGTAATAATGAGACAATTATGTAGGTACGATGGGTGCGGCCCGGTGGGGGTCCAGAGGGTCAAGCCCCCTGAAGCTCCTGCAATATAAGGTAATGAGACCGCCGTAAATTGGTTTTAGATGTCTTATTGATCCGGTGATTTTTCGTTTCAGATTTTGTGAAATTTAGTTTCAATGATGGAGAGTTCAAGTTACTCAGAAGTCAGCTAATGAACTTTCAAAACATACCCATGAAATGAACAAGTCTTAAGAATTTTATTTTGTCCAATTTAAGAGATGGTTTCCTCGTCATAGGTGAATGTAATAGGTAGGGTAATTTAACACGTGTGTCACTTTCAGCAGGCTACACGGCAGAAGCGCTATTTTGGGTGCATTTACCTAAGCAATTACACAAGAAAAACACATGGTGTTGGGTTAAGGCGGAGAGACTGCACGAGGCGTTAACGCATGAGGTAGAGTAAACTTTTTTGTGTGGAGAAGAAAGTACTCTATAAATTAATCTCGTTGTACCTCATACTAGTCCCCTGTCTGATTGTTTACTGACGGACTATCGGAAGAGCCCGATCCTTTGGTAGACGACCAAATAAAGAAAAAAATTCTCTCGTAATCTCATTCTATAGGCTAATTCTAAGTTTTGAGTATTCAGTGTGTCTCTTCAGTCTTTCCCTCTTTTGGTTTTGGTATAGGCCTAGTAGGGCCAGCCACATCATGAAGAACTTATCATTGACTACTAAACTCATGGGTATACATATTGTATCTGTGGCTGTTTCATCATTCATGTATACTCTGTAGGATACTGAAGAAAAACGTTTTTCCATACTGATGCAGTATCCAGCAATTTTTGAAGTAAAATTAACGTTCAAGTGTTGACCGGACTTTTCTATGGACGAAGGGTAGGGGCAGGGGTAAGGGGCGTCCGACCTTTACCTCGACCACTCGGTTTACGGGCATGGTTTCGGTAACGGTGTCAGCCATTGTCTGAAGAACGTCATGTATTTGTGACAATCAAGTGGTTTCACTTGAATTATTGGTAAACATAGGTATAGGCATCTCATCTGTGATATTGTTATTTATATAGTTTCACTGGTTTGACAAAAAATTGTTTTTCCATAACGGCGGCTTCATTACACGAAAGCCACGGTCCAGACCAGGCAGAAATCGATTGTTGGGACTGGTGTTTGATATTTTGCAGGCCTTCATCTTCAATGCTGTCTTGGGGAGGGGATTAAATGGAGTGGGCCCCTCTCCCTTTGGAAATTTTTAAGAAAACCGTTGGGCAAAATGGTGCGACATGTTTCAATACTTTAGGGTACTAGTGTAAATCTTTCAAAAAGTGTACAGTTTGAGGGTCAGGTATACTAAATAGGTGGCATGCTGTTATTGCGAGTGGTTCTTGCAAACACATAACCATGCACTGGGCATCCGTAGAAACAACACTTTTGACAAACGATTTTCAAAGGACGCTGAATTTGCCTAAGGTGTTACATAAGAAGCGTTACAGAGAGAAGGACTTTTGTGGCTATTCTACACCATTTCTCGAGAAAATCCCTTTCCCTCCATTTGTACTTGAAATGAGAAAAAAAAATATTTTGACTAACGATGCTTGTAAATAAGGTGCTGACTGAAAACCTTCATTGCAATTTCGAGGATGCTCTTGGAGCCATAGGCGTTACCTTTTCCAGCGCACGACTCAGTATCCATCTCAATGGTGGGAACAAGCGGTAGCAATGATTCACGTTATTTATTGGGTGCACGAACAGCGCCCAATTTTGACTTAAAATTTTTCGAAAAATTGTCTTATTTGAATTGCTTATAGGCCTCCGTTATGTTTCTGACTTGTGTATGCAAGGACCATTCTGTATTCAGTAGCTACCGACGACCATGAGACGTAAGAAAGATGCTAGCCAAATTTCAAGGGATGAGAAAATTATTCAAATGAGACACATACCACTTTGTATTAAAGCATACTTGGATTTGTTGCTTTCGACACATTTAATACACCCAAATTTTCATCTTTTCTAGGCATTCTGTTCTCAAGTGGTTATTTTCGGTAGTTATTGCTCCTGAAAATGTTGAAGAATAAAGAAAATGTTTAATCATAAGGTCCCAAGAACCCGAGAAATTGCATAAAAGGTCTTCTTAATCTGCAAATTGCTGAGGGAAGACCCCTCTTTGACCTGTTGATGAACCTCCCGTGCTGTTAGGTGGAGATTTTGCCCTAGAGAATGCCATCTCCTTCATCCCAACTTTTGATCTGCCCTTGCCAAGTAAAGATATAGGGAGGGAGGGGGGGGGTGGTTATGTGACATCTTGGGTCATGGTTGGAAGTCTCACATTCCATTAGTTTATCAGTTACCGACGGCAAATGCAAAACACCACTAAAATGTTCTTAAAGTGTCATTGTGTGGGCGCTCTCTGTATGCACCCTCTTTAGCTAAGTTATTTGTCTCATCATTCAGTTATTAATCCTGTAGAGCAGCTTAAGTAAATTCTTTAATACATCCCCTACCATCATCTACCCTACAACCGTACAGCCCCCTCATCATTGAATCGACTGCCGTCAGTCCTAGTAAGGCCAGTGTGAAGAAAAATGTCAAAAGTGTTTTAGTCTAGTCTGTTCAAGTTCAGTGTGATTCCAGTGTCAAGACACTTTCTTGCTTCATTCTTAATGCTAAAAATTTTGCTATTACCTCAGGCCTTTCGAGGGCATCAACCCTGGCCCCTGGACTCCACCGTGACACCCTCGGAGAACTATTGCGTCTTTAGCACTTTTCACATGTTTAGTCACTTATTTCTCATCTTGTGTCACCTCTGCTACTGGAAATGTGCAATTGTAAGTGTAAAACAACTAACACCCGCCCACACTCTAGGATCTTCCACGTTTCAGACCTAAAACTCCGCCAGTAAAAGTCGGTCTCAAAATAGATACCGTAGTCTGTCTCAAAATCAATCCACACACCCTAAAATTGTTACCTTGGCAGACCTGGACAGAAGTACTTATAAAGATCACATGCACAAGGAATGAAATATATGCCCTACCTTCAATTTGTTCAACGATTAAATGTGTGCAATGTGGAGTTTATTTTAACATATTTGGCCTAAATTAATTGCGGGTGAAAACAATACAACGCACTCCTGACTTCTTTCGGGGCTTTTTCGTTAACTAATTGAGGTTATAAACAAGGCAGAAGTTTATTTACTATGCTCTTTGCGTAGCTTTAGTTCGTTTACATATTTGAGTCTACAAATTTAGTAACTGAACGTTGATATACTTTGAACAACGCATTGACAAAACCTGTAATCAGAAAGTATAAAATGTAGAGGTCAATATATGTTGAGCTGAATCTCCGTCATTTCAAGTAAAACTCTCAGTGAATACAAAGGAAGGAAAATATCTGTATTTACGACTACTGATATCTTGTATGACATAGCAGTGGTGCCCCAGGGGCTGGTGATGGCAGGGGAGATCTGAGGAAAATTTCAAAGAACCCGCTTAAGTTGGTGAAAACTATTTTTACTTAGAGAAGCTTTAGTAGTGGACTAAGTGCATATATGTGCGCGAATAATCTACCCTAGGAACTTTACTCCCTATTGCGATATGGAGAAAACCATCCTTAAATCGGCGCTGCAATATTTCCTTGTATAGGAACCAGAGGCTCGTGGTAGGGAGAGCTGAGGACCAAGGGCAGCTCTCTGGTGCCGACCAAGGAGGACTTCTTCCAGGAGCCTATGGTAAAGTTACGTAATGGAGATAGTTGCATGACCTGATCTTAAAATAGCAATGCAAGAACTTCACAAACATCGGTCCCAAGATTTCAGACTTTCGACAAAAAAGTTAGATGAAGAGCTTACCAAGGGTGAGAAGTGAGAGTTGAGGAGGTATAATTAAAACGAAAGAAGAGTGATAGACATAAACAGTTTTTGGAATAATTGTACGTTTTTCATGTATAAATAGACATGTGCTGCCATGTGTGAGATCGGGGGTCACAGTACGAGAGGCCCAGTTTCTGGTCCGTTTGTGGAACTAGTTTACCCAAGAACAAATAACATTACTATTATCCTGATAAGAGCTAGGAAGAGAGCGTGAGTAGGACATGGAGATCATTCCCATATTTAAACTCTTCTGGCCGGTTGGCATGCTCATTCTTCCCACTAAACTATATCCGAAGAAAATGGGTGTAAATTAAGGCTGTCGAAAGTTCTTTAATGCTATCAAAAGTTCTGAAGAAAATTATCCGTTCTAAAAGTGGGAGGGATTGGTGTGGGTATGCCCCCTTTCCCAATTTCGAATATTACCCGGTAACTTTCCTTTCCTTTTACGGGAGGAAAGAATACAGCTAGAGGTGTGAGCCCTTGTTACGTGAAAAAAGGTAGCGAAGTAAATTTTAAAACAATACATAGTTGAAAAATAGTTTCTCAAAATTTCCTTACCCTCCCCTACATATAAAGCCACAGTTGAATGTCTTATTAGTTAATATACACTTTGGTAGAAAATGGATTCGGGACACTCCTGAGGCCCGCTGCCAGAAGGGAAGTTAGGCGAACCCCCTAAAAGAATGTTCCACTCAGGCCTACTCTACGGAAAACATTTATTACAAAGTTTTTAATATGTTATTATAACCTGAGAATTCTTGATTACTTAAAAGTTACCAATTACAACTTACCTTTCGACAAGACCTCACCACCTGGGCGATCTTCAAAGCTAGAATGCATTTAATGTTACAAATTCTACTCAGCTTTCCGTTTCAACGTTCAATGGCAGGAAAGGGGACTTTTTCCATAACACAACCTGGTAACGGGCCTGCACCTCATACTTTCCATACATGGCAATGCACCCTTGGGGTAACATTATTGAGGAATTTTGTATGTTTGGAGCTGATTCTTAATCAAAGAGAGAAATGTCCATGACCATAACACAAATGTTATAGATATGATTCTTGCCCAAAGAAAGATGTGTCTATAGTGATAACTTTCAGTGAGGTGATGCTCCTTAATCGTTGTGTATTTAATATGAACAAGTCTGTAGGAGGAAGTTATGATATACCAATGATAGCACGCCATGCTATAGTATGTTATCATACAAGCCCCAAATTACTATCAACACCCTAGAGAAAGAGTTTTGAGGTTACTTAATATTTCTACCACGACGATTTTATCTTAAACATATTGAGGCTATACCGCCCTGTATTTGACACCCACAATGACGGCCAAGGGGCTATATTTATCATTATATAGCTACCCTTTCACCGAGCTTATCAGTTACGCGAAAACGTCACAGGGTTTTAGAGTTTCATATTACCAAATGCGGGATTTCGAGGTTAAATTCGGTTACATTTGGAACGTTATATGCGGTTAGTTACATCTGGAATGTTATAAGAAACACATACCGTACCGGTAACTTTGAGTTTCTTTGTCACGTAATGTAGTTTAATGATTGTAACAAGGTATGCTCACGAAAAGTACATTTCTTTCATAGTATTTGCACATGAACAATTCTATGTTAAAAAATTATTAAAAAACCTGTGTTTTCATTCTTTGTTAAAGCATTAAGTAATGCAATGGTGTATTTGATTAGATATTTTTAAAGACTAAAAGGAATTTAAATATGTAGAACTATCAAGTTTTAAATACATATGCCTTTGAAAAGACGCTAACTTTCTAGAGAGGTTTCCAATAAGGATTGATTTAAATTTGGCGGAGAGATGGATTATTTGTTGAAACAAACAATGCCCACTTTCGGAAGCAATAAACGAGGAAACATTTTCCTAAATCTGTTTATAAGAGTTCCAGACTGATACTATCTTTAAGCCAGCACCTTCAGACATCATATACAATCCAAATGATTATTGTCATGTTAAGCAATCGATCCTTCTTACATGTTTTTAATTACATCCAGACTGTGAGGTTTCAAAAGCGAACTGTTTCGTTCGAAATGTGAACTGTTCGGCTCAGTTACAAGTAGAGCCTTTGTTTAGCAGTTCTTACTTCTTTAATTATGTACAGAGAAAACGCATCGAATGAAGATGTTAATGGCATGACTAGATCTCCGTAGATTGTAATGATAACTTACGTTTCCAGAGCCGGATCTGAAAGTCTTCCAAAACTGAGATAATGCCATGCTCTCTGTCCTTACGTTGCAATTTGTCTTCATTTTCATAATGAGCAAAAGTGATAACAGAGAATGGAAGGCAACATTCAATCGTTGTCAGATCTGGGTTAATTGAGGGTGTCCATTTCGTAGCAGTTGGGTGTTTTAACTGGACGAGTAGCTCCCTCATTTTCCACATGAAGCTGTTACCGATCATCATGCTCTTCATGCTACCGTCGCCACTCGCGTAAAATGCACGATACTGAGGATGTAAAACAGTTCACTCTGTAGCAACGTAGGCATACTGCAGTAGCAAAGTATGACAGGTTCCACAACAAAACTATCAGCGTATTAATTTCTACCAATTTATATTGACAAGTAATAGTTAAATCAATTGTTATAAACTCAGAAAATGAAAAAGGAAGCACTTAATATATCATAAGTAGTTGTCAACAATAATTACAATTAATATCTGGAAAAAAGTATTGAAATCTCACTTTCTTATAACACTTAAAGGGAAAATGCAGTCACTCCAAATTGAATTGGCATCCCCGTCTATCCAGATTCATACATAGCCCTCTTAAATCATGTGGCAACACTTTTGTAACTGAATTTTTTCAATGCATGGAAACAACCTCTTTTTTACCTTGAGAATCTCACCTTGATGTTGTGAAACATTATGAAAGTTAGGTTACTTGCAAGGGAAAAGGACTTGCATATTTGTAACATTTAGTTCATGTGGCAAAGTACACTTAGGGCGACTGCTTATTCTCGTTATTAGTATATTCTCTATAATCTTTGTTACAATTTTCTTGTTCTTTTGAAGAAAAATGCATCTACAAAAACTATTCGAGAAGCGGAATCTTCCTTGGTATACCGTCGAGCTACCATGATGGTGTGACCAGTGATGTAACTAATGGGCAAGGATGGGGCCACTTCGGCATTAAGTCGTAAAACGAAACTCTGGTGAGTAAATTTCGTGCATATTGTTTTTGTAAATACTGCTGTTAGGATTCTTTTAATGTACAGGTAGAAAGCCTGTTTGGCCTGCTAGGTCGAAAACACCTGCCGGATCAGCTCTTGGGTATTTGCAAAGTTTTCAATACAATGTTTTTTGATAATTATTTATTTTACAATATTGTTTTTGTACCCACTACGAAACTTTTATCCAGTCATGTTTAGCGACAGTTTAGGTCGTTACGCTAATGTACACAAATGAGGGAATGTCCCTGGACTAATTGTTCCTGAATAAATTAATATAGTCCAAAGGAGGGGCGCGGGATTTGATGTCTGAAAGTGAGGGGCAAACTGGAGTGGACTGTCAAACGGCGCCGAAGGAGCCACGAGAGCGCGAAGCGCTCCCCCTAACGGCGTGGGGTCCAGGGGCCCCCCTCAGGGCCTCTGGCGGGGTCCAGGGGCAGAACCCCGGTGGGGTTCTAGGGCGCGAAGCCCCCGGAAGCTCTGGGGCATTAACGAAATTTTAGACAATAATATGAAGCATTTTAGTTTCAATTTCAAATGACATTAGGGCACTTAACGGACCACAAAAATCACAATTTGACTTTTTTCAACTATATTCTTACTCTGTATGACTAACAGCCGGGATCGTTAATGCTGAGGGCTTGAGGAAGGAGGAGAAAATCCCGGTGTCTTTGGAACAATAGTTTTAAGAATGGGATATCTAGAATGCAGAGTCGGTGCGCGCGAAGGGCGCTGAAGTAAACCGCATTTTCATCATTTTTAGCGATATGAATAACAGAAAAGCTAAGAAAAGTGTCCTCAAGGAAAGGGCTTTTGCCCCACCTCTTTCGCTAAGCGCCTGTCCCGTGTTACGGCTCCGAAAATGGCACTTCCCATGCCTTACAACTTGCATCTAAACAATCTTTAAAGAGTAGGTAAATTTACACACATTGATTTTGATAAAAATTTTGCTTTGGACATTTCTCGGGGAGAGGGACCTTCCTCCTCCGCTGCGCAAGGCCATGGGTGTATTGGTGGTTTCAAAGATAATAGAAGAGTTTGTACGAAGCTATGGCAAGCAAGATGTTCTACAGGAGTTGACCCTGAACCCCGAAAGAATATTTAAAACGGGTGCGCGCGAAGCGAGCCGAAGAAAACATAGTTGAAATAGCGTTTGAGACATTGATTGTAGGCTTTTGTTTTTTCTTTAGTTTAAAAAGTAAAATTTTTCATTGCATAAAAAACTTTTCCTTCTTTCCCCAGGTGCCTCTCCTTTCCATAGAGCTGGATGTAGGAACCTATACCCTTCTCTGTGGTTCTTTCTTCCATGTTTCATTTTTGTCGATGGTCTGGGACAAGTGCCCCTCAACTTTTTATTAGTGAGAAAAATGAGGTACGGTCGATTTTGAAGGTTATAGACTATGCCATACTTTAAAAACTCAATGAAATGTTTTATGGCTAGTTTTTACATAGAAATTGCCAAGGGCATCGGCATTTAAAGTGCTAGGGAAGTAATTTTCATTGGAAGCTGCATCTTGGGAATGTTGTGGCCGGCGAAGCCTTTAACAGCGAACGCCGAAAGCGCAAAGCCGGAGGCTGGGGACTTAGGACCGGTCCTCCCGGAGAAAGTTTTCTTAAACTCGACAGCGTTTGCGGCCATTCTGGACCATTTCTAGAGAAAATCCTGCTCCCTCAGGTGTAATTTGAAATGCTAATAAAATAGTTTTCTTATGAAGAGCATTGAAGGGAAGAGCGGGGACAAAAAGCAAAAGGAAAGGTATTACTGGCAAAAGTTTTGTGTTATTGCAAATACGGTACTATGTATTATTTGCAAATATGCCCGCAGTTTTGCAAGGCCATCTGTGTAAATTACACTGAAGCACTGGTGCACTGAGTAAGCATTATCGGCATCTGCGAGACAAACATATGATACTCTCTTTGTCGACGTGAAACAAAATGAAAACAGTAATCACGTCTTAGTGACCAATGCCCATGGGCCAGTGGAAAATGCCGTTGTTCCTTCATTACGTCACTGCAAGGAATTTCAACATTTCGACAACATAAATACTGGTACACAACAATACAATATTTTGGTTGAAATTTGATTGGTTGATTTAATGAGATTATACCTGCAGTTTACCGTTTGTTGTCCCTTAAAAGAGACTGGCATACAAGAGTTCACATTTTTAGGGCTATTCATATGAAGGTGACCCAAAGCTTACAGATATCATGTTGAATAAATTGTCGACGATCATTACTAGGAAGGCCGTGTGAAGTAGAATTTGCCCTAGTGAGTACATGCGTGAGCACCCCAATTTCTTTCCCCAATAGTTTGGGATCTATAATTTTAACAGTCAAGACAAGGAGGACAAGGTCCTTCACCGTGATTAACAAAAACCTATTATTTGTGAGTGGCATGTCTGACACAGTGAAACAATTATTTGGGTATTTTTTGTCGGCACAATCATAGGCAAAGACCCGAGCACACAACTGTTTGACAGTGGCGTCGAGCGTTCCGCCGGGGTTGCACACCAAAATGAAGGACTGAGCGCCTCTGGAGGCCATGTAGTGACACGAAGTGCTCCCCTGTAGGCTTTGGCTACAGGGGCTACTGTAGGGTCCAGGGACAACGCTCCATTGGGGTCCAGGGGCACGTCCGGAGGCTCTAGGGTAGTTATAAATTGTAAAACAAGTTTCAATTTCCAAATGGATTTTCGAATTTCATGTTTAGTCATATTTTAATGAAATATGTCTTTTCCTTTGGGATTCATGCCGGGAATACCCGACAGAGTGCCACTTTTGCCAATAACCCCTGACTATTTGTCGCACGTGGGACAAGGAGTCAGTCCGTTTCCCATGGAATAGCATATGAAGATGTAGTATTAGGCTGTAATTTTGTCAAACGTCGGTAAAAAGTTATGCAAAAAGAGCTGTCTAGATAGAGAAAAAAAATCCATTTTGAAAATGGGACTTGTTGTAACCATAATAATGAAGCATTTGACTATCTCCAAAATGGCAGTGGATGTGCACTAAGCTTGCCTCAAAATAGAAATCACAATTTGACAATTATGTTAGCCTTACTCCCACTAATGATTTAATAATTTTGTTAAGATGTGCATTGAGCTTCCACTTATGCTGCCCAATACGAATAAATGTTAAAACAACTACATTCCAGGTATGCCACTCAGGGAAAGCCCTCACATCAGGTCATCGAAGGTGCATATAATGCGGACCCGGGGCTAGCCTAGAAAATTTGGAAAAAGAAACCCTTGAATGTGGTTCAATGGGTTTTGGGTGCCTTAAAATTAAAATAATGGCAGATACATTTCCTGCATTTTCTTCAACAATAAATGAAAAAGGGGTTGCTAGAGCCCGCCGAGACCAACCTTGGTGCTCGCGCTAAGCGCTAAGCGAGAAAATCTGGCATTAAGTTTCTATGAAAATTTCGTGCAAGTTCTTGTACTCCTTTCGAAGGTATTACCACTTTATGATCCCTGGTGTGCTGCTTGGCTCCTTCTCGGTGGGGGATCAGGAGAGAAAAGTTCCACCTTGCAAATTTGAAGACGCCGGTATTGAAGACAAACGGACATAAACCAGATAGTGAAGCTATTTATTTATCCTCATGATTATTTGATACGTGTTGAAAAAGGCAATGAAAATCGCAATGCTTTTAACAGTTTTTCTAACATAAAATCTGACTAAAAGATAATCGATGAGATAATTGTATTGGAGGGAGAGGAATCACGGCCGCATTAGTTTCAAAGCTGTTGAAAATAAATGATGACTGAACAACAGCTGTGGATTTCATCTCCCAATAAGGAAGTCCTTCACATAGCGCAATAACAGATGCGGAGGGGGGGGGGGGAGAGAGCCCAGCAAAATTATAGTTTTGAGAATATTTTGTGTAATTTTAGCCGCATGACCGACTGATAAATTGACAGTGGGTCCTCGTGTTCATATCGCTATATGCTGGAACGATGTGTTTGTGCATACTTTGTTTCATACTCAAAATTTCATTGGGGGCACACGGGGGCACGCCAACAGGTTTTTTTTTTTTGGGGGGGGGGGGACGGCCCCCTTGGGGACGCAACTGCTGTTTATATCAAGAGCAAGCCTAGTATAGCTGTCGTATGTTGGCCTACTCTTATGAGAAAAATATCCCATACGATTTCAAAAAGCCTCGACCATGGGGCTAATTCTTCAGCATGAATTAAGACTTTGATCAAGAAACGTTTCCTTTCCAATCATTACCTATCACAAATGTTCTTACAATTTAACAAGATTTAAAAAACTCGAAACTTCGTAAAGGTCTCTCTTTCAGTAGAATGAAATCCTTAAACGGTAAAAGTTAAGTATATACTTGATTTATTGAAGAATCTCTCAGTGACGTGTCATACTCCTTGCCTTAAATTTTGGATTTTTTTCTACCAGAAGAAGACATCAGTTCTTTAAACAAGATTACCTTTGACAATGCATTTCCAACCTTTGAAAGGTCAACAAATCCATATGCTGTGTCGACTATCCATGTGTCTAGCCGAAGAGTTGAGAGTGCAAAACACTTTCATTCGATTGTTTTAAATCACTAAGAAAAAGTTGTATATTTTCCTGGAAGTATTTTTCATTTTATAAGGATTAGAATTCAACTTCAATGACAGTAACAGAGTTTTACTGAATTAGTCTGTGGGAATAATGATAAGCGAGGAATATATCTTTCTTTCTGTTTGCTTCACTTCAAATATAGATGCGGATGTCAGGGCACAAAGGCATCGTGCCATTCAGTGAGGAGGGGCCGGAATAGAAAAGAAATATCGCCACCATTACCGGAAACCTGCCAATGAATACAACTCTTTGACAGTGTTTTGTGAGGATAATTTCTCCTTTGGCTAAAACCAAGTGAAATCAGTTGTCTCACTATGAAGGTAAAGTATTTGCTTGCATAAGCACACGGGACTACTTCCTATGGAGGCGGGCTGTAGCACTTGTGCTGAAAAATTATAGTGCATGTTTGTCAGAAAATGGTAACAGATTGCCAGAAACTTGTTGCAGTCCTTATTTTCCGCTCGCGCATGAGTTAAAACAATTACTAGATAAAGTTTACGATTTCCTACACATAAAGATAAAAAGAAGGGTGTGACGATTTAGATCATAGCCTTCTTATTCTCTTAACAAATATATAGCAGTTGCAGTATTTAATGCGTCTTCAAGTTACTTCAAGTTACTCGAAATATCTGACGGTCATCATTCATGCACTATTCTAAATATTTATATGCCTGTTATTTTTCTATCATTTTCACACATCCTGAAAAATTTAGATAATATTCCTATCACCCAACATTTAATCGATCAGCAGAATATGGACAACTCTTACAAGTGGCTTTTAAAAGTATTGACACAGTTTTTTGGCCTTAACATGTACGAATATTTTCCTTATTTTGTAAAGTAAACAAGGGGTATCTGCTATGCATCCCACAATTCCGTGCGCAATCGAGATTGCCAAAAGGCGTATTATCGATTAGATAATCACCTTCGTTTAGATTTGATATAAAGGTTATAGGGACGGTGATAAAGTTCTTGCATATCGTACACACACGTTAAACGATGTCCTGGTACGGAGTAACGTCCTGGTACGGAGTACTCTATGGTTCATATCGTTTCTCTTGTTAAATGTTGACACAATACGTGTCTGCTATACCACAGTTCATAATCCAAAAGTAACATCTTGTACAGACATATTTTTCACCATTGTAGACTTTTTGAAAGTAATTGAACTGTGCAAGCGGTGCTTAATATTTGAAAGCTGCACAGAGTAGTCATTATCGTCGTGGTATCGTACCTTTATTGATTCTCCAAAATGATATCTTTCGATTTACTTGTAATTTTCAGTATTCTTTTCACATCTCGCCTTGTGAACAACGTTCACAGCTCAGCAGAAGGTAAGTGGAAAACGTTTCTTCTATTTTCATGCAAGTAAGGAAAAATTGTCTCAACATTGTATTTTTATAATAGTTTTTCCTTTTCGCGAAACAGTTATATTCTCACAAGTTTACGTATGCCCAAATGCTTCTTGTGACGTTTTAAAATATTCACGACTCAAGCAGGTTATTAGCTTTTTAACATAATCTGACTACAAAGTATACAAAGGAGTCTGTTCAAAGTAAATCTGGGAAATTGGAATAAATTGCCATTACAGTATCAAAAATCACAAACTTTTGCAATCTGTTGAATTTTAATCTTGTTGGTTTCAAAAGTTCTATCCCTCCGCAGTCAGGTAGAAAAGTGAAGCTGTTAAATCTTGACAAGAAATTCCTGTTGTTTTGAAAAGTCGAGGGTTCTGTTAACTGAATTTTAAACAGCAAGACAATGCACAATAGTCAAGAGCATGCGCATGGCCTTAGACATGTTTTCGTTTTTAAAATGTTTTTGTTTCTTCCAAAAAATTAATTTAGAACTAAGAGGAAGTTAAATGGTAAAGTAATCCCTGTCAAAGAGCTATTCGTTGTGAAGTTGAGGTACATTACTAGGGGGCTTAATTTTGTATTTGTAAGGTGAAGGCGTTCGCCTGAAACCTTTTGCTAATACTTATAACGATGTACGCATATCCAGGCTGTGTCGCTAAGGAAAGTATTTCCAACAATATTTCGCCAAGACTCTAGTTACTCAGCGTCAACTAAATCGATTTGTTTTGAAAACCCCTGAGTAAACACCAAGGATAAAATTATCATCCTTACTTCGACAGTTCGACAACATTCCCAAGCAACTAGAAAACAACAGAAGAAAAGAATTTTCATCATGGCCTAAAACAGTTGAATCTGACTCAAGTGATACATAACTAACTGAACGAATGAAACCTGTTGACACTATGACTGGTTTTAATCATGAATGCCTATGCACGAAAAAAAACCCACAATTAGAAAGGACAAAATAATCGTTCATTCACGGCAGTGTAACTTTGAAGTGTACAATGTAAAGTCCCGTTAATGCTTTCCCTTTCAACTTACAATTTTTGAGTGATCTTCGTTGAGGTTGAACCAAATTGACATTAATTTGTCCATTTGTCCTTCTTTCCACCAGTCTAAGAGTCCAAGATATTTTCAAGTATTGGATGAACTATCTTTTATAGAGTAAAAATGCTTGTAAAATAAACTTACCAATTCTAAATATTGCAAGTATCGCATACATAGCCTATGCGTACAGGGTGGGTAATGTAAAAACTAGAGTAAATTGATATCAAGTGCTTCTTCTAAATAGCACCTTCAACTTTATACTCAACTGTCAGTTTTTCCAAAATTGATCAGCTTTGAGAAGTGGCTAGAAAATAACGGTTTGACTAGAAAACAGCTGCATCTTGTACCGAAAGATCCGAACTCAGTAATGTCAACAATCAGCACAGAGCTGCATTTCGTAGGAAACTTTGGGGTGATCTTCAGTTTGTAAAAATATAGTTCAATGAACTTAAACGTATTCAAGACCATTACCAGGTTAAGTTCCAGAGTGTATGTGGGACTTAATATTAGCTGTTTAAATGGGTAGATAGCTATTTAAATGGGCGAATAGATAAAATAAAGAGCAAACTTGCAGTTTCAACAGGGAAGAGAAAAAAGGTTAGGCCATCAGACGAGACGATCGAAGTAAGCAAGGGATGGCAGAATTTTTTCATTACTTTTTTAAGCCTATCAACTGTTCCTTCAACCCTTTCTTTTTTAAGGTTCTTCTTACTTCTTTTATCAACGACCCGCATACCCACGTGACTATCAGGAGGTTTTCTCGCAATGTTCAGCAAATGCCGAGAGCGGCGTTTACCTTATTAAACCAGATGGTTATGATGAGGCTTTTGAAGTCTACTGTGACAACCAGACAGATGGTGGAGGCTGGACGGTGAGTCATATTTACTCTTACCTACAATCATCCTTACGGTTGACAAGTTGGGCAATAATCAAAGTAACTCTAACTCTTAAAAACGCCGTGAATAAGAATAAGTTGTACCCTTCTAATATGCTTTCTTCCAATACATCTCCCATAATGTTAAATATTTTGAGGTTGATTCTTTTTCCACTAAAGATTCATTTATGGCCAAAACGTCTTCTTTTAGCCACTCCTTTCAATTTCATTAATTGTCTTTAACATATGCATATTTCATACACCTATACATATTGATCTATCAGAATGGCGAATGCACATTTGGAAGTACACTTTGAATTTACCCTTTTTCTGTGACAATCAAAGCACCGCGGCCAATTACATACATGGGACATGCTACTGTAAATGTATTTTGGGTCGATGAGAGTCTGCCTTTAACTTGATATCTCGTATAGGTACAACTGTGTTTACGTACAACTGTAGGTCGTTCCAGATAGACTGCATTAACTGTAGTCATTTATACCAAACAACAGTTACTTTTACCGATACCTACCAGGTTTTTCATCGTCGGACTAATGACAGTTTCGTCGAATTTGGACGCAATTTTTCAGAATATCTAGAGGGATTTGGATTCCTTAGCAGTGACTTTTATCTTGGCAACGAAAGGTTATCTTTTTTAACAAATCAGAAACAATATCAACTACGGATGGACATGACGAATTTTGCCGGGTATGCTTTCTACGTGACCTACGATTTCGTATAAGTGACGATTGGGGTAATTACAAATTGACCAGTGTAGGACAGTATGGCGGAAATGCAGGTAAGTCTGAAGACAGATATAAGATATAGCTAGTAAAAAGATTTAAAGATAACCATAAAAATTATGAAACTTTGAAATAAACGGCATTATTTAAATCATATTCTAGGAGTAGGCTATTACTGTTGCCACAAAGATAAAACTTGCAAGAAAAAAAAATGATGACGCGTGCATCATCTATAATAGCGTTAACAACAATTCCAACGTGGGTATTTTGGTTTGTTAATCTATAAAATCATTTTGCAGTGATCAGTTCTTTACGATTACCTTTGCATGGGTTCGTTTCCCAAGTTATCAACGAGTTAACTCTGAGGTATGAAAGACCACTTATAGTCTCATCTTATTTTGGTCAATGAATGAAAGGCTATTACAATAAACAATCCCCTGTGACAGTGTGGGCCACTTTCAAGTCCTAAAAATGTTATATGGACAAAACCATACATGAAAAAGCACAATTTTGGTTTCAATTTGTGGGTTTTTATTCATCAAATTTTGGCCATTTTGAACCAACGCGGAGTTACTTATTGTTTTTCCGAATGTTGTCACTTTTCGGTTCAAATAGGCCTATTAGAAATAATTTACGTAACCAGCTTGCCTCGATCGATATTTTCTAACATCTTAATTAAAACACTAAATTTGAAGGCTTAATAAATGCTTGTTAAATAGCACACTTATAGTTACAGAATACAGTTTGATTTGATTGTGACATGTAATATTTCATGATGTCTTTCTTAATCATAGATACTTTCACTGGACAATGTCCACCAAATAAAATATTCGGCCCTTGTGCCTGTCAAGGAACCTGTGTAGAACCAGATGGCTGTCATCAAAGCTGTACCGTGGAGGAAACCTGTATCTGCCCCGTAGGTTATCTTCTGTCAGGTACCGGTAGTGATTGTGTACCTCAAGAACAATGCAGCTGTTATGATCCAACATTCGGAGTCATTGCGGTAATTACCTTACACTAGAAAATCGACGGAGATGTTATTCAAAACAAATTAGTTATGCCAGAAACGTCGACACAACTTTGCCAACCTGAGAGAGATCGAAAAAAGCATTTATTTTTTAGAATCTTACATGTATTCCTACTCACTTGAAAGATATGACTACAACAGCAGCCAGCTAAAATCATGTATTAGCTTCCCTTACACCACTTCTTAAAATTTGGTATAACAGTTCTTGATTTCATCTTTTTATCCATTTCGATATGCTAAACGTCGTATTATTTACTTGTCGCTAACGTAAAAGAAAACTTGCAAGGCTTTACCGGCACTATTTCTTGCGTCTTGCATTAATGCTGTTGAGTATGACGTCTCTCATGTAAGGCAATCTCGCTTTTGGAGAAACAAGCGAGCATTATCGCTTGCGCTGCGCGGCCGGCATGTTCTCCATTTGTTCGTTTGCTCGTTTAGGAGCAAACCTTAACAACAGCGTAGACGACATAGGTTTGCTGTTTCTCCAAATTCGAACTATTTACAGTTGTAACCCCATATATAAATGTAATATCTAATACAGTCTTCATATCGGCAAATATTGAGCCAGGGTTTGTTGTATAGCTAAAAGTTACTCATGCATGCGATCTCAAATCTTGATCATATCTTCACACGGCAGCTCAACGAATCTAAACTCAATTCAGACAGCTGTGAAGAAGGAACTCTAACGTGCGACAGAAACTTTCAGTGTGACGTCAATGCGGTATGTGAAGAAAGGAACAAGATACGAAAGTGTTATTGCAATCAAGGCTACACCGGTGACGGACTGAGTTGTACCCGAACAGCGCCGCCAACTGACTGCTACGACGTCTTCACTTCCGATTTGCCCGATGGAGTGTACACTATACAACCAACAGGATGGGCAGAATCACCCTTTCAAGTCTATTGTAATATGTCACATGGAGGTGGTTGGACGGTGAGTTTGGTTCAATTAAATTGTATGCATTCTTTCCTGTAAGTAACAGATAAATTATAAAGGAAATAGTATCAAGAGTAACGGATGCCAAAATATAGGTCAAAGATGAAATGTAACTTTTTCGTATAAGTCTGAGGGCCGTTGCATATGCTAGGAGCTCTGAACTGCAGCCCCGTCGAGGATGCTTTTGTATGTCAATTGTGTCTTTGATATCAATGCCACAATTGAATTGTACACCATAGATGAAACTAGGCAAGCAACAGCTGACTTTTAGGAATACCAGTTCCTCACAACGGTGCCAGTGTTAACATTTCGTGCAAACTATCTAACAGGTTCTTCAGCGACGTGTTAATGGATCACTAAGCTTCAATCGTAATTGGGCTGGTTACAAAGCAGGATTTGGTTCAGCCGGACGCAAAGAAAATGTTTGGCTTGGTAATGAAATACTCCACCAAATGACAAATAAGAAAACTTACAAATTACGCATCGACGTGACCAAGAAAGATGGCGTTCCTTGGCGCATGAACTATGACCTTTTCCGGGTCAGTAATGAGGCCAACAATTACCGGCTAGAACTGGGGTAGTTACACTGAAAATGCAGGTTTGTGCAAAAATCCCTACCACAACTGTTACTATTTATTTTGAAATTCATTATTTGTCACGTATATTAACCTACTTTTTGCTTGTGATACGTAAGGTTGGACCTTGTACACCTTGTTAATCGCTATAGTTACACGATCTGTGAGGCTAAAGTAATAGTGATGAAAAAATGTAGTACATATTCAGTGCCAAGTTTTTTCTTTGCAAAGTTGTAGAAATCTGTGGAAATACTGACTGCTTTTCCCTGGGAGTTGGCTAAGACTCAGCACGTTCAAAAGTTACATTGCAACGTTTTGACATGCATCCATAAAAATGAACATACCTGTGTAAAGACTAAATTTGTTTGGAAAATCCAGACATATAGATGGCATATAACATGGGCGGCGATCCCGGGGCTTGGGGAGGACAGGGGGACATGTCCCCTCAATATCTGAGAAATCGCCCATTGACTTTGATTTTTCACACAGTAAATTATTTGGAAATGCTGTTACGTCCCCCCAATATTGAGAACAAACCGCCGCTCTTGGCATATAATAAGAAGAAACATTGAGCTATAGGCTTGTTTAATTAATATGTAGGGATATCACGTTTGGGAGAAGACCAAAGTTCCCCGAATGGCGGATAACTTACGCAACACACTATATAGGCATTCTAGCCGTACAGAGACAAGGTTTAGCGAGAACGAAGTTCACTTGAGAACTTGAGATTCCCTTAGAAACGGCAATGTGAACCACGGTTTAAGACGTGGTCTTTGGTAGCTATGAAAATAGATCTACGGAATATACGTTTTAGTCCAAAACACTAGACCCATGTACTTAAATGGCGTTTTTAAACACCACTGTCATTGAAAGTGTGCACAGAGAAAAAATGGAATTGTAGGTAAAATAGGCAAAATGGTGGCGCCGATGACCAATTTTTCTCCAGATCGAGGAAAACAAGGTTCTCCCAAACAATTGAATCACCGAGCTGTTTAGGAACACGAAACGATCAATACAAGAAGCAAACGTGAAACTGATTGTTAAGCTCGAATTAATGATTGTGGATATCGAAGGTCTCTCCTTACATCTGTTTAGTCTACTAAAACTAAACCGACTTTCAGTAACTCTATTAATATTTGTTGTAATCAAAGGCTATAACAGCAGTGGCTTAGCTAGCAAGGGGGCAGAGGGGTATTGTTGGAAAAATGAAGATGGGCGATGTTGACTGAAAATGAAGGAGAGCAAAAAAAAAAAAAAAAAAAAAGACCGCGGCAGGATGGAGGAATGAGAAGTTGGTGCACTCTAAGAAAAAAGGGTTCTATGGTTCTTCCTGGCGGACAAAAGGTGATAAAGGGTTCCAGACAGAAGCTTTTTTCTTAAGTAATTCCTGTAAATGAATCTCGAAGAACTTACAGGGTTCTTCATGTGGGATAAATTCACCCTTTTTGCTTAGAGTGTATGGGTGGAGGTTTGTTCCTTCATACTATATGACTTTGTATTATGTGTCATGATGCAATGGACTTGAAAATGGAAGCTGGATGACAGACAATCCTTCAACACCTATACAAGCTGAAATTCATATTTTTTCTATTTATCAGTTCACTTGACGAATCTCAACAATTTTGTTTCCACCCACTTTTTTGTGCTCCGTTAATCTGTTATAAGTACGTATGTAGTAAGTATGAAGCACTGCAAAGAATTTCCTCATATAGGTTCAACTGATATTCTTTGTATTTATTGGAATGGCGATGCCTACATAGAGACACTTTGCTTGAGTTGGTAAAGCATACAATGCTCTGTCATTGGCTATATATATTATAAACAAGCAAGCTTGCACATCATATTTCGTTTTTCGTCAAAATTGGGAATTATTATTCATTGATATAGAATGAAAAGCAGGACATTTTCAACACATGGATCCAGTGTTCTCCACAAGTTACAAAACAAGGAGGGTGACGATCAGGTGGGAAGCACGTACACGGCTATCGCTCCGCGATCGTTGGAGAAGGTGTTTGATGAGAGGGGTTGCCCACTCCCCTCCGAAAATTTTGAGATTCGATACCATGAATTGCGCCAAATAGTGTTACGTAACTGGTTATTTTGGCTAAATCTTTTTCTGGTACTTAGGAAGCAGTGTGGACATTTGTTAACTATAGAATTTAATTGCTAAAAAATATTATGAGAACAAATTTGGATGTGTGTTTTCAGAGAGGCGGACAAATTTTTAGAAGGCGGCAACTGTTTTTGAGGGCTGGCCTTTTTCACTCGGAGGGCGAGGCCCCCCCCCCCTCTAAAAACCCCTGTCGAGAACACTGGGATCTAGTATAAAAAGAAGCAAAATACAGCACCATTTTGCATCTAAGCCCTTCGAGACATCAAAATATTTTAAAAGGGGACACCCCTCCCCTTATACCCCTCCCTCAGGACGGCGGTCAAGAATGGGGACAATGAGTCGACTTTGCCCCCACACCAAAAAATGGTTACGCCTTTGCTGGAACAAAGAGCTCTATCCTCCAATGTCCTATCTATTTATTTTGGTTTCGTTCATATGCATAAAGTGATTACTGTAAAACATGGTCAATGTTACAAGAGCTCTAAAATAAATCATTTAGCTTCCCCTTGCGGCCTAAGCTTTAGAGTCTATTTTTCGATCAAGGTATCAGAAGATAAAAAAATCTAAATCTAAAATCTATTAACTCTGAAAAGTATTATGAGAACAAAAAGTGGGCGGCCTATGGCTAAAAGTCTAAAACACTTAAAGTTTCCTATTTAATACATCTGGAAGATAACTTTTGCCCCACTTACATCAAAGTTCGTACGGTAGCACTCATTTTGGTAACGTGGAGCTATATAATGCGTTACCACATTTAAGGTATTATAAACAACTTTCCCATATCCCACAGGGTGAGTTGAAAAAAGTTTTCGTCTTGGACCTTACACACTGCAGTACTATTGATGCTGTCTGCAAAAGGAAATTATTTCAAATGGTAGCAATTTTACTCAACTTCTAGGTCAGATTCATTTGCTAAAGGTGATACAACTAACCCTTAACCTGAAATTTTAATTTTATTTGAATGGTGGTGTCATAGTAGGATGACGATCTGTAAGTTAAACTGACTTGTAGCGTTTCTTCATGTATTTTAAAAACATAATGAAAGATAAAGAAGCATGTTGTTATAATAAAAAACCCTTCTTTCTAAAGGATACGAATACATGATTCGCGAAAGAGGACAAGAGTTTTCGACTCCTGACCGTGATAACGATGTTTATTCTTATCATTGCGCTGATGTTTATGATGCCGGCTGGTGGTACAAGAATTGCTACACAGCCAACCTCAATGCCGTCTACGGCCGTACTGGGGATAACAGCGTTGCATTAAGGTTGGACACTAATCGTTATCAAGATAACCTCCAGTATACACAGATGAAAATACTCCCGGTTTGAGGAAAGCTAAAGAACAATGAACAACATGACAGTCGAGTAAATGTTTCGAATGCACTTTTCGAGACTTTTTTGCAATTTGGAACCTTAAGGGACATAAGCGAATGTGGAATCATAACTGTAAAAGTATTTGTTGCTAAACGTATGATAAGAGGATAATTTATATCTTATGCAATTCTTACTTTAAGTGGTTATGGTTAATCGTTGACGTTATTATCGAACATTTTAATACTGTATGAAAACTGTGAGTTACTTTTGTGCTATGGAGGAGTTAATTTTCCTCGTTAACCAATTGGTCTAGGAAGTAATTCAAAGTTCACCTTCTACATCCTGCAGTTGGTGTGGTTGTTATTTTTGGACATGAGTGTAGATTAAGCAAACGGACCACGCTTTGGTAAAGACGGGAGTCAGTGGCAACGTGATATTTAAGCCTATTTTACATAATCTCCGAATATCTTTACAGGGAAAATATTGAATAAAACGAATGAACCTTTATGCCAGTATGCATATTTATGGGTTTCGATTACTTCTATTTTGAAGTTAAAATGAGGACAGTTTATGTTAGGGTGTCCTTACTATGCCGAAAAGTGATGGATTGAGGAAAACAATAGCTGTTTTTCTTTCATTAATTTCATGGCAAAAACGTTGCTCTTTATTTAAATAAATTAAAAAATGTCAAACATTGAAGTTTGTAATAGAGGCAATGAGAAGCTTTGGACTAGGGGGTGCACTTCAAAATAATGGTTCAGGTATTAAGAGGAAAACGAAAAGTTATAAAACAAAATATACGGAGATGATCACTTAAGTGTGACGTTAAAATTTAAGAGTAGAAAAATGTTTTAAATTGGCCCAGACAGAACTAGTTTGTTTTAAACAAATTAAAGCATGTCCACCAAAGAACAAAAAAAAAAAAAAAAAAAAAAACAGACTTTCCGTTTCCGTTTAAAATGGGGTGGCTCGAATGGAAATTTGAGCATTTTCTTGCCACGCTACCACTGTAGAGTTTAGACTTCAAAACCATAGGATGGGAAGCGTGAAAACTATCATGGATGCCACACTTCGGTTGGTCATTTCCTCGGGCCTCGAAAATGTTGAAGTTTATGATAGCCGACAGACCCTTATTTTGGGTTTTGTCGAATAAGAATTAAACGACGATGTTGACATCAACTCTACGTGGCCCTTAGTGACACGGCCTCTCGTCTGTAAAAAGAACACTTATCTTGAATAACAATTCACTGAGCTGTAAATTTCCTTCCTTTATATAATCAGGTAAAGATTGCGATGAAATGTGAGTTATTGACTGCACATCAGTTGTGGGCCTTTCCAGAGATAATTTGTGGCAGTCCAGTATTCCAGTATTTAGCATAGTTTCAAAAGCGGTTCATAAGAGGCAAGCCACCCAGAACCAAATAAGACTTCAGCCCACCATGGTCTGGGCTGAGGTCAGAAAATTTTATATCCAAAACTGCCTAGATTGTTGAAAACCGCCATATGCAATTTCTCTGCATTTCTGTGCTATCATGAGTAGTGCTCCACCAGGTCCGTGGCCAGCCCATGTGGAGGGGTGGGTCTTTTTTCAAGATGTGGACCATTTTTCAAATACGGAGGCGGCTGGCGCGTGCCGTAGGCATGCAATTGCGAGGGGTCCGGGGCATGCTCCCCGGGAAAATTTTGAAAAATTGCAGATCTCCTGCAATCTGGAGCATTTCAGAGGACTTTTGAACACAACAGGAGTCCTTTTTCTCCAGGAATTCCACATGCACAGTACACCACTTTTTGAGAAAAAAATCATACATGTACTTTGGTAGTAGAATAACCTACATGTACTGTAGGACTGTCTGGCTTCAGATTATACTGATTTTGATATAAACCTTTTCAAAACAAATGTTGTTCCATTGAAACAATGTCAAACACTAGATAATAAACAATAAGAATGATCATGCAGTGAACATGGTTAAATTTCTGAAATTAGGTTTTGAAAACATTTATCGCCTGCTCATCTATATTCTTCCTATCTCTTAAAAGTTGCAACTGGGAAGCGTAACTGAACGATGAACTTACGCGGAGCACGAGCACGTACGAGCAGACGTATAGCCTGTAGGCCTTACAATACACTGTGTGTACAACGCGGGCGTACCATTGTGTTAGGGTGCGCATGACGAACACACAGTCGGCAACTAGCCGCTGTGGATGTCTTATATTATATCTAGTTCAATGATGTCCACGGCCACAATGACATAAGCATACCTGCGCGTTTTTGAGCTTATTATCTCATCACCCCACATAGTATATGTGGTGATGAGATATTGTGGCCAGTTTGGGCATGTATACATTCTATGACATAAGTGGAAAGGTTTTATCTTCCTGATAAAGTTGAACCGAAATTCGGCCTCGATTTGTCTAGATAAAAAATATTTCATAGCTGACCCTTCAAACACAGGGCTGGAAAAGTGGACCTCCCTCAAGTTGGGGTGGGTCGTTCGAACGCTCCGACCCCCCTGGCTACGGGCCTGTCCACCATGATGGAGAAAGGACCCTAAGTCATATTCACAGGAGCTGTCGGGTCCCTCCTCTCAATTTACAATTGACCGGTGACACACATGTGTATATTATACCTACTTATTGATACACATGCAAGAAATAGTGAAGTAGCCAGTATAGGTAAATCTCATACCCCAATGCCCTCATTCAAATGACCCATGATTTTTTTGTTGGGCATGAATTAATCTTTTGGGCTGTGTTAATCTTGTACCTAAACTTACAGAAATGGCTGGTATTTAAGACCAAGGCTCCTTGATGGGAGTGGACATGTTGAAAACATATTTTCTCCTTTCATATTAAACCTTAGAATGAGACTTTATACATACTCCCGGCAGATTAAGGAACTAAGAAATTGGCCCACGGACGACTTTCTCCCTCTAGCATAAACGATAATTTTAAATTTTATCATACAAAGTACTGAAAAGTAATAACAAGGTCCAATCAAACATTCTTTTAATTGTAATATTTTTGATACGATTTTACTTTCAGTCAATGTATAATCTTACTATGTAGAATTGCAAAACTGTTGAGTGAGAGCAGGGGCGCCCGCAGAATTTGATATTTGGGGGCAGAATAGATGACGCCATAATGCCACCTCAGTCCAACCAAGTCTGCGTAAATTGTACCTTCTTTGTGCGCCCCTGCGATTGTATACAGCAGTGTGGAATGCTTTTTGTCACTTCTTATAGGTGCCGTCCTCGGGGAGGGGTCTAAGGGAAGGGGTGTCCCCTTCCCGTTTCTTCCATTTAGGACGTTTTTGCTAATTTAAGGTTGCCTAGATGCAAAATGGTGCTATCTTTGGGGTATTTTTAGAACTGATCATATATGGCTGGAAAATATCCTTATTTAGTGAATTCTAATTTTTGGTTGGGTAAAAGAGGGTAGCGTGCGTCCCTGAGATTGCATACAGTAGTGTGGGATCCTTCCTTTGTCACCGACTACATAAAGGTGCCTCCTGGGGAGGGGTGCCCTGCTCCCATTTTGGAATTTTTGTTGATTTAAGGTTGCTTTGATGCAAAGTGGTGCCATCTTTGAGATGTTTTTGGAACTGATAATATACGGCTGGAAAATATCTATATTTTAGTGAATACTAACTTTTTGTCAGGTAAAAGAGGAAAGCATGTTGTCTAAGAAAAGGGTATGTTGTCGAGAAACCTTCTGAAGCCCTCCTTTTGATTACTTTAATCCCTTCTATTCGGGGAACGTTTTTACGTAAAACCTACGTGCGTTGAGACCACAGAAACATTCTTGGACTATTACGAAAATTTTCCTTTGCTTCATTGTGCATAATAAAAGGGTATAATGCTGGCAGACACTGGTATAGTGCCTCCCTGAAGCTCTGAATTAATTACATAAAATGGGGCACTGATATGATGATTATTACCTGACATCCAAATGGTACTATAGAGTATGATGCCGAGCACTTTACAACTATCGCATTTTTACTAAGTTTGAACGAAAATCCAGACAAAAAAATTTCTGAAATCGATTGGTGGGCACGCGCCCTATGCCCCCCTCCCCCCCGAGCCGACGCCACTGAGTGAGAGAGGTACTTTCCAGAAAACGTTACATGCAAAAGCTAGCACACCCTTAATGTGAAAAGAAAAAACCTCCTAAACAGGGTAAAAATGTCATTTTCAGTTTTCCTGAGTCTCATCACATGAATCATGTTCTCAAGAAATACAACTGTATGGGGACATAAAAATTTTGTGGGGCAGCTATTATGCATACTTTTGGGGTTGATGAAATTGGAACGTTGTTTGGGAATCCAAGCTACTGAAAGAAGAGACGCAGGGCAGTTACACGGATCAATCAAGAGGCTATTAGTGAAATCAGGGAGTTCCTAAAAACTCCCTGGTGAGATCAAAGCAATACAAATACCTCGAAGAAATTTGATGAAGGAATCCAAGGATGGTTTCAATTTACAAACTTTTGGTCATTAATTCATAAAGTTTGTCAATGTCTTAAATGACACTGGATGCAACCTAGCCATAGCCTAATAGCATTACATAAAGCATTTGACGGTTGTAGGGAAATATAAAACAATCAGCTTATCAACCGGGTCTGGAGAAGGGGTTTTCTCTGGAAACTGCGGAAAAGCCATTGTGTGTGATTTTGGGGGATTTAGGGCCCTTGCGAGGGCTTAAAGAAAGGGTTTAAGCAAAACATTATTTTTTTTTTGTCAAAGAGGAACTAAATCTAGGCAATTTGGTAATACTTCCATTCAAATCGGATATGTGGTATTCGAGGTATCAGCAAATTAAGTTACTACATTTGTGACCTAAAGTGAGCATGAGGCAAGCAGGGGTTTTAATGCTTTGTTTCCTTTGTTTTTTCAGTCTGTTGTGCTTACCTTGAATTCAATAGGGATAGCACCTCCCCATTTGGAATTTAAAGTTTGTAAAATTCCCATGCCTCTCATGCATTACATTCCAATAACATGGGATTGTGAAGGAGTTTGACAAGAGTAGAAATCTCGAGGAGGGAACGGGATTGTCTCGTTGGCAGTTTCGAGATATGCAACACTGTTTATCACAACCACACAGAATACTTTCTGAAATGTTCTAGCAACTATCCAAAAGTTTCTGGCTGTTTCACAACAAGGAATATCACTGGGTTGCCGATGAGTCATTCCTGCCTTACAAATAGCTGTATGAGAAATGATAGTGGCCTTTTAAATAGCTTTCGTTCCCAAATAAGTAAAGTGTGCTACGCTAGTATTTTAGTTGCATAACAAAATCTACGTTAGAGTGATTGATGAAAACGTAGCATAAAACACATTGAAAAGTAAAGGTTAAATGCTTGCTGTGCTTTATCTACACTACTGCAATACAAATACTGCTGGAGTCTGAACTTTACTTGACTGTCAGAGTCCATTAGAAATCTCATAACATGATAATACCTTTAAACTACTCTAGCTTAAATTTTAAGTTTTAAATTTAAATTTGAAATATTTAGTTCAGGGCGGGATTTGATGCTTAAAAGTGTGGGGGACCAGGATGGAATACAAACTTCGCCAAAGGCGCCAAAAGACTACCGCTTCTTTTAAAGCCTGAGGTCCAGGGGCCAGCCCGTTTGGGCCCGAGGAGGGCAAAAGGAACAGCGTAATCTTCAAGACATAGCATTGTATCATTTTATCCTATTGTTTTCTTTATGTTTTGAATGCATCCAGTACATAAAATATTTTCCTACTTTCCCTTGCCACTTGTTCTACTTTTAAGTTTTTTTAATAATGTCATTAAAATGTAGTACAAAGACTATCATACTTTGAATTAAATTTTAACACTAGTTTAAATGATTTCATTGAGTTTTCCTTGAAAACCACTGATAGATGCAGAAGGAACATTGGTTTGTAATTATCTCAACCCTTCGTGAGGAGGGTGAGATATTGTAGTCTCTTTGCCAGTTGAGATATATACAGCAAGTTAACGCAATTATATACCAAGAATGTTTTTACTTCATTAAACCAGTGTAGGGGCGTAGGCATGCAAACTCTCCAAAAGAATATTTCTACATCCAAATAGGAAAATTATTTTGCTAATGGGAGGGTAAGGGGCACAAACCGACTTACCCCGATCTTGAGGGAGCTTTCCCCTTGTTGCCCTTACTTGTCCTCAACAACTTAATCTAGTGCTTGTACAAATGTATAGATCTGCACTTGTCTTTTATATTAGAAATAGCTTCCAATAGAATGCAAGGCAAGGATTGCTACATGTGTTAAAAAAGACCTTGGCATTATCAAATAGAAGCGGCCTGTTAGTAGGAACTAGTTGACGGCTATAATGCAAAAGGTGCGTTCTAACACTGGCCTCAGAACATATACAACTAAAGCCCTTTTGACAAATTAAAGACGTTGCGAGCAGTTGCCCCGGCACAGGGGGCATAGGAGGGGCGTGACCCCAATCGATTTCAGAATTTTTTTTTTTGAAAATTAAACATGATCCCAAAAGACGTTTAAGCTATAGATTTCTGTAGGAGGTATGGTGAAGTGTGTTTTCGACCGAGTGATGGATCTATTGTAACCATTTTCTATCACAAATGGTTCTCAAACTATCAGAATTATCGCAAATCCTTCGTAAACTATCAAAATTTTCGCGCGCTCCTCGCGCTTTAAACAGCAAACAGCAACAAAAGTTGAAAGCTGTTTTTACAAATCTTAGGTAAAAGATTGGCTTTGTTATTGGCAAATAGGTTTGTTGGGGAATTGAAGGAATTGAAAGTGTCTCGATGGTGAGCATGAATGCAGGTTTTGACATGGTTATCTTATTTAGTGAAAATTTCGTCGCTCTAAGCGAGCATTCGTCACGGTTTTCACTCCATCTCATGACCATTGTTAAGGTAAAAGTACATGCAACTATTCTGATCACAACACTTTTCCGAGAAAAAAAAAACAGAAGTACATCTAAAACCTCTGTAGGGGCCCATGAGACCTTTCATTCTAATTTGTAGCATAATGTGGAAGATTGAAAGTATACATTTGAAGTTATACAATTTTACTGAGCGCTTTGCGCGCAGCTATTACCAGTATAGATGGTGATTGTTAATACACGCACGACGAAAAAACATTCTGAAACGCGCTTTTCAGGCCTTAACCCCTTTTGCTTTACCTATCAGGGAGGTCTAATATCACCTCCTGGCACCTATGCTCTCCCTCCCATTCCCCATTGCTGGAAGCTGTTCGTCTGGGTTTTCGTTCAAACTGAAGTAAGTAAAATACGATAGTTGATAGAGTGCTTGGCTGCATACTCTATAGCAGTGGTTCCTAACCTTTTCCAGCTAACCCCCCCCCTCCCCCCTTTCACCAAATGAGTATGGGCAAACGCCCCCTTGTCTATAGCTATTTCTATGGATGAAACCACGATAATAAAACAAAACATGCTGAAATAAAAGGGTAAACCTACCATGACATAAATCGTTTATACGTGTGGGTTCGATCCAGGGTAGCAAAACAGCAATGCGGGACTTAAACTTGCACTCATTTGAGATGGCGACTCTTTAACCCACGATTTACAAAACAAAAGCTGGAAGGCTTGATCGCAGTCAAGAGAGGAGAAACGTCTTTGGTATTTAACTGACTTTGCCAGGGCCCTATCGAGTTGTAGGGAGGCCAAAGGTCGACATCCCAGTGAGCCACTGGAGGGGGGGGGGATTCGCCCCAGGAAGTTGTGAAAATTAACGATATTGTTGACACGAGAACGACGTACTGACGATTCCAAAATCAGCCTTAGCCCAGTTTGTATTTCAATAAAAACGGGAGTTCCCTTTGGTGCTAAAAGGGGCTTGTCCTGTCACGGGAGGAAGAAGGATGGTAGTGGTGGCATGGGGGATTGAAAGACTTGTGCCAATCAAGCTGTCCAACAGGTAGAAATAATGAGAAAGCAGAAACTAACGCACCGAAAAATTGCATTTTTGAAAACATTTTTAAGTTTTACCTCATAGTACATTGCCAAAGTTATCTATATTGTCACTTCTGTCAGTATGTCATGTTTATGGACTTCAAGGAAGAAAATTACATTCAAGGTTAAATTTTTAGCTATGACCCCTTTGGTCACCGCTTCCACTATCATTGTTGGAAATATGAGAGTCCTTGCAGGAAAATTGAAATTAAACACTGTTACAGTAGATGCGATTTTGTGTCATCTGGGAAGGGGATATTAGACCTACTCAACTTGTTGACCCAATTCATCTCCTTTTTGTGCGAACCAATTGGAAAGTTCAGCTAGAGAAAAGCTTCTGGAATCTTGTAAAGCAAACTTGGTTTAAACTGAGTATCCCATTTTTTCAAAACGCCCCCCTGCAGCCCCCTTAGCGCTCATCGCCCCCTGATTCGTGCAAACGCCCCCGGGAGCGGTAACGCCCCCGGTTGGGAACCACTGCTCTATAGTATCATTTGGATGTCAGGTAATAATCATCATATCAGTGCCCCATTTTAGATAATTATATCAGAGCTTCCAGGAGGCACTGTAGCATTGTCTGTCAGCCTTAGATACCCTTTAACAATGCACAATGAAGCAAAGACAAATTTTCGTAATAGTCCAAGAATGTTTCTGTGGACTCCACGAACGTATTTTTACGTAAAAACTTTCCCCGAATTGAAGGCATTAAAGTAGTCAAAAGGGGTGCTTCGGAAGGTTTGTTGGCAACATACCTTTCTCTAAGACAACATACTCTCCTCTTTCACCTAACCAAAAAGTTAGTATTCACTAAATTATGGATAATTTCCAGCCATATAGGAACAGTTCCCAAAGATAGCACCATTTTGTATCTTAGCAAACTCAAATTAACAAATATTTCTCAAAGTTAAACCCTCCACCAGAACGGCACCTTTATGTAGTGACAAAGGGATCCCACACTGCTGTATACGATCGCAGGGACGCACGCTCTCCTCTTTCACCTAAACAAAAATTAGGATTCACTAAACTATGGCTATTTTTCAGCCATATATGAGCAGTTCCCAAAGATAGCACCATTTTGTATCTAAGCAAACTTAAATTAACAAACATTTCTCAAACTTAGACCCCTCCCCCAGGACGGCACCTTTATGTAGTGACTAAGGGATCCCACCCTGCTGTATACGATCGCAGGGACGCACGCTCTCCTCTTTCACCTAACCAAAAATTAGAATTCACTAAATTATGGCTATTTTCCAGCCACTAATGAACAGCTCCTAACGATAGCATCATTTTGTATCTAAGCAAACTCAAATTAACAAACATTTCTCAAAGGGGAGGGGTGCTTAGAATTCACTAAATAAGGATATTTCCATTCATATGTGATCAGTTTCTGAGATACCCCAAAGATAGCACCATTTTGCATCTAGGCAACCTTAAATTAACAAACATTTCTCAAGGTGGAGGGGACATCCCCTCCTGTAGATCCCTCCCAAGGAAGGTGCCTTAATGAAGTGACAAGAAGGATTCCACACTGCTGTATACAATTGCAGGGACGCACAAAAAGGTACAATTCACGCAGACTTGGGGGGGGGGGGAACTGAGGTGACATTACGTCATCTGTTCTGAGCACCATTGCGAGCATTATGCTACTCATCGTCCAAAACACCCCTTTTTATTAGTTATTTTGGTCACGCGTGTAAACAGCAATATTTTTGACCCCCTCCCCGGCTCGGCCTTCGGCCTCTGTATGCTCCTTCTCTTAGTCGATCTTTTATGTTTGCCCCCCCCCCCCACCCCGATGAATAATCTTGGCTATGCTATTGGTGTTGCATCACACTTGGCACGAGGAAATACCCCGCAATTTCTTGAAAACTAAAACAACTGCATGTTAACTTATTGCCCCTTTTGAAAAAACAAAGCCACCTTGAAATATTTTTTTTGCCTACTCATCTTCAACACTCAGAAAAATATAGAAAATGTAGTGTTGCATGGCACTGGTGAAACTGGCCGAAAATGGCAGGGTGATGAAACATACCCATATTTATGGGAAAACAAAAAAATGTTAACTTCCAGTCACTTCTTACAATGACAGTACCCCATGGAGTTGCTCTGTGCAACCTTTCCCTCCTACTATCAGCAAAAGCAACATAGCACAGTCCCTTGGGCATAAGCATATGGTGCCTTTTCGATTTGGGAGAGGCACAAGAATTTTTGCCCTAATCTCTGAGCCTTGTGAGAAAATTTTGCCCGAGTTTCTATAGATCTGCCCGAGTTTTAGTTTTTCAAATTAAGGGGAGGGGAAAGGTGCCCTCTTTCCCCCTTCTCATATACCTATCCCCTTGGGGTATCTGCTTTTAGTTGAAAAAAAAAACATAAAGCTTTTTGTAAAAAGGGTACTTTAAAACACATCTGTATTACTTTAAAGGGTAATTTGTAGATTCCGAATTTTTACTAATAAATTCATATACCTACAGGAGCAGAGAGGGCATTTTTCATTTTCAAGAGGGGCATACTTTACTATCTTCCGGAAGTGGGGGCATGTGCTCCCCTGACCTCCGGTTCCTACACCCCTGCAGCTGTGTATTTCTTTGTAGATAATTTTGCAGTAGGCCTACATTATAAACAAATTACGAAAAGAAAAGAAAACACTTTATATTTCTCAAAGTTAACCGAAAATTTGTTAAGGTCGTATGCGAGAATCCTTTCTTCTTGGGAGCAAATCCAGTTGAAGCGTTGTCTAGGCTTGCTCTTCATCACATCCGTTATGGTCCTCCGA
Organism: Holothuria leucospilota; assembly: GCA_029531755.1. Lineage (NCBI taxonomy): Eukaryota > Metazoa > Echinodermata > Holothuroidea > Aspidochirotida > Holothuriidae > Holothuria > Holothuria leucospilota. The sequence goes on along the minus strand of CM055969.1, from coordinate 10,296,058 downwards.
CGATTATTTAAAAAAGTCACAAAAGTATCGACTAGATAAGCTAAATATCTTTGTTTTCATAGTGATTATAAAGGCAATTAAAATAGAATATTTTTGACAGCCTACCAGTTTCCGTTTTCCTCGATGGGACCAAGCAGGATGGAGTAGGGGTGGGCACTAGACCCTCCCCCACTGCCTCTCTGAAGCCGACCCTGATTTGAGTGATATTGTGTTCCTTTTAATTGTTCCAAAAAATCTCCCTTTTAATGTCTTCCTGATCTTGTCTACTTCCCTCCTCATTTTAATATTACAATACCTTCGGGCACATTTAGGAAGGGATATTTTGTCATATAACACCTACTGATTTTAACTAGAGTACATTCCACAAAGCCTTTCTCTACCACACAAAGAGACATTGAGTAGTATGTGACATTGTTAAAGGGAACCCCGTCATCAGCTGGGGTCATCATTTTTTGCCAGACGTTTCCCAGAGAGCTGCAAGTTTCAGGCATCGTGCTGAAATTGCATTAAAATGCCCTTTATTTAGAGATCTCATATTTAAAAATCTACGTTTAAAAAAATCTCTCGAATGCCACTATTTTGCGGGGAAACCTACCAAGGTTTATAAGCTCCAGGATTTCCATTGCTTTTGAAAGGTAGTTTGAAGGTAATCACATTTTGATGAAAAAAATCAATAGCATAGGTAGAGAGGACAATTGGTCTTAGATGAACCCAAATTCATGTTCATTTCTAAAAGGGTTGCTCGTTTATTGTAACGATTATTGTTCGGGTGTCAGTAGTCAGCCTATCAAACAGGGTATTCTGATGGTGGCAGCACCCACGTACAGGCTTTGATATGCGGAAGCTGTATGTAAAATAGACGAGGTGTAAACCACTTGTTGGGCTCATTCTGTAATGGTTCGTTTTACTTGTTAAACGAAAGAAACCTACATTTTGCCAAGGGGGTTAGTTGGTGGTCATTCAATATGGGACGTTCGACCCATTTAGTAAAATGCAAAGGTTCTCAACCGTCTTTGATGAAATTGATAGAAGACGATCCCCTGAGGACATTTGCGAAAGGCATTAGCTATCCATGAGATCTTGGTTCAAACCCAACCTGAAAAGCAGGTCTGGGTTCAAGCTTGGGTTCCGCCCGAAGCATGGGCGTCAATCCTGGGGGGACGGGGGACAAGTCCCCCACATTTCGATGTGTGGGGGACACAATAACAAATGTCCCCCCCCACATTTGCGTAAAAGGGTAGTGTCGTGGCTCTATTTGACTGGGTTTTTGAGTGGTATGTAGGTTTGTTGGGCAATTGTTAAGTGTCTCAATGCAGATTCTGAATGCAGATTTCGTCAGGGAAATCTTATTTAATGACAAGATTTCGGCCCGCTTTGCGCGCATGCGTCACGGTTTGCACTACTTGTCATGACCATTAAAAAGGTAAATACATGGAACTATTCTGATCACAACACTCTCCGAAAACAGACATACATCTCCAAACATCTGAAGGGGCCTCTCATCAATATGGGATCATTCAATCAGTGGCGTACGCAGAGGGGAGGGCTATTAGGCCATGCCCCCTCACTTATTCCGACTTTTTTAAGTTCCTAAAAATACGTTAATTTTTTATACCCCCTCACTGATGCCTATTTTTTAGTTCCTAAAAATACTTAAATTTTTTAACACAAATTTTACTTCAAAAGGTAGCATATTTGGTACCAGATTGCATGTAAGGACACCTAATTTTTCAAAAATTTTTAAAGGGGAGGGGGCACCTCATTGGGCCATGCCGCCTTACAGATGCCTATTTTTTAGTTCCTGAAAAACATTAATTTTTTAACACAGACTTTACTTCAAAAGGTCACATATGTGGCACCAGATTGCATGTAAGGACACCTAATTTTTCAGAAAATTTCAAAGGGGAGGGGGAACCCCTTCCCTTAGACCCCTCCCCCAGGCCGGCGGTCACACAGCATACTGCATGCCCCCCTCCCTTAAGACAAATCCTGGGTACGCCACTGCATTCAGTCTAATTTGTAGCATGATGTGGAAGGTTGAAACTACTTTGTTGCCGTTAAGCATTTTTCAAAAATTTTTACAGAGCGCTTTGCCGAAGCCATTATCGGTATAGATGGTGATTGTTAATACACTTACGACTAAAAAGCATTCTGAAAACGCCCTTGCTAGTCCTTCACACCTTTGCTATACTACGATCAGCTCCAAAAATATCCCAAAGATAGCACCATTTTGCATCTAAGAAACCTTAAATTAACAAAACTTTCTCAAAGAAGAGGGCGACGCCCCCTCCCCTTAGACCCTTCCCCCGGGATGACACCTTTATATAGTGACGAAGGAAGGATCCCCACTGCTGTATACAAACGCAGGGTGCATAAAGAAGGTACAATTTATGCCCCCCCCCCCCAACTGCAGTTAGTAAAAACATCTAGCCAGTCGGGAAAATTAGAATTCACTAAATTATGGACATTTTTCAGCCATATACGATCAGCTCCAAAAATATCCTAAAGATAGCATCATTTTGCATCTAAGCAACCTTAAATTAACAAAAATTTCTCAAATGGGAGGGGGACGCTCCCTCCCCTTAGACCCCTCCCCCAGGACGACACATTTATGTAGTGACAAAGAAAGGATCCCCACTGCTGTATACAAAATGCAGAGCGCTCATAAGCAAAGTGCAATTTACACGCCTCCATTCAGTTGGAAAAAACATCCAGCCACATGTCACCATATAGTCACCCCCAAACATGTCACCCTAGCAATGGGCCTGGTCGGGTCCATGATCTCCGACAATGATCCACACTGCGAAGCGTGGTTTCAGCTATTTTGGGACATGGTAAAATAACATCTTGAAGTAATTCCGTGGACTCCGTGTATTTCACCTTTGAAATGATAATTCTTATTGGAAAAGCCCGTAGCCAGGCCGGGGCACGAGGGGGCCGTGCTCCCCCCCCCCCCCCGTGCGGACCACTGTGCCCCCCTATACGGAAAATCGATCGAAAATAAAATTTTAGTACATGTAAACGGTGGCCCTGGTATGACACCAAGCGATTTGTAACCAAAAATGATCCTAAAAGGAGTTTAAAAATGAACGTATTTTGTTCTCTGTAACATTTTTGTTCTAAAATCACAAAAATTTTCGTGCGCTGCGCGCGCTTTCATTTTCAGTTACATATAGCTTAAACACCCGTTTCAGATATGTTGGCTTAATTTATAAATGAACAGGTTCCACAATTAGGTTATTGTTCTTTCGTGTAGGTGTGATTCCCGGAAAACACAAAACTGAATCCATAAAAAGTTCCATCCTCTTTCTCTTACGACGGGAAGATTCTTAATTCAGACTCAACATCATGTTAATCATTTTTGTATGAAACGTAAAGTGTCTCAATGTCCAGGGGTGGTGGAAGGGGGCATCCCCTCGCGACCAGTCGCCCGGCGTCTTGGTTTTGTTCTTAAAGACAGACACTCATCACCCCAAATATATTTTGGTTGGGAGAAAGCAAAATTCTCAATTGGTCATAGGTGAATACTCTTTGATTGACATCAAAGCTCACAACACACATCGTGCGCAGAGAATGATCTGGTTACATATTATGGCCTTGTACGCCCAGCAGGATACGCCCTTAAGCAATAAACTAGGTGTGTGTCTGCACAAGAGGGGCTCAACACAGTTTTGGAAGGAGTAACGTAGTCGGGAGAATGGGAACTGTCTAGGACGAAGAGGGCAGATTCTTCCATAGAAACCCAAATTTTCTAACTTTCCTTAATAAGAACCAATTATTTTCAATTTTTCTTCAACAGAACCCCAAATTTTTCGCCGGTCGCCCAAAATTTCGCGTTAGGTATCCAATCTGTAACCCATTGCTTCTGACGGGGCTTCGGGTTGCTGGACCTCTTAGGGGAGCTTGGTCCCTTCGTCGAACTTATCTTTCCACCACCCCTTGCTGAGTCTGTATGTAGGTTTTACCGTGGTAAATAATTTTCCTGCAAAATTTCGGCGCGCTTCGCGCGCAATTCTCACAAGCGAAGTAATATCACCCATGAACATTATTAGTACAAAAATTCAAGTGAACTCTTCCAGCCAAAGCTAGGTGAAGTCTCAAAGTTAGATCCCGGACATCAAGGGGCTTTCATGTAGTAATCTAGTATCTTCAGTAACGTTCGCTCCGCGACGACTATACGGTTTGAAGCTAAATTTACTCGTACCAAAAATTTATTCCAAAATTTACTTTTTCTGTTTCTCTTTTCATGTAAAATTTCGTTCAAAATAGAAATACGATAATGACCATCCGAATTGTGAACTGTGAAGTCATCGGTGTGCTCTCCTTGCCATTCAAAGTCCTGCTCAAAGCTCCATGTTAGTGTTCCCATATTGTTAATTCGCCACATATTCGGGGAATTTCCCTCTGGGTCCTAACAAAATCATACTGGATCACACCAACCCTGGATAATGGCAGCCCCTGGTCCCGCCTCGCCGTTCGCGAAGTACTTAACCGGCTTCACCTGCGCTTGCTGAGCTGAAGATATATCGTGATTATAGTCGTGTTCTATTCACTTGTGGAGAATTTCTACGTCTCTGTATTGCAAACGGAGGGAAAAATTTCCACCAGAAGAGTGAAATTTTCGCGCGCTTCGGCGCGCGTATATGCACACGTAAAACCGATACCTTTAAGCTGTGTGTGGTAAGCTTGAGATATAATCCCCTGTAGTTCCGTCAAAGTGTAATCCTGTGGTGGCACTACTGACAACAAACATAATCTTCTTCGGTGCCCCTCTATGAGGTGTCGGTGCCCCCCTATATCAGAATTCCTGGCTACGGGCCTGTTATTAGAATAGGGCGTCAGTCATCATGGGGGGGGGGGAGGAGGAGGAAAGGGCCTATAGGAAGACACCCCCTCTTCAAAACCAAAGGGATTGGTTTGTGCTAAGTCATGTATGTCCCCCGTCCCCCCACATTTGAATACGGATTGACGCCCCTGGCCCGAAGACATTTATTTAAAAGACTGTATAGATTGTGAAAGGTAGTCCCCACCAAAGAGCTAAAATGAACTTAAAATTCAGTCCATAACTTGCAGTAACAATTTCGTCACTAGAGTGACTAGACTGTTTTATGTAAATACGAATCACGGGTGTTCATACCTTCGATTCAGATACACACGTCACTAAAGGAAGTTCTATAAGCGAACGTTTGAATTAGTTGTGGTGCGCACAGTGAAATTACCGGAACCAGGGAACTAAAGTGAACAGACGATAAACTATACCTTTAGTTTGCAGGCAAACAATGAGGGGTTATAAGGAAAATTAACTCGGCTGTTGGAAGCATATATGCACAACCCGGGGGGATAGGGGGATAATCCCCCACTTTTGGCAAAGGGTGGATGACCTACACAAATATCCCACCAGATTTTCGAAAATATTACAAAGTAGTAGGCTCTGTGTTATTAGTTTTGGTTATCGAATTAACACCTTTTAAATAGTGTGAAAACTTAACCATTAGTTAACTTTAATAAAGCCTGTAACAGTTTTGACTTGGAAGGATAACTGAAATTACCGACTGCTAAAATGGAAGTGGAAACGGAAAGAAGAGAGGGCCTTTTAATGTGAATAGGATAACTTTTGTTAAGCAAGATAAAATAAAACATTCTGCGTCGTCTTTTAAATGCTATTTTTGACGCGTTGTGCGGCCACCCATCGTAGAAGGCAGCACCATTATAGACATCTCAAGTAGTATTATTATTTCAATGCAATCCTGTGCCAGCATCCAGTTCCCCGCCCAAAAGCTCCTTGCCCCATCTAACTCACCGCCTATGGATACAAACACAGTTATAATAGATGATACTTAATTTCCAATTTCGAGGGCTTCTTAGAGCAAATCCAGTGCCATTTTCAGTAAGTGAAATGGTTCACGCCCGGGGAGCGCTTACCCCGTTCCTCAGCGGCCTCTGATCCGCTGGGTCACTTCAGCTTGAACCTTCCCCTATGATAAAATTCTATTGCCGCAGGCCATACAAAGATAAATACCTTGTGCCTTTTCACAGTGTCGTGTATTCGAACGTGGTCGGTAAAGGGTACATAGGAAAACAAAAGCCTTTGCTCCTTGACAAGCTACCTCATGTATCCCACTGCTCACAAACCCCCTGAATCATCAAATTGATTGGCTGTATATACGACTAAGGCCAAAAAGAAGTATGGTAAAATCATCATTTTTGTGGCCTGTATAAGAAGCATCTAGTTTCCATTGGAAGAAGTTAAAGTTTTCATCTAATGCTCATAATTTTGTAAATAATCCAGGGCCTGCTTGGGCTTCTCCCCCTGAGCCTCTACTAAATAGCTGCCCCTAGACTAACTACTAACATAGAAAAATGATCGAATTGCATTTCTATGGTCTGTTTAGTGCGCATCCAATGTTGTTTAGAAGTAATTATATCTGTCACTCTCATGCTTACAATTTTGAAAGTACTCTAGAGCTACCGAGGACGCTGTCATGGACCCCACCAGAAAGCGTCGGCACCGTTGACTCATTCCATCAACCCGGTCTCAGAATAAATCTCCGCCAATGATACAGAGTATTTTGCCAGTCTTTTGGAGAAGGCAGTTTATTCTTTGCTACGCCTTTGTGAAGCCATACATTACGCTAATTTAGTAGACGACACCAACCTTTAAATGAGCGTAGGTTGGAACAGTGTACTATACCAGTCTCATGTTGCCAAAGAAAGACTAAAAATCTGTTAACTTTACTTCTCAAACTGCTTAAATTAGTCAATAAGTGACAATGTGTGATCTCAGTCTTTAATTTGATATTATCAAGCATTTTTAGCCGGAAAAGTATGAGTATGAGTACGTCTTCAAGTAACTTAGTATTCTTATGCATATCGTATTGTACAAATCAAGAGTATTGTAAAGAAGGTCTGTCTCTCTCTCTCTCTGCTATGCATAGCGCTTGTATGATATTTGATGGCTTCAAAGTATTTGCAGTTTCGGTAAGCATCAAATTTAAAGTCCTGGTACAGGATGAAAAACGGATCACTCTCTTGGCGTTTTTATATGAAGTCCATACATCGTTGTACTTTGTGACAACTCAGAAAACTACAAAGGTGAGAATTTTAACATCCAAACGATCATTCACCACCACTGTACAATTTCTGATTCAGAAAATCTTTTCAAAAGTGAGTCTACTCTGTGAACGTTGCTCAAAATAGTGATAACCTTCGTAGCAATCTGAACCGGCTGTATGTATTTATTCTTTACAATGAACTATTTAGTTTTAATGCAAGCTTTCAGCATTTTCTTTCCTTCGTCTCTTGTAGACAACGTTCACAGCTTTGAAGGTAAGTGAAGAAATTTCTATACCATTGGTACTCAAGTTACGGCACATTGTGTCATAGAGAGATCTAGCGCAATTTTAGTTTATTGCACATATCCTCTAAATTCAAATATCGTCACTGATTTCCTCTTTACAAGACAATAGTTAGAGCCCCCACAAGATCACTTACACTGGATCAACTTCTCTTGACGAATTGAAATATTAGCAACTCAAGATCTTTGTATAATGTGTAGCACAAAAAGGATGTATTCATTTGTCCTACAACTTCATGCATACCGATATTTGCGTACCTAGTAAACTAGCAAACAATTTTTTAATCTTTTCACTGAATCCTGGTGTGCTCCAAATTATCAAAAGGCAATGTCAAGAAAATGTGATCAATAGATCAGAGATATTTTTCATTTTGCTACTCAATGGTTAGCAAATGATTCGCCTTTTACAGTAATAGTGATGTGTGAGAACTATTCTTAAAGTTCACAACTACGCCATATGCTGTCCGTTTAAAATGAACAGTTACTCTGACTTACTCCCTACCTAATTTTAATCACGTCAAAATTGTTTTCATAAATATGACAAAGTGACATCAAAAAATTGTACTTCAAATATGAATGTAAACGTTTATGATGCCTAGGCCCCAGATCTGGTTTTAATTTAAACGTCGTCCACTCTCATACCTGCTGGCCGTTGGGGGTATATGGCTAACTCTTTATGACAGTAAATGATAAAGGAGCTTGAATTCGTACAAAATTCGTTAATTCGTTCGTTAATTCTTCAGTGGTAATATCCGAAAATAAAGATTGTTGCTACAATTGCGTATAAAGGAAATGATTAAAACAAGAAGAAACAAGTCCTGTGCTGCGTATCCATACAATTTCAAGGTGACTCCCAGGCTAAACTGTTATACACATGGTAAAGAAGAAGCTCATTGTTACAATGTTGACCTTCAAATCATGCTACTCTATTGAGCTATAACCTTGGCTTATAATTATGACACCATCTGCATCTTTTATGCGCCAATATCTAGGTTATCTTAATCACATACGCTGCACAATATTTTCCTGCTCAACTATAAATCCTCCGGACACAATCGCTTCAGTGCAGCAGCTCCAACGGTGTAACCATTAACAATAAACCTCAGACGTACCCATTTAATCCCTGGTGAAGAGAAGCAGTCGAGATAAAGCACCTTGCCCAAGGACAAAACAAAGTGTGAAACTGGCGGGAGTCGAACCGACAGTCCTTGCATCACAAGTTTAACACTCGAACAAACAAAGCACCGAATTTAATAGGCCACAACTATTTATTTTGTTAAAGTGGCAGATGAAAGAATAATTATATGTGATGTCTATGATGTATAAAAATGTGACTTTTTCTGTTCCTCTCTATGAACTGGAGTTTAATAAAACAGTGCAGTCTGACTCTGCATAAAACATTTCCCAAAGAAAGGTTATTTCAATTTTTTCGATGTACTATATATATATATATATATATATATAAGTAGATGAAAATCAGAAGACAAAAATTCCAAGATATAAATAAAAGATGGACAGAAGAGAGAACTGTTTTTTTTTGTACTCTTTTGTCCATGTTTTATATATATATATATATATATATATATATATATATATATATATATATATATATATATATATAATATATATATATATATATATATATATATATATATATATATATATATATATATATATATATATATATATATATATATAACTCAATCTGCAGACAGAACTGTTTCGATCTTTATAGATCTCATCAGTGCAGCTCAGAGTAGGTTCCAAGACTGAATGGCAAGGCTGACACAAGCATAACTTGCGTCAGTCCGGCCTTTCACGGTACACTGCCTATGAATATCAAAGTGCACAAGCTCTAAGGAGCGTGCTAGCAAAAAGCAACAGTATAACGTCTTGACGAAAATGCCAAGACTACACAAGCAGTGTGCCAACTTGAAACTAGAAAGTGCTCAACAAAACAAGGTCTCACCGCAGCACTTCCATGTTAAGGAGCGTAAATAACTCAATCTGCAGACAGAACTGTTTCGATATATATATATATATATATATATATATATATATATATATATATATATATATATATACATATATATATATATATATATACATATATGTACATATATATATATATATATATATATATATATATATATATATATATATATATATATATATATATATATATATATATATATATATATTCGTCCACTTATTGGGGCATACAGACACACACAGAACATACCATATTGCAGCATTGGAGTAAGTTGAGAGGATAAAATCTAGTGAGGCGAATTCCACTTTATAAACTCTACTGTAAAGTAGGTTTCCCTAAAATGGTACTTTTTATTAGGTCAAGATAGACAGAAATAAAACCATAACGCCATTTGCTTTTACATCTTCAACCTGTTTCTTAATAAGGCCCTTCTTATTTCTTCTATCAACAACAAATATATCCGCGAGACTGCCAGGAAGTTTTTCAGCAATGTTCAACCCACACTACTAGTGGTGTTTATCTCATCAAATTAGACGGTTATGGAGATGCTTTTGAAGTCTACTGTGACAACCAGACAGAGAGTGGCGGCTGGACAGTGAGTGAAATTTTTTAACAAATAATTGTTTTCTGCTGAAAAAGGCATGGGGCACATTCCTCCGGTCTCTAGCATTTAGAAAATCTTGAATGATTGAATTGAAGATTGATATGATTTTACAATCTTTTGATTGTTCACCGGCTATTTGTTGGTTGCTATAAAAATCGTCGGGTGATTACGTTTTTGTCATCTTTACCAAGTCAGAAGTTTGGCCAACTCTATTACTATTTGTATTTTCTAGGTCTTTCAGCGCCGTACTGGTGACAATTCTGTCGAATTTAGACGAAACATTTCAGAATATCGAAACGGATTCGGATTCCTCGGGGGTGAATTTTGGCTTGGAAATGAAAGATTATCTATTTTGACAAATCAGAAACGATATCAACTACGTATCGACATGACGAATTCTGCTGGCTCGTCTTTCTACGTGACGTACGATTTATTTCGCATAAGTGATGACTGGGGTAACTATAAGATAACCAGTGTAGGACAATACAAAGGAACAGCAGGCAAGTTCAGTCACATGTATGATCCGTTATCAAGTAAGAGGTTAAGACAACTAACACGTTTATGTCATACTTTGTTACAGAGATATGGCCGTTACATGTTGCATCATATGCGATATGAAATTTCCCTTTTCAACTTCTTGAGATACGAGTAGTTATTCAAATTAAAAAATTTTGAAATTTTTGGAAATGTTTGTACAGTTCTTGTTTATAAAATACCGAGGATCTTTGGCTTTATTTATTCTATTTTTATACCTCATCACTGTTCCTTTCCCATATATTTGAAATTCTAAATCTATATATTTCGTAGGTATGTTGCCTTTCCCGGCTGTTTACAGACATCGAAAGTAAATATGACAGTAGTGTAACAACGAAATAAAACAGGGAGGTCTTGCTCCGTCCTTACTGGGAGTTATTGCACAAAGTGCAGGTTGATTGATTGATTTAAATTGCCATATTCATTAATGATAAAAATTAAGCAACATACAAGCTTTGCGTGTATTTCACACAGCTTTGTCTTAGTGGTGTATATGTTAAACTACTTTTTCAAGTAATTTCAAAGGAAAGATATTTCGTCTGTCATTCATAGGCACTTTTATCAGTCAATGCCCAGCAAATACCTTTTTTGGCCCCTGCACCTGTCAGGGAACTTGTGAAAATCCAGACGGCTGCCATAAAAACTGCACGGTAGAGGAAACCTGTATCTGCCCACCAGGTTTTCTGCTGTCAGGTAGTAACTGCGTCACTCTTGACCAATGCAGCTGTTTTGATCCAACAATCGGTGTCATTCCCGTAAGTAACCTTTCACTGAAAACCCCCAAAATGTACAAGTGATAATTGATCATATTGTTTAAAGTTTAGATACTGTGGTAATTGAACTACATATATTGTCACCAAGAATAAAGGCAAATCTTAAAGTATTTGCGTAAGGCAATATTTGAAACGCCAAAATGCTAGCTTTGAAGATAAGTTTTACTAATTAGTTGCTTTTTAAGGCCATCTAAATGATAAGACGTTTCAAGTCTAACGTTTCTAATCAAACATTTACAGAAAAACGAAACAAAATTCAGTTCAGACTGTTCTGCCTTGTGTACATGTGAGGAAGAAACTCTCACTTGTGACAGGAACTTTCAGTGTGACACTAATGCGATATGTGAAGAAAGGAACGGCATACGAAAGTGTTACTGTAACGAAGGCTTTACTGGCGATGGTCAGACTTGTACCCGTACAGCGCCATACGCTGATTGTCACGAAGTCTACACTTCTAGTTTTCCTGATGGAGTCTACACCATACAACCAACAGGATGGACGTCACCCTTTGAAGTCTACTGTAACATGTCACATGGGGGTGGTTGGACGGTGAGTGTAGTAACGTTTATTTTGTTTGTAGGTAGTGTTTATTTTGTTTGTAGGCTTCTCCGTATTTAGCAGACAAATAACCAAAGACTTGAATATTAATCCTAAACCAATCTCATGTAAAGCACATTTTGTAATGAAACGCGCATAAGACTTAACCTAAAACAATACTTACCTAGCTTTTACCGTCACTTTGCCTCAAATGGACATGGTGTTGTCGGTCAGTGATAAAGTAAAGAAACTGCATTTTAGATTTTAAATACAAAGTCAACTGCTCATATGATATAAAAGGTTCTCCACAGTTTCAATTTAAAAAAAGGAGGAGTAAAGGTGTATCTTGTATTCCCTTTTATACCTCCACCGCGGCCCTGGGGTTTGATTAGAGATTAAAGTTCCTTTTATACTTCTTTCCTCAACCCAATACTTTTTACCCTTGGGTTTAACTTGAGCGGGCTCAAACTGAGGTGATCGGTCACTGAAGCTAATAATTAGCAAACATCTAAGAATCAGATCACGCTTATGTTTCATCCCCGTAGCAAGCATCAAGTGTAAATGAACTACCCATAAGCTGTAGGCAGCCATTTATAGCTTTTTTGGCGATACATTGTGGATTACCAACCGGCCTTCTTTGTACAAAGTGGCCGTGACATCTTTTAGTTTCTCTCTTTTCCTTCAAACTATTTTACAGGTTTTTCAGCGCCGCGTGGATGGATCACTAAGTTTTGACCGTAACTGGGCTAAGTACAGAACAGGATTTGGTTCAGCCGGGCCCAACGAAAATGTTTGGCTTGGTAATGAAATACTCTACTTTATAACAAAACAGACAAACTACAAATTACGCATCGACATAACCAAGAAAGACGGCGTTCCATGGCACATGAACTATGACCTTTTCCGTGTCAATAACGAGAACAATAATTACAGACTCCAACTTGGCAGTTACACAGGAAATGCAGGTTTGTACAAATGTCTCTACCAGTCCTAGTTCATATGAAAAATTCCTTTATTAAGTGATAAGTTTACTGTTGAACATCTACCATATCATGCAGATACCATATATTGCGTTTGTGATGACTTAAGTATGATTTTAGCTGAAAGTCTGTGCCAACTGGTGAATAAATAATAAATTCAGTTGCTTAATCGAAGTAAAAGAGTAACATATTACAACAAAGAGGTGTCTTGGGAAAGAGCGTTTCAAACGTAAAAAAGAAGACGTTTTGTTTTTGCCTAAAGTTAGTCTCGGGTATGATGTTGCAATCTCTAAAACATAAACTGTTAAATTTCTTCCATTCATTATCGCGTAAAGGAATTATATAAATATATTTATTGCTACTGTAAAAATAGGAGTGGTGCCCCACCCCCTTAATCACGCTTCTGGATGAACCAGGCGAAGAAAACATTATTTCTGACCTGGATGTTATGATTGTGATATCTACACTGGTATTCTTTTATGATGGAAACTGTTACATTTTTCTATCAAATATGGCCCCAAAAATTCTTTGTGGAGAAACATTCTTTGTTATTGAAAACTGGGAGGGTGTTTCACGCCTAGGCCAAGGTACTGGATAACCTAGATAAAGGAAATATTATTTTGGAAAGACTTATGTAAGTCTCCACTTCTTTCTTCTTATTTCTGCAAACTAATAGTTGGTGGGACGTATTTGTAACATGACCGATATTTAGTAGAAGAGTTCTCAAACTCAGAATGAAATACTTTCCAACTTAATTTCCGAATTTTATTTACATCATCTAAGTGTAGTGTGCTAACATCTGTTAGCCAGCGGTAAAAAAATGTTCTTTCATAGGCATCGAATATCCTCTAGACTGCAAGAAAACTCTTCCTTGGCCTTGTCAAAATATAGAAAAACCTCCCCTCAAGATATAACTTTAGATGAAACTCTGTTTGAACAATTTGAAAATTGACAGATTCGTCTTGGGGAAAGTCAAGCTTATAAGCCCCCTCCCGGGTGCGTCACTAATCAACTAAGATGGAGAAACAAACTGTATGAAATGACCTTGGTCCTACTTAAATGTATATTCAGATAATGTCTAGGATATAAGAGTTTCAAAACATTATAAGAACAATTTGAACTGAAGACTGGTTATTTTTTTGTTTCATGAACTCCATGTAGTATGTGTCACTTGTTTGCTCCTTTCTTGACAAAAAAACCACTCAAACGCTGGGGTAGTATGACACAACCAACGTCTATAATACAAAATATCTATTCCAAATAGTAATTTCACTCAACCACTCTAATTGTGTATGCCTTACAAAGCTACTATTGTTTGTTTCAAAGGTAACCTTACTAACCCTTAAACTTATGTTTAGACAATAACGCGGTCATCATTAAGCTTTACGAGTAACAAAATCTCCTCCAAAGTAAATGAAATAAACCATCATTTCCTTTCAAGGTTGATATATCCAGTAACGATGAAAATAATAACTCAAAATAAAGTTAAACTAAAGGAGGAGGGAGGAGTGGGGTGGGTTTGTAGCTCCAATGTAAGAAACTTTGTTTTCCTTTCACAATTTTTTAATTAAAGCCGTTTTGATTTCTTTATATGTGACCAAGTTAGACAACCAACTCTATTCAATAACTGTTGTTTGTATTGACAGGGTACGACTACATGAGTGATCACAGAGGGCAAGACTTTTCAACTCCTGACGAGGACAACGATTTCAATAACCGTCGTTATTATCATTACCATTGTGGAGCCAATCATGATGCCGGTTGGTGGTACAAGGATTGCTACACAGCAAACCTCAACGGAAGATACGGCCGAAACGATGAGTTTGGAGTCTCGTTGTATAAAAGAGACACTTATACTCGTCAACTGAACCTCAAATACACACAGATGAAAATACGTCCTGTTCAGGAAATTTGAAAGATACTGTTTTTACGTAATATCCTTCCAGTAGCCTAATATGTTTGGAGCTGTGACCTAACTTTTGGGAACCTTCTTAATAATAGCGAAGCTAGAACTCTTTGCACAGCTAAATATATTTGATGAAAGCCTTTCAAAATTATCAAAAGAATATGACACAATAAACACCGTTTATACTTACTAATTGATCGAAATATTGGTAAGGGTTAATAAAAGTTAATAAATAACAGATATGAGTGAATGTAATTTGTATTGCTTTGGTTCATACATGGGCATATGCTTCAGTCTGCAGATTTTACGCATAGACGTCACTTCGAACATTGCTGTTGTAACAACATATCCTTTGAAGGTGACCCTAGGATATCTACACAAGGACATGAATTGTTGAACACAAAAGTGTTACGTATATCAGTATTTGTGAGTTATGATTTCCTCTTTGTGGGGTTCAATCGGATATTTTATGTGTTGAGGTACTTTTGCTACAAGAATATGGATCGCGCATTAAGATAGGCCGGGTCTGTTTATTAAAAAAAAGAAATATTTGAAAGTAAAGTGACTTTAAGATGGGAAGAAGGGGAATGAGGAGCATTGGAGTCTCTTTAGCTAACTTCCCCACTTTATTTCCAGAACTACAAATACATGCAACTAATGTTACTATTGATTTCGTCTTCCCTACCCCCATTTTCTCCTTTCCTCCACAACAACCTAACAGTCAATGCTTTACTGTATTGCAAAAGTGCAGTATACAATCGTAACAATACAAAGAGGACATCTATGGATATCATAAGTCATGCAATGAAAAGATTATAGGAACGAGCATCTTACCACGATGTTTGATTTGAACAGACTTGCATTAAAGAAGGAGGTTTTGGTTCACTCTTTGGCACAAACCTGAAATTTTCGACATGTAACACTCAAGCCTGTAGTATTTTGTTTTGAATGTTTAAGCGTTCTTTATATATTTTTTTGAATAGCTTTGTCCAACATATGCTGAATACTAATGATACTTCAGCCAAAAAGCGAAAAGGCGTATTGATTCTTTATAGTACCTGTCAAAACATGTTCATGTAACTTCACTTTCAGGGGGTTTCAAAAGGTCACAGTTTGATAACGAAACGTTTCTAAAGGATTCTCTTGCAAGCTACCTCCTACGGCATGCAAAATCTTCCGAAAGGAGTTACCACCTGAATTGTCACAAGACTTAATGGGAATCCGTCAGAAAACCTTAGGATAATTCAAGCAAAAACTGACCTGAATTGCTTTGAGGTAGTGTTTCTATAGAGGAAGATTTGTCTTGAACTGCCTCAACAACAGCAAAGCCAATTAAGGTTTTTCGCAGCAACGAAAACTAACTTCATAGGCTTTTCAAGCCTCAGATAGCCTTTGATCACTACCCCGAAACAGTATGGTTTATCTACTAATCGTAACTCACCCACGTACCATGTATGAAACATGGTTACGGTTCCCACCTATGGTGAGGTATCGTTTCTACAAAGTTTTGTACCTCTAGGGACCTCACTTGACATCTGACCTCCACAAAAACCAATTAGGACTTCTTAATATGAAACCCTGTATACCAAGTGTGAAAAGTATCCATCGGCTATCTTGAGATATCGTGTTTACAAGCAGTTTATGAGGTTTTCGTAGTTTCACCACTGGTGACATCAAACAAACGTCGAGCTACACCAATAGTAGTAATAAGGGGCTTCCTCTCATCATTTCAAATCTATTTACCAAGCATAACAAAAGTATCCATCATTCTTATATTGCAATATCGCTTTTACACGACTATTGTTTTTTGACCTCAAATGACCTCTGACCTTCACCCCAAATAATAGGATTCTTCTCTTTTTTGAAAAAAAAATTATACCCTTTATACTGGAGATAACGTTTCTACAAGAAATCTGCAACGTTTTCTAGTTCACTTCCGGTGCCCTCAGATAATCTTTGCGGCATGAGGATTTATGTACGGATCATTACACATCCACGTACTAAGTTCGAAAAATATCGATACTTAGTACCTTGAGATATCATGGTTACGACGGAGGTGTTCAGTTTTTGACCTCTAATGACGTAAAATGACTTTGATTTTCATTAAAATAGGGCTTTTTCTCTTGTTTTGATTAATTTATGAGCCAAGTATGCAAACCTGTCATTTCCATGTTGAGATAGCCTTTCGTGTTTACAATTCACATACATGTTCGTACACATACACCCTCGCAGCGTGATTCCATTCATTCCTTTCGTAATGGGAAAGTAATCGAATGAAATGGATTTGTACCTTGACGGTCGACCTTTAAAAAGTTGTCTACCATTTCAGGTTATTTAAATTTTAGTCTTTAATGGAAGTACACTGTAAACTTATCATAGATGATCTGTGCTTGTTCAACGTTCCTTCGTATTTCTCTCTGAATATGAACATTCTCACAAAACCACCATTGTATAAAAAATTGATGTCTATTGCACATTGCCTGACTAGTATGTGTGAACTAATATAAAGGATTAAAGGATAAGTTCACCAAAGAATTAATCACGTGGGCCTCTCTTCACGTACTCTTTCAACTGTAATAAACCACACATTGAGGCTCTTATGGTACGACGTTTAGCAGGCACGTATATGGGAGGAGCCCGCAAAGACTATAGGTCACAGGTTGCTTCCAATTCAAAATTTTAATCAATTTCGAATTTTTTAAAGTTGTAAGATTACCTAAGATGGGAAACTGTAGATTGTTCTTGGTTGGAAAATCCACCTCAATATCACTCTAAAGGCCGGATAGAACCCCGAACTCCATAATCCTAATTAGACCTTTTGCTTACAATATTATAACCACAATAACATAAACGGTATCTTGTTTTCTCTAAAATTTAAGAAAGGAGTATTTCAATTATACAAGATAAATGTTGCATCTTAAAGTGATGCAGGTATAGAAAATATTGAGTTATCTGTAATGTAACACCTGAATGGCAGTTTTAACTACAAGGCTCACAACAGCTTAATATGCCGTGTACATATGAATGCCTCCCCTCACTGAAATCGGAAACTTTGGGCTGTCCAATATTTAATGCAGGCTAAACTAACAAAAAGGATTATTCTACTCTCCTTCAAAGTTTTTTCAAGAAGAGTGCTATCGTATGCATAAAGATATTTCAATGAAAGTGACTTTACTTGGATTCAATTTCTTGATCAGTTCATGCGATGAGTGATCTGTTGAATTGGCAGGTCACATGTCATCAACGAACTCTACTGATTAAAACTAAATGTTAAGGTAACAATACCGCAGTGATGAAGGTCTAGAAATTTCAATGACTAATTTACCTGGATTGATCACGAATGTAATACAATTAAACAATTACATTGAAACGGTAACCTTGGTTCTTTTCTGTCACAGGATACGAATACAGGATTCGCACTGAAGCAATCAATCTTCAACTCCTGAGAGCGATTATTATTATCACTGTGTTTAATGAGATAATTGCGTGATAGAAAGGGTCATGACACACAATACAATCCCGAGAACATACTTGCGTACCGATACTCTCAAATCTTCAAAAAGAGTTTAAAAGAGAATTCGCTACGATATGCAAAATCAAATGCAATTTCTCAACGGACTGCTTGTGAGGAATCACTCACGTGGGAAAAATAACAGCGCCACGACCGACGTGGAATATGCTACAGCAACGAACCCTCTGAACTGAGTAACTCGAAGCATTTTATTGTGTTGTCAAGACTGGTCTGCAGTTATTTAGACTAGTTTCCCGAAAACCTCTCAATGCCTACAAGAAGGCTAAAATCTAAAAGATGGCCTTGTTAATTCAAGGTTGGAGAGCTATGGGAACACTGGCATAGGCCTACCAAGCAACCCCGAGATACGTAGAACGTAGAAAAATCCTCTCATCCCTCAAAAGGATAACAAAGGATGAAAATTCGCTACTTAATACTGCAAAACTGAAAACATAAATTCTCATCACACTCAGTGCTCAAATCAGAGTTAAACTCACACGGAGGAAAACAACAGCGCCACCAATCATGGTTTATGCTAAATGACAAACCCTCCTCACCCGAGTGACTCAAAGAGCAATTTGTTTAAACAACGGCCTATCTTTGTCTACAATTTTTTTTTCTCCGAAATCTCACCCTGCCTACCAGAAGGCGAAAATCTAAAAGATTGCCTTGTAAATCAAGGTTTGAGAATGTCGGAAATAGAGAGGTACGATTAGATACTCTTTCATTGCTCTACTGAAAGCAAGAATATTTAAACTCATGCCGCGAATGACGGCTCGCTACTGATGAAGTTGCTGCCATATCAAATATGAGCGAGACAACAGAAACCGGTCTAGTTTGGTCATAAGAACCAACCTTCCAAAATATTCACACACGGCAAGTTAAAAAGCCAGTAAATCTTTCGCATGAAATCACGAATGATGATTTCGGGCCTTTCCTAAAAAAATGTGCATGGTTCACCGACTGAGTGTAACGTCAGATAGTGGCACCGCCTACCCTTCTTACACTTACACAATTACCTACATGGCGGCTGGTGTTACGGCAGCTGCTACTCTGCAAATATCAACGGTATTTACGGCCATTATGATTGTGTTGGCTTGTATAATCCGAAAACTTACGCTTATTAATATTATCTACAATACACGCAGATGAAAATACACCCAGTTTGACGACCTTTAAGATTTAGTACCTAATTGGGTGATCACTAATTGAACTTTAAACGACGTATTCAGATTTTTGAAACTACAGCGACGTTGACAATTGTGATATCAGAAAAGGAAAAATTGCTACCGTATGTGGTAGAAGGGCTTAACTATAGTATGTAATTGTCAAATTATATAGGCCTAACTTGGGTGACAATTCGACAATAATTTCTGATATTGTTATACTTGGTGAAAAATATTAGCCCTTGCTCTTGTTACAATGGGTTCCCCTCGTAAACTAATTAGCCTAACAGGTAATAGAAAAGTCACTTTTCCATATTCAGTATTAATTAACATATTCAATACAACGTATGGACTTTCAAGAGTACCTTTATTTTGCGGTTGCTTTCTTCTTTCAACATCTGAAAAAAGTAAGGCGTTTGTAACTCACCGTGCTCATATCTTTCCCCCAAAAGATCGACCGGGTATAACGATTACACATAATTTTCAAGCTATAAAAGGAGATTAACATGATTTGCTATATGGCCGTTAGAGTTTGTGTATTTAATATAGAATATTCGGCTTGTGGGGGCTGTACTGGGAGGCTTATGATAAGGAATTTGGGAGTGCAAAAGATATGTCCTAGTTTAGTTAGAGGAATCAGTGGAGACATGTGTCATTAAACAAAACCTAAGGGAGCGTATATTTAACACCTTAAGGGCGCGATTTCAAACTGGTTAATCTTTGTATATTGAAACCGAGACAAAATTTGCTCATTGTCAACAATCCTTAGGACTTGCAAAGTTAGTCTCATGCGACTTTTTTCAAACGTAACGTTTGATATGACTTGAATTTGTAGCTATTCATTTTTGACGAAAACCAGGCCATGTTTAGGGATTTAAAATTTTCCTTGTTTTTGGTTATCACTGACACCCTTGGTTTTTTACATAAAGAGACCACCAAAGTGAAGTCCAATATTCTGCATCGTGTGGCAGGCGCGGATCCAGAAATTTCGAAAGGGGGGGGGGGCTGAAAGCCTCTTGAATATTCTCCTAGACTAACATTATGCTAATTTTCGTGTATCTTTTATTGTTGATGTGGCGATAAAGGGGGGGGGGTGAGGCCGGGAAAGCCCCCCCCCTTGGATCCACGCCTGTGTAGGTATTGTCATGAAAGAGGGGCTGCCCATATGGTTAACTAATATTACACTAACAATGCCATGAAAAGAACATTCAAGTTTCGTTTAAAAGTGGATGCAGGCGCGTATCAAGGATGGCGTGCCACCAGGTTTGATAGAAAGAAGAGAAAAGAATATAAAGTGGAAAAGGAAAAAAAGAAAAGAAAAAAGGAAAAAAGAACAAAGGAACAGGAAAAGGAAAAGGAAAAGAAAAAACAAAAGAGAGAATGAAAAAAGGGGCAGCGTAGAACTGAAACAAGGAAGATGGAAATAGTGGTAAAATGCTGCCCGCACATGGGGAGCACATACACGGTCATCACATATTTTAACATGATGATCGTGTAACATTAGGTTTTAAAACTCAGCATGGAATCTTTTTACATTAAAAACATACCTTTCACAACTCCGTTGCGGTATCATGCAAGGGAGAGAAGCGTTTGCGCTAAATCAATTTTTTAACAAAGTGAAATAACTAAATCCGTTTAACTGATTATTTTTGCAGTGGTAGGGCTAAGTTTGACTGATGTAACCCATTTTAATTGTGTTCTATTAAGTGTCTTTCGCGACGTACCAAAATTTTGCACCCTTTGGGCGTTTTTACCTACACTAGTTTAATAGCTCCATGGATTTTGTAGAAAGGAGGTATTATGGAGGAACACTGGCTTTATTGCAAGGATCCGAAGAAGGAGAGCTCTTTCCCGTTTGTCCCCTTCTTTTAGGAAGACATATCTGATAAACATTGAAAGCATAACTGATTAGTGGGCACTTTTAACTCAGACTTGCATTGCCTTCGTAGTAGACACATTTATTTAGGAAATTAAATTTTTCATAGTGCACAGCTTGTACAGTCGTATGTAACTCTAACTCGATTACAGAGTTTAAAGGGCTGTTTTTTTGCTTCACGGATTGTATCTGACGTACTGAAATGCATAGCTCACGGAGCGCTCCAGACTGTTAAGTTATGTACAAAAAATCTGCACACATAGGGCCATACTTCAACTGTGACCGAGCCTGACCCTATTGAGGATAACATAACTGTATCGTATCTACCTCTATCTACCTAATAAAATGGTCAAACCTACCCCGCTCCAGTTCGCCTTACCGTGTACAAAAACTCACAACAAATAACCATTCGAGAAGAAATGAGATCTGCGTAGGCTACTAAAAGGAAAGTTACTTGCATGATGGGATGGCTTTTACTATTTGGCTTCATGGAAAGGGACCATGGAAGAAACTAAATCAAGAAAACTGTGCCTGTCTCGAAATGCAACAATAATTTTAGTTTCCTATTGAAGTATCCACCCTACTTAAGAGCAAACTCAGGTCAATCGTCTTGGAGTCCGATCGTCGTCGGGGGTTACACAGCTACTTCTTCGTACTCAATAAGGCTCTCTAAAGAAATTATAAGAAAATGCCGACTAGGAACAGCCTTCCATGGTCCCTTGCCCCACCTGTCCCACCTGACGTTATACTTCTACCCTATTTCTATGATCCTGGGGTGATGTTGACGAAAGCTTGCTTATCCTAGTTGATTATAAGTAACCTAGCTGTAATTGTTAATGTTGTATTCAAAGGTGCTAGCTAAACTTGGCAACGACATTAGGTTACTTCCAATCTGTAGTTGGAAGCTAAACAAAGCCAGAAGAATCATGGATTTCGCGTCGCGGTGTGAAGAGTTTAGTTGTCAGCGAGTGATACACGGACATGTAACAGACTGATACACCTATCACACCATTGTATCTATTGCCACCAGGCGCGGATCCAAGAGGCGGGGGGCTTTCCCGGGCTCAGACCCCCTTTTCGCCACATCAACAATAACAAATCCGCGAAAATTAGCATAATGTTAATCTAGGAGAATATTCAAGGGGGATTTCAGCCCCCCCCCCTTTTGAAATATCTGAATCGGCGCCTGGCCATAATCATGTTGAATTTAATGCCTTTAAATCACAAAATACCAAAATTTTAGGTATACTCTAGTTGAAAGCTAAATTTTCTTAGCATGCGGCTAGTTAGCAAGGATTTTAGTACAATTTCATGAATTCCAGTTTAGTTGTCAACTCCATAGTGAGTACTAGGACTTTTACCCTCCTTTTAAGGTCTAGATGGCTAATAAATTAGGACTGGGTTTCCATGAACCTCGGGGTTCTTGTAAGTCTCATTAAGTAACCATGAGATTCAAATACTGTGACGTACAAGGTGTTTTGTTATTGTAAATATTTAGCTTCACCCGTCAGCAAAGAAGGTAGAGGGGTTAGGACAATCCTCCTCCATGGATGATACCACTCAAGCAAACTCTTAAACATACATTTCAATACTTCAGTATCAGTAAGATGCTGCAGCAGTTAGCTTCTGATCATTCTTGATTCATCAAAAGTTCTTAGTTGTAACCTCCTTTAGGTACGATTTCATCACCAAGACAGGAAATTTATTCAAATGTTGCAAATTCTTGCCTTCTTGAATTCCATTGAATGGAACGTGACCCTCCCTGAATACCGACCTATTTATTTGGGCTTTGAAACACTTAATTTCAATATTGGTTTATTTAATAAGCGGAGGATAATTTACGATTCAGCACAAGGAACTACTTTTACATAATCGTATCACTGTAAAGGACACTGTGTTTTTAAAAGCTGATACGGAGTATTAGAAAATCCAGTAATTGTCCTTGTTTGCATGTTAAAAATATAATACCTCGACATTCAGCGAAATAAAATCATGTGAAAAATTAAAGAGAGTTCAAAGAGGTGCGTATAAATATCCGTAGATGATAATATATGACGACAGAGAGTTTCATCCAAATCGTGCCTTATTATAATATAAAAAAACATAATCAGCCAGTGTCTTGTTCAAACGATGAGGGGATACTGATCAAATTTTGTAATGGTAAACAAAGTTGAGGGAAAATTTATGT
Organism: Holothuria leucospilota; assembly: GCA_029531755.1. Lineage (NCBI taxonomy): Eukaryota > Metazoa > Echinodermata > Holothuroidea > Aspidochirotida > Holothuriidae > Holothuria > Holothuria leucospilota. Next base: position 10,272,636 of record CM055969.1, on the reverse strand, counting down.
ATTTCAAAGATAAAATCATTGAAATAAGACTTTTAATTGATTAAACCAAATGGTAAAACCACTTTGCAAAGTAAATGTACAAATAATGCTGCTGTTTTAGAGAATATCTATAAAAGCACTTTCACGCCTTATCAAAGTTCGATAAAACAATGTACTTATAATTGTACGGGAATGAAAAAGAAACACAAAAGTTGATAGAGAAAGAATTTTACATTTCGATGATTTAGGAAATTCATACGATTTTTAATTCGAAATTCTAGACCTAAACCAGGCATGATGGTATACATATTCAGGTCTGCGATCCACATTCGAAAGCGGGGTCAGGGGTAAAACCTGGATCTTTTGTGGGGGTTTGCAAGTGGAGAACAAATGTGATAAGCTCATGAAAACTCTGGCTTTATTTTAAATTAAGGGCGTTACACTCCTTCAAATGGCATTAGATGAGTGGTCAGACCAGCATGGCGGTTACACAATTCGTACAAAAATCCGAGTGATGCTTGACCAAAACAGTGTCTAACGCTACAAGTGTATTGCAGGAAATATGTTTGAGCTTTTATCATGATGATTTCCTCAAACCATACTTGCTTTGGAAAACTAGTAGCGTTAAAAATATCTATACTAGGAAAGGAGTTATCCCTAGAAGGGATTTGAACATGGAGGATTAGGAATGTAGTACAGAAAGTATGGTGATGGGAAGGGGTAATGAAGGCTCCGAGGCGGCGGGAGGGGGTCGGCGGGGAGAATGCAGGCCCGTAGCCCGGCGGGGGAACGGGGGCGTGCCCCCCGTGTAGACCACTGTGCCCCATTTGGAAAATCGATCGAAAATAAAACTTGTCTACCTGTTAACAGTAGCCCGGTATGCCGCCAAGCGATTATTGAGCAAAATTTGAAATGATCCCAAAAGGCGCTAAAGATGAATTTATTTTGTTTTCTGTAACGATTCTCTCCATAACTTCAACAAATTTTCGCACTACGCGCGCCTTCTTCTTCAGGTGTATCTTGCGGTAACGCCAGCCGTTTCCAACATACTGGATTTATTCAACGTTAAAGGTTCTACACTTACTGTTCTTCCGTGTAGGCGTGATTCTGGAGAACACGAAAATGCATCGATACAAAGTTCTATCCTCTTTTTTCTATTTTTCGGAAAGTTCATTTTCAGCCTCGCCATCGTGGTAAACCTATTTTGAAAGAAAAAAAATTTCAGTTCGGGGTGGGAGCCTTAATTTAATGGGTAGGATAAAGAATGTAATCCTGCCTACTATCATGCATGCAGCCGCCCTAACAAATTTCTCGGTTTTGCTCCTAAGTAGGAAAGATTCTTCAATAAAAACCGAAACTTTTCCAACTTTTCATAATGAAAACAAAAATTTCAAATATTTTCAGTGTAACCACGATTTTTTTGGTGCCCTCTCAGTGTCATTTGGAGTTAACCTGAAAGCTGCATGCTAGTTTTCCCATCGTATTAATGTCTTAAACATTTCGGGGATTTTCCCTTAGTCTTGATTCCACCAAAATTATGCTGAATCACACCAGGGTCTTATGGTAACCCATGGTCCCCTCACCGTCCGAAAAGCATTCAATGCTTCTTCTACGCTTGCAGAGCTGAAGGAACATCATGATCATAGCCTTGTTTCGTTCACTTGTGAGACTTTCCACCACTCTGTATCGTTAGATGAGGGAAAATTGCTGCTAGGGAAGGGAAGTTTCTCGCGCACTTGCACACGTAGGTCCGATTTTTAAGCTATCCGTGTAGGGCTTGAGATATCATCCCATGTGGTTCCCGAAAACTACCAGCATCTGGTGGCATCACTAGCTACAAGCTAACATAATCTTCTTCGGTGCCCCCTATGCGATAGCGGTGTCAGAGTTCCACGCTAAGGGTCTGGGAGAACGTAACTTCCATGCAACTCGATTTCATATCATAGTATATCTCACACAATATGCAAACTGTATTTACCGAGTTTAGTGCTCAATACTCTTTTACAGGGAAGTCTAACTGTGGAGTTGAGCCTTAAGAAAAACGAAACCTTAATTTAAACCTGAACCATAAAGAAGGAGAACGACTACAAAACTCAGAATGGATTCCTACTTAACAGAAAACTGTGTCAGATGTGTTTGTCTAAGTATGCCAGTTGGTTAGTAACTATTAAAATCAATGTATAAAAAGCTCTATAGCTAACTGAAAATTTGTTCAGATCGCAAGAAAGAATCCTCATTTCTAGTGAGAAAACCCAGCGAAATCACTTGGCGCTATAAAGCGTTGTGTTTATTTACCGTGGCCCCATGGTTCCCCGAGGAAACTTTAAAACAAGATCTCCACAGGCTATCAATTAGATCGGCGAAACATCTTTATTTTCACAGTGTGTATGAAAGATAATAAAAAATGTAATATTTTTATCTCCCCGACTAATTTCCATTTTCCCTTGATGACGGATGGGTAGGTTGGGGGATTAGACGTCCGTAGTCCATCTTACATTCCAAAACCCGCCTTTTGATTTCTCTCTCATAATCGTAATCAGTGTTCTATATCAGTGATACAAAAACAGAGGTAAGGCTGATTACATTGTATAAAAGTTCCTTATTTAACAGCTTAAATGAGTGTAGAGAATTATACAACAATGGGTAATCTCAGCCTGTTAACATTACCAATCAGTTTTCAGTAGTTATACCATGAGAAAGTCTTCAAGTAATTATTCTCAAGCATCTTGTGGTGGGCAAATCATACATAATGTAAAGAGGGTTTGGGTCCCTCTGTTATGTACAGTAATCTGATATTTGATGGTCTAACCATCGTTTGCAGTTTTGGGCAGTTATCCAATAGCGACGTGACGTCCTGGTACAGAGTAAAATACCGTCCAAGTTGTTAAGGATGAAGTCTGTAATATATACATAGTGTTCTACTTTTAAACAATTCAGAAGACTATCAAAGGTAAGAATTCCCAAATGCTTCTTCATCACTACTGTACAATTTCTGAAAATAATGACTAGAATTCGTCTTCGCTGTGAAAGTTTGTCAAGGTATACAGTCATAACCTAGCAATCGGACCTGTCTATCAATGGTTATTCTTAAAAATGAACTGTTTAATTTTACTGCAGATTCTGGGCATTTTATTTTCTTCCTCTCTTGTAGACAGCTCAGGAGAAGGTAAGCAGACAATTTATATTAGATTGTATCGCAAGGAATAGTTCATCATGTTATAAAGCAAACTAGCCTAATTATAATATATTGTACGTATCCTCTAACATCAAATATTTTTACCTATTTCGTCCTTGCAACAGTATAGAAGTCCACAAGATCACACACATAAGACCACTCTTTTGGTTTCTAGAAGTATTAAACAAATCACTTCATCTGTTTAATAAATGACACAAAAAGGTATCTTTGTTTGTCTTTTTATAGCAATATCATGCATTCAGATATGTTCATACCTTACAACCGAACAGTTTTCTAATTGTTCGTATTCAATTCTTATCTGCTTTAAAATTAGTTTTATTGACATAGAATTAAAAAATCCCCAAGAAAGTGTTTTAATGTATATATATATATATATAGTAAAACAGAAAAGTTCCACGTATACTCCGAGGTAAAAATAAAATAAAGAAAGGAATGCAATAATGAGCATAACTGGTTGATTTTAGGAGTATAAAAGATACAAAATGTATTTCGAAATTTTCGGTCCCCCTGGAAACTTCGTCAGCGAGATTTTAAGGCAAAAAAACCTTTTTTTTTGCCTTAAAATCTCGCTGACGAAGGTTCCAGGGGGACCGAAAATTTCGAAATACATTTTGTATCTTTTATACTCCTAAAATCAACCAGTTATGCTCATTATTGCATTTCTTTCTTTATTTTATATATATATATATATATATATATATACATACACATGTATACATATATATCATATTTCGTAATGGTATTTCGTTTAGTATGAACAGGATAATAATGGTGGGGAAGGAGGTGGTGGGACTTAAGAAGCTGTGCAGTTTTCATCCTCTAAAGTACCTCACAGGCATAAAGATTTCACAATTTAACTGAAATTCAACTTCACAATCAAAGCAATACAACACTCTTTAAACCAATTGCTCTGCAACTAAACAATTTATTCAGATAAGTGTGAGTCTCGCACTTTTTTAATTGGTCTGCTCGTGTGAATATTGGCATGCTACCAGCAGGGAGAGAATACTTTTTTAAAGAACCTTTAAGGTAAAATCTAGATGCAAGGGTATGTACTTTTATCAAATAGGTTGGTCTAAAATTCAGTTTAGTGAGTCAAAATGTATTTTGTGATCATAACCGCCTGAAAATAATTCTTCTCGACAAAACAATGTTAACTTGCTATTCTTTCAATGTTCTTGGGTGTCTGTGACAAGAATTTTTTTTAAAGAGGACGATAATGCTACGGCACATGCACATTTAATAAAATCGTCGCAATAAATATTACTAGGCCGTACTTATAACATGTGTTCCAAAATTTGAGTCTATTTGAGAAAATTGTCAAATTATCAGTTTATTATCCTGTATTATCATCTGTCACAAAGTAGGTGAATTACCAGTCATATGTACTGAGCTCGCAGTGTGTTTATGCAGCATGCAGTTGTGGGATGAAAGGGGTTTCATCCCACAATTGCATGCGGCATTCAAATCATCGAAATTGCTTATCTATGGACTCAATTTTAACAACATTAATGATACTGTCACATTCAAGATCATGTTTAGGGATGTTACGTATGTTCCACTAGAACTCTCAGGATTAGAAGGTAACTTAGTTAGAGCGTATCGTTATACTGTCAGGAAAATCTATGCAGTCTAAATACATTGCCAGGATTCACATTTCCTCTCGAGTTAAGAAATTTGAACACTGTAGGGGCACAACTTCGCATTTCGCACTTCAATTACTCTTGTACAATTTGTTAGTTGTAAAGCCACACGATGTGTCTCCCACTAGTTCACAAAACAGGTCAGAGAGGTATTCTTCTAACATCTCCCTGGTTCGGTTGAGTTATTCGATATCTTAATTCTTCAGTATCTCTTATATTAAAGTGCAACCTCCTCTGTTCCCTTCATTTATGGAATCCGTCAGGTTAGATGAATAATTCTGCTGAAAGTGTGACCTCGTTTTCTTGCAGTGCTCCAATTAGAGCCTTACCATAAAGCAGTTTAAAACAAAGAAGGAAAAACACGTGCTGCAATGTTGATCCTGGACAGTACTACTCAAAGTGCTGCAAATGGTTACCCCTTTACGGTAAATTTTTGTGAAGGCATGGTTCTTTACATGTAAAAAAAATGGTCATGCACGAGGCTGTCCATTTGAAAGGAACAGTCGCTTTTCCACCTTGGACAATTTTAAGGCTAGGTAAATTGTCCTAATAAATCTGATAGTGTGACTTAAAATAGAGTCCACCTCTAATATCAAAGCGATGTATCTGGTGTACAGTCCCTCTGAATTTATTCGGGACTTCAAAACGTCCTCCACTCTTATATCTGCTGACCTTTGAAGCAGACATGATCGTGTGCTTTACTTTATTAAAGAAGGTCGTACACGTACAGCAAATTAAGTAAGTACATTTATCCCCTATACATGGATGTATATCATTTCATTCTTTGCAGTCAAGTTCGGAGAGTAAAATTGTTACTACAACTGTGCAATTTATCTGGTAAGGAAATGATCTGAATGAGCAGAAACGATTACTTTGTTGCGCATCCATATATGTTACAGGACACTTAAAGGCTAAATTTTGGGACAAAGTGTTAAATTTGATGACATGTTTCGGCTCACGGTTCCAATTTCTATCTTTAGAGTTTGTTTATACACTTTAATATAAACTTTCTTGAGACTATTTCATGTAAGTGGTAGAATGAACAATAACGAGTGGCGAATAATCTGTAATTTTATATAAATGTCTATTCCTTCTTTCTTTTACTAAAGCAAGCACAGTGTCTTTAGAGTGAATTTTTTGTCTCATTGTAGTAATTACGGTGTAACAACTGACTGCCCATGTTGACTTTACATGGAACTTTTCTAGAGAAGTGTTCCATTCGCCAAGGTCAATTTCAACTCCAAGGATGAGTAAAGTTTGCAAATAAGAATAGTGTAAGCGAGACCCCACGAACTATCGTTCAATAAGAGTTTGAAACAACCCCTTTATATATAGAAGTTCTCCTCAAAGTCATCACTATGTCCCTAACTTTAGACTAGGCCGTATACGAAAGTCTATTTCTTAATAGATTTGGAGCCATACTAATGCCTTAAAGCAAAAGTAACTCTCAAATTTTCAACAGTAGGGCATCAATACACCTCTGTGCAAAACAAAGTTACAGTTGGCTAAACATGGAAAGATCTAAAGGTGGTAGGTTCCTAGAGATAATCTGGTGTTGGCCTGCCTTCAAGAGAAGGAGGAGTTTAATGTGCTCTTAGCCTGCCTTAACAATCCTGCCATTGCCAATTCATCTGCTACAAAGATGTTCTCACTCTCTGAAATTTGTCTCTTGGTTGGATCATTTCTATGTATGCCTAAAATGTATACTTTAAAAACAGTATGCTTTTCATTGTGTTGTTCCATGCAGTATTATTGGAATGGTGAACTACCCTTCTTTCCTCGGTAATTACTCATGTGTTCATTAAAGCATTCACCCACACTCCGTGCAGTTTCGCCAATATGTAGCCCTTCTTTGGAATCTTTACATTTCTTGTCTTCACACTGTATTTTACACACCACTTCTCTTTGTTTGCAGTTGACTTCCAAGTTTTGATCACATATCTCACACTCTTCAGTGCAACTTCTTTACTCCTTTTCCTTAATAAGGTCCTTCCTACGTCTTCTATCACCAACCTGCATACCCGCGAGACTGTCAAGAGATTTTTCAGCAATGTTCAACACATAATCCTAGTGGCGTTTATCTCATCAAACCGGATGGTTGTGGAGAAGCTTTTGCAGTCTACTGCGACAATCAGACTGAGGGTGGGGGCTGGACGGTGAGTGAAACTTATCAATAAATATTGTGTTCTACTGAAAGCGGTAAGGAAAGGAAACTACCTGTCTGTAGCCTTTAGAGATGATCCTTGTTAAGCTGTTATACTTGCTTCGTATACTCAATCTTTCAGGAATATTGATATTAACTTAGTCTTTTAATTGTTCATCATCCTCTTGTTGACCGCTAAAGAAAGGGTCAGATAATTGACGTCTTTATCGTCTACTTCACCAAGTTAAACTTCCACTGTACAGAATTTTGATTATTGCTCATACTGTCCGTATCTTTTAGGTCTTTCAACGTCGTTTTAGTGAAAATTCCGTAGAATTTAGACGAAACATTTCAGAATACCGACACGGATTTGGATTCCTCAGCGGTGAATTTTGGCTGGGAAATGAAAGATTATCTATATTGACGAATCAGAAAAGATATCAACTACGTATCTACATGACAAATTCTGCTGAGTCGTTTTTCTACGTGACGTATGATTTATTTCGTATAAGTGACGAGTGGAGTAACTACAAATTAACCAGTGTGGGACCATACGGAGGAACAGCAGGCAAGTTATCAATACTAGTATGTTGTGTGATATAAACTAAAATAAGAAGTAAAGAATTAGTCAAATGCACGATTCGTTAACACATAAGACGTTCAGAGGAATATTACCGTTGTTTGTTGCAACAGAGGCCCTTCATTTGAAAAAATCCTTTGTTGTATAATACAACATGTTTTTATTTATTTATTTCTTATTTCTAACTCGTCATCCTTCCTGCCCATTTATTCGAAATTTTAAGTCAAGTACGTGCCTATCTTGCCTTTCGTGGCTGTTTTTCAGACAGTGAAGTGCCTAAGACGGTAGTGTAACACAATTCAGAGCCTTTAGGTCTGTCAACTAGCTTACTAAGGGTTCTTACATAACCTGCATTTTGACAGATTGATTAGATCAATCAACACGCAAGTGATGCCTACATCTCTCACAGCTTTTATCTTGTGGAGTATGTATCGGACAATATTTACATGTAGTCACAAAGGAACACTATTTTTCCCTTTTATTGTTTTATTCTTCTTAGATGCTCTCATCGGCCAGTGCCCAGCAAACACCACTTTTGGCCCATGTGCCTGTCAGGGAACTTGTGAAGATCCAGATGGCTGTTATAAAAGTTGCACCGTAGAGGAAACTTGTATCTGCCCCGCTGGCTTTCTGCTGTCAGGTAGCAACTGTGTCACTCCCAACAAATGTAGCTGTTTTCACTCAACATTCGGTGTTATTCCCGTAAGTTACCTTCACTGACAACCCTATCGATTTAATGTAATAAGTGACCTTATTGTTTGTGGGTTTACTCAAGGGCGTAGAAAGAGGGGCGGTGCTAAAGCTCCCTAGTCAAAAATGTGCTGGGCGGAAGCATTCAAGGACGAAAATCCTTATTTGTTTCCTCTGTAAAAATGTCACAATTTGAAGTAATTATTCTTAAAATTTTGCTGAAATATTGCACCAAATTGCATTTAAGGGCCCTCAAATATTCAAAAATTTTCCACGGGGGCTTCGTCGAGACCCCTCCTCCAGGAAAGCGGCCCGATACAACGTTCAACCCCCTTCGAGAACAGCCTTCTATGCCTACGGTATAATTGCAATACATATATTGTGACCCAGATTACAAGCAAAAGATAAAATGTTGATGTTAGGTTTATTGGGCACATATTTTATCAATTTTTATTTGCGTTTGGCAATGACATGTTGTAACTCGTATCACTAAATTCAGCTTTGATAAGGCAAACCGTCTATCATAAACAACGAGTTGCTAGCTCTCGAAATCAGTTCTGCTATAAAGTTGTGTTATTTGGCCTTCTTGTTGGAGAGACCTCTCAAGTGATCATGTATTCTTTCTTATTGAAACTCACTTACTCCACCATTTTCAGAAAAACGAAACAAAATTCAGTTCACATTGCTCTGAAGTTTGTACATGTACGGAAGACACTCTTACTTGTGAAAGAAACTTGCAATGTGACACTAATGCAGTATGTGAAGAAAGAAACAACGTACGAAAGTGTTACTGTAATCAAGGCTACACCGGTGATGGGCAGAGTTGTACCCGAACAGGACCATATACTGACTGCATGGAAGTCTTCACTTCCCATTTGCCTGATGGCGTCTACTCCATACAACCAACAGGTTGGACAGAAGAACCCTTTGAAGTCTATTGTAACATGTCACATGGCGGCGGCTGGACGGTGAGTGTAGAAATATTTTATTTGTATGCTTCTCTGTAGTTAGCAGACAAGTAACCGAAGATTCAGTATTAATTCTAAAACAAACCCACGTAGAATGCATTTTGAAATGCAGCGTCCATAAAACTTCCCTAAAACAATATTCACCTGGCTTTGCGATCACTTTGCCTCGTGTAAACATGGTTCTGTTCGTCAGTGTTAAAATGAAGATTAACATTGCATTTGAAAGATAAAACACACAGTTAATCCCTTAAACAAAATGTAACATTTTAAATGACAGTACCAATTTAAAAAATGGAGGGTGTACCCTGTATTCCCTTTTCTACTTCAACCGCTGGTAATGATTGACTAGAAATTACTTTCATTCCATTACTTTTGTCCTCAACTCTAACCTCTTTACATAAGGGTTTTAATTGAACTGACTCAAGCAGAGATGACCAGGTACTGAAGTTAATGTATAGAAAATGTCTAAGGTTTACTCTATATCTCATGTTTTATCGCCATGATTAAGTATTACTGAACTACACACATCCTGAACGCTGCCATTATATGATCCTTTCATATTTTATTAAGGCGATATATTGTGAATTATTAACCGGTCTCAATGCAAAGTAAGAGTGGTATCTTGTACTTTCTCTTATTTGCATAAAAACTTAATACCAGGTTTTCCAGCGTCGCGTGGATGGATCAGTAAGCTTTGATCATAACTGGGCTGAGTACAAAAGAGGATTTGGTTCAGCAGGACCTAATGAAAATGTTTGGCTTGGTAATGAAAAACTCTACTACATCACAAAGCAGACAAACTACAAATTACGAATTGACTTGACTAAGCAAGATGGCATCCCTTGGCACATGAACTATGACCTTTTTCGTGTCAACAACCAGGACAACAATTACCGACTCGAACTTGGCGATTACATAGGAAACGCAGGTTTGTACAAATGTTGCTACCAGTTCTAGTTCATATTTTCCCTTTTGTAATTCCGACGTTTACTGTTGAACTTATATATGTCATATAAATACCATACATTGCACTTGCGATGTCAAAAGTATGATTTTAACTTAAACTCGGTGTCAAGTTGTACATACAAGCTGACCATATCGGCATAGCTAAGGTGAAATAAGAGGGGTGTTAAAACAAGGAGACGTCTAAGCTAAGCTAGTTAAAAATCTTTGTAGGAAAGTGCTTTGGTATTGCCTATAGTCAGTCTCGGCATAGCATGTTGGTAATCTTTAATAGGGATACTTTTAACATGAAAACTATTACATTTCTTCTAATTAATTATCGCCCAAAGAATTTTGTAGAGAGACATGCTTTACTATTGAAAATAGGGGGAGTGTGCCCACTCTGAGCCACGCTACTGGATAACTAACTAGATGCAAAAATATGTTATTTTGAAAAAAGTGATTTAAGCCTCCGGCCATTTTTTCCCTAATTCTGTAAACTTATAGATTGTGGAAGTACTCGTAACATGAACGATTTCTAGTAGAATAGAACTTAAACTGCTTTTCCTATTCATTTTATCAGCTGATGGAAATGCTAACATCTGTTGGCTAGCAGGAGTCAATTTTATTTCTACCAAAAATACCTAAGATAAATACTTAACCTACGTTGTTACAATTTAGAAAACATTTATTCCTATATATATTTACCGTTATCTGGAACGCATTTTGATCAAGTTTAAACTTGATCAACCTTAATGGGGGCGGATTTGGCTAAATAGCCACCTTGGTGAGTCCCTAATCTATTAAGGATGGAGGAACATGCGATATGACATAGCTTTATCCTTGGGAGTACTACCATGTTTTTTCATACTATGAAAATATCAAAGATATGAGGGCTACATGACAGTATAAAAAGAAATTTTGGACTAAGGACTGGTACAATGTTTAAGGATAACTCTTAACACGATAAATTACATGCATGGCGTATTAGTTATTCAGAAGGGGGGAGGGGATTAGGCAATGCCCTCCTGACTCAGGCCTCACTTTAAATACGGACATTTTATTAGCCGAAGTTTAATTTAAACTATGTTCAAGCTAGCATAAACGATGGAGCACCAGATTCCATGTAATATCACCAAATTATTCAAAATATGTTCAGTGGGGATGGAGACACCTCATCCTGCTTACTACCCTCACCCATTCCGGCGATCGCAGAACAAACTGCGTGCCTCTTCCCCCGTAAGGCTAATCCTGGCTATTCCACTATGGACGTGTACATCTATCTTCATTGAAGAGAAACCCAGCATCAAACTATGCAAGTTGAAAGTAGTCTGTGTAAGGTAATCACTACTGTCACGTTTCAAAAAATAAATAAACAAACAAACAAACAAACAAACAAACAAACAAATAAATAAATAAATAAAATAAAAACTGTATTCTAAATTACAGCACTTATACTTAGGAGTTAATGATGACAGTATTTCGTTAAATGTCTTAAATGTCATAGTTAATGGTTGTCGTTCTCTTTTATGTCCAGAATCCTGACTTCTACTTAAAAAGAACATCGGTATCTGAATTTGTGCAAATATGTAAGAAAGAAGTTTTCACAAGTTTTGAAAGAATAAACTTATACCCACTCATCACTCACTCTAAAGAGCAAAACAGTTTTGCTATATACTAAAACTGAAACATGATGTACTACCCTCACCTACAAGAACTAAGTCTGACCAGGTTTTGTGGAAAATTGGATATAAAAGACAGAAAAATGGAGAGAACACTACCTAGTTCATTCATCGGGAATTGTTTGTTCATAAAGATATCAATGTTTAAGTTAAACATTACATAATTAGGAAATTGTTCTGTCATAGAAGAACTAACCTCAAACGATTTGATAATGCAGGGAGACGGTATTAACACCTCCCTGTATGTACAACCATCGCTTGCGAACAAAATATTATTTCAAATGGTAGTTACACTCAACCATTCTAATTGTTTATGCCTTAAAAGTGATTCCAAGTTAAAGGGTCGTGCGTATGGGGTAGTTTGATGTTTTGAAAGGGGTCAAAGGGGTCATGCATGAACTGAATGAATGCAATTATCCAGTCTAGGCAATGTTTGCTTCAAGGGCAAACTGTTCGCTGTGTTTAGAGCTTCAGGGGAATATTGTAGTCTTTGTTTTATTTCTTTATAAAAACAAACAATAAAGTAATGGACGTTTTCTTAATACCTTTCTTTGTTTTCACAGGGTACGACTACATGAGTGATCATAGAGGGCAAGCCTTTTCGACTCCCGACGAGGACAACGATAATTATTATTATTATCATCATCATTGTGCAGCCCATCATAATGCCGGGTTTTGGTACAATGGTTGCTACACAGCAAACCTCAACGGAAGATACGGCCGAAACGATGAGTTTGGCGTCGCGCTGTATCAAAGAGACGATTATACTCGTCAACTGAACCTTCAATACACACAGATGAAAATACGTCCCGTTCAGGAAATTTGAGACATAACTTACAGAACAGTTGACTGGATATCCTTCTGTTTGCCTACACTTTAAGATTGAGGCAGTTAGACCTTAGTAAAATATTTCATTAAGGACCGTCGAAATGATTATACGGAGAAGGAGCAAATAACACCCTTGAATAAATCGATGGTCAACTTACTTTTTGTGGAAGGTTTAATGTATGTAATCGATTTAGGAACTCATTACATGTAATGTGTGTAGCTGTGGTTCCTTAAATATCCTTGAGTAAACAGGTTCCTCCAAATATGAAGGTCTGGACATTGTTTCGGATTGGTTATGTCCTTTAACGAGGATCTTCGGATTCCTTTACAAGGGAAATTGTTGAATAAGCAATTGTATATACCTGTGTGATTCTGAGTCTTGATTTCTTCTACGTCGTGTAAATATCGGATATTCTGTGTGTTGTGAAGCTAATTCCTTTTTGCCAGAAGTTGCTCCTTCCTTTTGTTAAAGTAGCAAACATGTGGTTTGATGAAAGTCCCTACTTAAACGAAGCTGAGTGCCAGCGGCACTTAAAAGTCTAAAGAATATTTAACCTGTTGTGGGAGACTGGGAATCCAAATGACCAAGTAATACATGAGACCGGCAATCTGATGACCAACTAATACACAAGCGTAGGAAGCGTAGGAAGCATGTCATCCAAGGTAGGGGAGCGAAACGAGGTTTCCGCCCCCACCAGTCAGAGTGGGGGCTGTCGCTACCTGCCCCCTGTTCCTACGCCTATGTAATATTTTCTCTATTGCAGTTGTTATTCCATATGGGATGGAAAGTATTGGAGGATGATCTTTCCTTTTGGCCCACTCCATACTCACTTAACTCCTTTCAAAACTGTAATACAACCACTACGTTATTGTATTGAAGAGCTGCAGTTCAAAATTGCGATAAAGAAGGAAATCCATGGAGTTGCAAATCTCATCTCCGCTGTCTTGTAAGGATAATAATGTCGAAGAAAAAATGCAACATGACTACATCAAACGTGGTCCCTGATAAAACACTACCATTTCTTGTATGGAAACTGCTCGAAACAATAACTTACAATGAAGTTTTTGCTCCGGCAGAAGTGGCCCATGCTCTCAAGAAACCTAAGGATGATCCTGAACATTTTCATACGTGTTTTAAGTTAATATTTAATTGTGCAGGCCATATGCCCACGGTTCATGGACACCTCCCTCCCTGTGGCGTAGCTAGATATTTTTTGTGGGGGGGGGGGCAAAAGCAAAAAAATTTCCCACAGATTATTATCTTGAAGTGATGATGTACTATCTAAGCGTAGCGCCACCATCATCTGGCGTGTAGCGCGCGGAAAAAATTAGATTAAAATATCTCCGAGATTGCCTTAAATGACACTTCCAGGCCTTGTTAGTAACCATTTCGATGTGTAATTCTGCTTAAAAACATAAGAAATGTTATAAGTGTTTCAAATGAATTGTTTTTATTTATTTCCGACAGAGACCAGAAGTTTCCGACAGAGGCTTTCGGAGGTTTTGTGGGGGGCGCCCGCCCCCTTTCCCCCTCTAGCTACGCCACTGCCCCCTCCCAGAAAATTTCTACCCATGCAATTCCTATCACGGACAATTACCAATTCCAATTTCTGTGGAGGGAAGATCACACTCCACTTGTGAGGGTTGGCAATTGTCCGGGAAGGAATTGTCAGGCGAGAGTAGTCCCTTCTCTTAATAAGCTGCCATTGTAAAAGACAAATGCATGAACGGATAGCTAAGGTATTTTTTGGAGGGTCCAACATAAAGAGGGCACTTCTCCAAATTTTTTATTTCTCACATAGGACAGAGATGATATAGTTTAGAATCCATTGACGAAGAATGAATAGGTCCCGACACCAAAAACATCTAAAAATTTAGTTCCGTGCACTCACACTCTCTTCTTTCGTGGTAGATTCATCGCCATTTATCTTTCTTCAAAGTTCGATGGAACTGCTGCAGTAGCAGGGCCGTGGCCATGACGAAATCCATGGGGGTTAGTCAAGTCTCGTACCAAGAGTAGATGGAAATGGGCTGATCTTTCGTTTGTTACCCCGTGCAGGATTGCCGCATTGGGTTAGGTCCTGGGTTCTTAAATGGCGGCCCGCAAGGCCACATCCGGCCCGCAAGGCGATCCAATCCTGTGGGCGAAGATACTGAGGTCTAAAACAAAAGAAAGGTTGCAAAAAATAAATTCGTCATTAATAATCATGTGCCTTTTCGAGATATATTTTGGTGGACAAGAATCATTTTGTTAATTAAAATGAAGAAAAGCACAACTAAAATGTGTTGAAAAGCCATTTTTCGGCGCGCTTTGCCAGCACCTATTACTGCCAGTTGTTTTACTATTACTTCATAACTGACAGCTTCGGTGCAGTTACTGTTCCAAAGATGTATGCATCCAGGAACGAGGCTAGGTGTACCACCCATCTTGGTAAAACTGACAAAACTTGGAAAATTTCGACTGCCGCACACTACATTTTCTAGTTTAGTCCAATTTGCACATTCCTGTAAGAGGAAAATTCATATCACTGGCACGAAAATCCGATTTTCGTGTCAGTGATATGAATATTTACTATGGACCCGAGAACCAAGGTGAATTAACGGTGGAATACTGGTTAAATCTTAGAACGGTAAAATAACCGCCGTCAAAGTCCGGTTCTTTTTTAAGAAATACCCTTACTGTGTTTAACCGATCCTTCAGATCGCTCGAGAAACATTTAACCGGTATTTCACCGATTTAACTGATTGTGGTTTTACACTTCATATCCATTGTGTCCCTGAAGGGAATAGGTTTGATCACTTGCATGAAAGGCAGTGGCGTAGCCAGGTTTTTTGTCAGGGGGTGGGGGGCAAGAGCACCAAGATTTCCCCCAATTAGTGATCTGCTTCCTAATAATCAGTGTTCTCCGCAGGTCCAAATTTTGTCCGGGTGCTTTCTTCTGCCCCAGCTGATGTGACTGATCGCCGTCCTGGGGGAGGGGTTTAAGGGGAGGGGGTGTCCGCCTCCCCTTTGGAAAATTTTTGCTCATATAAGGTGGGCTAGATGCAAAATGGTGTCACATTCGGTGCTAAATGTAAACTGGATACACCACCAAGAATTCCTATTTTTTTAGGAAGCTTTTTCTATCTTGCTTGTCTTCAGGTCTTGGTGAATTTTTCTTGAGTCCTACTGGTAGATCAGAATCACAGTGGGTGAAGTACAGTAATTAAGTGAACCCTGGTAAACCTTTCCCTTCATCAGTTCACCACATTCACCACAATCAGTCCAAATTTTACGAGGACCTGCCCTTGTAGCAGAGTATAGCACTTGACCACTGACCCATTCTAACAAACTGCATATACCACGATGCTGCTGTTTCAATTATCAAGAAACATTGGAGGTATACAATAAAAGGACAGAGTCCCTTGTCAGAGGTGCAGAGATCCCATGCTGTATAAAACAGATAGTAAAACATAACTAGTACAACTATAAGCATGGTGTCATCATTTCATCTCTGAAAACCTTAATGAGGACTGGTTGTGCCAGTGTGGCATATACTTTTAAATAAGTAAAGTGTACTGGTTGAGAAATTTAAAATTTTACCAGATCATGCGCAAATTTCACCATATATTCACTTTCAAAATTTCCCCCAAGATTTTTCCAGAGGGGGCAACTCGCCCCCCCCCGTCCCCCCCCCCGGCTACGCCACTGATGAAAGGTTTATGGGTCTGTAACGACCACAGTAGAGTAACCGTGACTGAGTGGAAATTACTGACCTATTTTCAGAGCTGCAGTTAGTTGTCATATATACTCTGCTTGGTTATGATTTTGAGTCGATCTCCTAGGGTTTTTACAGGTACATTAAAGGAGTATGACAAGGCTTCATTCTACCAAGTACGCTCACTGAATGCTTAAAGAAAAGTGATACAAAAGAAGGGAATAAAGCAGTCTTCCTAGTTAACTAGTTTGAAGATTAAATCAGGAGGCCTCCCGTATCTTGGAGTTCTCTGAAAATCGGGCTGACAATTGAATATTTGCAAGGAGGGATTGAAAGTCCTACACTTAACATTTATGTACCGATCGTACCGACGATAAAATACTTGTTAGACAGCATGAAACAATGAAAGCACTCGGTCAGTGTGGTTGAGGTGTGATCGCCATTATTTTTACCAAGGCTTACAGTGCATTTGGAAACCAGCAGTTGCTCAGTATTGCGACAGAGGCGCTAACAACTCCGAAATTGCAGAATTTTCAGATCATTCAAACATAATTATTTAGTCGCCACAAAATTTGTATGAAGTTTAAACAAATGTCCGTGATAAGTTTTCCTTTATGCCGCTGTTCAATATCAGCAAATTTAGGTCACAAGCACGTTCATTCTTCAAGTAAAGCAAAACTACATTTGAGCAGAAACTATACATATGCGGTGCGAATTGAATTATCGGGCAGCTCGTCAATATTTTGGTGTACCAGGAAACTTGGTAGCAGCAAGTGGAGGTAAGCCTGAATAAAGATTCGGGAGCGTGTCAACGAAAAAATACAATCCACCAACGCAGCTTAATAAAAATATCAGCAATAGGCCTATATGTGACGATATTAAAAATAATTAAATGAGTGTGGAGTAGATGTACATATTTTCTTTTTTGTTCTGTAGAAGTAAGTTATAAAGAACCGCTCAGGGAATCCACGTAAATGTACACGTATTTGGGGTGAAAGGGATTGATCAGGGAGTTGGTATTGTTCGTCTTCTCTCCGGGCTCTCCTCGGGGCTTAGTTATAACTATAGCAACTCCCTGGTTAGAACATGGAGCTAAAACACGGACATGCGTGGAATGAACACGGCTCTATTGTTTAAGTAGTGAGCTGGTGTCTTAGACTTAGAGCATCACATTGATGAATCCATCCCTGTCATGCACAGCCTGATATTATTGTCACTGTGGTGTTGATAATGGGAAGATAAATTAAGCTGCGGTTTGGAGTCAGTGCTTTCCAAGAAGAAAATGTCAGGAAGGTCATTACCATTTGGCAATGAAATTGTTTTTTAGTCTTGGGGCTAATAATATTATTTGGGTGTTACAAATGGTAGGCCGGTCAAGTAGGCCTATACTGATCTTGCAAGAGTTTTTAAGAGGGGAAGTTCGAAAGTCCGAAAGTTCGCTAGACCGAAGATTTGCTTGACCAAAATATACGTATAGGGTTAGAGTTATGCTGTATTCGAGTTTAACAGAGATTATGATTAGTAAGGTTTAGGACTAGAGTAAGGATTTGCCTCTGGTTTAGGGTTAGGCATAGCGAAATAAGCTGACTGGCCTTTATGGCGATGTGGCGATAGGTTCATGGTTCGATCGATTCATGGCTGACTTAGGCAGGCGCGGCGGAACGAAAAAAATATTGGGGGGGGGGGACTAAGTGACAGCAAGACTATCCAGTGTTTCCCAACGGAGGCGTTTTTGCCCCCTGGGGGCATTTTTGCAACTCGGGGGCGATCAGAGACAAGGGGGCGGCAGGGGGCGTTTGCAAAAATGAGATACTAAATTCAATCGAGGCTTTAAAAGATATCAGTATCTTCATTTAACTGAACTTTCACATTAGTATGCAATAAATTGGAGATAAAATGGAATCATCAAGTCGGGTAGGTCTAACTTTCCCTTCTTTGGGTTCACTACAAAGTTGGTGAATTATTTCATCCGCCAGCTGCCAGGAAACCATATTTAACAGTGTTACATTTCAAAATCATTCCTTGTGAAGACCCCGTGATGAAGTTATGTACGCTACCACACGGTCATGAACGATATCACAATGAAAATTGTCGAAGGCAACACTTCATGCAATATCGGCATTTTGTGATTTGAATTTACGGACGGCCTGTGTTGCAGAACAAGGCGCTATGATACAACTAATTGTGTTAACAGTCGATTAGAATTTCCGCTGAAAAGTTCCCGAGGCTATGAAGCGGTGTCTTGGTCCCGGAAGGGATAGTCTCGGTCTCGGATACTGAGGTTTGGACTATAACATTGTTTCATACACATGGCCTACAGTAGCAAAAGTAATATAACAATAGCTCGGCTGAGTACTAGAGCTAAGACCAGATAATATTTTGGAAGTGACTAATCAGCTAAGGTGTGCAGCCCATGGGAGACTGCTCCTGCCGAATTAGAAAGCTTTGTGTGTGTCGGAGAAATTGAAATAAGGGGAGATGTTAAAATGTTGCTTTTGCTTTCTTAGCCTTTGGAATGAGGAAGTGCTATTAAACTCCCTGTCTTTTCCTTGAAGACATGATGTAACTTACTAGGCAAAAGGCAAAGTGGATTTGTGGCAACAGTTGTCAAATTAATCATCATTGCAGGAAACAACTTGGTGGTTGTAATAAATTTGTAATCAGAGATTATCCGCATCTCTTAAAAAATCTGCAAAAATTATTAATTACGTTTTGAAATAATAACTTTGTTATTTCGTTCATTCGTAAAGCAGGAAAGACAGGGATTTTATTATTCCTAACCTCACCACGGATTCTGAAAAACAGTATTCATCAGATTGTGTTTCATGTTGTTTTACGTGAATAATTTTCAGCTACGTAAATACTTCCCTCCTCCTGTTATTCTCCACAATATAATATGTGTAATGAAGACATAATCGTACAAAGTTTGATAAACGTATTGTAAAAGGTTAACTTCATTTAGCAAACAGTGGCTGGAAGTAAGTGTCAATGAGTTTTGTAATGGTCTAAGGAGAGGGGGAAGGGGGAAATTTTTGGAATTTGAAAGGTGCCTAGATCGCAAATGGTGCAATATTTGAGTGGATTTCTGCCCTAATGAGGAACCTCAAAATTTATACCCGGGTAGAAATTGCTTGTCAGATTTTTTGTGCGACATTTTTCGCCGTTTATGCGACACTGTCCTACAAATGGGGGCTGACTAAAACGCTGGGCCGGCCTTAGGGCCCCTGGTGGGGGTCCGGGGGACTTCGCCCCCTGAAGCTCTGAGGTTTACAGTAAGCTTAAAGGGGCTGAGTAGCCGCCAAAGTAGAATAAATTTTCGGACCCGCCGACTTCGTTACGTCACATCCGGTTATGCTTCTTGGTTTATCGATTCGATCCGATACCGATACTTATCAAAACCATGTATGCAGTCATTGCAGGGTGTCTGGTGTAACAGTACACTTGTTACTGTCGTTATTAACAGTAGGCCTACTAACGTTAGCCTAACTTAGGCCAGAGTTAGGGCCTAGGTCTACCACGAAAAACAAACTCATTGATCGAAAAAACAGTTTCAATACCTGCAAAATCCACAATGTTGTTCATGAACCTCCTGCAGATGATGCGTGAAATAGGCGTGTGCCTTGCCACTAGTAACGCTAATATACTACATACGTACGTACGTTGTAAGTTGTGTGTACTACATGCCTGGGTAGCTTCATCGATCAGAACCGATACAAGTGGAAACGATTCAAAATTGCCGGTGCCAGAAGAAATAGTAACGAACTAGAAATTTCAAAAACAAATTGTAAAATATCTTGCAATGTAAAATCAAATAACCAAAGAAATAGTATAGGAACGTTACTGCAAAATTACTTTGCAAGATTATTTTAAACTAATGAGAATATAAAACGCATTAGGATTTAAAGTTTTAAAATTAGCCCCACACAGAGGGTAATCATCTCGTTTGGTATGATGTATATATTTTGGAAGTACGCCACTACTCAGCTCCTTTAATCTCTCGGTAAAAATGAAGTCTCATGCAGGATTGGTATATTTTGGTTCATAATGCATTATCCAATGCAGAGATTCCAGTTAATTCTAATGTGTTAGGCTATTCCTCGCGTCATGCCACTATTCTTCAGGAGCTGAACCTGTCGTTCAGAATTGGAACATTATGTGTTCAGCATTTGAACACTAGACGCGTCATGTGTTCAAATACGATAAGTGGATAGGCGTCCCGCTTTCAAAAAGGGAGAGAAAGCGTTCAGAATCTTAACACAAGCCTTCAAACTATGCTTTGAACGCCAGGATCTGAAGATGGGTTCTGTATCTGTTTCATTTCAGTGTTCAAAAGTTAAAAGCCTGAGATTGCAGTCGGAAGGGAAGACATGCGGCACGCATTATTTTTTCCCAGGATGTTTGTGGGTAAATTTGATCCTCAGAAGTTTGCAAAATGTATTTGAAGTCAAGGTTAGGGTTTAGAAGACGGGCTAAGGATACCCTCTCCATAGTTAATCGGGTGCTGCTCCCCATGGTGATGATAAAAGGGAGGAATAATGTGCAGAAAGTGTTTTTTCAAGAATGTCATACTAGGACCCGAAATAGTGCGCCTATACGGAAGCCGTTAATTCCCTTTCCTTTCCCGAGTTGCCGACGGACTCAGCCACTCGTCCAATTACACCGACTGCGCCGTTGATACCGCCGTATACGGCCGTCACATGCATAATCAATTTGCAGACGGGCTTTCAACTTGAATGGACCAATTAGATGAAGAGCCGAAAATTGAAATAGACGATAACAGACTGGCCCGTTTTTTCTTTTATCTTTTTTGTTTTCATTCTCCGTCTTCCCTTTCACTCCCTTCCTTTCCCTTTCTTTTCCCTTCTTCTCTCTTCTTTTCCCCCTCTCTTCTTTTCCTTTCCCTCTCCTCTTTTTGCCGACAGACCGAAAATTTGCCGACAGCCGACCAAATATTGGGAGAGGTGACACCCCCACACCCCCCGCTCGCTGCGGCCTTGGTTGTATAATTAACAAACACAAATTAATAAATAGTTCAGATCAAAATACTTGGTACCATTCTCTACGATCACACCATTGTCCCATTTTACAAAGAACTTATTTAATACAGACAGCTGTTATGTTTCCCGTTTGAAACAAATGAAACAAACTGGATAAACCAGGCACTTCCTTTAAATAAAAATGAAAAGATAAGAATGTGCAACTTATGACATCAGGATTCTTAGCTTTCTTTTTAATTTACAGCAGTTTTAGCAGATTAGCGAATTACGTCTGGTCATTCTCATTGCCTCCAATCACTGTTGTTTTCATAAAGATAATTATTACCTGCTATTACTTAATCTATTTACATTTGTTTCATATTTTATTTTTCTTGTTATCATTTCACTTGCATTGTACGCATGCATTTTAACAATTATATTGCCAAAATAAGTATTCGTTCACTGCACACCCGTCTTAAAAATCCTGATACGAAGTAAACTGTTGTCCATAATCTTGGATATTGTAAAATAACATACAACTCTACGTTGCAATGGCTTACATATCATATCTACCGAAGGGAAGAATTTCCAGTACTGATGTCTTCATTTCCACTATACACTTTCTGAAAATGATAGGACTGTATGCACGCTGCTAACTCGTTACCTCAGTTGCACAGAGTGGTCATAATCTTTGCGGCAGCCAAACTGTTCTTATTCCTTAAAATGAAGCACTTAAATTTACTGCATATTTTCAGTATTCTCCTTCCATCTGTTCTTGCGAACAGCGTCCACAGCTCAGGTAAGCCAGAAGAAATTCGTTTCTTCGATTTTTATGCATGTTGAGGTAAATCCGAAGAAGATTGAAGAAGAGTGTAATTACTTATAAAAAATACACATTTTCACTTGAATCGAATTTATTAACTTTTTCGATAACCTCTTTGTGAAATAGTCTTCCTAAACGACTCTTTACAAGACTGAAGACATACAATGGGCCTTCCGTGGTCCATTAAAATATTTCAAAAGGTGAAATGCTGAAATTTATAGGTAATGTCACCTACGTATGGTACAAAGATTATCTCAGTTTTTATTGTACACAGGCGGTCAGAATAACGATAGATTGTATTTACCACACAAGCCCAATTTTTGCTAATCTATAGCTTGCATTTAATCCTTAAGAGTCGTAAATAAACCTTTGCTTCCGAAATTGCCTGAAGTTGGTGATGCTGAAGGGAATTCTCTGTAGGCCTTATATTTAAGTGCAAACGTGGCAGCATCATTTCGTTGCAAGGGACTATTAATACAGCAACTAGCCCTTCCTTAAGATACAGACACAAACGAATAATGTAGATATTTACACTAACTCTAAAACCAACTCCGTTACCTTACTTTTAACTCACTCAATCGTAAATTGCCGTTAGACATGTGAATCGTTAAACGATTATTTATTGTTTGCTATGAGCTATGATCACGTGGCACTGATAGTGTCAGAGCAGATAAAAATTACAATGTCGGTGAAAGACTTGCTTGGAAAGGAGGTTTGTACCGACAAGGTTACTCAGTAGGCTAATCAATCGCTTATATCTTTCTTGACATTTCCGTAAGACTTACACTGGATTAGGAAGTTAACACAAAAGGGATTTGTCGTCTGCTACATTTACAGAAAGACTGAGGATTTTCTTCCACTGCCTCAACCACGACAACATTGCAAGTCGCCAGGGAAATAAAAAAATTATTGCATCTTTCGACGCTCGGTGACGCCCATGACAGTATATCAGTTAGATTTTATGTCAAAATATGAATTAGATTCCATATCTGGTTATATCAGGAAACTTTCAGAAACTTCTAATATTGTTGTAACAAAAATTCGACTTCTCCTTCGTCATCTCATTTGCATGCGGTGTCTTTTAAAGGGAGGGGATAATAGTATTCTGTTATTCAATTAAACAGTTGTTTCGAGTTTAATATCACTTGCTCTAAACGTGTTGGTGGCACAAACCTACACATCAAAGTATTGTTCCGCGCACTCCACTTGTTTAAGGATAACGTGACTTGAATGAGTTGCTATGTGAATGATATCGATTGGAGCCAGCAAACAAAGGAAAGAAATTCCTTTGCGCCAAATAAACGGCTTATCGTTGATAATCTCCCCGCGATGTAGTGAGTCTTAAAGTATTAAGAGAAATTAAACTTTTCGATATATCTCCATCCAAAAAACATTTCCCTGGTATTCTAAAGCATTAATTGGGCGTGAACTCACAACTTTGAGACAGTGAACATAAATCAGTAGTTACTATCAGTTTAAAGGTGATCAGTCGTCTTGAAATATTCTTTGTGACGTCAGCCTTTTCTTGACATGTTTCTGCAGTCGTCACTGTTCAAGGATACACCGTACAAGCATGGTATAGCTAATCGGTAAGCAAGAAGAGACGGCTTGTAGCTGTATACCTACTAGCTATACCGATGTCATCATAGCTACTTGTACGGTGTATCCTTGAACAGTGACGACTGCAGAAACATGTCAAGAAAAGGCTGACGTCACAAAGAATATTTCAAGACGACTGATCACCTTTAAAATCTTAATTACTCTGTATGCCTTTTCTGGAATTTCTGACTCCATATAAACCGGTCATGGAATAGCTTCAAAAGTGCAAAATACTATATGCCCTGTTTGATACAAGTTAGTCAACATCTGAACTTATAACGGCAATGTCCTGCCGGTCTTTAAAGGTTCCTGGCCAGACAAATTTGTAGCAAATTGTCCTTCCACATTTCTCAAAAGCTTGTGAAGAAATGGGCACAATGTACACGTATTTATCGTTCCTCTTTAAAAGTTCCGAAAAACCATCTCACAAAGATAATTTGAAGTAGGTCTGTTTTCAAAGCCTGAAAACTCTGTAAGTGAATTTAAATTGCAATTCAATTGTGTAAAATACTACATCAGCTGTACACAAGTACTGTTTTTAGTCTTCCAATTTTCAGTCTGACGATTACTTATAGGGGTTTCTCTTCCTGACTAATGAAACAACTTCCTCCTACAAGATATAATGCTTAAATATACCAGCATATACGATGACTAAAGATAAAATAGCCGATTATTCCCTTTAATTATCAGCTAAACTCAATGAGCTGGTGAAGAAACTTTTAATTTAAAGGGTATAAAGAGTCACCGTAAACTTATTTTGTCGTCTTATTTCATTTCAAGTATGTTTTATGATATGTTAGAACATAAATATTGCATATTTAAGGTGAACCAAGAAGTATGCTCTGTACGTGAATTTCAAAACTCAGTGAAAACATAATATAATATGATTTAAAGGCCATTCATGAAATAGGATACCCGTGTACATTAACTCAAATTGGAGTGACTGTGTTTTCCCTTTGAATAAAAACTAACGGTTCTTGATGAAATGTAAAGTTGTTTCTATAAAGCATGAGATGTAAAACTAAAGAAATTTCAAACTAACATTTTTTTGCAAGGTCTACGCTACGGCTACTCGGCAACTGATGATGGTTCCCCAAGTGACGGGGGGAAACTTGCACCGGGTACCAGCCTTGTAGGGGTGCCATGCCACAGCTGACTTGAAATTCAGTAAATGGTTAAAATTTTAAGACCATTTTTCAGGCCACAGCTTTACCAAAGATAAAACCATTTTGGATCTAGAAAAAAATTAAAATAAGAAAAGTTTCTCAAAGAGTAGAGTTGTCGTCCCTCCCCTTAGGCAACATACCCTTCGATAACAACCTACCAAAGTAGAAAATGTCGCTTAATAATGAGGATACCTAAACGTATAATTAATTCAACGCTTTACGAAGCCTTACCAAAGATAGCACCATTTTGCATCCAAGCCACCTCGTAACGACAAAAATTTCTCAAAGAGTATAGCGTTTCATTCTCTTCTCATATACACCACCCCTTGATTTACGCCCCGGCAAAAAATAAGAAGAATATCACTAAATAATGACAGAAAATTTGGAAAGATATAAATCAGTTTAAAGCTTTGCCAACGATAGCACAATTTTGCACATTATCTGTGCCTCACATGTATCCTCCCCTCAGCACCCACCCCATGCAAGGATGGCACTCTTGCACAGGTGAAAAAAGAAGGGTGTCAAAAATCTGTAGTCACGCCACTTGGTGCTCCGCTTAGATAGTGTCATGAACTGCCCGCTAGAGATTTCGTCCAAGCTATGGCCCTGAGGAATGTAGGCCTATAGTCTATCGATTTTAGGAATCTGTGAACAAGAAGAAAAGTATAGGTTAGCCATCTTTATCCCATTTCTTATATATTGAATGGAAACATTAAATGAAAGAAACATATTGAAATATAAACGAATTTCGGTTGAATGCCTATATATAGAAAGATAAAAAAGCATATGAAGGAAATATTTTAATTATTACTACATGACAATTAAACTCTCGAATGTACTACGCTAAGACCACTGTCTAACATATATTTAGAGATCATACAGGTTTACAAAGCTTTGCATAGCTGTACACCGATTCGAAATGAAACAACCCTTCTTCCCAGATAATTTCTAGTGTCTGATATTATTTGTTTCTTGAGATTAATCATTTTTTTTTTAAAATAAAATTGCTATTCTACCTGTTATGGAATCACGATAACTAATTTAATTTATGGGTAAGAATATTAGTTTGCAAACAATGTCAGTGACGTAAATCTGGAATTTACTTACGGATTTTATTTGCTATTTGGAAACACAACCATATTATCTGGTTTTCTCTAGCTGTAATTCCGAAAAGAGGATAAATTTGCCAGGTAAATACAAATAACTGCGGCTTTAAACATAAACATCTGAATCGGGTACTATATGAGACTTCCATGATTAGTGAAAGTAATCACTCGCAATGCAGTGTTTTAAGTTTCTTGAAAAATCTGTTATAAGAGAAGCCATGATTGGAACTGCCCCAAATATTCGAGCCCGTTAAGATTGAGGGTGGTATTTTCTATAACGCAGGACCGCAGTAATATTTAAAGAGACTTTTTAATAGGTAGGACAACTTACTAAATGAAAAAAGAAGAAATAGGCTTTTGCGAATAGATGCAAATAAATGCAAACTTGTGTTTCAAAAAAGAGGAGGGATATACATAATATGTACACATATATATATATATATATATATATATATATATATATATATATATATATATATATATATGTAAACATATATATATATATATATATATGGGAAGTTACCAGGCATTTTTCACTTTGAGATTCTTACCTTATTTTGAAGCTTTTACACTTGCTCAAGTCGTAAATTTTCCTCCTGTAACAGTTTGTATGCTTGCTTTGTATCAGTTTGGCTTAAGAAGGTTGATTAAAAACCGAACGCTTGCAAGCCCGGCGCTGTTCTTCCATCTTTTTTAGCTTGTAGTTGACTTTCACCATTTACTACATTCTTACTATACATACATACATACATACATACATACATACATACATACATACATACATACATACATACATACATACATACATACATACATACATACATACATACATACATACATACATTCCAATTGAATGTTGGAATCAATTTCAACTATTTCATCAACCTTTTCTTTTGTAAGGTTCTTCTTACTTTTTCTATGAACAATCCGTATTCCCACGTGATTGTAAGGAGGTTTTAAAACAATGTTCAGGAGGTACTGCAAACGGAGTCTATTTCATCAAACCAGATGGTTGTGAAGAGGGATTTGAAGTCTACTGCGATAATCAGACAGATGGTGGAGGCTGGACGGTGAGTCATATTTACTTTTAAGTCCAAAGAACTTATGGCTTAAAACTTGAACAATGGTCATCCTGACTGTAATCCGTAAGCACGCCCTTAGTCTGTAAGCTGACGTACACTGTACACCACTGATTCAGTTTGCTTCCTTTTTTAAAAAAAATTCGTAATGTTAAAACTTTTAAGGTTGGACTTATTCTCTCTACATTGTTTAAAGTATTCCAGACAGTATACTAGTACACTTTAATTATACGTTCAATCAATAAAAACTTTTCATGCACATCTCACTAACTTTCACATGTCGCTGGCCAATTAGCTTGGATTACATAAATGTGCAGGTCTTGTTTGAATTTTATGTTTCTTTGTCAAATAAGTGTGCCCATTCAAAAAACTAGAAACAGTATGTTACTGTGAATGTACGTCTGCCTTTAAAGCGTTATTCGAAGTTTTATTGTGGTTAAACTATGTTGTTCTGCAACTACACTCCGTTCCAGAGAGTGCTGGCTCTAACATGTACCCATCAACAATTTCTCCACCTGTCCCTTCCAGGTTTTTCAACGTCGAACTTATGACAACTTCGTTGATTTTAGACGAGATTTTTCAGAATACAGGGAGGGATTTGGGTTCCTTAGTGGTGAGTTTTGGCTCGGCAACAAAATATTATCCTTTTTGACCAATCAGAAACCATATCATCTACGTATCGACATGACGAATTCTGTTGGGTTGTCTTTCTACGTGACGTACGATTTATTTCGTATAAGTGGTGAAAGGAGTAACTACAAGTTGATCAGTGTAGGACGGTACAATGGAACTGCAGGTAAGTCTGAAATAGTTATGAAAGGAAAAGTAACTTAATGAACAATTTAGTTTATTTAGAGATAAGCATATTTTTTTTGAAAATTTGAAACAAACAGCATTTTCTTATGACATTCTGTTTACCTAAAGAAAAATAGATTATAATTGTAACAATTAGGGAGGGTGTAATATTCAATGAAAATGATGACATGTGGTACATCTATAATGGTGTCAAAAAGTCAATGAAACTTGGACATTCCCTTGTTGCTCTGCAAAATTGTGAACAGTATCTACTTTCTTCAACTACTACCGTTGTGGAATATCTCTCCCAAAATAACCAATATGTACCTGTAACAATTTTGGGAATAAAAGAAGACCATTAATGGGCTGATTCTGTTTCTGGCAATAAAAATATGCCCATCAAAATCACCTACTTACCGATTCCTTTACCGTATGTTGCTACTTTTTCAGTTAACATAGACCTTTTCGAATTTTATTTTCCTGACGGCCTTAGCTCGATTGATATTTAAATCATCTTAATTATAGTGGGCCTACTGTACATGAAAGTGTTGTAAACAATAAAAACACTAAAAGTTACTTCTTCACGAAATTTTGTGTAACAGTTCAAGTTTACAGTGTGTTTTAATTTCAGAAATTGATATTTCACAATGTCTTTTTTTAATTTCAGAAACCTTAATTAGTCAATGCCCAGCAAACACCATATTTGGCCCGTGTGTCTGTGAGCGAACTTGTGCTGATCCAGATGACTGTCAGAGAAGATGTACAGTGAATGAAACCTGTATCTGCCCCGCAGGCTATCTACTATCAGGTACTGATTGTGTACGTCCAGAAAAATGCAGTTGTTTCGATCCAACATTTGGTGTCATTGCGGTGAGTTGCCTCATACTGGAAGACCGAGAAAATATTATTGGTGACAACTGATTCATCTCCAAAATGATGACGCAAATTTACTTAAAAGAGAAAGCTTAGAAGTAATGAAATAGAAATGATAACCTAAATTCATAAATATATCCCGACTCATTTAAACTACATATGACTAAAACAACAGACAGCTAGAATCTTAAATCAGTTTTACTTAACACACTTCCTTGTAAATTTTGAGTAAGTTTACTTTTTAGTTCATCTTTTAATTCGTCTCACTGTGTTAAGATGAGGCCTGTATGTTTAAATAGCCGAGTTCCAACAGGGAGCCCCTGACAACTCCCTGACACTATGAAGTAGTCCTTATAAGGTAGAGTGTTAGCCTACGATAATCCCCGTGATGATAGCAATACGAGCGCCAATAACTTAACCCAGGTAATTCTACTAGGTAATCTGTCTTCACAGTTTTCTCAGAATTTGTTAAAGATGCAGAGTTCTTATCATCAGTGATATTCCATTCCTAAATGTCTTTCAGTTGGAACTATTCCTTGTACAATGGGGTCTAAAGCTGCCAGAAATCTAAGGCAAACTGGTTTAACTTAAAGCAAGGCCTATAGGCTTTACTACGGAACTGTGGTAAACTGCGTGCATGTATTCGCTCGAAATGTACCATTGATCATTTGGGGGAAAATAGGGGGAAAGAAATTCGCCCTCCTTATGAAAATCTACCTGAGATTATCAGTTCTCACAAATGCAGAGTGTGATCTGTGTTTGCTGGTAACCTGCATTAATACAGGCGTAAGTCATCCTCTTCCATTACCTACACAATATCCCCCATTACCGCATGCACCTCGCTCGTAAGTCTTATGGGACGACCTTGCGAGGGGCTACTCGACTAGATACAGCCGTACGTATGCATGCTTACGTACGTCAATCCCCACTTCGCCACAGGCACCAAAAGTGTGATGGTTCTTATGTACGCTATAATTTGGATAAAAAGGCTTTAATATTAAACGTGAAAAATTTGTAGGTGAAATATTACATACACCTTAGCATATTAGACACTTACACTGACAATGTTGTCCGACGTGTGATTCTTTTGTAATTTCTATTCAGGTTGACCTCAATCCATATGCTTTAACACGGATGTTAAGGGGACGTATGTGTGTGTGTGGGTTTGTTTGGCATTCAGACTGAGTACCTAAACAATGGATTTCAGGTCCTCAGAAGGAAATTCAATAGATTTCTCACGTCCTCAGAAGTTTAACAATAGACATTCTATTGTTAAAGTTAGGGTTAAGGAAGCAAACACAAAGAAGATAGCAATGAGGTCCTCGGTAAGTGTGTGAAAAAAACCTGTGTGTGTGTATCCATGCTTCTGCCGTTAGTTAACCTCAGGAGAAAGGTCACTAACGCATGCGCAGACAATACCTTCGAACTTCAGTAGTGTCTCTAATAGAAGAAAAAGTGTCTCTTATAGAAGAAAAACTGGATTACTAAAAAGCCTTTGCAGGCATCTCCTAATAATGTTGTTACGTGTGACGTCACTCGTAAGGAAATCCCGTGTTTTAGGAAACAACCAATCATGATCGCCTGAGCTGCTCGGAATACACGCCCTTGTTAAGTTCGTTCGAGGGAGTGAACATTTGGAGCGGTGCAGCGTAGATTAGTTCTTTCTTCCTCCAAACTTGAACGTCACTCACGACAGAAATACCTAATTCATTCTTTATATCCGTAGATATTGAGCCAGGGTTTGTTATGTTTACTTGCCCACATGGTCTCAAATCGTGATCATACCTTTACAGCTCGACGATTCTAAATTCAATTCAAATTGCTCTGAACATTGCACCTGTAAAGAAGCAACTCTAACGTGCGATAGAAACTTTCAGTGCCACGCCAATGCGATATGTGAAGAAAGAAACAATATTCGGAAGTGCTACTGTAAAGAGAGATTTATTGGCGATGGACAGAGTTGTACACCGCCACCTGTTGACTGTTACGATGTCTTTGCTTCTGGATCTTCAGATGGCGTCTATACCATAGCACCAACCGGCTGGACAGAATTACCCTTTGAAGTCTATTGCAACATGTCTCATGGAGGTGGTTGGACAGTGAGTTTGAACAGTAACATCGTATGCATCCTTTTCTATAAATAACGGATGAGAGTCCAAACATAGCCCATAGTATTGATTTGTGAAGATATTCTTGTACAACTCAAATTACTGTTTATGTTTTTCTTTGTTTTCTTCGAAAGTCTCTGCACCTTGTTCCAAAATATGACCACTGTCTTACCAAAATAGGATTACGTAGCTATGAAAGCCCTCTCCGTGCAACATATTATGCAAGAAAACAGTAAATGTTTTAAGGTCACATAAACATCTCAATTTCTAAAGGAAACAAAAGCAAGTAATTCGAGTTGGACAAGAAGGATATCACAAATTATTGCGCAATCGACTATTGTAAATTAAGTGAAAAAATTTCAACATTTCATATCTCAGCAATGGATAAAGCCATGAAACTGGAACTTGGATGAACGAAATTTATTTTCCAACCTTTAAAATATATATTACTATTATTCTGGACTTTAAGTCCACTTTAAATATTAAAACAATATAACCTATGGAAACGCAATGTTCAACGTTAGGTCGATACCTAGTTTTAATTTTCACCTGCTTAAAACCTTTTGCCAGGTTATCCAGCGACGTGTGAATGGATCAGTAAGCTTTGACCGTAACTGGGATGACTACAAAGCAGGATTTGGTTCAGCAGGTGCAAACAAAAATGTTTGGCTTGGTAATGAAATACTCTACCACATAACAAATCAGAAAAACTACAAATTACGCATCGACATGATACAGAACGATGGAGTCCGTCGCGGCATGAACTATAACCTCTTCCGTGTTGATAACAGCACTGGCAATTACAGGCTGAAACTGGGAAATTATACGGGAAATGCAGGTTTGTTGAGAAGTCTGTACCACTTCGGTTTCTGTGTTAATTTAAGAATTCACCCATGTCATTTATCATACCAACTTTGTGCATATGATGATTATGAAGTTCATATTAATGCACTTTTTACATGTTGTATTCTAGTATTTTCATGAAATGAACTTTCGTAGAACATTACCTCACTTACACTTAAAACAAAAAAGTGAACTTAAACAGTTTGAGGGCCCAACTACTCACTTCGTCTCTCACTCACCTCTTTTAAAAAGTATCCAGTAAGCTGCTGAAATGTAATAAAGGAGTTAGCCACTTACTAAAGGGAAAACATAGGCAGACATTCAGGCTCGATATGTAAAGTGACACTAAATCTAAGCATTCAGATGCAATTTGTATACAATTTTAATGTTTGGTCGTCGAGATTTTTAAGGATGAAGCTAGCGCATTTGCAACCTTAAGTAAAGTTAACCAAGCAGAGTGATATCATTATTTCAGAATGAAGTAAAATGCTTTGGTTTCTTTGTTTTTCAATCTATTGTTTGACTTGAAATATAAAAGGATACATGGGTTATGCCATATGAGGAGTTCACTTTGGCAAAATGACATTTTGACCACAAAATTGGTTATAAAGATTTAAAAAGAACAAAAAAGTGTTGATTAATGTGATGTTGTGATGTCACTTGTTTTTGTGATGTGATGTCACTTGACTTGCTTTAAGTTTATTGTGACTTGAAAATGTAATAACTGTATCTGCTGATGTCTTGAGAACCACAATTGGGAATTAAATGCAAGTTTTTTTCAGAACGCTTACATGAAGTGCTTCTGTGACATATCAAAAGTGAGTATAAGCTTGAACCTCTTTTCCATTATGAGAGAAATATTGTGATTATTGTAACTCTTCGGACATTCTAGCAAATAGCGCTTGGCAAAAGTTTGCCTAAAAAAAAAAAAAAAAAAAACTCATGGCTATATATTACGTCATGTAGATCATACTTACCCAACTTTTAGACAATTTCAAAGTTAACATTATGTGTGGAATCTTGGAGCTAACTACTGGAATTCTAACTGGAATTCTACGTCTGCTTTAGTTGTAACGCTTTGTGAAGAAACACAGTATTTGGTCATAAGTAATATAATAACCCCAAGTTGAATGTGGATTTAATTTTATTCGAATTACAATGCCATGTAAAGATGATGACCCGAAAGTTTCAGATGACTCAATATCCTTGCTTTAAGATATTTAATAGTTTAAGGTAAAAGCTGTGTTATAATATCAAAAGCTTATTCTTTGTTTTCACAGGATTCGATTACATGAGCAGTCACAGAGATCAAGAGTTTTCGACTACCAACCGTGACAACGATGGTTACCCTTATGATAATTGTGCAGATTATAATGATGCCGGCTGGTGGTACGCAGCCTGTTTCACAGCCAACCTCAACGGCGTTTACGGCCGTAATGGTACGAGAGGCTTTACATTGTATAATCCAAACACCGATACCAATCACTTGCTTCATTATACACAGATGAAAATACGCCCAGTTGAGGGAAAATAAGTACACTGAACACGGCTGGCCAAGATTGGATATTTACCGATAACAATTTATGAGAAGTGTTTCAAAATTTGAAAACTAAATGTATATTATTGTAAAATTAGAATGCAAATTGTCACAATACGCCACAAAATTGGTTATGAAACTACTTAATGAAAATTTACACCGATGTATCTAATTTGGGTACCAATTCAACGTTCACTTCGAATATAGACTTATTCGGTGAAAATGATAACCTTTCTTTTGAAGTTATGGTGGTGTAATCCTCATGACCTAATGATTGGAATAAAAAGAAATGTGATATCTCATTTGGTTGCTAGAGCTGGATTTGAGTAAAGATTTAGAAAATGTATTCTGGTAGCCAATGGAAGGGTTTTACGTTAGCAACTCCAGGCTTCGTTGCAATGTTGTATACTAGGGAAAAATAAGTTATTATTAGGATATATCTATTTGCGATTACTTCATTTTTTTGCAGTTTGGATTAAATGAAACATCAATTAAGTCATCGTTTTTATATTTTGCCTAAGAAAAATAAATTTGTGCATAACGATAGCTCTTAAACTTTTAAAGAAATAGAAGGTTAGAAGAACCATTCTAGTTGGCTTTTAAGTGTTGTAAATTTAAAGTCGAACATTCAATTTGACAGGGGCTGCATTTGACAAACTTGGGGGTAGGGGAGAAAGTAGTATTTTCTTTTGATGTGATGCATTAATAAAATTAAAAACCAACTATAAGGAGAAAGTAATTTTACCGTTACTGTATCAAAATTGGCTCACTTACACTCTCAAAGCGACAATATTCGTTTATTGTAAACAAATTTAAGTAGCCTACCTCTAAGGCCAGCAACAGGCTCATCTGACTCATTTTTGAAATGGAGATGACGTGAGTTGGATTTGTGCCTACATGTGCCCTCTAGCAATATAAAGTTTGGATGTTAAAATCGTGGGATGAGAGGTAGGCTAAGGTAGGCTTCAGAAGCTGTCATGACTACTTAAATTGATGATTTCCCCGGGTCATTGCGGAAGCTGAAGGTCGCCAATTTTCTACCAAAATCTATCCATCAACCGCTCTTTAACACTATTTAACGTTGTAAAATAGGAAAAACAAACTTCCAGTTTACCTGGGTAGCACTGTAACAGAGTTCCTAAACGTAAATGACCAAAATTAA
Source organism: Holothuria leucospilota (assembly GCA_029531755.1). Classification (NCBI taxonomy): domain Eukaryota; kingdom Metazoa; phylum Echinodermata; class Holothuroidea; order Aspidochirotida; family Holothuriidae; genus Holothuria; species Holothuria leucospilota. The sequence continues at coordinate 10,238,220 of CM055969.1, read as the reverse complement.
ATTTACACGAGTGACGGGTGTGGGCTAAGCGGCGGGTAATTTTGACGTAGCTGGTTAATCAGAAATTTCATACGCTTGATAAGAAACTGAGCTTTATACATAAACACGTGGAGATATTGGCCCTTTGCATGTAATTGTATTACCAATTTACTCTTCCGGTTAAAGGTTTATTACCGTAGTAAGCATTGACTTCAAAAGAGCAGTTCTCCAGTGTGAGTGTGTGTGTGTGTGTGTCGGGGGGGGGGGGGTTCCCTTAATTATGTAGTAAACAGCACACTGCATATCAAAATACCATAAAAATATGCTAAATTAGTTTGGTCTGAATGCCAAGCATAGTCAATTGCTTCCCTTGTTTGGGGGAGGGGATCCGAAGACTGCAGTAAGCTTACAGTCATGTTATAAATAAACTTACTCAGACACTTTGAAGAAACAAAAAGTAACGCTGCACATGTTTACTAGCCAGATTAATGTGTCATAAAGCGAATTGCTTCCAAATTACTGGTTTATTGCAATAAGCAGCCAAACGCAGGTCCAAGGGTAAACAATGTGGGGGAGGGGGTTGAAGTTACTTTCTAACAGCTGACAAATTCTAGTGACTAAAAGAAGGGGACCGCTTTTGTAGCATCAGGATTTGATTGTAACACTTTATTTTACGTCATAATGAAGGTACTGGCAAACGAATGGGAATGATTGCAAGAAGACCTTTATCCTTTAACTAAATTTCGAAAATTTCTCTCTACTAGTGGTTTTCTTTGGCGCTCCACTTCTCCCTTACCAATATGTCATAATATGCATTCCTCTCTTACAATAGGCCTATGTCACAAAAATTGATATTCATTGTGTAGTAGAGTGTCACGTTAGACGCAGTTTTACAAAGGGCAGGGTTTCACCAAATGAGTGCGAAGTGCCAAAGACTAAAGGAGCAAAGTCTCGATGGAGAGTTTGAAAAATGGATGAGAAAATTTTGAATTTAGCCTAAACACTGTTAGATACAATCTAGGTTAACATACAGAGCCAATTTGTTATGGCACCGTGCACATCTTTCAGTATTACCACTCTGCAACGTCGCAATAGCCAGTACCGATAACTTATCTATTAAAATGGCCCAGAAATTGGGCCAGTAAATCTTTAAGATGAAACGCTGCTAAATGCGATTTTCTGGCATCTGGTGATAAAGTAAGGTGCACAAACTCTGTAGTGCAGCTACAGAGGGACTGAAAAAGGAACTTTCAGCTGAAAAAATGCAGGGTTGGAATACTTCTCGATGGAACAATGCCTGCACATTCACACCCAAGAGATTAAGATAGAATTAGTCACTTACCAAAATGCAAAATTCAGTTCAAAAGAATTCATCTATTTCAAGGCCTAACACCAATTTACAAATGGTAAGGATGGGATCATGGGATTTGAGAAAATGGTAATAGCAAACCCCCACATAAGAACAACTAATGTATGCCTACGGTTGGGGAGGGGGTTCCAAGGATACCCCTGGAAATATCTGGAAGGGTGACATCCTATTTGTGATTCCACGTGCCATGTAGCTGCTTCAAATCATTATTATAGAACAAGGATTTTCTCATCACTTTTATCAGTCGGCAACGAATGCGACAATAATTTCTTTAGTCTGTGAGTACAGATTGTCTGCAAATTAAAAACAGAAGGTAAAATTTGTCAGTGTCTGACTTAAAGGGGCTAGTACGGTTGAAACCCCCAGAATTTGAACCTATGTCATTGGCAGCCACAATAGTCTCAGTCTAAATAATAAATCTAACAGGAAAAGAAACAAACAGCAGGGCCGTAGGCTGAGCGATATCTCTAGGGGCAGTTCGTGACGCTTTCTAAGCTGGGTATTAGGAACCTGCCAATAGATAGTTGATAGTAGACCCTTCGATTTTCACCTTGGCAGGGGTTCTATCCTGCAGGAGGATGATAAAGGGAGGGGTGAGGTGCAAGGTTCTCAATGATGCCTATTTTTTAGTTCCTAGAAAAACGTAAATTTTTTAACACAAACTATACTAAGGTAACATATGTGGCACCAGATTGCATGTTATTTACATGCAATCTGCATGCAATCAAACATTGCATGTTATTTATTGCACCTTATTTTTCAAAAAATTTCGAAGGGAAGGGGGACACCCCTCCCCTTAGACTTCTGCCCCAGGCCTGCGGCCACACAACATACTGCATGCCCCCACCCCTTGAGAGAAATCGTGGGTACGCATTCAGTCTGATTTTTAGCATGATGTGAAAGGTTGAAAGTACGTTGTTGCCGTTAAAAAATTTTCAAATATTTTTACCGAGCACTTAGAAGAAGCCATTATCGGTATAGATGGTGATTGTTAATACACTTACGACTAAAAAGCATTCTGAAAACGCCCTTGCGAGTCCTTCACACCTTTGCTACACCACGATCAGCTCCAAAAATATCCTAAAGGTAGCACCATTTTGCATCTAGGCAACCTTAAATTAACAAAAATTTCTCAAAGAGGAGGGGGCGCCCCCCTCCCCCAGGATGACACCTTTATATAATGATAAAGGAAGGATTCCCACTGCTGTATACAAACGCGGGGTGCATAAAAAAGGTGAAATTTACGAGCCGCCACTGCAGCCTAAGTAAAAACATCCAGCCAGTTGGAAAAATTAGAATTCACTAAATTATGGACATTTTCCAGCCATATACGATCAGCTCCAAAAATATCCTAAAGATAGAACCGTTTTGCACCTAAGCAGCCTTAAACTAACAAAACCTCCCCTTAGACCCCTCCCCAGGACGACACATTTATGTAGTGCCATGACAAAGGAAGGATCCCCACTGCTGTATACAAAACGCAGAGCGCATAAACAAGGTGCAAACTTACACGCCTCCACTCAGTTGGAAAAAACATCCAGCCAGTCGGAATTTGGGACCTTCACACCCCCAAACATATCACCCTAGCAACGGGCCTGGTCGGGTCCATGATCTCCGACAATGATCCACGCTGCGAAGCGTGGGTTCAGCTATTTTGAGAGAAGGTGAAAATAACATCTTGAAGAAATTCCGTGAACTCCGTGTATTTCACCTGGCAGATCATCTCTGATGGTCATGTGAACTTTGAAATGATAATTCTTATTAGAATAAGGCGTCGGTCATCATAAAGGGGGGGGGGCGGAGCAGGAAAGGTCCTATAGGAAAACACCACCTCTTCAAAACCAAAATGATTGGTTTGTGTAATACCGTCAGTGCAAGATGTCTATAAGAAGCAGTATATTAGTGATAAGAAACTAAATTACCGAAAGCCAACAAACCTCAAACGATTGGATTTACACTAAATGCGACAATTCCTTAGGTTTGCATGCTGGGGGTACTGATAGAAAGAGTTCCTAGTACAGCAACAATAGGGCATTTTCGATCGTAGCACTAACGGGAAGGTACGTGGAGCTAAGAAAAAAGTTAGACTGCGCGGGTTTAAGCTGAGACCGGGTAAACTTTACCCCAGGGTTCGGGTAGAATCCACCCAATTCGAGTTCGAGTCCAGGAGGATCCGAATCTGAGTCAAGTCTGAGTTCAGAAGGCCTCAAGTCCGAGCCGAGTCCGAATCTACCACGATGCGAGTCCCAGTCCATCTGCACTGTTCAGCCTTTTTTGTACTGGGATGTAGAGAAGCGAGGAATGGGATTCACTCTGCCAAACGCTGGCTTTTAACAACTGAGGTATGTATACTTGAATGAATTATTCCACACAATAGCACAGTCTGACTATAGCCTGTCAGTTGTATACCCAAGATTTGGCAGAAAGGGGGAAGGGGGTAGGGAGGGAGGGGAATGGCAGCAACTCGAGGCACAAACGCTATGGGTTGTCAAAAGGATGCAAAGCCAAACTTTCGGGCATGCTTCTGTCCTGAAACTATTGGGTCTAATTAAAGAAAACTTAAAGTTTTCAGGTTTTATTAACGGTTAGAAAATTTATGTGTTCTTTATTAAAATTGTGAATTTGGGGGTTTTGCTTCAAAAAGTTGAAACAAGTTGAAACTTAAGAGCTTTTGTTTGAGCAGAATGATAGGAAGGTACTTAGATGGGAGTTGACCGTATAAACAAAACTATCTATAAACACATTGCGGTTCTATACGGTAACTTTAAAATAGCCCAGGAAAGAGTCAACCAGGAGCTCAATACTGCCTCCCCGTTGGGTAAATCCTGGTGCCACCCCTGGGGGATGGGAAAGTTTTCCTTCATACTATATGACTTGTATATGTGTTATGAAGCAATGGACTTGAAAATGGGAGCTTGATTTTTTTGGAGAGCGGCAACTATTTTTGATTGACGGCTATTTTCACTAGGAGGGTGGGTCGCCCCTCTAAAACCCCCTGTGGGGAACACTGGCATCTAATATAAAAAGAAGCAAAATATAGCACCATTTTGCATCGAAGTCCTTTGAGACAGCGAAAAATTCAAAACTGGGAGGGGACACCTCCTCCCCTTAAACCCCTCCACCATAACGGCGGGCAAGAATGGGAACGATGAGTCGACTTTGCCTCCCAACACCAAAAAAAAGGCTACGCCCCTGAATTTACAGAAATTTTTAACAGTGTAGCGACGTAAAACAGGGGGAAGGGACCAAGTCAAGCGAAAACAAACGTTAAATGTTTGGTGATAGGATGTCTGTCCATACAATAGCGTTGTTACTGTGACAAAGGGTAGGAACAGGGCTCTCGCGACCAGGAGTATGGTGATGCCTCACCCCTTCCCCCAAGGTCGTCAGAACGACGTTAGTCAGAAAATCTGAAATTCCACTTGAAGTTTCTGATATCTCAGTCTAGCACATTTTCCGACTGAGCCTATTCCAACTTTGTATTTTCTTTCCAACTAGATTAAGTGAGAACACTGCCAAACGTTATTTTCCTCGCGTAAAATCGAATCAAAACTGTCCTTGCCGTCTCATTTAATGAAAGATTTTGGCGCGATTTGCGCTCTTGAGTTACAGTTTGCACTCCATCTCAATACCATTGTGAAGGAAAATACATATGAAACTATTCTGATCACAACACTTTCCGAAAAACAAAGATACATCTCCAAACATCTTAAGAGGCCCGACATCAATCTATTAAATCTAATTTGCAGCATGATGTGGAAGGCTGAAAGTACGTATTTGCCGTTGTACATTTTTCAAACAAATTTACCGATCTCTCCGCGAGGAGCCATTATCGGTATATATATATATATATATATATATATATATATATATATATATATATATATATATATATATATATAATATATATATATATATATATATTATATATATATATATATATATATATTATATATAGATGGTGATTGTTAATACACTTACGACGGAAAGGCATTCTGAAATGCGCTTGTTAGTCCTTCACCCCTTATGCTATACCTGTCAGGGAGTTCTAATATCGTCTTCCTGCACCTATTCTCTACCTCCTGCCCATTCCCCTTGCTGGAAGCTGTTTGTCTAGGTTTTCGTTAAAAATCAGTAAAAATACGATAGATGTAGTGCTTGGCGTCATACCATATATTATCATTTGGATGTCAGGTAATAAGCTTTATGTCATTGCCCCCATTTTATATAATTGATCCAGAGCTTGACAGGTATCTGCCAACATTAGATGCCCTTATATAATGCACAATGAAGGAAAGGAAAATTTTCGTAATTGTCCAAGAATGTCTCTGTTAACTCCACTCACGTATTTTTGGGTAAAGAATTTCCCCGAAAAGAAGACAGTAAAGTAGTCATGGGAGGGGGGGGGGGTTGTTGACAAGGTATTCTTCTCTTAGCCAACTTACTCTCTTTTTTCAGCTAACCAAAACTTCAAACTAAACCAAAAATTTACTAAATTATGGACCTTTTCCGCCATATATGATCAGCTCAAAAATTGTCTCAAAGATAGCACCATTTTGCATTTAAGCAACCTAAATTTATAAAAATTTCTCAAAGAGGAGGGACCCTCCCCCCAGGACGGCACTTTTATGTAATGACAAAGGAAGGATCCCCACTGCTGAATGCACTAAATTATGGCTATTTTTCAGCCGTACGAACAGTTCCAAAAATGTCACAAAGATAACACCATTTTGCATCTAGGCAACTTTAAATGAACAAATTTTCTCAAAGGTGAGGAGAACACCCCGTCCGCAACTTTATGTAGTGACAAAGGCATTAAGGATCCCCACTGCTAAATTTATTTTTCAGCATATATGATCAGCTCAAAAATGTCAAAAAGTTGCCACCATTTTGCATCTAAACAACTTTAAATTAACAAAATTTCTCAAAAGGGAGGGGGACAGCCCTAACCTTAGGCCCCTCCCCCAGACGGCACCTTAATGTAGTGACACGGGAAGGATCCCCACTGCTAAATTCATTAAATTATGGACATTTTTCAGCATATTTGATCAGCTCAAAATATGTCTACCAGTTAGCACCATTTTGCATCTAAGCAAACTTAAAATAAAAACTTTGATTGAACATAACTGTCGTTTAATCTTTGGTAATCCAGGATGATAGCCCTTTGTAGCTGCTAATAAGGTTATTGGAGTATCGAAACTGATGATAACTTTAAAGGGCAATAAGCTGCTTTCACTCCATTCGCAGTAGCTCCATGATAACACCAACCTCTAAATGAGTCCAGGGTGCAAACGTGAAACGTTGTTCTGTCTCAATTATTCCCAAATAATTTACACCTTCTACAAGGGAGTCCTTACAATAAACAAAATGCGGTAAGAGAATGGTGTAAGCTGAAACGTAACTTTTTAAGTAATTGATAGCAGTTGCAGTATCAACACTTGATCAAGTAATTGCCTTCTAGCATCTTAAGGTCTGTTATTGTCGCATAATTTTTAGAAGGTATTTGTCGTGCTATGTGTTACTTTGATCGTGTTCTCGTTACTTGTATTTATTGTGAAGTTGCCCACCAGTGATGTAAAGTCCTGGTACGGAGAAAACTATCATCCATATTAATGGCGTCATGGAAATGGGTCCCTCCTTAGTTTTGCTTTGCGGTATTTCGCTTATTTGCCGAGGTTAGGAATTACCAAAATGCTTCTTCATCACCACCGTGCAATTTGTGAATACAATTACTGCGGTATTTCTACCCCGTTAAAGTTGCTCAAACTATCATAATCTTCGTGGCATTTGGCTTGTTTGAATTTATCATTCACAATAAATTACTCAATAGTACTGAGTGTTTCGTGTGTTCTACTTTCTTGTCTTCTTGTAGACAATGTTTACAGCTCAATAGAAGGTAAGCAGAGATTTTATTATTTCATTATTTGAGTGAGTAATGGTGTGTTTTGCCATTGAAAAAAATCAAGCAACATTACTTAATATTACAGCTATGTTATTTAATCACATGGTACTTTCTTTCTAACACATAGTTAGAATCCCCACAATATGTCCAACGCCTCTCGGCGTGTTTAACTATTTACAACTTACTATCTTTATTTAATTCAGAGCACAAAGGGTATATTGATTTTCCACCTTTAACACACGTTCGTATAACTTTCTGCAAAAGAAAGTTGTTCTTAAAGCAAAGAATAAGCCAAAACGATTAACGTGCTTTGAAGGGTGGATAAATTTCCTTATTATAGTTCCTCCAGTATAACTAGGTTGACTGGAAAGAACATTTGCCCTCTAACGTTGCTCAGTCATAAGTGTAAGGTATGTAAGAAGTGAATCGTAATGAAAATCAATCCCAAAACCAACTTTTTGGAACTAAATTAAACCCTGTGATTTTTAAATAGATATTACATTAAAGTGAAGGTAAATTCAACTTTGACATCGGTTTGATCTTCGAAGATTGACATGCTATTAGCAGATCAGTTCAGTTTAGTTCAGTATAACTTTATTTCAGTCTCAAGCACATCAATTGAATGATAACAAGATAAAACTAAGTATAAGTACCGTAGCATGTAAAGTAATTAACAAGCGTTAATTGCTTCAAGTGACTAGAGAAGAGGATGAGACTGAGGAATGGCAACTAAAGCTCCTATAACAGCTTATAGAGGTTGACACCCCTAAACGACAGAAACAGACAAAAAACAAACATAACCAAAGGAAAAAGCAAGAAATTTCAACATGAAAATACAAAATACGCATAAAAAGAAGGAAAAATCAAAGTTAGTTTGCAATAAAATATGCTTAGCTTTTGTTTGAAACTAAGTAGAGATTTACATTTGGTAATTTCAGAGAGAAGATAATTCCATAGTTTTACACCCGAGAATCTAAGACCTAGTTGCGAAAACCTAAGCCTGCATAAGGGAGTAGAAAACTGATTCGAATGCCCCACATGGTACCGATTTAGGTCATATATGTCAAGAAGGTTGAGACCAGCGAAAAGAGGTGCAGTATGATGATGGTAGTCTATATTGCCTATGCATCTGATAGCCCTTTTTGTAGTATAAAGAAAGGATTAATTCTAGTCGCATACGTGATCCCCCAAACAACATTATAAGTAATATAAGGGAGTATAAGAGTATTATGTAAGGAAACCAACACTGTTCTAGAAAGAAGCTGCCGAAAGCGGTTGAGTATCCCAACACCCTTTGAAACCTTCATGCTAACACAGTGAATATGAATGGTCCAGGTAAGATGCGAATCAACAAACACGCCAAGAAACTTAGTAACATTACAACTTTGTACATTAACACTACACAGTTGTATATTGTTACAATTTGATTGAGGTCCTTAGACGGTAAAGGAAAAAATCACAAAGTTTGTCTTATTACATTTAGAGATAACACTTGTTTGCACAGAACCAGTTGTGAATATTGATAAAATCATTTTGTACAGTATTTAGTAAGCGGCTGAGGTCATTACATGGAAACAAAAGATTGGTATCGTCAGCGTAGGAAATTACATAAAAATTATTACTAGCCCTATGGAGATCATTGATATAAATAATAAACAGTAAAGGGAACCTGAGGAACACCACAGGGTAAAAGATCGAATTTTTCCATATATAACTCGGATGAAAGTGTCTGTACATTTTTCGGAAAGATATTTTTAAAGAAAAAGTTCGATGTGCCAGAATTTATTTTCTGATTAAAACTTTTGAAAATGTCACTTCAATACCATTAAATCACCATTTTGAATTATTTGATAATAAATTTGTATCTGGAATGTTTTTAAAGGTCAAAAGCAGTCACCCCAAACTTATTTGAAACAATAGCTAAATGTCACAAATTTCTTGTTACTTCTCTTTCAAGTATCTTTCATGATATTTTAGGTCATAAATCTTGCATATTCAAGGTAAACCAAGCAGTTCCTCTTCATACATTTTACAATTGAGTGATAAAAATGCTGTCACATGATTCTCAAGAGCCACTGAGGAAATAGGATAGTCTACTAGGCAATTCTTTATTGGGGTGACTGCATTCTCCCTTTAAGTACGCCATGATGTACGATTATTGTACATTGTATTACAATTTCTCCCGCAATTTCGCCAAACAGTTGGATTAATCTTTATGGTCCTTTTTCAGAACCCATTTCCAACTATACACAAACAAATTTAGCACTTTTTGTTTCCCTCAGAATGTCAGTTTACTGGGTTTAACGAATACATCTGCTGCAGTTCAAATGATTCCTCCTGTGAAGTAAAATATCGTAAATGATTCTTCACTTTCAACAAAAACCCACCAGGCTGTCCCTTCACTTCTAATAAAAAAATCCCATTCATTTTTAGATATTTTCAGGTCTTGTAAAAGCCTTTTTCATGAATCCAATAATGTTACCTTGAGAGAACCTTCTAATCCAAATTGTTTCTGTTCAAATTATCAGTTTTCTCTTCGAAATGTACGAGTAGTTTTAAATAGGACTACAGTGACAGAGATGCAAAGGGTGAATGTTTCCTTCGAACATGTCTAATGTTATTCGGAACTTCGAAATGTTATCATATCTGCTGGGGTCTTGTAAGCGTATAATTAAACCAGGGAGTTGTTATTCGACCAAAAAACAACTCCCTGATTAAACGGCTAAGACACTTGAAGCAAAGGGAATAGGCTGAATATCCTGAAGTGAATGGGATGAGTAGGAGTCTGCTCACTTCAATTTTAGGCTGTGTTTCCAGGGAGTTGTAATCCGAATGGAGGTAGCACAAGCAGTTTGATATATGCCAATGCTTTAAAAACTATTTAAGTGTTAAAAGATTCCCAACTTTTAGCTGATGATAAGGCTTATAAGGACTTAGGCCCTTTAATCAAATCTTTCAGCTAGATTTCGTTCTCCTTGCCACATCATTCACCTGTAGTGATACTCCCTGGTGTTACATTAGCCACGGATCAAATTTATTGTGTGTTTTTCCAAAGCAGAATTTGTGTTTTAATAAGTTTTAATAAAGATATGTGACCATGCATGTTTATTTTGCTTCACATGTTCAGTAAATAATTACTGCCCTTTCCACTCTTAGGTAGGAAATTACAAGATTATTTTTTAGCTTATACAAAGCCTAGAAGGTTGACCAGTATTGTCCAATAAGCTTTTCATAATATACTTCAAGGCACAATACAATTTAACATGTCAGCAATGAAAACGGTTGTGTGGATTCCAATGAAAATGATATCTCTTCGCTAGTTGGAAAAAATAGAAAAAGAGAGTAAAGCGACGGCCATTTCTCACTAGTCTTTAATCTCTTCCTCAATAAGGTCCTTCTTACTTCTTCTATCAACAACCAACATATCCAAGAGACTGCCAGGATGTTTTACAGCAATGTTCAACAAATAATGCAAGCGGTGTGTACTTCATCAAGCCAGAAGGTTATGAAGAGGCTTTTGAAATCTACTGCGACAACGAAACAGATGATGGGGGCTGGACGGTAAGTTAAATCAGTAACAAATAAATCTCTTGTGATGAAAAGCGCATGAGGCAGATACTCCCTTTTTCTAGTCTTTAGAAGTAATTCATGTATAGTGCCTTCTTTGAAGTGTCGTTGTCCGCGATTTTTCATGGACATAGTATCATTAGTATCTTAACTGTTAACCGGCTATTTGTTTTCTGATGTAGAGAGAGAGAGTCGGCTGGTTGATTCTTTTAATTGCCATCTTTGCCAAGTTGCCAAGTCTCAGTTTGAACTTTGTCTGCATCTACTAGTTTTGGTCTCTCGAAGGTTTTTCAACGCCGTATTGGTGACAATTCCATCGACTTTAGGCGAAATATTTCAAACTACAGAGACGGATTCGGATTTCTTCGAGGTGAATTTTGGCTAGGCAACGAAAGATTATCTTTCTTGACAAATCAGAAACGATATCAACTACGTATCGACATGACAAATTCTGGTGGGTCGTCTTTTTACGTTACATACGATTTATTTCGTATATGTGATGAGTGGGGTAGCTACAGGTTGACCAGTGTAGGACAATACGACGGAAATGCAGGTATGTTTTTACTAAGAACACATCAAGAAAAAGTTACTTTAAGAACAAAAAGTTTGAAGGTGTTAAGTAAAGTGAATAATCATTTCTGTAAAGTAGTTGAAACTATCATTAAAATCCATGTATTATAGAGATGTGACCACAGGGGCGTCTCTACGATTTCTCGAAAGAGAGGCCAATACAAGTATGGCTTCGCATTAAAATATTGAAACGTTGTTAAAGGTCGTGGCTATCTTACAAAACCCAAATGGGGAGAAGAGCATTTATTTTTCTTGAGCAAATTATTTCATTTTTGGACATTTATAGCTCATATCAATAAAATTCACTATTTCTATTCATAGAAAGACAAACTTAATTATAAAAGCATACATCCAGCTATGTCGTTATATAGAAATAGTAGAGTTTTTTCAGTTATCTGGTACTGGTTTTGTTTACATTGGAGGACGATTGCTGCTCCCGAGGTTGTTTTCTTTTATATTTTCCTGATATGAAGTTGTTTTCTTTCAAGTTTGCCTTTTCATCGTCTTTTTCTACGTATCGCTGTCCATGCTTATAAATTACTCGATCAATTAGAGTGAGAAGCTTATGTATTATTGCTCCCTTATTAAATTTGTGATGCACTGTCTGAAGCAGAGGCTCACGTGTAAGGGGAAGACATACCTCCCTTTAACAACATTTAGTATGTACAAGAAATCAAATTTCAACGCGACTGTTATTTCGCAATCCTTCTGTTTCCATTTTCATAGATACTTTCATTGGTGAATGTCCATCGAATACAATTTTCGCCCCTTGTGCTTGACAGGGAACTTGTACAGACGCAGACGGCTGTCTTAAAAGTTGCACAGTAGAGGAGGCCTGTATCTGCCCCGCGGGCTTTCTGCTGTCGGGTAGTGATTGTGTACCTCAAGAAAACTGCAGCTGTTATGATCCAACATTCGGTGTCATTCCGGTAAGTTGACTTATATTATACAAGGACCCCCACTGCATACGCAAAACGCTCCTTTGAAATTTCATCATATTGTCCGGCCTTTGAAGTTCGACTTTTAGCACATTAAATGTCAAGCTTCATTTGTTTTTGGTTATGCCATGTTGTAAATCAAAATCTACATATGAAGAGTGGTATATTCAGGATTTTCAAAATGGGGAGTAGCGCAACTAAATGATCATCTACGGTCACAGTTACTTGTGAAAACAACTAAAGCCCGGAACAATTTGTGAGGATAGCGACCTGTCTTTTACGCATCTATTAAAGATTAAGATAGTGAATATTGGAAAAAATGTCGGTTGTGTTTCTTTTATAGGTACCAATACTGGTTCAGGCTGTTGTTCTTTGCTCCTATCCGCTACTGCTGTACTTCGTACTAACAATCTCTTTCAAACAACGAATTGCTATTTTTTTACGTGTATAGTCTAGGTTTTGCAGCTACCTATTTTAATCTTCCAAATTAAAGACGTTTCAAGTGATCAGTCTTTTGTATGAAAAGCGTACTTACGCGACTTTAAATTTTATTCATACTTTTACAGAATAACAAAACTAAATTCACTTCAGAATGCTCCGAATATTGTGCATGTGAAGAAGAAACCCTCACTTGTGACAGAAACGTTCAATGTGACGTCAATGCAGTATGTGAAAAAAGAAACAATATACGAAAGTGTTACTGTAATGAACCTTTCATCGGAGATGGGAAAAGTTGCCGCGTACCGACAGATTGTTACGATGTCTTCACCTTTGGTTTCCCGGATGGAGTCTACACCATAGTACCAACAGGCTGGACAGGAGAACATTTTGAAGTCTATTGTAACATGTCACATGGTGGTGGTTGCACGGTGAGTGTTTTAATGTTTTTTTTGGGGGGGGGGTTGGGGGTTGGGGAGGTTCTTTCTTTATCAGACAAATAACCAAAGAGTTAGTATTAGTCCTTAAACAACTCATGCAAAGCACAACTTGGAATGCAACATTCACAAAATTTAGCCTAAATATGATAAACTTGGTTTTACGATCACTTCACCTTTTATTTACATGGTTATATTCGCCAGTAATAAAATTAAAATTAGAACTGTATTTCATAGGTTTAACCTACATATAATTACTTAAGTGAAATGGAAGGTTCGCTGAGACAGTCTCATTGCAAAATTATCGTAGGTATATTTATATCCTGTATTGATTCCCTTTTTTTCTAGGGGGTCGTGCCAAAACAAAATGAGGTTTGGAGTATTATGGGTGGTAAAGGTGTTAAGCAGAGCGCTTCAGATAGAGCTCTCATGTAGGTTGCATAAGTATAAAGAATTAAACACAGGATATTTTTGTGTTCTTCAGTGACTCACCATTTTGGTTTTAGTGAACGGTCATCCTGAAAAAAAGGTTTTTTTTCGGGGGGGGGGGGCCTCCATGGGTACGAATCCTCTTCACACTGCCTCCTTGCTGCTCTGGATTCGATTGGAAATGCTCTCATTCGAGTTTTTCCCCCCTGCCCATACGGTTTTATATTTCGGTGGTTTTAACTTAAACAGGCTCTAGCAGAGGTGAGCAATTATTGAAGTTAATTAAATGTATAAAAGGTCCAATACAAAGTGAGCGTGATATATTGTATTTTTTCATTTCCTTTAAACTATTTTCCAGGTTTTTCAACGTCGCGTGGATGGATCAGTAAGCTTTGACCATAACTGGGATGACTACAAAGCAGGATTTGGTTTAGCTGGACCCGACGAAAATTCTTGGCTTGGTAATGAAAAACTCTTCTACATAACAAAGCAGAGAGACTACACACTACGTATCGACGTGACCAAGAAAGATGGCGTTCCTTGGTACATGAACTACGACCTATTCCGTGTCGAAAACGAGGACAACAATTACCGGCTCGAACTTGGCAGTTATACGGGAAGTAAAGGTTTGTACAATTACCTTTACCAGTTTCGTTCATCTTAATTTTTTTCTTTGTGGTTTCTCTCTCTCTTTCTAACCTCTATCGCACCATACTGCCATATATATTCTGATCCTCTCAAGTGCCATTGTGGCCTTCGGCCTTAATCACGGTAGCACCTCTGACATACATTTTGCTCTGGTAATGCGATGATTTTGGTTGATATACTGTAGTAATCGATAGGTGAAAAAAGAAACTCAGGGGCCTGGCCAAGGTCAAAGAAATAATTATTGAGTTGAGGAGGTCTCTGGGTGAAGCCCACATGACATCACTTGGAGGAATGTCTTTGATATTTACTGTTTTCTCAGAGCATGTCTGCAAATATCATATGTGTAATTTCTAAAATGGGTACCATAATAGAAGATGTAACAGTTGCTATTACCGCCTAGAGGAAGTCCGTGGAGAAACAGCGTTGCTTTTGACAACTAGAAGGGGTTTCCCCACACCTTACCCACGCCTCTTGGTAAGCTATTTGGATGAAATGTGATTGCAATAGAATAATTTCAGAGTATATTTCTACCGTGTTTCTGTCGACTTGTAGTATTGTAGAAGTCCTCGTAACATGAGTTTCTACCGCAATGTATACCTTCAGCTCATAACCAAATACTATCCGACTGATATTGCCATTAATGTACTGAAACCGCCAACAAAATACTATTTTGTTGAAAATTAAACAGGTTTTCTTTTACTCAAATCACAGCTTTTTGAAAAAGGTATTTTATGTAATCCACAATCCCAATTCAATAGCTGTCACAATTTTTTTGCCACACCAGACTCCTTACCAAAATATGCTACTGTAAACCTAAGATTGCAACTTTTAGGTCCAGCTTTTGTATTTTTGTTTAAGGACACATACATGACCATTGTTCCAAAATTACCGTACTAGTAATTTAAGGACAATTCCATTAATAACATACTCGTTAATCTTTATTTTTAATGTGTTTTTTGCCTTCTTAAGTCCTCACTTTTACTGACCATGGTTAACGATGGCATCCAAAGAAATTGTTAGGTTACGCTTGCTCGAAACATTGTCTAAAATATTAAAACGGCGTCTGAAATTGTGTAAATAATTATGTAATAAAAGAGATTTTTTTAGTTCATCATGTTAGAATAAAACCGAAATTTAAAATGCCACAATAGTCTCACTCTACAGAGCAGTACGTTACCGATCTGCTTGGCTCGACAAATAGCTAGCGTGTAGTCACATAAATAATGGTGGTTACACTCAACTACTTCAGTTGTATTGAGTCAACAACATTCTCAACGTAGAACATAACAAGAATGAGGGTCGTGTGATATTTTTAGGGTCAACAGGGTTCATAAATGAGACGAATCTATTGTATTTTTATTTCATACTTGTTTGAGGGGCCAATGCACTAACAAATACTGTACACTTATGGTAGACGATACTGATAGTCTTTGTATCTCCATCAAAAGTTAATGAAACAAGCACGCGCCCCGGCCCCATTCAAAAGTTGTCATTTAGGTATCCACCCTCCAGTAGAGTTGACATCACATTTGAAGGTCACTTGTTTGAAATTTAAGTTGTGTTTTAAAGACATACGCTCATCACCCAAAAGTATGTTCACAGTGTGGGGGTATCAAATTCTCAATTGGTGACTGCTCTTTGATTGACAGCATAGTTTGAAAATTCAAAAGATGCAGAGTAGGCTAGGTTTTCTTCCAAATAATGCAGAGGGAGTGCTTGGATTACACATTATAGCCTTATATACTCACCAGGACATGACCTTAGGCAATGTTTTTCGCACAAGGAAGAGCTTTATACAGTTGTGGGAGGAACTACATGTTGTATCTTCGGGAGATTTGGAAGTGTCTGGGAGACGAGGTTTGCCCTTTGATTTGTAAATGGTAGTGGTAATAAAGAACGAGTTCTCAACTGATTTGTGCAAATTCCAATAGACCTAGAAATGTAAACCAATTAAAGGTGATGAGACGGTGTGGCAAAGGATACCTCCAAAAAGGAAAATCTTTGCTTTTCATTCGCAACTATTGGGGGAGATGGAAAACTTCATTTTATTAATGTATTAATTAAAGCAACCAAGACAGAAGCAGAAGTGCTACAATGGAAAATCGTTGTTTGTTTTCACAGGGTACGACTTCATGAGTGACCACAGAGGTCAAGACTTTTCGACTCCAGACGAGGATAACGGTAATTATTATAATCATTGTGCAGCCAATCATGACGCCGGCTGGTGGTACAATGGTTGCTACACAGCAAATCTAAACGGAATTTACGGCACTAGTAATGAGTTTGGCGTTGCACTGTATCAAAGAAATATTGCAAGTCGTCGATTAAATCTCCAGTACGCACAAATGAAAATACGTCCAGTTCAGGAAATTTGAGAGATACTTAATTAAAAATCGATGAGATATCTTTCCATAACCTTACATGCTTGAAGTTGTGATTTGAATTTTCGAAAATGTTGTTTACGATAGCGATATTCAGAACTCTATGTTTAGTTGTAAATATTGATAAATGAAAGGACTGTCAACCATTACCAAAGGAAGAGGAACAACTACCACCCTTTACTTATCCAATGGTGAAAATATCGGCAAACTGTAGTGGTGATGTAACTTTAGACTGGTTCCTACATATACTTCAGTCTACAGATATCTTGCAAAGATTACACTTTACACATAGCCTTTAGAATAATCTTAGAATCTCATTGCAAGATTGTCTTCTGCCAAAATGGTATGTTTATGAGTATTTGTGACTTGATTGGCTCCTTTATGGAGTTAAAATGGGATATTTTGTGTGTCACGGTTGTAATACTATTTTTTTGTAAGTAGACTGTGGATGTGTGTATTAAAAGTAGTTGTTGCGTTTTATTTACTTTGACGTAAATAAAAGGGGTATTTGAAACCTTCAGGGTAAGGTTATGGAACCGTAGGTACGAGTCTGTGAATGTTTTACGTATCTGTATAAGTTAATGGTAAATGTTGAAAGTGAAGGTGTAACTGTTTCCATTGGGGAGTGGTTGCCCAGTTAAGCTCTCAAGAGTTTTTAGAATCTCTCCCTTCCCCTAACTTGCAATTATCAATCATGCAATTGGCTAAGAGCGGTCTTAAGTAATATGTAATGATTGTATTGCATTTCTTTCCTCTAAGACGAATCTTTCTAGTCAATAAGTTCACGTACTACATTTGTATGTATGCATTGTTATAGTTGTCAAGTTAGGGGAGAATCAAATAAACGAAATAAAGTAAAAATGTAAAGCAGAAACTACCCAAATTCACAGCACAGTTCAAATTTCGTTTAAGACTTCCAAATTTGCTTTCAATTTTGACCTAGATAAACGACATTTATGCAGCTTGAACATTCCTTGTCTTGACTTGAAACGGACGTGCCTGCTACTTACAAGGCAATTGGTGTCTTGCAAGTCCATCTAAATTAAAGAAAACTAACTATCGTGTAAAAAAGTTTCACCATATGAATACATTTTGCTTCCTATTACAACATTCTCTGAAATGCATACTAATATATATTCGTTAGGTAATAATAAACAGAAAAATTTTCGGCACTGGAAGCGTCAAGTAGGGTTGGTACTTTATGATAAATTCTTGGTGATTTGATAGTTACGTTCAAAATAAGTATCAAACGACCAAAGTGATTGATGTTATATATATCATATAACATCACACTAAATGGCCTCACAATTGAACGTCAAAATAGCCAGTCTGGGAGATTGGCTTGCGGGATTTATGGGCAAACATATGTGTTCTTCAGGACATAATTCATGCCGTGTTTTTTTACAGTTAGATAAAATTTGACAGCAAATATCTTCTTCCAACTTCTGAAACTTCTACCCAGAAGCCTTTGGCTTTAACGATAAAATAGCAAAAGGAAAATTGTAACAAAGTAGGTTTTAAATGAAAGACCCTTTTTACAAGTCAACCAAGACACAATTTGTACCCAAATAGCATATCAAATACCCTTTTTAAGATATGCTTGCACATTCATACAGATGTAACTCATCTTGAAAAAACACCACCAAAAGTCAACGACTGAAAGAAACACCATTCACACAAGCGACAAGAGTTTCACTAAAAGGACTAAATTCAAAGTCCTGGTGAGTATATCTCCCAATGAGTATTTCCCTAAATGAAGCTAATCTGAAATTTTAGAGGTAAATCTGAACATCGGAGCTTCTAAGTGTGATAAGCTTGCATAAGTTCAAATTAACTGAGTTAACATAATTCTAAAGGAGTAGTGAGTTAAGGATCCAATTCTTCGAAAAAAACTAATGTTTCAAGAAATGAAGGTATATGCTGATGAAGCACTTGAAAAGTTTATGGATGTGTAAAAACCATTCACTTCTCTTTAAAACAATATAGGTTACTCCACCACCAGACTTGAGTATCCGCTAACGTGCTTGACCGGCCTACTATAACTGATCGTACAGGCTGAGACTATGATCATTTACCACACGTCAAAAGTAGAGACAGAGAAGGAAAACTGAGTGATGGATTACACATTTTGTGGAATGTTATGATTGTAGTCTATGAAATTTTTGTGAGGTAGCTATATATTATCTTCCTTAGGCGTCTTTGGGAATATTTTTACAAGAAACTAGGTGCTTTCAAACTGTTGCTTCGGATAACATCCTTTCTTAAAAGTCCTAGTGCCGAACAAAAACCTCGCACTACAGTATTGACGGATCCTTGAAGTACCTGTGGAACGTGGATACTGCGGCTTCGGCCTCTCTAGAGTTAATCCTGGCGGTTGGCTGTTTACTTGTGTTTGCTTACTATCTTTGTCCTGTGAAGCATAAGTTTTTCTGCCTTCAAATTGTAAGACATTATAACATAATTTACTTGCA
Organism: Holothuria leucospilota; assembly: GCA_029531755.1. Lineage (NCBI taxonomy): Eukaryota > Metazoa > Echinodermata > Holothuroidea > Aspidochirotida > Holothuriidae > Holothuria > Holothuria leucospilota. Next base: position 10,219,091 of record CM055969.1, on the reverse strand, counting down.
ACTTACATATTCTATCATACCTAACATACACCTTTAATCCTTTTACGGTAACTACAATGAATGGTTACATGTAATTTCCTTCAAAGGACTCAATACGTGGCCAGCTTTTGTTATTTACAACACTAAGCGCGATACATGCATACAAGTTTGCTTCATAGTACCGTTTATATCATCTATTCCGTCTTATATGTCAACCCTCGAGAAGCATTTCAAACTAAGAATAAATCGAAGCCACAGCTTCGATTGTAGGAATTGTAGATTCGGTCATGTGATTTCAAGCCTTTATATGCGGTCGGATGGATGAATATCACATCAATGTTCCGTTTGGATTCTACGAGCAATAGCGTGCTGTCTCGAACCGTGGAGCAGTCGCGCAGTTAAGTATTTCAGTAGGGGATTTTCAACAGGGCCTTTTTCAATTAGAGGGGATTTTTTTCGAACATCTGTAGCAAATTATTAATGTGCGAGTAAAAAGTACATCCACGTCCAACTTATCGTTCTAGATTAAAAGCTTTTTGTCTGTTTAAGAAAAGATGTAAGGTAGTTTGAAATTGATTCATACCGCTCATTGCCATTTGAAGATAGTTTGATAGGCTTCACAAAGTCAGTAGCTTGACTTCACTAAGTCAAGCTATGTCCAAAGATTCCGAGTGTTGGCTGGAGCGCTCTGAACAACAATTGTCGAAACTGTTCCATCAACTGTGTCACCAACTGCGTTCACAGCAAACTGTTCACAAAATATCAACACCAATTTCAAGATAATTCCAACTTGATTTCATTACATAAAGTAGACTTTGGCTCTTAGCAGGGGTGGCGCCAGGATTTAAACGATTGGCGGGGCAGACTCCCCGACAGGGGGCAGCGATCCGAAGCCCCGACAGCCCCAAAGCTGTCGAAGGGTGGGTTAGGGGGATTTGAAAAAAGCTATGTACTTTACCATGCCATTGCAGGGCACATATTGCACAAAATTTGTATATGCTAGCGGAATATAGTTCCGCGCTGATTTAATGCATTTTCCGGAATCTTAACTGTGAAATTTCAAAGCGCGCGAAGCGCGAAAAGTTTTTGGATAAGGTTACACTAAAAAGAATTTGTTCTTATAGGTCAATTGTCCGGGCAGCTGGGCCCTGTCGGGCATTACTTACAGTTTCATATAGTAGGGGGCAATGCCGATTTTTTAATACCTAAAAATACGTAAATGTTTTAACACAAATTTTACTGCAAAGGTAGCATACGTGACCACCAGATTGCATGTAAGGTAGAAACAAGACAAATTATTGTATGTTATTGGCATGCGGTTTGATAAACAATAAATACCCATATGGTATGTACATTAACATGTCGAACGTGCGTGGAGTGCGGGAAATTTTTGGTTATATTTTTCTGGCAAGTCGTTCCAGCCCCCCCCCCCCCCCTCAAATCAACTTGGGCTCCTGCGCCTATGCGTAATACTTCAGGAGCCGAGTTGCACACTGATCATGTTCTTTTGAATCTGAGTCGTGAAACTGCAAAGCGCGCGAAGCCACCGAAAATTTTCGGTAGGCGTACACAAAAAAATTATGTAATCACTGACTGAGAACAAAAAGAAAAAGAACAAAGAGAGACTGTAGGGGATGTATTCCGTATCGGGGATAACATACATTGTATCGAAACCACCTAGACTACCCGATGAAATAGCCAAACTTTGTTCCGTGGGTCGCTCACCAAATGACCGTACCGCTTGACACACACAAGAGAGCAACAACTACTGGCTTTGAGATATGGGATGAAATTTATGACCTCTACATGAACTGTGTACTCTGCCTACATGTTACTTGGTAAGGCGGACTGGACTTGTGCTATCTAGCTACGTGGAATGTAACTATTGAAGAAACTTGAGTGACTCTACAGCTGGAGTGGCGCGACGAAAATTTTGGGGTTTTATTACAGAACTCGTCCTCTAGAGAGAAAAAAAAAATAGGTAAACTGTCGGGGCAACTAGTCGCCATCGGGGACTGCATACATTATCGTATCGACTAATACTCCCAACGAAACTGTAAAAATTCCCCAACGGGGGCCAGCCTTCCCCGACGGGGACCATGACCACTCTGCCCCCCACCTGGCACCACCACTGGCTCCTAGACTTTTTTGTTTCAATTTTGAATGACTTTTGCCTGCTGTGAGGTATAACCCTCATGACATTTCATAAAAGTAAGTAACTTAACTAACGTCAGGCATGTGCCATCCTAGCCCTTGAACAGTGCTATGTGTTTCCGTTGTACTCCTCCAACATAGCCCCTGTACAGAGTGTTTTCACATTCCCCGTGCATAATGTCCGGGGGCCTCTGACTCTCTTTAATAACAAAATTTTCTCACCAAGCGTGGTCAATCAGCTCTCTTTCACACATTACCTCTGCAGATAATACGCTTACCCTGGCAAACTTTTTTAATAAGGTCTAGGGCGTTGACACTATTGTATGCTAAATTGTATTGCATTACGGTTTAATTGTGACATAGTCCATAGCTATGGTTACGTTCATACACGCACATATGCTTATGTAGCAACAATCATTGCAGCAACGCACGCAGATGATGTTACTCTCACAGTTATGCCTAGGGTACACTGAAAAAACTTAAGTGTTAAAAACGGCACTTAGCTATTCTATAGCACTTTTCAAGATCCCTATGAGGGACTGCACTTGTAGTGTTAAATTAGCACTTATGTAGGTGCTGTTTTTTCAGCACCAGGAAGGTGCTGACACACTTTTAACCAGGAAGGTGCTGACACACTTTTAACCATATTTTGATGAATTTGATTGGCCAAAATTGTTTATGTTTGTTAAATTGTTGCATAACATACATAATCTACACCATGGAATGAGCCATTACTGTTTGGAAATGATTTTTTTCCAAAAGTCCCCTGACTCTCTGGCGAAGAGCCAGGGGCGAAAACCAAACAATACTCCCGAAGGAGTTCTGCTCCCCGAAGGAGTAACAACGTCCCCAAGGGACAAACAATGTTTAAGTGCTCCATGAAGAATATGGAAATGATTTTAAATAATTTCTCACACTGGGTGATTACATTGATATTTATAATAAACAGGTCATTAGAAACTATTTAAAGTCTGTTTGCAATTCTCATATAATAGTTAATAATATGTTTTCAGAATAAATGATTTAAACAATGGCATTTAAACGGCCTTAAAATTTCCAAGCAGCTTGAAATTAGTAGTTAATTAATTCCTAGCAAAATGAAAGACGCATACATTTATTGTCGAATCTGGAATCGTTAAAGAGAAAATTGTCTAGATAAATTAGCCCCGCCTACCAAACCAGAATATTCCATTATTTCCCAAAAGCTATCAGCACCCATGCGGTGCTGTGCATTAGCACCACAGAAGTGCTAAAACAGCACTTCATGTGCTGATTCAACATCAGCACCCGTTAGGTGCTACCATTTCAGCACCTCATTTTTTGAGTGTAGTTAAGGGAAAGGGGTGAGGAATTATACCAGGAAGGTGTTAACACCTCTTTGATTATACGTAGCACAGTACTACAAGGAATGCAAGGAATGGCATGTTCCAGGCATTGTAGACTTGCATCTAACAAACTGTAATCCCCCAAACTGCAAATCATGCAAGGGTACAGTAAGACTGGCTGCAGATATTGTCCACAAAAGAAGAGCTTGTAGGTTGTATAGGTAATTTTACTTCTAAGTTTTAAAAAGATTTAACCCGACTAATTCCCAGCCCAGCAAGTACAGGTCTGAGTATGAATCTGTCTTTCAAGGATGGAAGCCACAGTTGGTGGAGAAATATACAGTCGGACGGCAAACAAATGTGTGAATGATATTTACTCGAGTGGGAGTGACAAGAAGAGCTCAGTTGTATCATTATGAATGGTTGTGAACTAAGAGCCAAAGTTGGACTAGGTACAGGATTTGAATGTGGTGCCCTGTGTTACAACTGATAATGTAGTAACTGACCGATAATGTATCACTAACAGATAATGTAGTAAAAATTGACCGATAATGTAGTAACCTTTAACCGATAATATATTATCCCAAAACCGATAATGTAGTAAAAAAAATTTAACTGATAATGTATTAACATCTGACCAGTTATCATCTGACCAATTATGTAGTGACATTTTGTTAACCGAAAATGTATCATGTTGCTGTCTCTCTTCTCTGGAGTATCAAATTTGGTCATGCTGCTTAAGTCCCTTTCAAATTGGATTACGACGGACCCGTTTACAAGAGATTGCAACCATTGTTTTCGCTGTTGCACGAGCATTCGCAAGTTGTCTTGGGAGGAGTAGTACTCGTTGCAGTGACGCAGGCGGCCGTGCCAGATGGTCTCTGAATTTCGAACGTGTTCAAAATTTAGACACGATCGATCCAGCACACTCATACATACATATTTACATACGACATCACCTTCGCATAGGTAAATTGAGCCTTCGGCAAGGAACCAAACAACGGAGCCGTCTTATAAACCATTCTAGAATTCTCGGTGCTCTAAAACTGATGGCGGAGAAGCTGGTTTGCTAAGATATAGGCCAATCGTTGTTCTCTCATGTCCGAACTGGGAACGCAGGCCCAGATTTGGGGGTGGACAGGGGACACTTCACAGCCCCCCATCAACAAGGGCATTCCAACGAAACCCTTACAACTCGTTGTAAAGTACTTTTCATGCGTGGCGAGCAGTTAAGAGTAAGGAAGACTGAAGGGGAGGACTTGTTACTGTTTCGATATCAGACACTACAAAACACATATGCGTTGGTGCGTTGTTAAATACCTACCTACCTACCTACCTACCCACCCACCTACCTACCCACCTACCTACCTACCCACCTACCCACCCACCCACCTACCTACTTACCGACCTACTTACCTACCTACCTACCTTGAAACCCCTTTCGCAATTGGCACACGAATTCTTGCAACAATTTGGTCGTGCAACAGGGCAAAACAATCTTCTATCGAACTTGATCGTAGGGAACGTTGCATGATCCCTGCGATTATTTTCGTGGGAGTGGAAGTACGTTTTAATGCGAGTTTTGCACAAGTGATTGCGTTTGGGTGTCGCCACCCTATAGTACAATGTGAATGGTTGCATGGCAGTGCGAGCTGACGCCCAATTGCATGAGAGTGGTAGTGCCATCATGCGATCGCTCGTAGGGGAGTTCGTGCGAACATTCACGAGCACAAATACCGCCCCAAACTTGGATCCTCATCAGAAAGCCACTGAATGCCAAACAGAAAAGATAGCAGCAGCCATCTTTCTCCTTTAAATGCTGAGGATATAAGGAACCTGACGGCCTTGTCTTCCTACATATACCAATAGGGATATTCGCATATTTTCTTGCACAGTCGTACAAAAGTAGCACAACGTTGCAAGATGGGATGCGGTTGTCGAGCAACAATTCCGTGGTCGCATTACACACACACACACACACACATGCGCACCCACGCTGCCTTACCGGTACACGTACACAGGACCCGGTAGGGAATTCACGGGATTTCCCCATGAGCTTGGCTGACCTCCAACTCACCCGGTAGACGTACGTGTCTGGAGGGCGGGCTGCTCGCAAGGCAGGCACGTGCAGCCGCGCGAGACTTCTCATTCCAGTGACGGAATTCTCGGGCAGCTACGCCAGTTTCGAGCCGCGCGTGAGCTAGGAAGACGTGCGAAAGCTTAGCGCTCGCCGGCCGCCTACGTCCCGCTGAGGAGGTGTCTGTGAGTGCACACACACGCCCACAGCAGCCTCAGACATACACACACAGCTTCGGCTCACACACACACACAACCAAACGAACGACTCATCGACTGAGGTCTCAAACACACACACATCTTGCGAGTGCTGCGCTACCAAACTACCCAAATACAGATCAAACACGATAATGAGTTCGAAAAACCTAGTGTGTGGCGTCGCGCGACACCTGGCAACGTTACACAACATTCGTACTACCCTCAATGCGACCTAATACTACTGGAACATTCGCAATCGGTCGTGTCTGAATTTTGAACATGTTCAAAATTCAGAGACCAACTGTTGAGACCGCATGCGACTGCAACGAGTGCGACTCCTCACAAGAAACCTTGCGCATGCTCGTGCAACAGCGAAAAAAAATCGGCTGTAATCTCTTGTAAACGGGTCGTAATCCAATTGTGAAAGGGGCTTAAGCAGCAGACATGACCAAATTTAATACTCCAGAGAAGAGAGACATAAATACAGTAACTTTATGTTGATGTGATGATACATTTGGGGTTAACAAAATGTAATTACATTATTGGTCAGATGATAATTGGTCAGATGTTAATACATTATCAGTTAATTTTTTTTACTTCATTATAGGTTTTGGGGTAATACATTATCGGTAAAAAAAACTTACTACATTATAGGTCAATTTTTACTACATTATCGGTTAGTGATACATTATCTGTCATTTACTACATTATCAGTTGTAACACCCTGCACTAAATGCCACCACAAGGAGACCAGTAATGGAGGGTACATCTTTGGTAGCATGTATGGTTGCTCACTCACAAATGAACTATGACATAAATGATGCCTGCAAAATTATGATATCACATTTTCTAGCATAATAGTCTGTGTGTTGAAGCAACTTTGAGTGAAGTCTGTAGACCTGATCATTTTTCTTCACTTTGTTATTATTATATGTTGACACTTGGAGCAATAACAAAATAAAACAGTTCAAGCAGTAACATGTCCATTACTTGAGCTTGTTCCCATCCTTCTGAAGTCACTGGCATGCGATTTCGCAGTGTTCATCTTTCAGTATTTACTTGCTGCCATGTGCGCACAGGTTCAGGAAGTTATTGTGATACTGACACATAGCAACAGTGTTAATTTGATGCAAATGTTCAACAGAGTTCTGACCCACAACATGAATGCACTGTGTACTTATTCTTTTGTTAGGTGTGTAGAAAATGCGATTTGGAGTCTGTTTTGAAGAGTGTCCTGTGCCCATAATACTTTTAAAATGTAAATCCAAATATAAAGTTGTAGTCAGGAAAGATCAGTGAGTCTTGCTTCTTATTTTGGGGTTGGTACACAAATCTCGCCTCTCCTGTAGGTAGCACACCACCATTACAGAAAATTACAATTTGGCCAAAGGGTGATCCCTCTGCATAAAGTGCCTAAAATTGTTGTTTTGGTTGATTTTCACCCTACTCTAAAAGAGCAGAGGATACTTTGTGTAATGTGTGGTGTAGTGCATAGATGGAAGACTGCACTGTGCAAAAAAGGTCAAACTTGCTTTCGGTGGTTATGATTTTGAGGCTTTGAGAGAAAGTGGAGCCATCTTCTATCTTAGTGTGTTTTACAGCGGGACGGATCACAATTTTACATTCAGGCGCCTCTACTTCAAAATTGCATGGTCATGCTATAGATATTTTCATGTGCCAGCAACCACCAACTGGTGAGCTTTAAGGTGATTGAAAACTCTGACAAGGAATTAGAGGTTAAAGAACAAGTCCAGTTTAGTGTGTAAGTCAATGACAGGAATAAATGGTGGTACGCCACCTCTAGGGTAAGTAGGCTTCGATTAGTACTTGCCCTGCAAGTACAATTTTCTAGTTAAGTGAATGCAATAACCCTGTGTTTCTTAAATGAAAAAGATCTCTCGTACCTCCCTTTCTGCATTTAATTTGCAAGAAATGGTGCCCTAACATGCTGATATTTCTGTTAGTGTGATTTAAACAAACTCTGTAATATTATATTTTAAGGAATACAGGACATTTTAGGCATCAAGTTACCGCCTACTTTTATGGGATATAATTTCCTTTTAACCGAATTATAGCATGAGAAGGGGTAACCCTTTTTATATTTAAACAGGCCCAGGTAAACTTCTCGAAACAAACACAAAGAATGGTTGGTATTGGTTTAACGCTTCAGGGTCAGAGAGCCACAGTGACTTGCCCCATCCAGGATTCCTTTCCAGATTGATTGTGGATGACCACCCGCGAGACTTGCCTTTTCTTTCGGATAGGAAACGGTAAACAGTTAATCCCTTTTTAGGACACTGGTTGTTCTCTGGATCTCATAAGTATACCGTGTGACTAACACATTTTATCCGATTCAGATCTAAAAAATGGGCCTCACCTTAGATACATTAGTAAATGGAAGATGATGTGAGCTCAGCCAAACAACTTTCTATTCAATTTTGCATACACTTTTTAAATTTTCACGTTTATGTAGTAACAGCATCTATCTAGACATATCTTATTTTACGATATATTCGCGTCCTTGAAATCATTGTAAAATGGCTTCATTCAGCAATTTTTAGTTGCTTCTTTTATACGGGTGTACGAGATGTCCTGCTACGGAGTTCAGATGTATCCATTTTTGCATGCGAGCTATTATATCAATTCCTTGGTTCAGCAAGTAACGTGAAGGCAGATAAACTTTTGTTAAATGCAAAGGTCTCCTTGACCGCCGTACACTTTTCCGTCGGCAGATTGAAGTCTTGATCTGTTCTTATATATTGCTCCTCACAACTGTAGTAATCTTCGACTGTGACACAAGTATCTCATCTGCAGAATTTTGATACAACAATGATACTTTCCAAAGTATTGCTATTTGTAGCCTTACTTATTTTGTACCTGCAGGTAGATATCGCACAGAGCTTGGAGGAAGGTAGGTAAAACCTTTTTTTTTTTGTATGAAGCTGGATAAAATGCCATTGTAACAGAAAAAATATTTTGACATATTCTGGGTCTTAAACGAAGAAGATTGCTTTCGCTTGAAATGGAAAACCAGGTGACTTAAGTTTACTATCTCTTGCACTTGTTCAAATCAATCATTGTCTTTCTTTCAGATGTATTATTAAGTGTCGATTCCCTTTAGTTGCAGCTGAGTTGCTATTTGAGTTTCATGACAAAGTCATGCAGTCTTCAGTCACTAGACTTAAATTTGTAGTCGAGTGAGTTTATGAGACAGACCTTAGTAGGATCTCTCACTCTAAACAATTCCAGTTGTTACCTTGTCTCCGGTCAAGACGGTTCCATTCTTGTGTTGAGTCAACTCTGGTAATCTATTAATGACATTGGCAAATTGGTTACGATAACTTCATTAATGTAGGTTACGTTACTGGCTTTTCAGGAGAAGTCTTCATTTGTACTCAATTATGATCTACTTTGTTCAGTTTAATAAACCGCATCTCAAATGCATCTACAGGTAAAAGATCAGTCGTCTTGGTTATTGTTCGAGGGGAGCTGGAAGAAGAGGATATCTCTGGGTTAAGTCACGTATTATCTTTTGTGAAAGCTCTAAGCTGATTCCGATGGAATCCTATCCAAAAGTAATGACGCTTTTGCTGGCTAATGAGTTATCGGGCGATTAGCGAAACTGTGGTCTTTAGGTTTTTATACTACGTTTTGAGGAGAATCTGCTCTTGCAAAATTGCTACCTAAAACTCATGGCTTTAGCCGATTTTACATTCAAAATAAGACGTAGAATCTGTAACACAGCTAAAATGGGTGAAGACGGAGAAAAGGGGCAAAGCAATGTGATGTTAAAACACATTACCAGGCAGATTTTACACTTTCTGCATAGATTTTAGTCACAAAGACTGACCATGCATAGGGAGCTTTTTAACCGTCCAGGAAGCTTCTTATATCTCCACAACAAGGTGAGCCGAAAACACTTTATTTTTCGGTTTTTTGAAAATTATCAACTTTCAATAAAATATCAAACTTTTCCAATAAATCCTTTCTAAATATAAACAAAATTAATTATCAAATTGAATCATCAAAATAGTTTCCCAAAGGGCAGGTGCATCCCCTCCTTTTGCCCTCTCAGCTAGTCTATTTTAAAATGGTACTTTTAATAATGTCATGATTACCTTTTTTATAATTTTGTCAATTGCTGGGGAGGGTGTACATATTTAACGAAATTTTACAACAAAAGGGTTGCGTCAATAGGGATCTGCAACCTGTTTGAAAAAGGAGTTTTATTCAGATTAAGCTTAAGTAAATCTTTTCCATGAGAACAAGAACGTAAGTTTTGCCAAAATTAATGCACCATTTTGGAAGCTATTCTGGATTTTTCAACGTTGGAACGTAGGTAGCATCTCTTTTCAAAAGGCTACCCTTATTGTGTTTGCACTGATGAAGACTTACAGAGAAACAGGCGCTTAGCTACGGGAGGGGGGAGCTTGGGGCCTGGACCCAGATGTTTGCCAGGCCCTCAAAATTGTGCGTGTCCTAATAAAATGTGTACGAATTAAGGACGGTGATCGATGCCGTGACCCCTACCCCCATTTGATACCTAGGCCCCCTAAAAATTTCACCCTAGCTTCCGCCCTGCAGAGAACACAACAATATTGTAATCACTAAAATATATTCAAACTCTACGGTGTTAATCTCAGTCACGTACTGTGTCCTCCAAGATGTTAAAATCAATAATTACAATAAAAATGGTCCTTATGTGAGGGAAAGACAATATAATCTGAGTTTCTTGTAAAGGTTTATTATTTAAATAGACAAAAAATTCTGTGCGGGACTGAAGAAATGTACATTGATATTTCATCCAATTTCCCTACGTACCGCTAGATTCGTCTTACTTTCTATACCGACAACCTGAATTTCCACGTGATTGTCAAGAAATCCTTGAGCAATGCCCAACACGTTCCGTTAGCGGTGTTTATCTGATAAAACCAGACGGTTTTGATGAGGCTTTTGAAGTCTTCTGCGACAACAACATAAACGGCGGGGGCTGGACGGTAAGTCAAAAACTTCATAACTAAAAGTATATTATTTTACAATTTCTATCTTAGACTCAAAACGTGGTTAATAAACGTACTTGATACTCTTTTACAATGTTAACAGTGTAAGGTAATTTTCGCCCCTTCTCAGGTTTTCCAACGTAGAAATGGGGGTAATTCCATTGCGTTTGGAAGGAACTTTTCAGACTACCGAGACGGATTTGGGTTCCTCAACGGTGAATTCTGGATGGGCAACGAAAGGTTATCTTTCTTGACTAATCAAAAACGATACCTTCTGCGTATCGATATGACGAATTCTGCTGGATCTAATTTCTACGTAACGTACGATTTATTTCGTATTAGTGATGAGTGGAGTGACTACAGGCTAACTAGTGTGGGAGATCACAATGGAACAACAAGTAAGCTTGAGGATGGATAGATACGTCACATGAAGTAGATTTGTCAAAAATTCGTTACTTATTTTAAGCCAAATAGGTATATCATTACTACACGTGTTACTGGTTTGAAGAGAATGTGCTTCGATAGCGATGACGTAGGCCTATCATTAGCACAGAAGTGTTGAAAATGGAAGTAATTTTGAAAAATTGCCTTAGCTTGTCGTTAAATTAAACTATTTGGCAATTATATTACGAACAATTTGTGCATTTACTTTACCTTTACTTTTACTATTCTCAAAGGTGCTTTCATCCGCCAGTGTCCATCAAATACCATTTTTGGTCCCTGTGCCTGTCAGGGAAGCTGTGCAGACCCAAACGGTTGCATTGAAAGTTGCACCGTGGAACAATCCTGTTTCTGCCCCTCACCATATCTTCTATTAGGTAGTGACTGTGTACCTCAGGAACGTTGCAGCTGTTTTATGCAAGAGATCGGGGTCATTTCCGTAAGTCACGTTTCACGGTGCGTCGTGAGAGACGACTGGACATTTTTACTAAAAGTTCCTCACAGCATTATTATAATTATAGTTTTCGTTCAACTCTGTTTTGTGCAGTGCCATTTTTGGTCATCATTTCCAAGGTTTCGCATCCTCCAAGATCGATATTGTATTACATTGTATCAAGTCTTTTACTTACAGAGAGCAAAGCAAACATTAGTACGTTTTATCTCACCTTTCCACAGAAAAGTTAAAGAAAATATTTAAAATGTTAGATGATATCGGCGGCCTTCTTTGAAGTCAGTGTACATCCCATTTAATTTACGTTCTGTTCATATCTTAACAGGAAAATGGAACATACTTCAGTTCAGACTGCTCTGAACATTGCACCTGTGAGAAAGGAACTCTGATGTGTGACAGAGACGTTCAGTGTGACACCAATGCAGTGTGTGAAAAAAGAAACAACGTTAGGAAGTGTTACTGCAATGAAGGTTACGCCGGGGATGGGCAAACTTGCACCCGAACAGCGCCCCCTGTCCTACCTGGTTGCTATGATTTCTTCACATCTGGTTTTCCTGATGGGGTCTACACCATATCACCAACAGGATGGACAGGGTTACCCTTTGAGGTTTACTGTAACATGTCGCATGGAGGTGGATGGACGGTGAGAGTCTTTAATTTTATTGTTTTTTGTGATTTACAGAAAAACATTTTCGTGTTGCAGTCATTTAAAATGTAGTCCATTAGTACAGAGTGTAAAATTAGGATAGTTAAACACGAATAATGGAAGGAAAATATATATAAGTATCTAATTAGGAAATATAGTTATGGTTTGTCTCTTATTATGGCCCTTTGAACCGTTGACCGGCTTCTTCAATGAAAGTAGGCAGCCTCAATGGTGAAGAAAGAAATGTCTCTTCTAACACCCTTTCACGACTTTCTCCGCATCTACTTGCACCTTTGGCCCTAGTGAATAAATATCTTATTTAGGTAAAGTGGGTCTTCGTATACCTTCAAATAGAACAGTTATCTGGTTTGCTGACTAACTTCAGGTTATGCAGCGACGTGTTAATCGATCAGTGAGCTTTACTCGTAACTGGGACGTCTATAAGGACGGATTTGGCATTCCTAACCACGAGCTTTGGCTTGGCAATGAAAAGCTTTCCTATATGACTAATCAGCAAACTTTCGAATTACGAATCGACGTAATCAAGGAAGCTGATGACGCTCACTGGAACATGAACTATGAACTTTTTCGTGTCGACAACGAGGACAACAACTACCAACTGGAACTGGGGACTTATTTTGGAAATGCAGGTTAGTCCTTTTTTTTCTTTAAGCGTGAGTACTTCTTGCTTTCTTTAAAAGCAACAACAACGAACATGATCACAAAACTTGTTTCACTGCAATTTCACAGATGATCTCACTACGTTTGGCTAAAAGGATCACTGTAAAATAAGACTATTTCAATACGCCTAGGCTACTCATGTGTACAGGGAGTTGTTATTTGAATAGAGATAGCTCGCCAACACTTCCTTTGCAGTGAGGTTTGCGCATTCAAGGTCATCTAGTAATCATTCAATTATCTTTCTTTTAAGATTTCTGTAAGTAATAAGCTAGATTTTCTCTCTGGTGTCTCAAATTGCCAACTGACAGCCGCAGTGTGATCATCAAGAATTTAAGTACGTTCGTTCGAGTACTGTGGACAGCAAGTGTCAGTTTTTGCCTACAAGTGCTATCACGTGACCTGTTGCTATGTCATGGTGTTGAGCACTATTTAATAGCATGATCTGATCAAGAAACGTCAGTTTCACGTCTTCTTTTCTCTACTCTTGACTTTTAATCTGCAAATCTATAAAGCAAAAAATTTAAGTGATGACCTTATTGTACGGGTTGATTTCAATGAGCCCTTTTGTAATATAAAGGAACTAGTTACTAAGTTTTACATTACGGTTTAATCAATATGAAATTGAAAACCAAAACTGTAAAATAAGTTATGAAAGTAGTTTCCATCAAAATAGAAACATTTTTTTTACAATTAGGAAGACTATGTAAGACCATCTTTAATAAAAAACATTAGCTATAAGTCTTGAGCTGTATACACCGATGAAATGATGCAACTTCTCCATAACGTCGGAGCGTTTATAGCAAAGAAAGAATCTATACTTGAATCTATATAGAACCTTTCCAAATAACAGAGGATTGTGGGATAGCTTGTTTGTGTTATAGAATTTTGGTCACAGTAAAATGTCATTGTCAAACATGACTCGTACCAAAAATGTATCCCACAATCCTTTGTAATAGCTATCATGAAAACATGGAGTATAAAGTACTCAAAACGCCTCTTACTATGCGATGAACACGGTCAGGATGCATACTTACACTTCTTTAATACTTAATTGGCCAATTTTTAAATTTTGAAGACAATACATAAAACTATATTCAACTTTGTAGTTGTATTTACCACACAGCCTCAATGTGTGACAGTCATAATCTGTTCCACATTTCAATTAACGAGTCAAAGATGATAATTCCAATCGTATCCTACCGCGTTTTCGCTTTTGTGATTTAGAGAGTGAGATAAACTGCAATCGACTTTTTTAACTATAACAAGTTGTAGGCCTACCTAAGGTGATGATGAGATTTCTTCTGCTTATCAGAATGAAAAGTAACTGACAAGTACTTTTAAAATCGTTAAGAATATCCTTCAACTTTCTTAACCAAGTCTGGTTTTGAACTCAATTCGGAATCAGAGCCGGTCTTATTTCTGAAGTTATGATTATCTCGGAAGGAAAAGTCCTGGAAATGAAATTGACCTGGAATGTGTAGCAATTGAACCTAAATTCAAGGGAGTCAGTCAAATAAAGGAAAATAACCTGAAGAGAACTTGAGGCTCGTTTATCTTTTTTGCACTTTATAGAGGTCAAACAAGGTCAATAAACTGTGTGCCAGAATATAAAAAACTGACTCCTAACAATGGCTGCATTTAATATAAGCTGTCAGAGTATAAGAGTGGACTCGGAACTCAACCGGAACAAGATCATTGGAATCAACCAGTAGCCGGGGAAAGAGCGCGGTGCGGCCCTGGAAAATATTCGCCCTACAGATAATAAAAATTGCTATTGCTTCAAGGCATTGAGCATACATCGCCCCCTGGAGAATGCCCCTTGGAAGGTTTCTCCCTCCCTTTCGAACCTTGTTTGGCTAAAAGTCTGGATCGAATTAGGGTTAGGAGCTTAGGTTAGGGTTAAGTAAAAACGGATACAACCCTGGAATGTAAAGGGCTTAGTCATGATAGCTGTCTTTACTGTTATTTTTTCCTTTTTGAAAAAAAGTAATAAAAACAACCTACAAAGCAATAGCCTTCTTCGATTGTGACAGATTTATCTCATTACTGATTTTACGTTACTCTTACAGGGTTCGACTACATGACAAGACACAGAAATCGGCAATTTTCGACTCCAGATCGCGACAACGATGACACATCCTACAGGCACTGTGCAGCTCTTTCTAATAGTGGCTGGTGGTTCGGCGGTTATTGCTGGACGGCCGACCTTAATCAAATGGTCAACGGTACCTCTCATCTTGCTAATATTCATGAATTGATTACCTACCGTTACCATCCCGTTAGATTCACTCAAATGAAAATTCGTCCTATCTGAGAACTGACACAGTGGTTCATGGTTTGTTTCCGGATACACTACACGATCATGTGTCTAGAATGCAACTTCAGAAAAACCTTCAATTGACCTTTTTGGCCGAAATAAAGATTGAGAAAACAGATAAGAATAAGGGTGTGGATGAGAATAAGGATAAAAAGGAGGAAGAAAAAGAAGAAAAATAATAAGAAAAATAGGAGTATTGAATTGTCATTAATACTTGACGAAATATTAGTTCCGATGTCAATGTGTAAAAAATCATGAAATGAATATAATTTTGATATATTACACATAAAGAAAAGTTATGAGACTTCACGTTGATGTTTCATATACTTTTTTAAAGAAATGAGTTGATACTTTAAATCCCTGATTGTGAGTGCATGGCAAGGTATTGTTTTGGCGATAGGCTTACTAACATATTGAAAGCAACTGTATGGTTCAATAAGATTAAAAACATGTTTGGGAGTGTTAGAAATAAATCTTATCGGGAAATTTTGACACTTTAAGTTAATGTTTTGCATACTTTTGCATGAGAACGAACGATTTTACTTTTTTTTTTATTATCGTATTTAACAGCTCAATCTGGACCAAAGAATATAAGCATAGATTACAAACTTAAAATGGCGCTTATAAAATCTTTGTGCAGGGTGGTGAAGAACTTGCTTGTAAATGTTCCGTGTATTTATAAACGCATGATCGTATGTGGTAAGTTACTGAACCATTAGTTAATGTATTAATGTTAATGCATTAGTATTAGGTTAGTTAATGTATTAGGCCATTTTACCTCTAACATAGACACTTGCCTTATACTGAAAGAGGATATTAATATATGAATGGAGAACATAGCCTCAAGCTGGAGTTTTCTCTATGCGACTCTTAATATAGCGTTGGTTCACTCATTCCTATACAGTCTTTCCGTCTCTCATACCCAGGCGAGGATCCAGAAATTTTGAGGGAGGGGGGGGGGGGCAAGACGGAAAATCTCCTGTGCACGGAAGGTGCACCAAGAGCACGAAGCGCGAGTTCCTACGCGTGGGGCCCAGGGGAAAGCGTTAGGTCCCCTGGCGGGATCCAGGGGCTGAGCCCCGGGAAGCTCTCGCAGTATTGCTTTTTAAGAGCACAGAAATCGGCTCCAGTTCTTATGTCAGTGTCAGTGTCAGTGTCAGTTCTTATGTCAACCTTTTCATGTTGCATGGAACTTGATGTCTATGGCTCAGTATAAGTTACTATATGTACCTGCAGAAGTTCCAGAGAAGCTAAGTTATCTTAAAACTTACACGCCAACATTATGAGCCCGTGTAGGTAACTTGAAATGATTTTTGGTATAATTAGTGTTTTATTTTCGTTATACGGTATTTGGGTATAGGACGTCAGATGAAACAATTGCGCGCGAAGCGCGCCGAAAATTTGAATTTATATTAAAAACCATTGCTATGACTAACGGTGTCAATTCCCTTTATGTGTGTCTATCAATTAGAAGTGGGTTCGATACTAAGTTTTCAGTTCTCATAAGAAGAGGAGGGTGGAAAATGAATATCAGTTGCTTTACATCCTTACAATGCTGGCTCCTCTGAATCACGTTTATGCACACGAATAATTGGCTTATGGTAGAACCCAATGAGTAATGCGTTAGTGATAAAAATAAATCCATCACTCAATAAAAACGTACCTCTCTCCGTAAGCGTAAACAATTGCGCGCGAAGCGCGCCGAAAATTTTCGGTATAGAGCTTCCCGGGAGCTCTGCATTGATTGTACACTGAAAAACGGGACCAAAAGGACTCTCACAACCTGACATCCATATGGGAGGAGAGATAATATATCACCTTCTTTATGGATTTCTGAAGGGTATAACCTTCAGAAATCTATGACCGATGGTGCCGGCAGGAGTTGTTGATTGGGGGGACCGCAGATAACTGCTAAACCGTGCTTTTTTAGGTAGTGGGATTTTGTATACACTATGTACAAGAGTGGGAGAACTTTTTCTTGTTAGTACATGAGAGTGCAATCCCAGGAAGGGGTTTACCCTCCCCTTTGCAAATTTTTGTTAATTTTAGGGGGCCTTTATGCAAAATGATGGTATCTTTGGGTCATTCTAAAGTGATTGTATGTTTAAAAAATGTCCACAATTTAGTGAATTCTAACTTTTGTTCGGGTAAAAGGGGGGAGTAAGAGATGGTTAATATATTGTCTTCAAACCTCCTTAAGTCACAGGAAAAATCATGGACTTGGATCCATCTCCAAAAGTTGGGGGGGGGGGGCTTTTTCACATTTGTGAATCGTCGTCCTGGTGGAAGAAGCAGCGGTGGTAGCCAGAATTTGCGTCATGGGGAGGCAATAAGTTTTGTGATCGTCGGCATGGGGGAGGGGTGTGAGGGAAATTTTTCTAGAACCGAATGCCCTCAGATGCGATTTGCTGCAACAAAATTGTAGGATTTTAGGTTATTTTTCTTCTGAAAATTTCGTTTTCCTAGGCATAATTGCAGTCTGTTCCATCATTTTTTGAAAAAGTGAGGGGTACTTTTTGATGATGTCCCCGCCTTCCAAAAAAGTGAAGGGGACGCGTCCCCCGTCCCCTCATGATCCACGCCCATGGAAAACTGATTTTGACAAGCAGATCCCCCAGCTCACTGCCTATTTCCTCTGAGCTGGTTACCCCTTCCCGTTATTAGGAAACAGATTAATAGAGCTAGGAAACGTAGTCGTTCAGAACTAGCTAGCACCCCACTATTAAAAGACTGATCGGTATCCTTAAAAATGACTTTGGATTTTTAAAGGAAGATAATTCCCTTGTAACTACTTTTAACCAGCATCCCATTTTAGCCTTTCGCCAACCCCCTAATCTGAGAACGTTACTTCTTCAAGACTCCCGGTAGATCGCAGTCCTGGTGTAGGTAATACTGGCTGTAAGAAACCCAGATGCCAGATTTGCTTCCACATCACTTTGGGACTCAAAGTCTTTATTCCCAATGTCACTTGGCCAATTAAGCCCCCTGCCCTCACGTGCCATTCCAGCAATGTAGTTTACATTTTTTATTGTACTATTTGTAGTTCTGGTAATTATGTAGGAGAAACAGCATTACGTAAACGTAAAGAAATAGAATGGATTTTAAGAATTAATTCCTTTGTTCAAGGTATCAACAAAGATTTAGGAGTTCTCACTCCGTATCAGTTTTGCAAGGCCTGACTGGCCTCTTATCATGGGTCAACCAGCGCCCTTAATCCCCCAGGTGGATTAGTTTCACTTAACTTTCCTCAATGCGCCTTTATTTGCAGCTTTTACAGCTGTTATTAGTTAGCATGTGGGATTTGTGATTACGAAATCTAACTTTAAATTCAGTAGAGGTAGAACCAATATATTGGACATTACATTTCAAACAAGTTAACAGATAAATAACATTCTTAGTAGTACAAGTGATGTATTGCTTAATGCATTATGAGCGACCTGTGGCGGTACAGTAAAAAAAATACGACAAGTAGACGAGTAGTTTTGACAGAGGTCACATTTGTTGTTACAAGTAAAAAAACCGGGGTAGGTAAGATCAGGAAGGGCCCTGGCTCTTATTCTTAAATTCTGAGCGCGCCACTAATTCTTTCAGATTTTTAGTTCTTCTGTAGGCAGGTATGATGGAACCTTCTGGGAAAATTTCTTTGAGGGTGGGAACGGTGTAAAGCAAATTAATGTGTTTCTTAAGTATTTTGGAAATATTGGGGAGGATGGGGTATTTCATTTTCATTAATGCAAAATTAATTTTCTAACACATGTTTTCTTTGAACTCAATGTCTTTCTTACTCAATTCAACTCTTTACTCCACTGTTATCTTTCATTATTTTCATCTTTTGATCAAAACTAAATATTAGAGAGCTTCTCCTTTTTGGTGCATACCCAAAAAGTCACGTTTCACTAATTACTTCTACTTCACAAACATTCTGCGACTTAGGCACTTAAGAGTGATCAACCTGTTTGTCGACATTTTGGGAGAGCGTTTGAATATGAGTTTGCATTTGCTCTAAATTCTGTTGTAAATCAGGGTCTAAATTATGCGCCCCTGACGTGCCCTCGCCCGAAGGAGAGGGAGGATAGGTTGAACTTTGCTCCACACTGAGCCAATCTGCGAAAGAAGTTAACATACAATGAAAGTTAAAATGAACTCTGTAACTCCAGTAGTAGCGGGTCAGCTATTTCCCACATGCACGTGAAACTATAAATTAAGACTTTCAACTTAATATCGCGAGCAATTTGACTTTAAAACTCCCACTCATATTCAGTATACCATTGAGCAGTATAAAACTTTAAGATTTACTTGTTTCCTTTTTCTCTTAGTGAATAAGTAAGCAGAATTAACCTTTAAGACTCACTTATAGAAACTGAATATGCTTGTACATATTTTGAACAGGGAGGAGATGTTGCAAGTCCAACCAGGGAGGTGTTAATTTGACACCTCCCTGGTCCAACCGTCTGATGCTCACTAGAATAGAAGTGAGAATAAAACCAACAAAAACCTCTACAGGGACGTAAACGGAAGAGAAACAATTGTTGCACATTCCGCACTAACACACTCTGAAAGTACTGAAGTTATACTGTATTATACATTACAGGGCTTCGAGGAAGCCCGGGAGTAATACAGCACAAAGAAAGAGAATAGCCGTCTAACCACGATCTATTCTCTTCCCTGACAAAAGTACAACTGAAGCTGGCAGATGTACATTTCTTCATATAAGTACTTCGTGAGTGCGATAGGAAGTAGAATACAGAGCTTTTCCTGAATGCACAGTGAGCATTGATTTCGTGAAGCTTGGCGTGTGGGGCATGATTGTAAGATAGACCACTTTATGTCGTACGCTGAGTTTAACCGTGTAAGATTCTAAATGTGTTTTGACAACTCGGTTTCATTTTTAGATTTTCGTGGCGGAATGATGTAAGGTGATTATTGTACCTTAATTTGAACGACCGCCCTCCCGTCATGCCTATGTAGGTCATGGTGCTGCCCTTGGACGTTACGTCAGCCCGGTAAACTACGGATTTTTTCATACAGTCTCCGTTGACTGGGCAGTTGTTTTTTGTGTGCAATTGCAAGCCTGCTGAGGGGTTCTGTTGGACGTTATTTTACAGCTGTGTCTCTGCATTGTCGGCTTGAAGTTGGACATGCAAGAGTAACTAACTTTCACATTGTTCTTAATATTGAATAACTTGTGTAGTGGGTGCCGTTTAGGGAAATGTTTATCAAGTAACTCTAGAAACCTTCTCCCAACATTGGTTTTGACATTGGTACTGTATGGTGGGTTGAACCAAATAGTTTTCCTCTTTTTGTTCTTTTCGGGTCGGGGCTGGGAAGTTGGGTTGATACTCCAGCTTAGCACTGTATCCGCTTCCTTTCAGTGCCTTTTCGTGTGTCCCTAAAGAGTCGTGGAATGCTTTTCGTCGCATAACTCGGATACGCGTATGACAAATATATATATATATATATATATATATTCAAACGGTATATATATATATATATATATATATATATATTCAGACGGTATATATATATATATATATATATATATATATATATATATATATATATATAGGCGATATAAATATGATTACTGTAGGAGGGTCAGACAGAAATTGTTTAACATGAAACTGGTGTTTTCAAAGAAGTGTAGGATTACACATACATAGGCCAAATTAATTTATTGCATAAACAAAGTTCAGAGTTTAATAGATTTGCAACTGAGGATGTTTATGAAAATACACCGTTCTTCTGCTGATTAGATGCGTGAAGTGAAAGGCCAGACTACCTTCGTTACTTGCGTGTTTATTTGAAATGCCGTTTTGAATGAGTATTCATTTCCAACTTTTGGCTATATATGAAAGAATCTTGAATAAGGAAGGAAGTTGAAATTTATAGTGATTGTAGTAATGGGTGTGTATCTAGACTAATTATAAACTTTAAAATGGAAGGGGTATCTAAAATTTCCAACTATCATGCTTACCTTGACGGAAAACTAGACGGTCAAACTTGTATTTAGACATACAAAGTAACAACCCCATTTTCCTACTTCTGCACTTGAAAACACACGAACAACTGAAACGGTCTGTTTGAAGAGGCGTGTATTGTTACGATATTAATTTTTCTGAGGGTAAGTTTGAATTATATTTTCTAACAAAAATATTTCGAAGCATTCAGTTCACGAAGCTTGTAATCATTAAGTTGTCAATGTAATGTTGTAAATTTCAACGAGAAATTGCTTTCTTGGTGTCTGTCCGTTATGTCTGATGTGAATGATAAAGAGTTTTTTGGATAATTTTTCTGAATCATAATTTTTGGAAACAACTTATAATGTTACGAAAGGAACCTTAGCAGCCCCCTTTCATATGCCATCTCAACTTTCTCAGTGCATACGTATCGGGGGTGGGGGTGGGCAGCTGAAGCAAACACCTCTATTCGTTCCCATCCTTTGTATTGGTACCGTACTTTATATTGTCTGAAACAGGCCCAATAATGTTGTTTCAATGCATGAATATTAAACATTTTTCCTGTTCATGTTTAAAATGGTCTGTAAATGTTTCTTTGCTTGCCCTATAAATGACATTAAATCGTACTTGTCTTACACAGAATTTGCAAAACATGATTGTGTTAGTCTGGTAGTATTATCGACTACATTGCTAACATATCAAAAATCTGGGACGGCCGCACAGAAGCACTGGTTGTTATAGTTTTGATAGAGCTATCAACTCTCTATCAAACCTGTTACTATCAGGAGGTGCAAAATGACTGCACAGAAGACACTAGTGGCGCTGATAGTGCTATCAACGCTCCCAGGCGGCCGGCCTGGTGTTTCATGGTTCTGGTCTTGGGGATATCTGGGAAACGTCACAAGGCCCTAACTAATTTGAATGTTACATAAGATCAATCAGCTATTATACCATGTAACAATAACGTATAACACCTGCTGCGAAGCCTATTTATATCACAACTTCAGGTATTCATTCAGAAAACTACTGAGTATGCATTGTCTTTTCATGACAAATTTTAAGACTAGGAGACAGAAACTGTGCTATTATAAAAACACGTTATCTTTCACACTGCATCGTTATATTCAAGCTTTTCTTCTGCAATCATAATAAAGGAAAGTGCGACAAAAATTTAATTACTTCTTTACAACATTTGCTACTTTGAAAAGAGAAAAATCGTTTTCTGCACCCACAACACTTTACATATCAACATACAAATCTTGCCGTAAATTTCTTGAATCAAAAGAGAGACTGAGCTAGGGATCAAATGTGTAAGGAGATGGGGACATGTCGGTAAGGAAACACTGTCTCCTAAACTCACAGTCATGGCATAAGATTACAGGAGCAATTTCCCCTACCCACTCCCAAAGAAAAACAGAAATGTGCCAAATCAAGACCTCGATTAATCTCAAATATCTTATATTAAGAGGATATTACGGTCCTCTGGACGATAGCATTCCTTTCATCTCACAGATGCGATGTATTCTCATTGGGTCACTCAGTAACTGGTCATATGGATAAATGTTGTGTAATGGGTCGTGCCTTTAAATTATTTGCCTCCTTCCATTTAACAAAATTTCTTACCGCCACTATTGTAGAAGCAGATTCCTCAATACGTATTTTGTGCTCAAACAGCATCAAAGGACGTTTATTTGTCAACCGCATACTTTTCCACAGTGGTTGTAAAACAATTCAGCTATTGTGACGTATTTGAATCTCTGTCTAGAGACAGTTTCTTCGAAATGAACATTACCCTCTCAGCTGATAAATAGCACACTCTAAATTCACTATGGTCAAAATTGACCATTAATTGGTCAACTATGCACCGACCCAAGTATGGTCAACTTTTTTAATGTAAATTACGTTCAAAAAATTGACCATATTTGAGTCGGTGCATAGTTGACCAATTAATGGTCAATTTTGACCATAGTGAATTTAGAGTGCAAATAGTACATTTCAACTATTTATTTGAGTAGATCAATTAGGTGACTAAAATTTAAGTTTATCTTCGTGTTGGGGATGTAGTAAGCCAAAGCAAGAGTGGATTTTGCTTCCTATCAGAATAAATAAAGACATAGAATAACGAAACATGAAAGGTCAAATTGTATTTGTTGCCAGTGTAGCACACCTTTTCGGAAGTAATATTAGCGTACACATATTGTTTGATTAACCTTGGTTCCCGGCATGACGTTTACATGAAGTTATGAAAGAATCTTACAGCAATTTTTATTAGGCTTCAAAGTTTTATATACAAAATATTTAGTAAACGCGAATTGTACTAGAGCTTTCAAGGATTCGTAAAAAGACATCTTTATACTAGTTGTTGCCACAGTTTGTTTTGAAAACTAACAAAGTCATTACCATTTAAGAATCTATGTATTTAAGCCCCACCATCCGTTGTAATAATCCCTAGTATTTTCTTTCGTATGAGTTTTTCAGTTCCCTTCAGACTTTTTTTTTACTCAAATAGACTGTTTCATCACCTGGCTGTATGTATTTAAGATAATACAGACGTCGCTGATAAACTATAGAATTATTAATCTAAAGATGCATACCAGTGTATTCATGCATTGCCATATCTTTACATAAATTTACAAGCTATACTTTGAAACAGAAGGAAAAGCTATTATTGCAAATCATATTAAAGCCGTCTTGAGATGATTGCAATATTCACTCTTATTTTCAATCACTACAAAATTAATGTCAACTCGTGTCACACAATCATGATCATGTCTTCTCAATGTTAATATCTCGTGATCGATAGTATGTCTGATCATCTTTCTTCAGCAAAACCAAGTGGGCAATGAAGGTTTTTCCATTAGCTGTATTGTGCGAGGTACTCATTGGTTTTTCGGCCTTGTCTGAGAGTAAGTTATCCGGATTTCTTATTACTTGATGTTCTTCTTATAGGCAATAATAGATTTATTTACAGTTACATTATGTGCAAGCTTCTGATATTTACTACTTTGCGGTGTCGAAATGGATTTCACTCTATTTTTACAGAAGTACATGGATCTAATGTAATTTGAGAAAATAGTCACCTTGTTGAAAAAGTTAGTTGTCTTCTACATTTCTCCGGGTAAAACCACCTGGGAAATCCCCCACCTGGAAATTTCCCATTCAGGACAGCCCTAAATTTTCTAGTGGGTGATGTTGCCAAAGGGATAATTGCCATGGGTGGGAGTTGTCTTGGTGGGTGTTATCTAGTGGATTGTTTAGGGAAGTTACCTAGGTAAAAATTTTCCTAGCGGGACTTTGGCAGGTGTAGCTGTTTGGTAACTCTTACAGACAGAGGTGACTTCAGTGTGCAGAAAAAATAACATAAGTTATTCGGAAATGACCACACTAGAGTGTTTAAAGTACCTCAGAGATAGCACGACAAGACAAAAGGCCCAAATTAAAGAAAGTCTGAGGTAGCTGGATTACATCGGTTACTATATTTTAGCTGTTATTCATGCATCTGAATGAACACTTTGACCTTTAAACTTCAATCGTTTCTTACAGAAACAAATGTTTATAATCTTATGACGCTGTAACTAACTTTCACTTTTTGAATATTTTTCTTTGTTTAATTTTGTCCAAACTGTCAAGAATATTTGGAAACAAAATAATAATTTAACATGTTGAATTCATTATTTTATGTATACAATTACTTTCAAATCCAAAATGACGTTAGTTCCAAATGTTTTGAAAGGTTCTCAAGATACACTTGTTAACATCCCATCATCTGATGTTGCCTGTGGCGTAAACGGTGTGTGCGATTGTTTTGACCAGTATGACTATCTGGAAAGTGTAATGAAGTTTTGTGTAGAATGCATCAATCGAAATCTGACTCAATTTCCTCGAAGCGTTCCCTCTAATGTATCGGAAATGTAAGTAACTAGTTTTACACTTAAAGTTATCTTCCAATACGTTTCCGAGCTGTACTTGTTAAGGTAATTTTTTTATTTTCCGTTCTTACTCTTATCTTTCCTGTGTTTTTGGAGTTTATTTAAAAATACAAGCACATGATGTCAATTGTTGGTTGAGCTTGGGCCTGGACGAAATCCGTTTCTAGGGAGAAGGGGACAGGTTGCTGGTAAAACCCGGGCAGTTCGGTCTTAAAGAAAGTTTCAGTGCAGGCTTTTCTCCGTAGAAAATAGCCCACCGAAAGATATTTCATACGCCATATGTCATTCTCCATTTACATCAAAATACACAAACACATGCAAACGACCAGAAACATGTTTTCTAAAATTTCCCCTGCCTTACTCATACAGTTTCAAGCATTTAATTAGACCTACAATAGACGCACGATAAACGTCAAACTTAAACATCCTCACCTCTTTCTTATTTGGCCAATGCATGGAGTGGTTCATATTGTCACAGATGTCGCTGGCGTTAACATGTATTACTCCTGGTGGCTCGGGATCGTAATCCATGCATACGCGTCGCCAGATATGGGTATATATCCAGGGAGTGGCCATATCCTGTATGTGCAAAGTAACCGGGGTGACAGCAGTGCAAAATTAAAGGCTGGGCTCAATGGAATCATACCTGTGAGGTAGCGGGAATGTAAAATACAAATAAGACATTGTGGACAGTAAGGCGTTTTTGCATAACTAGTGTCCGAACCGGGGTTTTCTTGGGGGGGAGGGGGTAAATTTCGTAACGAGCTGAGTGCGGTGGTGCAGCCTCTTTCGACCAACACGTAGCCCATGCCTTGGCGTAGGTACGAAGGAACATGAACTTCTACACACACTGTGCACCCACTAACACTAAAATTAACAAAAATATTCAAATTGGGTGTGTAAGAATGTGACAAAAAGGGACGGACTAATAAACCAAACATTAAAGGAGGCTTAAAGTAAATGATCTGGTATCCAACTATAGTTTTTTGTATATGAGAAATTCAAGGGCATATACTCATGATAGTCTTCGTGAAATTTCCCATCTGCTCATGTTCATCCCTGTCCAAAAGTACTCCCTGCGCGCCCCTCTCTATTGAAAAATTCTTACTGGGTTACCATTCTCCTGAATAAAAATATAATTAAGAAGGATTTCACAGGGAAAAACAGAAAGGAATATGACTTTGGTCTACATTTACCGAAAAATGCTAACCTGCTAGGTGAACCACGGAGAGAGCTCAAAATATGGGAGGTGCACTGGGGCAAAGCCTAGTCTGCAGCTAGTTTTTGCTTGGACTAATGCTAATTACTCAAATAAGTGTGGAACAATTCCCCACCCCCTGCTATACTACGCCATCACGAAAACCTTGTAGCTCACCGTATAGTTCTCCTGTCTAATAAATTTCTACAATATCGAAACAACATGGAAAACTGTTATTCACAAGCCATGTTTTGGGCAAATTCAGTGTTACTTTCCTCTTAAAAAGATTGCACCTTGCTTTTTCATCCGTCATGGCCGAAATCGATGTCGGCCGCTTTGCACAACATTTTCCTCCATTACGAAAGAAATACTGGTGCTATCAAAGTCACTATCGGTACCTTGTTCACCGTTGGTGAGTTAAAATAACGTTACCAGTAGTGATAGATTCTGTGCGCCCTTTTAATAATAGGATATCAGCACTGATAGATAATCCCTCTAACTGCGAGTTTCTTTGCGCTCCAAGTTTGCTATCAGTGCTATCAGTGGCGCTGATAGTGCTTTCAACGCTTCTGTGCGGCCGAGCCAGATGAATTGTGTGACTGCATACGTACGTGTGCATTCAACTCCGAAAGTTAAATGTCATTTTATCCTGTTTTGAAAAGGTAAGGAGTAATATCACAAAAGAGATAGATTATGGTGCCTGGAGTTTTCGTTATATAACTCCTGACTTTGAAAACTTGTAGTTCCTCCTGCAATATTTGGGGCAAAAGCAACTAAGTAATGTGTTGCATCTCGCGTCTTTGCTATCTTGTGGTACAAGCAGGGAGGTGAGTGGCTTCAGTCCAAGTAGCAGGACGTCATTCTCCCTTATTTCAATATCTAAGGTGCAACCGGACTGAAACTGGGTTCGGATGAAGAATTCAAAGCTCTTGTCTCACCGATTTATTACAAGTTATTTTCTGCTGCCTGTTTATAGTGTATTCAGGGGGAATAACCTTGAAGAGATGACGTCACAGACATTTCCAGCATTGCCAATGCTAAACTTTCTGTAAGTTGATTGTAATTTCACTTTTAACGAGTAGTTTGACAGACTAGGAGCAGTGCACACTGTATTAATCTTTTTATAAGTATCAGTCATGTCATTTACATCGAGGTATTTCATTTACAAATGTCAAATTAATTGTGATTACTTAAAAGATCTTTTCCTTACTTTTAGAGACCTCTCTGGCAACAGTATTCGACGTTTATTGCCGGATAGCTTTTACAGACTCTCTAATTTACAGTACTTGTAAGTTGGCTTTTACGAACTGTTATCACTGCGGTTTAGATTTTGAGCTTTCATACACTATCTCCGTTCAATCGTGCATATAACATCAGTGCATAGGCGAACGAAGCCCGGAGCTGAGGGACACAATCACCCCAGTCAAACTCTTTGAGGCAGAAGTATGCTTGCGCCTCCCATGCTGCAACAAATATGAAAAGTGTCCATCATCCCTACCTTGGGGTATGATTTTACAAGCAATTTCCAAGGTTTCGAAGTTTTACCTGCGGTGACCTCAGATAACCTTTACCTCTACCAAAAGCAAGAGGATCCATTTTTGACGATAACGCATTTACATGAAAAGTATGAAAATTATTCATGTTCCCAACCTTGCGATATCGCGTGTAAAGATTTTTAGTTTTGATCTCTGGTACCCCCTGACCTTTCACCGTCACCAAAAACAAAAGGGTTCTCTTTTAAGTATGATAAATTCATATACCAATTATCAAAAGTATCAATCATTCATATCTTGAGATATCGTGTTCACCAACAATTTACAGCGTTTTCGCATTTTTAACTCTGGTGACCCCAGATAACTTTACACCTTTTCCAAAAGCAACAGCGTCCATTTTCTTCCTATAGCGCATTTACACCCAAAGTATGAACATTATTCATGTGTCCTACATTGCAATATCGTGTTAAAATGCTTTGGCATTGACATCTGTTAACCTCACATGACCTTTGACGGATACCAAAAACTACAGGGTTCTTTCTCGTTATATGATATATCCATATATTAAGTATAAAAAGTATCCAGCACTCCTACCTTGAGATATCGTGATTACAAGCTTAGCGTCACAAACACACACATGCACACGCCCCCATACATATGCCATTGTCACTGCATGGATTTCTTTTGCCTTTGGCAAGGAATTAAAAACACCCCATTTTCGCAATTCCACACCGACCTGCACTTGAATGAGTAAGTCCCTTTTGGTTTCCTTGCGTACTCTCTGCCCCTTTCCTACTAGAGTCTGTCATCCATTAACCTAGGGTTCTCTTCTGCCACATTTCAGGTCTCCGACTGTGTTGGTTCTCAATACTGAACGTCCCCCAGTTTCCGTTATTCTCGTTCTGCATTCTCCCATACCTGAAAGCACTCATACACGAAACACGCTCTCCAGTAGTATCGGGATGATTAAAATATTCACAACCCTATGAAATGTTTGATGCATGTGGAAACCCTTGTTACGATGTCATAGCTCTCTTTTTCAAAAAGTAAGTGTGTTATGATGACACTTTATAGCTTTCCCTTCTCTTTTACAGGTTACTCGAAAAGA
This sequence comes from Holothuria leucospilota, assembly GCA_029531755.1. Taxonomy (NCBI): domain Eukaryota; kingdom Metazoa; phylum Echinodermata; class Holothuroidea; order Aspidochirotida; family Holothuriidae; genus Holothuria; species Holothuria leucospilota. The sequence goes on along the minus strand of CM055969.1, from coordinate 10,190,138 downwards.
ATCAAATAGAATCGCTCACAGCGAGAAGTTTTCATGGACTTGGAAATCTTATCTTCTTGTAAATAGTGAACACGTTTACAATGGCGTATGCTTAAATGTGCTCTTTCCAACTTTTGAAAAATTGAAACATTACAGTCACGATTTTTACGGAGTACTTATCTGTTTCTATGACCAAATCTCGAATGTTTCCACAGACTTTTCCTTTTTACATTCCAGGGTTCTCTCTGGAAACGAGATTTCGTCTTTCCCTTCTGGTACTTTTCGTCCCCTGAGAAATCTGGAGATCATGTTAGTATGACTTAAGAATTATCATCAATCGGTAAATATTACCCCGACTAATATATTTTGCAAAGAAGTTGATTTTATCCTATATATCATAACTACAATTGATGTATAGTCTAAATTATTTTTTAATTTTCCTTTTCAATAGGAAGCTTACTTTTAACTCTATTGTTACTCTGCCTAAGAGGGCTTTCTTTGGTCTCAACAACCTAATGAAATTGTAAGCATAACTCTTTTTATCTTATTTCTTTTGAGGTAACCACTATGTTTTCTTTTTTATTGTTTTGTTAGATCCCAAGACGCGATTTGGCAACAATATGTGTAGTGTTTATTTCAAATAAGATGAAATGAAATGATAAGTTCATTCTGTTATGCCTAGTATATCTTGAATATATTAACAAATTGGTCATTATAACACTGTCTGACTGAATAAGAAGTACAAATGCACTAAAGTCACATTTTTTGTTTTTTGTTATAATCAGGTATATATACAACAATTTAATGACAGAACTTGTTACAGGAAGTTTTGGGGACCTTCCAAATTTGACCGAAGTGTATGTATTCTTTCTGGTAATATGGCACTATCGTCTTTTTTGTCTCAGCAATAATTTACAATCTAAACAATTTCACCATTTTCCTTAACATATAAATGATTCTCTAAAACGTTTTTCAAGTTTCATGTTTCTCTCTCTTCTCTGTAACGTCAATATATAAGATAAATATATGGCTATAAATTAATGATGAATTAAAGAAAAAACAAAATCGTAAAATCGTTGATGTGACTAAATGTTATGTAACGTGCTTGAACTTACGTTAAAGAGTCATTCTAACGAGTTGAAATTACCATGAAAGTTAATATCAATACATTTTCAGAAGTTATTTGTTTCTATTCTTACGTAGGAATCTGGTCGAAAATGAAATTAGGGAAATACATAATGATGTGTTTCATAATAATACCCCGATCTTCTTACTGTGAGTACATGTTATGTTACAAACATTTTACCAAAACCCTAGGCTTGATGTTCAACTAGACGACCTGTGATTTATTCATCAATTCGAGAAACATTCGAAAATGATGTCTAAAGCGTATCGTACTAATGACAACTTTTAAAAAGCTGTATGTGGTTTTAAAAATTGCAGTACATGGGCAGTGATAATATAGCCCATTCATACAACAGTTACTTCAAGTTTTTACATTCATTTCAATTTCAACAGTATTTATCTAGCCATATTTTCCAGAGAATTGAATATATGTAAATAAATCTATATATACATGTATAAATATATATATATATATAATAGGTCGAAAGTTTTATTAATTGTTCGATCATGAAATTTAAATCAATTCCAAGCATTGGCATGGCCCTAATGTATAAGGGAAAGAAGAGAAGAAATAAATTTCATAATTAAATAAATTACGTCACGAACAGGACTCGAACCCGGGTCTGTCACATACAAGGCGACCTCCTAAACCACTCGGGCATCGTGACATTTGTGGCTTAAGACGTACACCAAGGTACAAGTACCGTCGCACTCAATTTCCTCTCCTGTTACCATGTTAACTCCGCTCGCGGGGTGATGAATATTCAATAGTTCGATCTACCATATTTCAAAACAATGTGTCGCAGCAAAAAAAAAAAAAAAAAACATGGGTCATGAATTTAGGGCCAAAAGTGTCATGTCACAGCTGGGTACCCCAAAAATGGAATCACCTATATACTGTACTAAACTGCACAAACGCAGACATTAGGAAACTCACGAAATATTAAAAAAAAATTCATTCAAAACTTGTTAATATGAGTTCTTCTTTAAAGGAACTAGACATAGCATTGACAAATTAAGCTAGAACGTACAAATATGGGGAGCCATGTTATGGAATAAAACGTACACTTCACAGTAATAAGTTAGAGAGTTCTCTTCAAGTAGGCCGGTTAAATAAGTCCATTTTAAAAAGTAAATTCTGCTTTACGAGTGAGCCTTTCCTCACGACATATCTCTTAACAGAATCAAAACTTGAAGCAAAACACTAATAGAATGCAATTCGTACTTTACAAACGCCTTAAGTTATACAAATAACATTGCTACAATTAAACCTCTTTTCATTTTTCTTCTTCTCTGTAGAAACCTCAGCAAAAACTCTATTGAAAGAATTCATCCGGCATCTTTTCGTGGACTAGGAAATTTGACTATTTTGTATGTATGCACTAGTCTATTTTACTTCATCACGTTTGAGAACCTTTCATAATCGTTCAACCGTTACAAAGCATTTCAGTCCTATTCTTATTTCCCGAGCATATGTGGACAGGAATGTCACATTTAAAACAATAAAAATGAGGCGATCAGGCCCCTAAGCGAAGACAGTCAAACAATAGAAAATCGGAACATATATGTTCCTGTTTAACCATTGATGTATAAACTAGACTCTCTTTACCAGGATTGTTTCAACAAGGAATCCAAACAAACTAACCAATTCTGACTGTTAAGTTTTCAAACTTTTCTAATGAAGATTGGCGCTTAAACGTTTAAAGCAGATGGATAGACAGCTGTTTTGAAAAATGCATTTCTTATAAATAATTAACCTGTGGAAAGCCTGAAAAAATATGTTTAAAACACATACGTTTTGTTGAAACATTCCTAACTTATTTCTGTTGAAACAAGTTTTCTGTACAAAAGCAGAAATGATACTTAAACTAATCCACCGGTAGCTTAAGGATCACTATCGGCAATAAAATTGTCAATAGAGAAAGGTCTTTCTGCTGTTGGTTTAGACAGTTTTTCTGCTTTAGGCTTGTAAATGTTATTATAAGGTATATATATATCAAAGTTTGGTGTATTTCTTTGCCCTAACGTCCCGTTCTGCATGTAACGTGCTTGCATTGTGTTCTGGAATACTGCCTTCATGCAACGCTTGATCTCGTGCTTTTACTCAGTATGAAAAATATTTTTTTATCCTTTGATTAGAAACTGTGGGTGAGGTCGCTAAGGTGTTTTAGCCAATTAGCTTATAGCTTATACTTACACTTTTTCATGTGTTCACTTGTATTTAGGTTCAAGAGCTATGTTTTCCAATTATAAATACCATTTCGGCTAGTTTTCTTTGATTGTTAATACTTATTTCATTTAATATTCATCAGAGATCTATCGAGGAATCAATTGTCCCAAATACCTAAAGACGCCTTCATCTTTAATCCAAGTCTTACTACGTTGTAAGTAAATGAGTTGATAGTTTGGTTCGAGTGAAAATCACTGCTGCATACCAAGCAGCATTGATTTTCCGTCTAACGAATAGGTCGCAATAGGTTGGTGCCCTGAGCTCACGTCTCCGACGTAGGAAATACTTTGACTACAGAAAAAACTTCTGCTCAAATGGTACTCGTTATGAGGTGTTTGAATAATTCACTTTAATCTCTTTCTTAGGAATCGTTGTATAGGATATGATTATGAAAAGTTAATTAAATGCATTAATTCTTGAAAGCAATGTGCCGCCTTTTGCTTTCGCGGGCAGCCATATCTGATGCAAAGACGTGCAGTGAGTTTATCGTATGTAGTGACTTTTAATCTCATGCAGTGATTCCTCATAAAGTGACTTCTCGTGCCGTGGCTGACTGCATACTAGGCTCCTTCGATACCTTTCAATTAAGGGTGCAAGAGAAGGAGGAAAACTAACATTATGTATCATTTGTTAGAAGTCAAATAGTGATGTGGGACCGCATAATGAGTTACCGAATCATGTCCGCTTTGTTGGTCGTTTGTGATATGAGTGAAGTATTTTCCGAAAAATATCAGTAAGCTTGATCGCTCTTTGACACAAAGCAGTGACACAGAATGATATAGAAAGCAGAATGGTATTATGTAATAAAATCCGACACTGCAGAACGACTTGTGAGTGCGTACGAAGTTACTAAAATATTGCCTGTTTCAGCGTTCCGTATACATTGGCTTCTTACCCAATGAAACATGTGCCCATCTTTTTCTCTTCAGAATGATCTCTTATAATCGTCTATATGATCTACCCGATGGCATATTCTTCACTCTGAATAAGCTGAGAAATCTGTAAGTCCTACTTTGAGGCGTTTTTCTAAACAAAAAGGTTCTTCTTAATGCCCTATGAAAAATATCCTCTCTCCATAGATTGTTCACCACCGTATCAGAGTAAAATGAAACAACATGATGAACCCTTTAGATTCAAGATACTGCCCTTGCAACACCTCCCTCATTGAGTAAAATTAACGAAGTCCTATTATTTAGTTCCTACAGGATTAAGTAAAACTTTGTCAAACTTAGTCTCGTTTCTGGTTCAAGGGGAATAACATTTATCTTATAGGAAATTCAGAATTACTGTACTCTGCAAACAGAAATCAGTAAATTAAGACACCGTTTTGAAGTACCATTTTTCTGACAAAACTTATTTTGTCCTGACTTATTTGTGCTCCATTATTTTAATTTTTTGTTCTTTTTAATTTTTCTTAGGGTTGTGCTTTTTCTTAAAATTACCTTTCAGGTAAACCTACATTTCAGTACCAACATAAGACGGCAGATACAGACATTGGCTACAAATTGTGGTTTTAGAGGGATAGACTCTCTGCATTCTAGGGAGTTTCCGATAGAATGTCCTGACTTCAGTTGTCCCATATGATCCCCTTTTAGGTATTGCCTCAATTAAAACAATTAAGGTACCTACTAAAAGCCTTTGAAAATCCACAAGGTACCTACGTTGATTCTGAAAAATAAAAAATTATACAACATGTTTCATGGAAGTGTTTTCAAGCCGTTCACATCCTACATTGCAAAATCTGAAATGAGTAAACCTCCATATCTCACACCAATTTTCAACGTTCTAATAATTTAATATTGCTAGGAATTTTAGGGGCCTTATCAGCTGGACCCACACCTGAACCTGACCCATTTACCCAATCAGGGGCTATATTGTGGCTCCAGTCATGCAAATTGTTGCTTCGTGTACTTGGTGCCATTTCTTTACACTTATGAATACATCGTGTAAACCCTTTAAATGCCAAGAACCGCATCTGCACCTGCACAAGATCAGAAACTTCATTTTCTGTTTTTGTCAATGTTTCCCATGTTTACTATGAGAAGTTGATCCCACAGAAGACACAGTCGTACAGTCCAATAAAATACCTAAAATACCTAAAATATATATAGCCATAAAGCAAAGCTTATAAAGGAGGTGTTCTCTAGGTGGACCCACTCCCTCTCTTGAGTTTTATTGACCTAGAAAATCGTTTTACAAATATTCCAGTTTTATTTACCAAGTCATTGCTAACCACAGAAGTGTGGTGCTAACTCTCTTGACGGCAGGGAGTAAGTTTCCTAGCTGTCGAGTAGCTGTTAAGTTACTGTGATTTATTGCTTTCTTTTCTTCTATCATTTGTAACATTCTGGGGGCTTGAATTTGACAAAATTTACATCGAGGAAGGTGAAGATTTTCCATAAAATCTGATTTTTTTCAATAATATTATTGGCAAATAAGTTATTTTGAAGAAACCCCTGTGTCATACTATACCCAGTACCAGTCAACCTTTAAAAGTCCATTAAAAGTAGTAGTAAAGGGCATATCTCCCAATTCGTTGCCATACTTTCCCTATTCATTGCCAACTCTTACGACCGTCAGTTCTGTGGAATCATCTTGGCATGACGATGATGGATTTTCAATCCCAATAGCTTGTACACAACGAATTCATTTTAAGCATACTGTTTCACAAGAACAAAGATATTTCATCATTTGAAGTGAAGTGGGGGGTAGGCGGTTCACTATCTGACGTTACCAAGTCGGTGAACTGTGGGATTTTTTAGGGAATGGTACCCGATCATGTTATAACATGATTTGTGCAAAAGCTTGAAAATTCCACTCTTTTGGAGGAATGTGAGTCGTTCTCAAATTGACATTTGGGTGGTTTTATTAAAACCAACTAGTGGAATTTTAAGCTTTTGCTTACATCATGTCATAACATGATCGGGTACTATTCCCTAAAAAACTCAACAGTTCACCGACTTGGTAGCGTCAGATAGTGAACCGCCTACCCCCCACTTCACTTGATTTTGCTTCTCTTTTCTTCGGAAAATGAGACGTAGGTTAGATGCACTGAGAATTCCGAATGGAATCTCTGACGTATACCGAAAGGAAATACTCGTACATCCTTTCGTCCCACAAAAGCGGGACTTTGAACAGTTAAAAATAGTCGAAAAGAACTGTAAACTAGCACAACTGTCTGTGAGATCTTACAAGCCTAGTTTGGTGTCACCCTTCGTCCAATCAGCATTCAAAAGCTCGGGATTTTTCTTTCACGTCCAAAGAGACGTTTATAAGCTAAAGAACTCTCCTGCGCCATACAAAAGGCAACACGCTGTCTCTCTGAAAAAGTCAGGACCGACCGAGGTTCGAAAATCAATGAAGAGGCAAAGCGGCCCGTTCTTGGACAAGAATTCTGATCATTGGCATAAAAGAGGACTAAATTTTCAGACATATAAAGCTCATTTCTGAAATCCCTCCTCTCTCGCTTCATAAAAAGTTAAACTAGCCAAATGATCGTGCTTCTAAAAAGAGCACAATAAGATCTCACAAAATGTAGAACAGTAGAAAGGGAATTTTCGGCTATACGTAGCCATTTAAAAGCCCAGAACCTTTGAAGCAAGCGAAAGCACTCCTTAAAGACTTCTTAACCCTCTTCGACAGGAAACTGTCGAATTCCGAAGCAACTCAGTGCCTGATAAAAGGGTTAAAGTTCATTACAATTTGAGAGAAGCTAAGACTCTGCGAATTACTCAAGCCATTAAAAGGCCGCAAAACGTACGTGTGAAAATTCGCTACTCCATGCATATAAGCAAATGCTTCTGACAGGGTTCCGCCTGATGTACACCGTTACTCAACAAAGGAACCACCCATGAACTTTCGAGTTTAGTGGCATAAATTGAATTTTAAAATTCTTTTCTTCCCAAAAGTTGTTTATGGAAGTCCTGCCAACTGGGGTAACTTACCTAGATTTGAAAATCATGAAAAAAGGAAACAGCCTCGTGGGCGACGGGTCAACACAAAGTCTACATCCTAGCTCACTGTTACCTTTCAGTAACCCGATCGATATTTTTGCACAATTCGCCACCAGCCACAAAGGCTTCACAAAGGCACAATACGGCAATACGCTTAGACTGTGCAGCGAAAGAAACAGGATTCCATTCAGAGAGGAATGTTTAGAATGAAGCACGTAGAAGGAAGTTAGCCCGGCTATTAAAGGTATTGACTACAAACGAAGGGCGCACCTACGTGTACTATACCCCCCAAAAGGTTAATAAGTGCCACCACTCAGGCTCAAAGCCACGCACACCCAAATATCTAAGAACAAGGCATTTGAAAGCAAGCTTGAGAAGCACAGGGATGTTTTTTGCGTACATTCGCATCAATCCCGGTGTTTGTTTCCCGACCGTCTTTTGCCCTATCAGAGGACACTAAATCTAAAAGATTTACTTGTGTAATCAAGTTTTACTGCAGAGTCGGACGAAATAGGAGGGTACGACGATACTTTATTGCATGCGCTCATAGCTGCATTTTAAATCTCATGACGAACCTAGCCAATGTTTGAAAGGCTATTACTGATGAAGTTCCGCCGTATAGAGCAAGAGAACAGAAACCGGTCTAGTTGGTTTTCAAAAAACCACCCAAATGTCAATTTGAGAACGACTCATATTCCTCCAAAAGAGTGGAATTTTAAGCTTTTGCTTACATCATGTCATAACATGATCGGGTACTATTCCCTAAAAAACTCAACAGTTCACCGACTTGGTAGCGTCAGATAGTGAACCGCCTACCCCCCACTTCACAGTTTTATTTACCAAGTCATTGCTAACCACAGAAGTGTGGTGCTAACTCTCTTGACGGCAAGGAGTAAGTTTCCTAGCTGTCGAGTAGCTGTTAAGTTACTGTGATTTATTGCTTTCTTTTCTTCTATCATTTGTAACATTCTGGGGGCTTGAATTTGACAAAATTTACATCGAGGAAGGTGAAGATTTTCCATAAAATCTGTTTTTTTTCAATAATATTATTGGCAAATAAGTTATTTTGAAGAAACCCCTGTGTCATACTATACCCAGTACCAGTCAACCTTTAAAAGTCCATTAAAAGTAGTAGTAAAGGGCATATCTCCCAATTCGTTGCCATACTTTCCCTATTCATTGCCAACTCTTACGACCGTCAGTTCTGTGGAATCATCTTGGCATGACGATGATGGATTTTCAATCCCAATAGCTTGTACACAACGAATTCATTTTAAGCATACTGTTTCACAAGAACAAAGATATTTCATCATTTTCATCATTTTTCACGTAGTTATCAGCCCAACTCTAATAAGCGTCTTAGATGATGGATTTTCAATCCCAATAGCTTGTACACAACGAATTCATTTTAAGCATACTGTTTCACAAGAACAAGATATTTCATCATTTTCATCATTTTTCACGTAGTTATCAGCCCAACTCTAATAAGCGTCTTAGTACACATTTTTCTTTCGTCCTTCCTTTGTCAGTATCTTCAGAGAAAACAAGCTTATGGTATTCCCAAACCTATACTCCAATGTTCCAAGAAACGTCTTCGAGGTGTAAGTATATTAATACAAAATTCATTATGGAAGCTGCTCTTGCTGTGTGAAACCTCATGGTGGCATGATAGATCACATATCCCAGTATGAACTTCTAAACAAAGCCTTTAAATGAACGACAAAAGCTTTACAGTACCACATGACATATTCATATCTACACTATACACTCCAACAAATACGCTAAAAATAGTATGGATCTCAAACTTTGGCTTTCAACATCTTAACGCAACTTATCAGCTATTGCTGATATTAGTTCTATTCAGTACTTTTATGTGAAATTTACATTTTACATCACAGTCCAGAAAAAGGAATAACTACAACATGAATATTGATAATATATTGCTTACTTTTAACAATTTCGCAACTTACTGTAATTCGTTTCAGCGACTTCTCAAGGAATGTAATTCAAAACTTAACGTCGAGTACACATTTGGTTAATGTTAACAAAGTGCAACGACTGTAAGTTACTCGAAGATTTTACTTACATTAGGACCCCTTGTTCAAAAATGTAATTCCCTATGCAATTTATATCGTTGTATTGTTTTGCTTAAAGAATTTCAATGAAAAATCGCAGTTATATATTTGTAATAGAAGTTGTCATTTTTTAGGTACCTGTCAAGGAACCAGATACCAGTCATACCGGAAGACATTTTCCACGACCTTTACTTGGGGGAAATTTTGTAAGTTTACTGGATCCTTCACAACACTGCCCGCGCTTATCGATATGACTGATAAAAAACGGAGTGTCTTCTGTCTTTAAAACAGAAAAGCTAAATCTATACCAACGTTTCAACAGACCAATATTCCACCTTTTGAGTATTATCACAAATGTAAAAAAATACTTGCACTTTGTAACAAAATATACAATGCTTTTCATTGTGCCATTTTCTGTACAGTCGGAAAACGTCATCTGCAGTATATATTTGTCCAACTCTTTCAGAGATTTGTCTGACAATCGAATTGAAGAAATTCCCCGAGGACTTTTCAGGCGGAAAGAATCACATGGACTGGTACTTTTACTGCTGCAAAGGAACTTACTTAAATACATACCTCAAAATGCATTTTCAGGCTTAGATAACCTACTGATTGTGTGAGTAATTGATTTTCTGGAGTACATCTTGTTAAATTATTGTATTACTCCAGCACGTTAATGCCCAATTGTCACAAGGGAAGTGTTTGTTGAGTTCTTTTTTCATTTTCAGGTTTCTCTTCAGTAATAGAATTCAGGTACTTGAGGATGGTTCTCTGTCGGGTAAAAGTTTAAAGAAAATGTAAGTTGCAATATTATCCACAAAACTTAAGCGCTCACAATAAACGACGGCATATTATTTGTCCTATAAGTACACCTTCCAGACATTTATCAGAGCTTTGAAAAACGCATAAGATTTCTCTTTTTAAGTAAAAGATTAATTCTGCAAGTGCAATGAATTTTTTCGTTTTCCAGATATTTATTTCAAAACAATTTGACAAAGATAAATGGTGATCCCTTCAGAGGTAAAGAAATATCAGAAATGTAAGTTGACAAATGTTTGTAGAAATGTTGGTATGTGACGTTGGCGATGGTGTAAGAGATATATCATGTATAAATTAATTCAATCTCAATTGAACCACAATATAAACTGGCACCCAAGATTAGTAGTTTGCCAATGATTATAGTCTACTTAAGAACGTTGAAATAAAGTTAACAGATGGTCATCTTCACGTTCTTTAATACTCCTTGGATATTTATTCTCCTCGTTGTTCTTCTCCTTTATCTCCTTCTCCTCCTTCCACGACGAGGATGACGACGACGGCGGCGGCGAAGACTACTGACCTCCGATCTCTTTTGATCTCCTTCAAATTTCCCATATCTCTGACCCACAGCAGTCTTTAATTGTTCTCAACTATCTGACTATAGCACTTTAAATCCTTTGACCTTTGTGCTTCATCTTGTAAGGTTTCCGGTCATGTGTGCCTAAATGCACACTGAGGAAAGTATCACTGTTTGCAAGTGGTAAACATCCTTCAGAAATCAAAACATCAAGTACGATACCTGTAATTCAACATACGTATCTCCCAGTGGTAAGGCCTCCCAGTGGTAGGGGCCATGGCCCCCATCGAGCAACCATGCACGCTACCCCCTCGCTCCCGACGGGGAAAATTCCCAACTTCATTGAAGAATCATTGTGGGTGCGATAAAGAGTGTTGTCCCCGACGACAGCAAGTCACCATAATTATTTATCTAATAAGTCTCCAAGTTAGGACAAATACCACCCAAGTTACCCAATTTTCCTCACAAAAACACTAGTTTTTCAAGGTTCCTTAAATAAACACCCGGGTTTTACAAATTCTCTTCAAAATTTTTAACTTTTCTTTAATAGAACCTAAAATTTTAGGCGTGAGAATCGCGCCAAACATTTTCCTTTCGATAATCTTAAGGGAAACCTGTCTCCCTTGCACCGTTGGGAAGGCTTTCCCACCCCTTGGGCAAATCCTGGCGCCACCCAACCTACGTTTAATCATTTGTACGGTAAGTTTTGTTTTCAGAAGTGCTCTTTGTATGTGAAGTTATTACCCATCACCCCTGATTTGAAAGATGTAATTAATGTAATAATTATTCATTTTGTAGGAAAACTGTAATTTTATTGCTAAAGTCATTTGTGGAGGTTTCTACGAAACATTGTGTGAGTATTCTTTGCAAGGGGAATTAAGAGAATATCCTTAAGCACGCGACTTTATTGGTGACGTAAGGTCGCACATATCCTTCCCGTTATTGTTTCGTGATTCACGTTTCTTCCTTCGTAGTTTGTCTTTGAAAGGATCCATTAGCTAAACCTTACACTCAAACAAGCTGAGAAGAATTTCAGGACGGTGGGGATGCCGTACTTATCATTTAGTTTCTGTTATTTTTCAGTCATTTGTATGGAAATAAGATTGAAACTATATCTGAAAAGGCCCTTCTCGTGTTGAAGAACGATTCCGTACTGTAAGTGTTTTTTTCCTAATAATTCTTCACGATGGAAGCGAGTGTCTGTGAGAATTTCAGCTTTTCCTCACACTATTGCCAAATAAGTTAACCTGATTGCAAGCTATAAGCCTACGAGAAATATCTCATCGATTAGCTGTAACGTTTTTAAAGTAGCTTGACAATAGCAGGAGTGCAAGCAACAAAAAGAGTAGAAAAAGAAAGAACAAAAGAAATTCACAGGTTGTTCCAGTGGTAGTGTAGTAAAAGTTACTTATTTAGTTCTACCACTAGCCGATCCAGGGCCTTTGTTTTGGAGGGGCCAAACTGGTGGCAAAATGATATGGGGAGGGGTCTAATGGTAGGGGGTGTCCCCCTCCCCTTTGAAAAGTTTTCTATAACTGAATGCCCTCAGATGCGATTTGGTGCAATAAAAGTGTACAATTGCGAAGTTAATTTCTGCCGTTTATTCCTTAATTATTCAGCAAATTTTCGGAAACAGTAATCTTTTGACCCACCTTTGGCTGGGGTCATGGCCTCCGTTGCTCCCCTTGGATCCACTAGTGAATTCTACTAACTTCAATCAGGAACCAGTAATTATATTCCTTAATGTCTAGATTGCACATTCCGTGGAAAATGAAACTATAACATTCACACACAAAAGATGAATGGCGTGCTTTTTCGAATATATAGTCCTAATTAAATTAATATTGTCAAGGCCAATGGAAAGGCCAATACATTTGTTATTTTCTTGAACGCCACCCTCTTTTACTTTTCTTTCCAGTTATGTCAGTTGTGAGTTTTTGGAAAGACTACCAAGGGATTCCAATCATCAATTGATGTATGTAAAGAACTTTGTTTGGACAAATATTGTACAATTTAATGGATCGCTATACCAGGCTGCAATAAAATTAAGACAATGTTCACTCAAATAACTGTGACTGGATATCATTTTGAAAGATATTGTTAAAAAATCAGTTGGTCATTATTACTTAGATTAAACTATATTTTCGACGTATATTGTAGTCTCCATCTAAACCGTAATTAAGCTGTCAACCTTTTTCCTACAAAGCACTTGTGTAAGTCCTTCGTCTTTGCCAGCCATGTCAATGAAGTTGTACGATGCGTTCCTTTATCGAGAATTTGAAACCGGTGGATTCAGTTGCAATACCTCCGACGAGATGTCACGATGCTTTCCTTGCGGAAAGGGTACATTTGGGGACAGACAGACGATAGGGTGCCAGAGCTGTCCCAGAGGTACTGATTTCACTTTTCAGTGAAGAATAACATAACTGCTTCTATTTGTTTGTATTTTGGGTAATGTCTTTTACTGGAGGTGGTGTTTTGTTTTTACCGAAACTCTCAACAATTCCAAACATTGTAAAAAAAGAATAGAAATGGGCAGCAATCTATTCCTGTGTCATACTTTTGTTCTACTTAGGTGGCTATTACCAAGATGAGGTTGGACAAACAGCTTCAGAGCCTGGAGGAATGTCTTGTAAAAGCTGCAACGTCGGTACCTATGTGAAAGAAGGAGGAGGTGTTTCAATTCAACAATGTCAAGTTTGTCCCGAAGGAACAAACCAAGAAATTGCAGCTGGTTTTAGAGCTTGCTTTTGTAAAGAGAACTACACTAGAACTGATCGTTATGGACCTTGCTCAATATGCCTCGAAGAGGGCCTTGACTGCTCTAGAGACTATACCCTACTAAAACCAGGGTACTTTTGGTCGTGGAATTTCTCAGCAGCTAATTTGAGCAATTATGGAAAGTTTGTTGAGAATTTGAAAAAAGAGGTAAGGAACGCGACCACCTCCAATGCTAGGTATATTGGGGAAATTCCTCGAGTATTTCCGTGCCAACGATCAAAGAGTTGTCCCAACAGCAACGACATAATTGAGGGCCAATGTGCTGACGGCTACAAGGGTTGGTTATGCTCTAATTGTAAGTCTCAATACTATTCTGTTCTTAACACCTGTGTTCCCTGTCCTAGGAAAGAAATACTAGTGCTGGAAGTCTGTATATTTCTCAGCTCATGTGTCTTCATATGCTACATTTTCTCTTGGAAAATCAAAAAGGATGCCACACGTCAAAGAAGACAGAGGTCTTTGGTAGATGTTGTTATCTCAAGAGTCAAAATTCTTCTCGGCTTTTATCAAGTTGTCGGAGAAATCTTCGCTTCCTTGCATGAGATCAACTGGACGGGACCACTCGTACTTATTGGGACTTTCATTTCCTCTCTCGAATTAAACATATTACGTATATTTGTGCGGCCTCGTTGTTTTAGCGACAAATTGATTTTGACCCCCCAAAGCGAGTTCATTATTGGCGTATCATGTCCTGTTGTGATCATTGCTGTGCCTTTTATGTTGTACCAAATACGAAAATTTTATTTGAAGTGTAAGTCTCTCATTTATCGTGTTCCTTATTTTCGAGCTCAACTAAACAACTTTAAATTGCGGCTTTACACTTGTGTCATCGTTCTGATGTTTATCACTTATCCACCTATCTGTTCAGTTATATTTGAACTGTATCCCAAGGCTTGTAAAACATTTCATTTAGACAAAGATGGAAATTTCAGCGTCACTCGGCTACGGTCAGATTTTGATGTCAACTGCAAGGGATTGGTTCTGTATCATTACTGTGCTTATTTTTTCACCGGAAGTTACGTCATTGCGTTCCCAACAATTCTACTCTTTTTGCTGTGGAAATACTGTTCCGGGACTTCCCGAATAGGTCTTCACATTCAAAATAGCAGCTCAAGCGAGAGTGACAGCGATTCCAGGGAGGAAGTGCCTCTAATCGGGAATTTTACCACCTATTCCCGGCCAGTTCCTGTCTGGCTGAACTTTCTACGTGAAAATTACAAGCATCAATTCTGGTTCTGGGAAATTATAGAACTGTCGAGAAAAGTGACCCAAACACTCTTAATTACGTTATTTGGTTGGGAAGATAGACTGACCGTGTTACTAACGACTTGTATATCGGTTCTATTTCTGCTTCTACATGCAAGATATAGGCCAATGAAAAGCTCTTATGAGCAACGACTACAGGTAATTACAATTTTTCATTGTTCCATTATTGATTTAAATGAGATGGAATTCTGGGCTTTTGTTAGCCTCATAGAATGATTGTCAGAAAATGCATTAATGATGGTTCTCTTCTCTGAAGTTTAAGTTATGTAGAATGTAGCGTACATGCTTTACGTTAAGGGGTTTTCGATTTCATGACTAATGCCCATAATTATATTTTTTCCCTTTGAAGACTATTTCTTGTCAAAGAGGTAATGGCAATTGCTTAATCTTTGTGTCAACCTCATGTAAATGTGTTTGTTTAAATTTCAATTAGATGTTATCCCTGACAGTGATTTTCTTAAACGTTATAATCGCCTCGAATGAAGTATCAAGCACATATGACGACGCGGTGACGATAATTCTCATTCTCCTGAACATCCTCATACTCCTCATCATAGCAGGTATGTGGTAATAGAAATCCATGAATATCATACCACAACTTTAGATCCTATTTGTCCAGCAATTTTGTTTTTACTCTTATCACTTTCTACTCTTTTGATTGTCAGCGTATTCAACCAGAAAGGCTGTATTTCAGCCTTGTGAAGGCATATGTTGACAAACCAGAAGGGAAAGTGATCATTACTTAGGAAATTGTGGCACAAAAGTGTAAGGTGTATAATATCAAAGAGAGATAACAAGAAGAAAAAAAAACAGTAAAAGCTCGTCACTTGATGGAAGCGTATTCGACGAAGTATGAAAATCTGTCTAAGATTTTTAATCCAGTACAGCTTTTACTGGATCCAGGTTACTTACTGAATCTGGGTTTTTGATCCAGTACAGCTCTTATCAAATTTATTAAGTTCATGTCTTAAGTAAAAAGAGGGTTCTGTAATAAATAATAAATTTAGTGCTGATATTCCTATGGATAAAGTGGCATCCCTTTGTCTGACAACTTACTTTTATTACAGGTGAAATAGTCATTACGTTATTACGTCACTTGAAGCATACGAACTTAACACATCTTACATATCTGGCTATTATGAGACTACTGAGGTATCTTCAGAGGAGACGACTGGAATAAAGGAAAATGGTATAAAACTACAATTGTAAGCATCAACAGTGAGGTGAGAGAGGGGTGGTGCCTGATGGGCTGTAACCTTCATAGCAGGTGTTGAATATGTACTCCTCTTTTGACGTACATACTCTAACACCTGCGAACAATGTCAAAGACCATCCAGTTTCGCTATATTAATGAGCCTAATTTGATTTTACCTCTCGACTGTTGAGTGGTTTCAATTTAGTAATATTCATATTGCACGACAAAGCTCCAGCTGTAACGTTCACTTTTACAAAGTAAGTCAACGGGACTTTATTGTGTGAGTGACCTTTAAGCGGGCGAAATCACACACTAAAACCCCGTTGACGTTGTTCGTTAGCCGGGTAGGCAAGATGGGCTGAGGCAAGGGGGATGGACCCCATCAGAACAGTTTTCCATTTACGTAGGGGAGATTATAGTGAGCACGATACAGTATGCACGGGGGGGGGGGAGTATGTCATATGAACTATATTAGTCTACTTATGGTTATGACTTGGCAATGCAGGTTTAAATTTATCTTATCTTGTTATTAAAAGCGATTGTTGGTCTTCCAGTAACGATCTTTTAAACTTTCATTGCATCCAATTGAGAAATGAACCGTCTTAGAAACTTAGACCATATGTTATCACAGGTCTTTAAAAAGCGCGTTCAATTTGATGGTTTTCCTCGCATTTTCATCAACATATAAAGATACCTGATCATTCGTAATGAAGAAAATTGCAACTGTTGGCAGACAGTAAACATCTTTTTTGAACAAGCTGATAAAAACATGTAGAGAGAGAGAGATTTTGGGAGTGTAATAATGTTTGGAAAAGTTTAACAAAGAAGAAACTATATAGGCAGCACTTTATATATGTTTGAAAGTCATGTGATGGCTAACTTTATGTCAATACAACTCATCCTTAGGTATCTACCTGCTTTCGACATTTCCTCTTAACTTGCAATGTTTTCTTAGATCTCTCCCAGCGTTAACACCGTATTAATAAGCGACAACGACACAATATCTACAAATGGAGATCACCTTAAACAGAATATGGTTCCTCTTTTGAAACTGTAAGATCTTTCATATCAATGAAGAAGTGCATCCATCATACCTTCCCTACTTGCAGATGTACATATCCTATCTAGGGGGATCCAAAACTAAGTTGAAGTAATCCGTGTCCTATTAGTAGTTTTAAGTAAAGAGTCGATACATTAAGACAAAAAGTGTTCCTTTATAAGAGGACGTATTCTATAATTAATAAAGGATGTTCACCATATTTTGTATTGTAGTTGGTTGTCTTTTATGTGAGTAACACAGAAACACAAGGTGTAACTGAAATAACTTGCTTTTGACACCTTGAGGACTAGAGTAAGAGAAAATAAGACCACCCAGCTTCCTGGGATAAAGGTTCTTAATACTAACGGCCGAATTTGTAAAGCTTTTTTAAGTCTATGGTCCAAGGACTCTAGTGATACCACCCTCACCCTTCTGATCCCTAGCTACAACACTACATAAAATGGTGATATATCTCCGAAAACATAAATGAGACTAGCGACAATCATACAAAATACAACCTGTAGGCTGAGGAACATGAAGGAACAAAGCTTGACCCATCGTAAAGCAACAATTACTCTAGACTTGTAAAATGCTCAGGGACGCGCAATTTATATGACACAATTTGACAGACGGCTGTAGGACCCCAAAGTTACACAGAAGGTCTTCTTACTCTGCCTTGGATTCCTCTCTCACACATACGCACCCTCTCTGCCTTACCGGTACACGTACATAGGACCCGGTAAGGAATTCACGGGATTTCCCCTTGAGCTTGGCTGACCTCCAACTCACCCGGTAGACGTACGTGTCTGGAGGGTGGGCTGCTCGCAAGGCAGGCACGTGCTGCCGTGCGAGACTTCTCATTCCAGTGCCTGAATTCTCGGGCAGCTACGCCAGTTTCGAGCCGCGCGTGAGCTAGGAAAGACGTGCGATAGCTCAGCCCTCGCCGGCTGCCTACATCCCGCTAAGGAGGTGTCTGTGGGCGCCCCCGCCCCCACAGCCCCGCCACAGCAGCCATCTGTGCAAATAAATCTTTTAGTTTACCTTACCAAATAGTAAGGAAAAGGTTAACATTAAATCACCCTGTGAAAATGAGTTTGATTATGCAGATATAACTACTGGAACATTTATTAACTGAAAGTGGAAGAACTATTGAAAAACGTAACGTTCAGGCTATGGGTGTATCCATAAATTAGGGGTCCAAAGTGTGACAAAGGGGTCAAAATTTAAAAACCATTTAATACTGGTGTAAAGTATATTTTCAAGACGGTATATGTATCTATTTCTAAAATCTATATCAGTCCTGACTTTTGTTTAAGACATCCAGGTTATTGATCAACTCTATCTCAAAGCTCCTTTCAAAAATGGCGGAGGTGACTGGGACACCAAAATTGGCAATATATGCCTTGAAAGTTTATAACTGTGTAATATATCCAAAGTCTTTTCCTCACTTTTGGTAAGGCATAAGTGGCAAGGATTTATGACAGAAACAAGTTACACCCACTGAAGTTGGTTGTATGCTCAATTTAGAATAAAAGCTCACACCATGGTAAGGGAAATCATGTAATATTTACACTGAAACATATTTATTATCTGTACAGTTTCCAAAAGATAGAGCAAGTAGCTGCTTGAAAATAAATGAACACATAAAACATAAACATTTTTCAGAGTTGTCCCCAATTCATCCAAATATCTTACATTTTTGAGTAACTGGGTTACAGACGTTATGTGTCGGGTGTGACGGGACACCAAAATCCCAGTAATACTGACACAAACAATGCATAAAAGGTTTCACGTAGCATTTACAGAGTACTGTATTCAAGTGGGCAACACTAACAGTTCAGACAAGCCTATTTTTTCTTGGAACATCGGATATTTTTACTGTCAGTTGCAAATTTTCTTATGTTACATATAGGGGTGACAGGGTCCTATTGAATTAACATGTGGTGTCCCAGTCACACCCGACCATGTCAACATTACTGTATGTTGTGACTTCTTAAATCACTACAAAATTGCACAAAGTTAAAAACTATACTGACTAAAACTAAAGTAAGAAAAAGATAGGAAGGATTTATCAAATAACAAAACAGCTTCATATTTACAGTAATAATGATTGTCGGGTGTGACAGGGACACCAAAGTGTGACCGGGACACCAAAAAAATAAAATAGATATTCACACTCTCCATACATTTTTCAAGTTTGTTACTTTCTAATTACTTTCCACATCTTTATGATGTTCATATTATCCATCTTAAATCATTTATTTTAATTTTTTTCAGTTTAAAACAGTTTAAATAGCTCTTTGTTGTTCGTCAATGGCGGAGGTTACAGTGGGACACCATGGGACACCATTTTCCCCTTTCAACCAGATAGTGGACAATACATTATAAAATGGGGAAAAAAGGGTACTATCGATAACCATGTGCACACATGTTACAACTCAGGCATGTATGAATGGGATTGGCATAGTTGAGGTGATACGAGAGGGTGGTAATTTTGATGATTTTGTGCGCGATGTGACATGATCAGCGGGACACCAAACACAAAATGTGATTTCCAATGGGTGCCATTATTACAGTTGTCCTTGTACTGCTCAGGTTTAGCATTTTACTTTATCAGGAGAGGTTACCAGTAATTGGACATAGTGATTCAAGTTTCCAAGAGTAACACAGGGAGATGAGGCCTTGTATTAATGTCCATACTAGTATGATGTGACAGGTGGGACAAAGCGTCACATCCGCCATGCCAACTTTGAAATAGGTGCATTTCGTTAAACATTGTCCCTTAATCTGGAAACTCACATTGTTTGTTTGTCTGGTTCTAATATCTCATCTGACATAACTTTAGGCTATCCAAAGGATAGAATAAATTTTTTATATTGTAAGAACTGAAGTAAATTACCCATGTCACAACTTTTACAGATAATCTGGTGGGACACCAAGTACATGCTGGATAATAAAATTGTAAACAATAGATCAACAGACCGTAATTGGACATTGAGATACCACAGTTAGTGATAACACATAGAATATTAAACACTTTCAATAACAGGAATCATCTCTAGCCTCAGATTTAACCATTCTCTATATGCCACAAGTGGCGGATGTGACGGGGACACCATGGACCCCTAATTTATGGATACACCCCTATCTCTTCATACGCGTATCTAGTCTTTCATCTATGCCGTAGGTACAGCCAAGGGTAGGCTAACACATCAAAAAGTTTTTTGCTTAAAATTCCAGCCACCGTTTCGGGGATAGGTACGTACTGTACATTGAACATTTCACGTTGCTAGATAGTTATACAATATACAACAGTTAACTGTGTATAGTCTTTTCCGTCTTTGGTTACCATTTTTGTTATGAAATATCTTAATCCTTTATTGTGCATGTAATATAGTACATTGAATTTTAAGTATAAGCGTGACTGCACTTGAATAAGTGTAAGTTAAGCGAACTGACCAGCCTGTACTGAGGTTTGAGCCAAGCAAAATACCACTGGATGCAGAAATTTCATTGCAGAAAATTCGAATTCGAAACACCAAAAAAATATCTATCGAGCCATACTGTTCTTTTATTGAAAGAGCTATTTTGACCTTCAAAACTTGCAAAGGCATGAACTCTTTATTTATTAATAGTTCTTAAACCTATCTTCATAGTTACTTTATATAATACAATACTTTAAGAATTTAACCGATAATTTAGTTTCCCATTTTGTTAAGTTTTTGCTAACTAATATGTAAACAAACTTATGTTTTATCCTTAAATACAATTGGAGACAAAACACCATAGTTTGCGTGTGTCTTTAAAAAATAATGTATTGTTCAGGTAGGGTAACGGTCTACACAGAAGTTAAAATATGAATGCATTGCTTTCTATACAGACATATAATCTTTTGCGAGGATGAGGACACCACACACTTCACGAATCAGTTGATGGGTTACGACTTATAGTTGGGAGACAGAAGACATAATAAAAAGTGAATACCATCATTTTATAAGGGCGGATCCAGGATTTTATAAAAGGGGGTTATTCAGTAAGGGCAAAGTACTAAGCCTCGATGGGGGCGGGGGGTGGGACTCTAGAGTAAAATTTAAGTTCGACACTGCTACATGGTTTTTCCTGACATTTACCAATCACATTAGTATACATAAACTTTGAAGTGCAGCTTTGGAATTGTCTAACAGAAAACTGATGCCGACGGGAGGAGGGGGAGGGCGATGGGGCGGGGACGGGGGCTGAAGCCGAAAAAATCGCAGCCTGGATCCGCACATAAACAAAATTGGGCTTGCATCGGTAAAGACCAATCATACGCAAACACGGTGTTTTCATATTGATAGTACTAAGGGAGTAACCTTTAAACTTTAAATGTCATTGGATTTAACAAGAATTTCCAGCGTTTAGAGTAACTGCATAGAAAACTGCTTCCTTGGAATTGCAGTAAGGGATACTGCACGAAGCAGCAGCCTGTGTTAAGTTTATAACAAATCGAAAGTCGTTATGTGAAAGGAACGTAAATAATAGAAGCGATGCAATAATGCTTCACCCTGCAAATTAGCCTGAGAATCAGGATTTTGGTAGGGCTATTTATAAATATCAATCACAAAAAAGACGGAAGACCCAACAGTCGCCCTGCTGAACTCCTTACAAAGGTTTCCCTTAAAGTTTTTACACACTCTTCACTTGCAATAGTAAATCAAACTTTTGGATAGTCCTCAACTCCTTTGTACTAGTCCTCATGTTTCAGTCAAAATGAATCCTCACAGAGACTGTCACAGTTTCCATCCGAAGTTAAAATTTGTACTATACCACAGCAGGAGTTGTATTTTATAACTAAACTAAAGCTTTATATGCTTACTTATCTTTCACACGGCATTTCTATTAATGATTTAAGTAATAAAGAAGCAACAGTTTCCAGTCTTGGCCTAGCACTTTTTATTCGCTCCCAGTACTAGTAAAAAAGTTGTTTTGATTAGTCCGCTGCTGCTTTTTCACTCATTTAGTGACGGGCGACCTCTAATTTAAACCCTGCCTTAAAATAAAGCAACTTCAAACGTGTTCCACAAATGGGCAGATGTAATTCTTCCATTTATGCATCAAAAAGAACTAGCGATTTGAAGTTTAACATGTATCAAAGGATGAAAATTCTACTTAAAGAATATACGCTTAGGTAACTGTAGTTGAAAGTATTTAATTTTTATTTAAAGAGTGATAGTGCAAGGCGATGTAAAACTGTTCACTCACGAATGATTATTAAAGGTCACCCACTGTAGACAACGTTTTATATTATAACGTTGCAGTGCGTACGTGATGAGTTTGAGGGGGTGGATGATGAAAAACCGTCACCAACATTCCTAGATTTTGGCCTGGTAAATGCGCGATCAGTTAAAAGGAAAGATGCTATGATCGTTGCAATCGCTGACTTTGACTGCCAATAGGGTTGATGGATTCACCTCGTTTGAATACATGCTCTGTGAGGTTACCTCTGGCGGCAAGATGTGTAGAATTAATGTCATTTATGGTCCACCTCCCATTAGGAGAACATTCATTGACGAGTTTTCAAATTTTCTCGAGAACATCTCAGCTCTCAGAACGAGTGCTATCTTAGCTGGTGACTTTAATTGTCATGTTAACGACAAGGATAATGGCATTGCACTCGCATTGTTATATGCTGCTCATACTATGGGTTTCATTCAACACGTCTCTGGTCCAACCCACATATCTGGAAATACCCTGGATTTGATTCTTACTTCGCAATGTGAAGACATAATTACTGATGTTTTTGTTGACACTCAACTAATCTCTGACCATTATCCTGTCCTGGGTAAACTAAACATGGCTAAGCCTGATCATCTTCTACACCATCATATTTTTCGTACTGGGAAATTAACAAAATCAGTTCTGTCGATTTCATTTCTGACATTGGAAAATCAGCTCCCTGTTCCTCTGTTTATCCTGCTAATTTTAGTGAAGGTCTCGAAACTGATGTCACCGGTGACAATGTAAACTTAACCACTAAGCAGATTTGAATGCTTTCTACCATCTCTGAAGCTGAAGTGCGCAAACTTGTGATTGGTTCAAAGTCCAAATCGTGTAGTTTGGATGCTATACCTGTTCCACTGCTGCTTAGAGTTTGTATTGATCCACTCCTACCTATCATTACTTACATCATCAACATGTCTTTAACTACGGGTGCTGTTCCCGTTAGTTTCAAATGTGCCCAAGTTAGACCTGTTCTTAAAAAGCAGTCCTTAGATAGGAATTGTTTTGGAATTACAGACCCATCTCTTATCTCCCGTACCTGGCGAAATTGTTAGAGAAGGTTGTTTCTATTCAGATTCAAACTTATCTAGCCCAAAATCAATTATTTGAACCGCTGCAATCTGCTTACAGATATGGTCGAAACAGCTTTGACTAGAGTGCAGAATGACATCCTCTCTTCGCTTGACGAAAAAGAGGCTGTCTTGATTTCACTATTAGATCTTTCCGCTGCTTTCGACGAGGTCCACCATGGTATTCTCTTAGAGAGGTTGATTAAAGGTATGGTGTTAGTGGGTCAGCCATTGCCTGGTTCCAATCTTACATGACAAGTATCAATGTGTTCATCTGAATGGGATCAAGGGGTCACCTATCAGTCTTGATTTTGGGGTTCCACAGGGGTCAGTCTTGGGACTTGTTTTTGTTTTCTATGTATACTGCTCCCCTGGGTGATGTCATTAGGTCATCTGGAAAAAATACCATCTTTACGCTGATGATACTCAAATAAATACCCCATGTTCCCCATCTGCTTCCTCTGATGCCTGTAGGGATCTTGAATTGTGTCTTATGAGAGTCAGTGACTGGATGGTGCTAATAGACTTAAATTAAACCATAGTAAGACCGAATTTATTATTCTCAGCAGTAAACATACTAAGGTAGCTGATGATATGTCTTCATATTGGTGAGGCGTGTGTTACCCCCTCGGAGCAAATTTGCAACCTCGGTGTAATTTTCGATAGACATATGACTATGGTTCCCCAAGTGAGAAAATATGCTCCTTGGCTATGGTTTGATCCGCCAGTGAGAAGTTTCTACGAGTTCAAAATACCCGTGTCAGCCATGGGGACCGCTCTTTCGCAGCCTTTGCTTCTAATACCTACAATCGCCTACCTCGTGAGGTTCAAAATTCTCCTACTGTTGACTGCTTTAAGTCTCGTTTGAAGAAATATTTGTTTATGTCTCTTTGAGATAGCTATTGTCTTTTTTCTATTGCGTTTTTGTATTGTGGCTATTCCCTTTTTAAAACACTTTGAGCCTTTTAGGGGAAAGCGCTTTATAAGAACTTTCAATGTATGTATGTATGTATGTATGTATGTATGTATGTATGTATGTATGTACGTACGTACGTACGTACGTACGTACGTATGTATGTATGTATGTATGTATGTATGTATGTATGTATGTATGTATGTATGTATGTATATGTTGTATCAGTGTCCTGCAGTACTCGATGAAGTCAAAATAAAACCTGCAGGATTCCGTTCTTTTTGGTCATGTATCTGTCCTACAGTTCTCAATGAGCTCAAAATAAAACCTGCAGGTTTCCCTCAGTCATGTATCAGTGTCCTGCAGTTCTCCATAAGGTTGAAATGAAACTTGCAGGATTCCTTTATGAGTAATCTAGAAATTGCAGATTTAATCCTGTATTTGCCCTTCCAACCCCCAAAATTTCTTGAAAAATCGTACAGAATTTACTAAGTCTTACTGCAGTTTCAACATGTAAGTGCAAAGTATATGCGGCCTACTTTTGGGATAGGGCATTATTCATATCAGGGTGGGGTGGGGGCTATATTATTCAATCGCCACCTGCAGCCTTGGTAGGTGTTGTCAATTGTAGAGGGAGA
Organism: Holothuria leucospilota; assembly: GCA_029531755.1. Classification (NCBI taxonomy): domain Eukaryota; kingdom Metazoa; phylum Echinodermata; class Holothuroidea; order Aspidochirotida; family Holothuriidae; genus Holothuria; species Holothuria leucospilota. The sequence continues at coordinate 10,165,279 of CM055969.1, read as the reverse complement.
GAGGGACCTTGAGCAAAATTTACAGTTTGAAAACTGAAAGTCAGTAGGATCAAGTAGGAACGGGGACAATTAACAACAAATACAAAATACAATTGATAATAAATGACTAGCCATTTAAAAATTCCTACAGCAATTTTCCGTTGGTTGTGAATCCTGGAGCGAGCCTGTTCCCCCCGCTTTCATCGATTTGTATTACAAGCTTAATTAAGGATGTTTTGTAGTAACATACTATAGCCTGTATTCCCCCATATGCATAGGCTTACTGCAAGATCGAACCCCTTTTATCCACCACTATGTCACCAATGCTGTAATTTATTAACCCAAGAAGTCGGAAGCTGAAACGTTACTGTTATTCTTCATATAGACTTTTGATGTTTTTGTGTGAGAAATGCATTGTTACAAAAGTGGACTACATTTTGGAACTGTTGTTTAATTGTGGAATTCTGTTTCATTGGATTTGCAATTAAGCCAGTGGCAATTAATTTTCAGTTGCAATACTAGAACGATAATTAAATAGTGCAGAAAATTTTGAAAAAGGGTGGACTGGATTGTAAAGCAACCAACAAGGAAAATGGCAGAAATTATAAACTTGTTCAGCGGTTTGTCAGGATTCTTTTTAGGGACCTTCAGATATCTTGGAGTTGTCCTTTATTTCCATGCATGTTTACTTTACACTACCTGCAACATTCCTGTATTATTACTGAAGGAACTTGTAAATTGTCTTAAGTTCAAAATCCTGCAAAATTCCATCATATTACTCCTTAAGAAACACTGCAACTTTCCTTTAAATTACTTGCCAATTTACTTGCAAGTATCCGGCAGAAATCTTTCATAACTCCTTAAACACTGCAGTTTTTCTTTAAATGATCAGGAAAATTCTTGCATTGTTACTGCAGGAACCTGTGAAATGTCCTTTTAATACCGTTTAAAAATCCTTCATTACTACTTAAGGAACACTTCAATTTTTCTTTAAATAACCTTTCAAAATTACTGATACTGCAGAAACCTGTAGAGTGTCATTTCAATATCATGCAAAAGTCCTTCAGTGGCTTTTACAAAACACTGTAGTTTTCCTTTTAATGACCCGGCAAAGTCCTTTATTGTAACTACAGGAACCTGTAAATTTCCTTTCAACATCCTGCAAATATCCTTCATAACTCTTCAAGATACACTGCAGTTTTCCTTCCTAAATCCTGCAAAAATGTCCGGCAGAAATCCTGCAGAAAAAGTGAGTGATTTTTGCTGCCAAAAATCTACAGGATTTTTTTAAGGATTTTATGCAGGATTTTTGAAGGATGTTATGCAGGACCATGGGCGTCCGCAGTAAAAAAATCAAGGAGGGGGGGGGGCAAAAATTTTTAGGCGGACCAACTTTTTTCATGGGAAATATTTTACTCCCAGAAAGTAAAGATGCTTCTTTCACACAGTGTTGACAAAGGTGTACCCAGGAATTTGTCAAGGGGGGGGGGAGGGAAAGCCCATAGACAGACTCTCAGCGCTCCGCGGCACCATGGGTTGGCGCGGAGCGCAAGAAAATTTTGGCCCAAAATGCTTCCCAGATAGCTGAAAATAGCACTTCCAAGGCCTATTTACCGCATATAAAAAGGGGAAACATAAGCAATATCGTAAATATTGTAAATATCGTAAATATCGTAAATATGTTGATATTTTTATTCAATTCCTGCTTTGATAGTAGAAATTCACACTGATTGAACTGTTAAGAGATGTTGATGTTATGTTTTCTTCGCTTTTTTCTTTATTTTTTCTTCGTTTTTTCAAGTTTTTGATTTTCGGGGGGGGGGGGCAAGTGCCCCCTTGTCCCCCTCCGGACGCCCATGTGCAGGACTTTTTTTGCCCGGGGGCGCTACAACTCTTTCTTTTTCAAGAGGACTTCAGACGTTATTGTTCCTTAAACTAATAATTCAGCAAACGTGGACTTGACTGACAAATTCACGAGAACAAAAAGTTAGTAATTTTTAACTTAATGAACACTCAACTAATTTTCTGATACGTTTAACACTTAACAATTACAAACAATTGTTCCTAACCTAGTACTTACTATATGCACAGTTCAGACGGTGTCTTGCTTTAGGTTTCTTTCCAAAGTTCATTTTCAAGGATTCATCAAAAACCTTCCAATGCGTTTGTTCCTTAATGTGAGGGAAATGTGTTTGCACCAATTCGAATTGAGAGAGATGAAGTAAGAACTTTGAGTTATTATTCAACTGATAATTGTTTTAGATGAAGACAGGAAGCCTTGTTTGGAGAAGGCAATATAGGAGAAATTTGTTTTATTATTCAAGATACTTATTTGATGAAAAGATCATAATTTATCCTGTGTATTTCAAAAAAATACATATTAAACAGGTTAAAATGAGCAGTGGGATAAGACAATACCGTCCTCTATTCAATAGGCTGTTTGACATTTCACTTCGTAAGTCAGGAAGACCCTGAATGCCATCTAAAATCTTGAACCAGGTCGTCAACCGGTTTACATATTAACCAAAACGGCTGCCACGTCCTTACTTTGGCTATGTAAGTACTATTCAATGTAAACACATATACAGTACGTTGTTTTTCATTAACTTTTCTGATGACTTCCTAGATATTTTGCTTTTGTCTGCCGAAGCTATAAGAAGAGGGACTAATTCAGACTAAAGCGAAACGAGAAATTCGTTTTATGAAGTTCTTTACAATCTAGGCGTGGTTTCAAAGCAATGAGCTTATTGAATCGGATTCAGCCTACGGTCCGTACGGTGTAGTTTAAAACTACGTCTGCTAAACCGGATTGGTTACTCTTAGAGTCAAGGAAGGAAGCTTTTCAAGGTGAAGAGGTAGTATTTTCAGCTACACTGTTGTGAAGAATTTCTCAGTCAGGGAAGGGGGTAAGGAATTTAGGTAAGTACATCTCCACAAATCTTGAAGTTAAGGAATAGCGACTAAGATAAAAAGAATGATCTGGTTACAACCATTTACCAAACTAAGAGGTGTAATTTCTAATGAGTTTTATACACAGTGGATCACCGATCAGTCACCATGTTTATTCGCTTGTGTTTGAAGAAACAGCTAGGGATTAATCAAGAGAGACCACTTGCGTAGGAAGCGGGGAGAGGCTGGGGTTTTTAACCCCCAGTCACGATCAAAAACCCCTTATTTGTCTCTTCTGTAAGAAATGTCAAAAATTTGTAGTAATTTTCCTTAAAATTTGTCCAAAATGTTGCACCAAATTGCATCTGAGGACCCAAAAATTTCCCAAATTTTCCAAAGAGCCCTCCCCCAGGCGGGCGATTCGAAACAAGGTTCAGCCCCCCAGTCTCGAAAAGCTTCCTACGCCTATGAGAGATACTACCTTTTTTGAGTATACTCGTAAAAGTTAAAAGTAAGGGGTTACGTCTGCCTGTGATAAGCAAATATGTAAGATTCATTTCCCTGCAAACAATGCTAATTACTTGACTCCAATTACCTGTACAATATGAATAGTGGCCACAACGTTCAGTTACACTACAGAGTTGATTGTAACTCGGACTGATGTATAGGACTATAGAACTGAGACAATGAACAGGGAGTTTCTAGGTCAACTGCTTTGAAGGTTGAATATGGTAACTTAATAAGCCCTTCAAAAGACAAAGATTTTTGCTAAACTGCCTGAGAGTCAGTGAAAAATCTTTAGCGTTAGTGAAGGATTAAATAACTTTCCAACCCAGCAAACATGCTCATTGTCCCCAAGGTACATTTTTACTTGTTTCGCTGGACTTGGAGAAGAGACAGGCTTTATATGATGTCTGCGGAATTATGGAAAATCTAAGGAAAGGTTTCCTTCCCCTTTGACATTTTTTATTTTAGTTAAGGTCTTTGTAAGTACAGTATGTTGTCAGTCGTGCCATCGTATAGTGCCACATTCAGCCTGCAGGAAACTTAGCTGGTGAAGGGGTAGGTAAGGCTCTTTGATGAGCTTCTTCTTAACGGTTTGGTGGTAACAGTTAATTCAAAGTTGAATACTTTTCCCACCCATGTATGCTCACCAGTGTGGCTACAGTGGTAATACTTTGGTTACACGTGTAGCAGCCATGGGGGAAACCACATGCCCTTGAGCTTTATGACCTGCAGTCACAGACTATTTTTTTCACGGTAAAAGCAAATCAATTAAACAACTAAGCTACAGTTTCAATTTGCAGGAAACCTTATCGTTTGGAATATGACATGAGTAGGCTTCACGCTATGTATGTTCACTGAGATCTCTTGCCCACACACTCTACTGTACACGAACAAGTAATGTACAGTACAATGCGGTAGTCGCTTACAGATTCAGCTCTAGCTCCAGCGATACAAGCATTCGCAGCTAGTAGTATGATGATCATCTACTCAACCCACTGAAACTGTGCTAAATAGGCATAATTCATAACTTTTCCCTCTTTGTCCTACGAAAACAAAAATTTGCTTGCTAGCGCCACTGTTCATAGGTAGGAAAGTTTTATTGTTCGATCGAGTTTCCACATGAGGGGCTCAGTAGTGCCCTTGTGTTGCCGCCTGGCAACATGCCTGAATGTCACGGGGTTTAGACGAGTGGTTTGAGATCTTCACTGCTCTACATAATATGTTCCTGATATACAAGTACATAGCATAAAACAGCTGCATGTGACTGTCGAATTTTCTATTGGAACTCGACGCACAAAAGGTTTTATGAAGCTTGACAAATCTACCTGTACCCGTCACATACAGTTTGCATTGTTAATCGAAGCCACAGATTGTAAGGGTTGCTTTACTTCTTTACTTTGCTGCTCAAATTCCCTCCGTAACGGATGCCACTTATAAATCTTACATTGAACCACACGTACCATTTTTGTGTATTGAGCAGAACTGCAAGATACTACGCATGGAAAAAGTCGAAATTGTCGTCCTCTCTTGCTGAGACAGCTAAAAGGTAGGGCCTCCGTGAAAAATGTAACGTCAGTAAAATAATTAGCATATAGGCTAGTGCAGTTGCGCCAGCGTAAAAGAGATTATCATTGCAATCCGAGCAGTGTACAAGCACTGTTAGGTCAATGGGCGAAGTTGTAATTTAAGCGAAGTCAGTGTTTTCACTTCTGTTCAAGTTTGAGAAATTTTCGTGTTTTTTTAAGGAATAGAATTGTCATTGTGGGGAATTTTCGTTTTATGTTCTTAATGTTTTTGAGGAAAAAACCAGAGACAATTCTAGTAAAAGACATTGCAGAAAAATGCCTGTTTCAACAAGTCTTTATTCAAAATGTGGACCTACTGTACGCATACCATACTGTGGGAAGAAACGAGTGGCCCACTGGGCGCACGATATCTGTATGTAAACATGCTTTGCCACTGATCACAGCGCAGTACGTTTTGATAGTAGACTAAGCTAGGCTATAACGTGGTACTTCACGGCTGGTCAAGGCTTAATGTTACTCACTTGTCAGAAGAGCTAAAGATCACAGTCTTCAAACCATTATTGAGCAGTATCATTCTACAGTTACATCTCTTCAAATAAAAGTAAACCAATGTGCCCTTATTGTCCTAGTATGGCTTTCCATTGGGTCAAGCTTGTAGCTGGTAGCTGACGGTAGTAACAACATTTGTATCAACCATCAATTAGTAATAACCTTACACGTCTTAAGCTCGATATGTAACAATAGCCTGCATGTTAGTACAAATATGTCTAGTTGAGCAAATTGGGGTTCTGCCTGGGCTGTCTAAAATGGTTATCAAACTAAACTAAAAAAGTTGTAATGTTCGTCGACTAATAATCTTCACTACGTTTCAATATATATTCGTTGGGTTTTCCGAAGAAAGTCGCTTTTTAAAACGATTGGTAAGAGGAATATGCCATGAGAATTTACTGGCCTTATCGACAATTGGAGAAAAAGGAAAAAATAAAAAAGTCAGTTATTGAGAAGTCACTCCTGGATACTTTAGAAACGTAATATGCAATACTCCAAAGCCCCTTATAGCAGGGGCGTGGCGAAGGTGTTATCTTTGGGGGGTGTAGAGATAATGATTTGCCGACAGATCTGTAAAAGCGTAGCGCCAAAAGCGGGTGGGGTCCAGGGGCCCGCCTTAGAGTCTCTGGTGGGGTCCAGGGGCAAAGCCCCGCTGGGGGCCCAGGCGGCGAAGCCCCCGGAAGCTCTGAGGTTTAATCATATCTCTGGGTGAAAAATTCAGTCTCAGGATGGGTATATTTTGTTCTGATCTGTGTCCTGGGGGAGGGGCGAAGGGGAGAGGGTGTCCCCTCCCCTTTGGAAATTTTTGGAATTTGAAAGGTGCCTAGATCGCAAATGGTGCAATATTTGAGACAATATTTGTGACACCCCCACACCCCCCGCTCGCTACGGCCCTACCCTATAGCATAATTTTCAGCAATTCTTTTATGGAAGACAAATTTGATTTCTTTCCTCAGCAAACTTACATTAACAATGAAGATCTACTTCCTGGTCATCCTTTGCTGGTCTCTTAATGGATTGGAGTCGCTGTTTGAAAGTGAGCAGCACTTTGAAATGCTTACTACAAAGTTGACCTTGAACAAAACCTATTATTACTTTTTTGATTTCTACCATCCTTTAGATTTTGTATACTAAGTTTACAGAATAAATTAGCCTACTATAATTACTTACATGACAGCAAAATTGAAAGCTACCTTGCAATTTATTCTACAGAAATTTTCCCATACAAAAATATTATGGAATTTATGAGTTACATACCAGTTAGTTTCTTTCTGTGAAAACCTAGTTTCTGAATATAAAACCATGATGATGCCATATGGACAAATCATTGCTTTAGAGATATCAAAAGTTTCAGTTTCTCTACTACGATCGCAAAATATCTCTGTAATGTTAGGTCTCTAATTAGACTGTAATCCTACCCCTTACGGGCGACTCACATACTATCGTTGACAAACATACCTTCTGGAAAAATGTTAAAACATTTTGATATTGGTATTATTACATGATATGTTTTAGTCAAATTGGCGACGTCCATACTCCCTTTTTTATGGTATTACAGCACTTTGAAGTATCTTATACGTAAAATGTGCCAACGTCAAATAGAAAGCTCCTTCGGAGCTTCTTGCTTGCTTTATCTCCAACCACCTCCCCGAAAATATTTTGCTTCACATTCCATCAGTTTATGATGCTTGTGGCATTGAAGGTGTGTGTAATTGCTCCGACGAATTGGACTATCTCGACTTTACTACAAAGTTTCACGTGGAATGTCCAAACAGAAATCTGACCAGCATTCCTCGTAACATCCCACATAATGTGTCAGAAATGTAAGTAGATATTCCTTGAACATTTTTGTCAAAATATGACCAGTTATCATGTTTTGAGCGAATTAACATACTGGATCCTAATAAAGGAAATCACTTAAGCTCAGGTGTGCTTATAACTATTCATCGAATTCTCTCACACTGAAGTCATCACACGTAAGCCTGCAGTAATTTGTGTGTAAAATACTGAGTTTAGAAACGGTCGTTACAGTTCTTCAAGTGTTCTTCCTTCTTCCTTTGACGATGGTGTTTCCTTTAATGAAATTGTTTGTTCAATGTACAAAACTTGCAATTAATTTTTATATTCTGTCTATTTAGAGGATTAACTATGAACAAAATTGGAGGTTTTACAAAAGAGGACTTTCCGAAACTTCCTAAGTTAAGTATACTGTAAGTCGAATTCAACCTTAACTAATACGACACTTTCACTGATAAGCTTTGACATATGACGTACTCACGAGCGTTCATACAACATTTTCAAGGGGGTGTGGATTATTTTGAGATCCAGTTTCTTTGGAGTACCTCAGGCAAGGCCCTACAATCTCGCCCCAGAGAGACAGCCTCTCGTAACTGTGTTTACGTCTAGCCCGTCTTCCAATTTAAAAATAGTCTAGTACACCTAGCAGCCAAAGCTACAGCAGTGATAATAAATTACTACCGGTCATATCCACTCACTTCTGTGAGTAAGCTTAATTGGGAACGCAACTGTCTCCACAAGTTTTCATTGATCAATCAGCTGTTTGAATCAGTGTTAGTTAAATTGCAGTTACCAATTGTAGTTAGAGATACAGGAATGTTCCTACCATGTCTGAGGTGATGCAACAATATCTTCAAAGTGTGAGAGGGTGTTATTCGCCTTATAACTTTACTATTTTTGAGTATCAGCGGTGAATATGAGGGTAAATAAGTGACTAAAGCAGAGGCAAAAACCTACATGCAACACCCTGGTAATGGCCAGGAGAAAATTCCAGAAAGTTCTTGGGTATTAACTAAATTGTGTGCATTTAACTGAACCATTTAACTATCTTTCAATGACATTTAAAGCACTAACAAGATCAAGATTTGCCTTCTTAGAACGGTCTTTCCTGGCAAACGACAGGGTTTGCAGAATAGATGATTGTAGGGGTGGCGTGCGACATTGGTGTGATCATACCACGCAACCTGCCCTACAGAAATTCATGATAAGACAAGAAGCGCAGCTAAGATGGTTGTCTGCCTGAAACGGCTTTTTAGTTTTTAAGTATGTTTAACACCATTTTGCATTGGTATGGGGTACTTGCAAAATTGTGAACATTAGAATAAAGGATTTAATTTTTTTCAAATGGAATTGAAAGCGCATAAGACACACCAAAACTTTAAGACTCTACCAACACATTACAGTGGGCATTTTTTCCATTATGCATCCTTTTTAGAACGGTGGTTGATCCCGTTGATTATGCATCGGACGTGACGGTGGGAGGATGAATGATGGTGGATGTTCCATAGGGCTGTTCAACAATAATTCTACTCAAACTGCCCTGCACGAACTAATAATGAGATAACCATCCACCAAGGATGCCCTGAAAATACGCCGAAATAAATTGCCTTTTTCAAGACATCTTATTGTTGCAGTTCAAAATTTTCCATTTCATTTTAAATCTCTCTTAATTTCTCTCCTCTTCTTTACTGTCCTCAATATGGATACGAATAAGGTTAGCTTAGAGAGTGGAAACTAACCTGATTTTCTCAAGAAGTGCCACACCCTTTCCCCGCCGCTTTATGTACACCCCTAAACCAGTTCCATGGCCAGACAATGTACTAAAGGGGAGGACAATAGTTCTAACTGGGAAGAGAAATATTTTTAGGGGATATAGTAAATGCATTAAAATGCATTTAGGCAATAGTACCATAACTTTTATTTTCTAAGAGGGCAAAAGCTTTTGGAGGAAGCTCCGCCCCTGCCCCTCCTCTTTTGGTTACACGCATTGTAGTTATAATGGAAACTTGTAGTTTAAACCCTTACATTGTTTAGCCGTTGATGATAGTTTGATATACAGGAACCATCACGGTTAATATTGATCCACCTTTTTATATATTTCTTTCAGAGAATTGACCAGAAATAACATTCGGCGATTACCATCCAATGGCTTTCTCAAGCTTTCCAATTTACATACTTTGTAATGTCTATACTATTATTTCGAGTCCTGACACCTACTTAAAACGAAAACCTAAATAATGATTTTGAGTCAAAGAAAAGTCTATTTAAGAGAGGGTGATACTGATGAACTCACACTTTTACTGTACTAGAACTTTCTAACAATTCCATTTCCGTTGTTAATTCAGACTTATGCAAAAGAAGTTGTGTTAAAAAAAAATTGAAATACTATTTTAGGATCTGAAGAAAACGAATCTATATAGGACAATTAGAATGATCGTTAAGAGTTTATACTGTTAAACTTATTAATTCGATTAACTTGCGAAAAATAGGCAAAGATCTGCTTACACACATTGTACGGTTGTTGAAGTTGATATACAATGAAGATGCATGATTCGTATGCTAGTACTACAGTTTTGTTCTTCAATCGAGTATGTAGCCTTATTCGATTGAATAAGTAGTACTGTGGGTCACATAAGCACCAGAAAAAGTAAGGATTAAAAGCACATTGTCAGCCCTTGGAGAAAGTATCATATTGTGGAGATTTTATCAACTCAACGAAATAGCCCCAGCTGGTTTGTTTTCATCGAATTCAGTCGCCATTACTTGGTGCCATGGCGTCACTAATTTACCAGCATAGATCAAACTTAAACGACAAACATTACTTAACATATGTAGGAATGCACCTATTTTATGTAATATGCCCTGCAGTTTTGTCACAGCATGTCGTAGCATCATTACATAAATCTGGGTATTTCTCGTTGCATTCCAAAGACTCCACTAGAATTGTGATGACCTACAGGGCAATCGTTCGGTTGACATTAAGGGGAATCCAATAATTGCTTTGTTATAACTTCCCACAGATCCCTTGACCAAAATCCAATAGAGATACTCGCTGAATGCAGCTTCTGCGGCCTTGGCAATCTGTACTATTTGTAAGGCATTTTTCCTGTATTTTTTAAATGGAATATGATCAAAGAATATGTTCTAATTCCCATTCTTGGAAAACTATTACCGTAACTCTTAAACTACTTTTCATTTAGCTCAAAAGTTTTACTTTGTCATTGCATACAATAAAAACTGTTGGGGAACACTTCATGATTTTCTACAGGGATCTCGAGGAAAACAAGATTCGAAGCTTTCCATTGGATATTTTTCAACCTCTTAAAAACCTAGGCATCTTGTAAGTTCTTTGTTCCTTCCAAAATGTTGTTAAGAAGTAAGAAAAGTAAAATATTAACTTGATTAGATATAATAAGCTCATGAGTTATTTTCTCACGTGGAGTAAAAAGTTAAAGCATTTGTTTCATAAATAAACATCGTACTTATTTTCTTTTATAGACATCTCCGTGGAAACTCAATAGCGGCACTACCAAGGAACACTTTTCATGGGCTCGATAACTTGAAAAGATTGTAAATTTGTGTTTACTTCTTTGATGTTTTCAAAAACTCTAACTTGTAAATAAAGAACAGAAAAAGACAAAATGTTGGCACAAAGCAACTTTTATAACAAACAGTAAAAACCAACAGAAGCCAATCTTTTTAAGCGCAAAGACAATAAAAAAGTTTGATATCTTAAAAGTTTTCAACGGTTTAAACTTCTAGTGAATCTTTTCCGTTATGATCGTTCCCGTTATGATAAGATACATCATGAAACATATTTACGAGACCTATCTAATATTTTAATGGAACTGTTTAGACCAAACAGGGAGTATCTAGGCATTTTGTAAGCACCGGGAATGAGAAAAGTTAACATTTCCTAAAATTAGTGATTTACAAGATTTCCAAGATAATATTGAAAGTTGGTGAAATGGGCACTGTTAAACTTATCTGCAAATTTACCGAAATTTTTCACAGTTTTTGTGTTTTTGGTGTTTTACGTAAATATACTGTCATTAAACCATCATTCATTATTTCAACAAAAAGTTAACTAACATAAACCTTTACTGTGTAAAAAACAAACATTTTCTAACTTAAAAACTCACTTTTCTTTACATTTTACTTATTTAGCAAAATTGACCGCAAATTTACATCAGTATATAAAAATTTTGTTCAATTACATTTATTACAAAATGAAAACTGTTTTACCTGTTTAAATCACAAATGGGGAGAAAAGGAACCTAAAATGTAAAAGTATGGTACAAAAAGATGTTCCATGGAACTCAGAAAAAATCTTACCCCTTGTCTACAGACATTTAAATAGGAATTATTAAACTGTCAGAAAAGTACTTTAGGAAGAAGAATTAACGTTTAAGAAATTACGCATTTACCCTAATACTTCTTTATCGATGTGTGTAAATTTACCATGCCTAACAAGAGTGTGTATTTAATTGTTCAATTGTTTGTATAGAAATGTATCTTAACCTTTGACAATAAAACATTGGTTAAAGTGCCCTTATTATGGTTCATTGCTATAAACCGGTACAATCCCTGTAATGAGGGTGGAGTAGGATTCGTGTACTCCTGGAGAGAGAGAAAAAGCTAGGTAAGATGAAGGTCTTCAGTATGGCAAATCGCACTGGGTCTTAAATATACCTGTCCATTTTATTTGACGCTGTTGAAAGAAAGTATTGCATCAATTTAACTCACTATCTTGGTTCAAAAAGAAATACTTCTCAATCACTACTTTAAAATTTTACTTTTAGTTCTGAGATTGTCTGCATGTAATTTTTTAAACTTAAGTAAAGACGTATTTCGCTTGAGGGCCTTTTCAATGAAATAGTCACAGTTTAAATTTGATATCTGGGGTATCAAATTAAACAAAAGCACATTTTCAATATAAACATATGACACAGTCATTTTGAGGGCTCACCTCCTGAATACATTGAACAGCCACTGTCCCTTCGCAGCTCATTAGAAATTAAGTTGTCTTCTTTTGATCATTTTAATACCATAGTCTCATAGTTACCATGCCTATGGATATTGAAGAATTTATCTGAATTATAAAAAGTCACTTCTTCACAATCAGGCAACTCACTGGTAATGTCATCAAGTTACTTCCATCTGGCAGCTTTTGGGGTCTTTCTAAGTTGGATACCTTGTAAGTGTACTTTTGTTATACCATCTAGTTCAGCAAAGTGCTTTAATACGCCGTTATAATTGACTTTTCATCCAATTAACTGTCTTAACTATGATTAGTTTTATCAAAGCATAAAACACGCACCTTTAAAATTAAAGTGTTCCTTTTGTAGATCAACGGCATTCAGAAATGCCGTAAAACAAGTTTCATGGATATGTTTTACGTCAAATCATAATTTTCATCAACACATTGTGCGAATCATAGTAAGAAACCCTACAACTTTTACTGATGTTCACTTTGTTCTCTGACCTAGACTTCTAAACAGAAACAAGATAGCAGAAGTTCACGATGGCACGTTTGAAAACAACACTGTCATGAGTATATTGTGAGTTTTATTTAACATTACTCGATCAAAAATATGGAAGTATCAAAATTTGAGGATGTATTTAACTTTAAGAAATGATCATAGGGGTTGACGGTGAGGGGCTGGAGAGGTTCAGCTCCAAACAAAATGTGGGAGCTAAAGTATACTTCCCCAACTTTTAAAAGACGAAAACCCTTTGTTTTTCTTCTCTGTAAAGTTAACATACTTTTGTTTAAAAAATATAAAATTCTCGTAAAATGCACTTGAAAAGATACACAACACAAAATTTAGTATCAAATTCCATCCAAGAACCTTAAATACTTAAAAATTTCAAAAAGGAGGCGACGTAGGTCTTCCAGTCCCAACCTAATCCCTTCCGCTAACAGTAAGTACTTATCTGTAGTTGATGATTTCCAAAAATGAATAGCACAATCAGGTTAGTACGAACTGCCTAGAGTGCAGAATGAACCTCTAAATGATGTGCCAGGTAAGACCACTATGTGTGCAAAGGAAAGCATCCATTGTGCACATTTTTCAATTTGCTGAGAGAAACTGGACTTTTCTTTGAGATGCTGGGTTTATGTTTTTCCTTCATAGAGTTTCACTGTGCCAACAAATCATAAGTGATTACACTGTAAAGAGTTTATTTCATTCAAGTTGCATATTCATAAAATTTACTAATGCAGAGATGGTGATAAGTATTATGAATATTTGTAGTGTTAATTTGTTTGTGTGTGTTCTCCTCAGAGATATTAGCTGTAATTCCATCGAAAGATTCTTCCCAGAAACTTTCAGGGGCTTGACAAATTTGATACAATTGTGAGTTGCCACGATTAGAGATTTTTTTCATAGAAACATTTTATTAAAAAGGCATCATTGCATTGATGTCAGTAAATGTGTATACTAGGTTTCTGCTCTTAGGTCCTCTTTCTGCATTTTAAGTTAATCTTCTAAATATATTCGGTAAACTCTGTTGTCATGGAACTTGAATTACAGGTACGTTTAGAAGTTACCTAAGTTCAACATTGCTTTGGATCATCATGTTGCCTACCGTTTATTACCCGTGTACAAGCTTCATGACCACATCATTTTCACTGCAAATACCCCTAATACTCTGGTGTCTCTGGTGTTTGTTATTGTAACATGTCCAAGTTCGCCAGTTCATTTTCTGATTCTGTTAAACTATACTATAGCTTACGTAGATTTCTTTGTGTAATTAGTGTCTGATCATGAGGTTCTTACATTCACAAGATCAACCTATAATAATAAATGTATTTATAATGTGCGACAATTACATAGATACGATCAAAGGCGCAGACTTATGATTCTGGTTCTGAAATGTTTAAAGTACAATTTTAAAATTGTGAGACGTCGGATTAATTTGAATAAGTACAACCTATTGCGAGATAGTATTTCTTAACTTCGGCTATACCATTGAAAAGTTACTATAGAACATTAGAGTTTAAAAATAGTTACTGCGATTGTCTCAACTGTAGTCTAAATGTAGCACTAGAGTGAATTTGTGTTCAGAGGTGGGAATTAGGGGACAGTTTTGTCCACGTTTTGATCAGTATGATTTAAACCAGAAAGCCAAAAGGTTAAGTGATTCCTTGCCGAAAAGAGATGATGTGTTGCACTGGGGTTTATCCCTCAAATTATCCTCTTGAGATATCATGTTTTATGATGCTTTTACTATTTGACCCCCGGTGACGTAATTAGATGATCAAAATTAGAATAACCATTAAGTGTAATAGTTATGCTTCTGAAAAAATATATAATCTTCTCTATAACTTTATCTTTTAAATGGTATACGATTAAGCCCTATTTTTTCGGTGGTCAGTTCGGAGGTACCGCTCGATGTCTAGTTTACGAGGTCTTCATAGCTTCACCGCTAGTGACCTTAGATGACCTTTGACCTCCAACAAAACCTATAGGTTCTGATCCTCTTAAAATGACAAATCTATACACAAGTATCAAACATATCCGTAATCCCTGTCTTAAAATATCATGTTTTTCAAGATTTTCGGATTTTGGCATTTGGTGACCTCAAATGACTTCTGACGTCCACTGAAAAAATAGGGGTCTTTCTGTTAATATGATAAATCTACAAGCCACATGTAAAAAGTGTCCATCATTGCTATCTTCAGATATCGTATTGCAATATTTTATGAATTCAGTACTTTTACCTACAATGACCTAAGTCCTGTACTAAAACAATAGGGTTCATTTACTGACTATGACGTACCCACATGCCAAGTATGAAAAGTATCCATCATTGGTATCTTGAGATATCGTGTTTACCAGCAGAACGTCACAAACACATGCACACATATACATACATGCATACACTTGCCAGCGTGATTACATAGATTCCTATCACCTTCGGCAAGGAATCAAAAAGGGTTAGGAGAACATACTTAAAAAGTCTCTACTTAAAACGTCTCTCCTCTTCCGAAAAAACACCACGACGTCCCCGTCCTACTCCGTCATCTTTTCAATGCAATTAATCGTATAAGAAATACAGACGAGTAGATCGAATTGTTTTATTTTTTACATACCTTAAACTTAGTTTTTAAAAATAACTATCGTTTTGCTTAAATTTTATAGAAATCTCTCGAGGAACCATTTGTCCAGAATTCCGAAAGATGTTTTTAATTTTACTCCACGTTTGCGTTTTTTGTAAGTTATTGAATTAGCCTTTGTATAGCATCGTTTCTTGGCAAACAAATCCCTCTATTTATGTAGGAATCTTTGCTGCTGTATATAAAATTTCGTTTCTGCATTAATGACATTTGTGCACAGCTATAAAAGGAATTTGAGCTTTACTTCTGAAAAAGGCTAAAAATTCGCATGTGACGGCATCAACCATGGGCATCAAAAATTGGGTTGCGGAGGGTCATGTCAGTCACCTCTGATGTGGGGGATATCATATCGTTTGTCCCTACCACTTCTTCCAGTGCAGAAACAACAATATATTAGGTATAAGCTCGATTCAAAAGCTTACAGTGGCTGATCTAAACGAATGAAACTAAAAAATTATGAGCCTTTTGCTATGTATGCCTGCTAAAAAGGAAAATGGGAAATTACCCATCATCACTCCACAGGGTATCGGTGACCCATTTCCCTTCACACTCCCTTAAGACTTTGCGTTCGTATTGGTTTTCCTCAAGGTTACGTCTCTACTTTTGCAAAGCTTTTGACATTCATCAGGCACTTGCAGGTTAGTCGCCACAATGCTTCCATGTATATCGATGTTTTCAAATTTCTAAAAGTAAACCAGTTTTACCCTTTTTATGCGGGTGTTGGAGAGGCAATCATTATTTCATAACAGTACAAGAATCACATATTTACACATCTGTAGACATTCCATCTGACCGAAGCAGGGAGTTGTTAGGGACTCCCTGACCGAAGAACTAGACAGTGCTGTCGTACGTCTTGATGCGATAGGATAAGAAGGGCAGTATAGGGTATTTGCAAAAGTTCAAAAATTACATTCTGTTGAATTAAAGGTCAGATGAAACCTCTGTGAGAAAAGCTCTTTCAATCAGGTTTTTGCCTGTCCAAGGGAGAGGCGTGGTTCGGCACTAAGTTCCCTTCTTTCGCTTCATCTTACCTTTGTCCAAAAAATTAAGTCTACGTTCCCTGGGTACTTAATACATAAAAATTTCGTTGTATTTCAGGGAATTATCATTTAATCGTATACTTGGTGTTCCCGATGGATTATTCTATTCATTGAATAATCTAAGAAATCTGTAAGTGTTTAATTCTTTAGTTTTTGAGTTGGATCGGGTAAACGTCTCTTGAAATGAAACTAACCACAATCAAGGATGTAAAACATTTTAGTACGAAAGTAAAATTACTGTTGCCTTTCCAGTAGTGCAGTCAGCCCGCTTATTCTAGGTCACCTAATTCTGGTAGCCTTTACAGTTAAAACTAATATTGGTTCATAAACCATTATGAGTTTTAGATGTAGGAAATTTATGGTTTTGAACTTGATAAAGTCTATTCTTGTTTTACAGTCATAATTTATGTACAGCTTAAAACTGATCATGGTTTAATATATGCTATCAACCATAAGTTTTGTACAGTTTTTACGAATAATGTTTTTAAACCATTATCAGTTATAACTGTACACGCTATGAAACCGATTCTCATAGCCATAGCCTCTACAGTTAAAGCTGATAATGGTTTAAGAACGTTATCAGTAAAAACTGTAAATTGGGTGCATAGGTGTATTCTGTATGGATTTTACAAATACATATTCATCATAAAGTTCTATTGAATAAAAACATATTGCAGACAATTCCCACCCAAACCGATCTCTTATTGAAACTTCATAGACGAAAATTACTACACTTGTCCAAAATCGCAGTTTGTACATACATATTCCCCAGTACAAATAATAAGTAACTTACTTTACAGATTCTGGACAGAAATGAAAGAAAACATGTATAGTAGCTACGCAGTTTGCTAATCTATTTTCTCCCTATCTTTTTGCAAATTTCATTTTTCCCTTTCTTTATCAGTGACTTTGGAGAGAACAAAATCACAGTTTTCCCCAATCTTTTGCGACGTGATGCAAGAAACATGTTTGAAATGTTAGTATGGTTTTGTTCAATCATTCTTGAGATCTTACAATATCACACTATTTATACATTTGGCATGTAAAGAGGCTTTTTGACTTGGTTCAATAAATTCATGACTTTTTTGACACCTGTTGAAATTTACTCAAATCTTGATGGTAAATCGTCAAACAAAGAGATTCTGCACATTTGATACACTCCTGGAATGGCAATGATAGGGTATAGGGTAATCAATGATTAAAACCATTTATTGCAAATTCGTGACCAGACACGTTTTTCCATTAGGTATTAATCATATGAAACCCCTGTCCACAAAAACTACAATTTCTCACATTTTCGGTAACTATAGGAATTAATACATGTGTAATGAGGCTAATTAGAAAAATTGTCATGCAATAATTTCCTTCAAACTCGTCACAAAATAATCATTATCAACTCAATTAGCCCCTTTAAGTGACATATATGCTCTCATGTTATACGTTTTATGTAAAAGGAAGACTGTATATCCCAGACAGCATCATGTAAGACCAGAACCAGTTTTAATTTTCAATAGAACATAGGAACCAACGGAAACTTTCGATATCAACGGCCTTTAACACAAAGTTAATTTACAGTGGGGATTGAAATTTTCTAACTTAGTTACCTACAGAGGTTTCTAAGGTCAGATCCAGCCCTTTAAAGTTTTGATTTTGGCATGTTCTCCAGTAAGTTTGGGCTATTCTTCCACAGTATAATAAACAATTTTTTGTAAGGAAAACACCGAGTCATTGAAAATTATTGGGGGCTATGGACTTGCTCTCATTCTCTCTCAAAACACTAAACTAACCGTCTTTTGATATACATTTTTTGCTTTTTAAGATAACATTTTTAGATCTAGAAACGTTATTGTATTTCTTACTAATGGCATACAAGGATTCTCTTTTTTAAGTAACTACGAGTTTTAGCCTATTATGAAATTGAAAGGAGTTTGCTCAAAGGGTTTCCGCATTTTGTTTCAGAAATTTTGCAGGAAATCTCATTCACAACTTTACCAATGCACCTTTCACCAATGTAAAAGTAGCAGATCGGTTGTAAGTTACTCATTGAATCTTCTAAAAAATTTGCCAGTTTTCATTGTAACAATTGTCTTTTTAACATTACATGGCACAATCTTCAGTTATTTTGATTCAATTTCTCACAGGTACTTATCCAGGAACAACTTATCCAAAATCCCGAAGGATATCTTCAATGATGTTAACCTGGGAGAAGTATTGTAAGCTGTATTGTATTCAGAAGTAAACTCCACTATTAGTTTAAACAACAGTGTTAGTTATGTGTAACATTTCGTTAACGTACAAATCGAAACTGAAAAGATAATTTCCAGGCCCGTAGCTAGACTAGGTGTTGAAAAAGGGTATAGGTAGTTTCCAGGAGAGAGATTTATTTTAGGGGATATGTTAGTATGTATTAGGGCAAGAGTAATTTTTGTGCTCAGAAATTTACAGAGGGCGAACATTTTCTAGATGGCGCAACCTTCTGAGACTTTTGCCTAAAGGCTTGCATTTCACGTACAAGACATCAACGAAAAAGATGTTAACGTACAAGATATAAACCTTTATGTATACACATTCTTCTTACATCATTAGTTTTCTGTCTACTTTTTCAGAGATCTTTCTGATAATGATTTAGAAGCAATTCCTCCTGGACTTTTTTGCAGAAAAGAACCGCACGGACTGAAGCTTTTACTGCTGCAAAGAAACTCAATCAAATATATACTTACAAACGCCTTTGAGGGTTTAGATCATTTACAAGTGGTGTAAGAACCAATATAATTTTTCCGCTTACTCGTGATATGGTTAATGCAGAACAGTATATCCTTCGAATGCAATAATGTCTTTTTCATACCAACATGAAGTCAGTCAGTCCATACGATATATATGTTTTACATCATTTCTCTCAGTCTTGTCTACCAAATTTCTTTCAGATGTTTATTCAACAACAAAATTCAGACTTTAGCAGAAGGCTCACTCTTTGCGAAAAATCTGAAGACAGTGTATGTAAAGAACTTGCTAATTTTGCTTTTTCAAACCCATTTGTCCTTTTAAGTTAGGACGAAGCATGAAGATTGCAGTGCTAAATGTAAACGATATCTTCAGATGATCACTACGAAGTACAATCGATATCCTTAAACAGTCGATATACGTTGCTCCTCAAGTGGATTCTCCTCAAAATTTTAGGAATTTCTTATATTCGTGTATTACATCCCGTAGCTTTAAGGGGATCAGATTGTAGTTGCATTTGTTCACGTTTGTTCCATTCTGGGCAGCTTCACACCTCCATCTCTAAGCCGTGTGTTACATATGCGTGAGATGTCAAAAGAGGTTGAGTGCCTATCAGTCTTTAAGGGTTGGCTGGCAGTTTCTTAAACAACATGAAAAATATTGTAGTTATGAATCTGAGTAGGGACAAGCTACAGATTGCTGGCATGTGCTGTCTCCTTGATTTAATGCATAATCCTTTCTTGTTAAGCTGTATCACCATCCAAAATCCATCGGAAAGTGTCCGTTGATCCTTCTAAAAAGAGTTAATCTGTCAGTGACACACAGTTTTTCCTAACTTAATTGACTTGTCATAGTGGATTGGTTTGTTTTTTCTCCTCAGATATTTGTTCCAAAATAATTTGACTAAAATAGATGGCGATCCCTTTGGTGGCAGCCCCGTATCCGAAATGTAAGTAGGAATTTGTCATAAATGACAAATCAGATTAACAATAATTCTTTAAGATAATGAGAACTAAAAGTACTTGTTTTGATTAATGCATCTGGGAATAAATGGAAATAACATGTTTCATTAGTTCAAATGTGTTTGTTAAGTTTCCATTATTACGAATTTACCAAGGGTTGGCCTGTGGGGTAAGTGCTTCCCCAACACATTCGTTACCTCATGTGCTCCTTTCCTCATTTAAATTGGGGATATTATAGGAGATGACGCAGAAACACACCCAAAATGATTACACTTAATCTGTTGGTCCAAGTGTATGTTCACAATGTATTATTTTTTGAGCTTTTTCAACGACCATCCAGTATGGGGGCAATGTATAAAATAAATAATTTACTTCATTCTAAGGCCCATAATTTGTAACTATCTCAGAGCTCCCGAGGGCAAGGTTTCCTGGTCCACCACCAGAACGTTGCCAGTGGACCCCACCGTAAGGGCGCTTATGGAACGACATACACAGGAGAACACCAAGCGCGTCGACAAAGCTTCTTTAAACTTGTCTTATGTATCGAAAGTGCTCCTCCGAGGATAAGTTTTGCTGCTCATTCAACCGTTTGAAAGTCTTATCGACGTCCCTGCTCATAATGGTTCACTAAGGTACTTTTTCCAATTATCTTTGCAGACATCTCTACGGAAATGAAATAGAAACTATATCTGAAAAAGCTCTGTTGAGGTTAAAGAACGATTCCTTACTGTAAGTTATATTTGCTTAACACGAAGCTAAACCAGGTTTAAGATTAATGATTCAAAGTTAAGAATACTTACAGTGGCGAAGCTTCCTTGGGGCCGCCCCTTCCCCCTCCCACACACACGCACACACACTCCTACCATTGACTCAACTAGAGTGCTAGCGCCATTTTCAGCCTTTTACCGCGTTCTAATCAATTAGCTTTGCATTGCCGTTTTCTTTTAAATTACTATAGTTTAATCTTGTTGTATCTGAGACCTTGCTATTCAAATGTTCTAACGACGATCCTTGTCGGAACTGTTTGCTGCACTAAAAGTCCCACAAACTGCACAAAAGGTCTTTTTAGTAATGTGAAAGGATTGGCAGCCCAAAATGTTATTTAATGTGTTTTTTCCAACGCTCTATTGGCGTTGTTTAGACAGTATAGAGACAACGGGTATCTAGGTACCACGAAGCGCCCAAAACACCATTCTAATCCCAAACTTAGTCCGTTTTTACTCAGTCACTGCCTTCTAATCAGTTTGTGAAAGGAATGTAGACTCATCGGTCTTTCTATACATACAACCATATACAAAAGAAACTGAGATAACATTTTTTCTGTTCAACAAAATACTTGATTACCGTCTTTTTGACTTGCGTTTTGTTACATCAGATGAATGAACCGCCAGTGTCTTTTTCATGAGAAGTAGTATGACCGTAAATAATTGGACAATAATTGTGTTTGTGAGGAGAGTAAGGTGATTAGTCCCCAATTCTCAACGTTTAGCTGGTGCTTTTGTTTCCTTGACTTTGGAAATGATATGCGTCAATAAAATAACCAATTGATTCAAAATAAACAGTCACCTTCAATTGTAACAGCTTAGGTCTTTCAACTAACCATTAGATTTTAAACTTCCCTCACAAAACATTCATGTAGTATATTTTATTTTTTCTCGTCAGTTATGTGAGTTGCGAGTTCTTGACAATGCTACCAAGATATTCCAACCATGAACTAATGTAAGTTAATACCAATCAATCACTACACAAAAATAAATCTCGCAAAAAAGCACAATTTTATCCATTTCAGTTACTCTCTCCCACTCGAAACGTCGTTTAATTATTTAGTCCTTTAACTCGTTAGTTTTTTAATCTTTCACACAGTAAGTGTGTGAGTCCCTCGTCCTTACCTTCTGTAATCCTAGAGACGTACGCCGTGTTTATCTTCCGCGAGTTTGCAACTGGTGGATTCAACTGTTTTACCAGTGGGGAATGTGTTCCATGCGAGAAAGGGACATTCGGAGACAGAAAGACTGCTGGGTGTCACACGTGCCCTAAAGGTACTAATATGGATATTTGCTGGTATCATAATGAAGAGAGTATGGGGAGAGTTCTGCCTGTTACATTGGACCTACTAGTCGTTTTAATTTTAGTTAATGGGTTTCAACCCGAATTTTGAAGCTTACATTAAAGTATTATTTAAATTGTAAAATATTAGGCACCTAGTCAGTCATCTTGTCATTTTAGAGTAAGTGATACAATGACATAAACTTACTTGTGAGTTCGGGATCAAAGTGTTACGGCAGAGGTGAACACCAGGACCAGGTCCCAGCAACAAAGTCTCCCAGACAAAGGGCGTCGTTATGGAGCAAACACTGCCAATTGAGAGGCAGAGTGGATAGGGTCCTTGTCCTGCCAGCCAGAAGGTGCCTGGACAAGGGGCCAGGTCCGGCTCCCCTACTAGCCGGAGAAAATTAATTTTGGCCTTAGCTTGAGATGGCTAAATATGGTATGTACAATTCCCTATGTACAGATAAGCTAGGCTCTAGGCCTAAGTCTGCCTACACCTACTGGTGTAACAGGGTGGTGACTTAAGGCCAGTTTAATTTTAAACTTTGCAGTAAGAAATGCAGGATTAATGATTATACTTAATTGGAGATGTCTTTTATAAAAAGCTCTTGGTTGATGACAAACAGCACTCCTTGTCCAGCAACTAGCATGCCTTCTTATCTCCACAAGTCCTTGAAGCCATGTGATCAATTAACTGCAGGAGAAGTTAATTGGAAGGCACAGTTAATGAGTGGAAATTTCCAGCAGGTAAATTACTGGACAACTGATCATCAATATTCATCATACACTTGCCAAGGTGAATATTGATGGCTCAAATAAATATTCAAACTTTTAAACACTTGTAAAAGCAATTCACTTCATCATCGTTCAATGTCATCATTTTATTTACGTATCAGTTGCCATAAAAGAAAGAGGTTATTAAGGTCATAAAATGAAGTTGTATAATCCAAGACAATGGAATGCCCAGGTTTAAGAACTCACAAAGTAATCACTAACTCATTTCAGGAGGAGCTATCCTAATGTGTAAAATTAATGTGATCGTTGTAACTCCGTTCAAGATACACATTCTTAGTGATTCTCAATATCCCTTTGGAAAGCAGAATCATTTCGAGGGTAACGTTTTGGGTTCGTCTTTTGGCATCCAGTGGAAGGCACTTTTGAAAAAGTAATTATTTTTTACGGTGTATTAGATTAAGAGTAGTTCTCCTTACGTTTAATTTGTCTAGGTGGATTCTATCAAGATGAGGTAGGGCAAAGATCGTCACATCCTGGTGGCATGTCGTGCAAGGCTTGCAATGATGGTACTTACGTGAAAGATGGTCATGGTCAGTCAATTCAAGATTGCGAAGTTTGTCCGGAAGGGACAAACCAAACTATAGCGGCGGGTTTGAGAGCTTGTTTTTGCAAGACCGGCTACTCTAGAACTGATCGCTATGGACCCTGCTCAATATGTCTCGAGGAGGATGGTCTTGACTGCTCTCACGACTTCAAGTTATTACGTCCAGGATACTTTTGGTCATGGGATTTCCCATCAGCTAATTTGAGCAATTATCGAAAATTTGTTCAGAACTTGCAAAAAGAGGAAAGGAACTTGAGCTCGTATGTAAAGTACATCGAGCAAATTCCTCGGGTATTCCCGTGCCAACGATCAAAGAGTTGTCCCAACAACAACGACATAATTGAGGGTCAATGTGCTGATGGCTACAAAGGCTGGCTATGTTCTAATTGTCAATCTGAATACTATTCTGTTCTTAACACCTGTGTTCCCTGTCCTAGGAAAGAAATACTAATACTGGAAATCGGTCTATTTCTCAGTGTCTGTGTCTTTGTATGCTACTTATTCTCTTGGCAAATCAGAAAGGATGCCAACCGTCACTCAAAACAGAGATCTTTGGTCGATATTGTTATATCAAGAGTCAAAATTCTACTTGGCTTTTATCAAGTTGTGGGCGAAATCTTCTCATCCTTGCATGAAATTAACTGGACGGGACCACTCGTACTCATTGGGACTTTTATTTCTTCTTTAGAGTTGAATATATTGCGCATATTTGTGCGACCTCGTTGTCTCAGTGAAAAGTTGGTTATGAATCCCCAAACAGAGTTCATCATTGGTGTATCATGTCCCATTGTAATTATCGTCTTGCCGTTTGTGCTGTACCAAACAAGGAAATTATATTTGAAGTGTAAATCTCTCATTTATCATGTTCCATATTTTCGAGCTCATCTATACAATTTTAAGTTGCGGCTTTACACTTGTGTCATCGTTCTGATGTTTCTGACTTATCCACCTATCTGTTCTGTTATATTTGAACTGTACCCCAAAGCCTGTAAAACATTCTATTTAGACAAAGATGGAAACCACAGCGTCACACGTTTGCGATCAGATTTGGACGTCGACTGCGAAGGATTGATTGTATACCATTACTTTGCTTACTTTTTCACCGGAAGCTACGTCATTGCGTTTCCTACATTGCTACTCTTTTTACTGTGGAAATACTGCTCCGGGACTGACCGAACACGTGTCAACGTTCACAGTATCAACTCAATGGAAAGTGACAGTAGTACAACAGAAGAGCAGTCTCTAATCGAGAATGTTACTACCTACTCCTCCCGGTCCGTTCCTGTCTGGCTGAACTTTCTACGTGAAAATTACAAGGATCAATTCTGGTTTTGGGAAATTATAGAACTGTCGAGAAAGGTGACCCAAACACTCTTGATTACTCTATTTGGATGGGAAGATAGACTGACCGTATTACTAACGACTTGTATATCGGTTCTATTCCTGTTGCTGCATGCACGATACAGGCCAATGAAAAGCTCTTATGAGCAACGACTACAGGTGGGTGGAATATTTTGAAGTTCCATGATTGAGTTTTACTGGGATGCAACTTTTTGTTTTTGTGCGCCACTTAAAACAAAATAAGCGATTTTTCTGTTCTGGGGAGTTCACGTTGTATGAAACATAGCGTGTATGCCATTACATCTAAGGGTTACCAGTCTTTATGACTTTTGACCATGATTTAATCTTTATTTCGAAATGACTGCGTAACGTTTTTATTTCAATGCCCTTTTTAAATTCCTGTTAGATGCTATCCCTGACAGTGATTTTCATTAACGTTGTAATCGCTTCGAATGAAGTACCGAGTACATATGACGACGCCGTGACGATAATTCTCATTCTTCTGAACATTCTTATGCTTCTTATCATAGCAGGTATGTGGTAATAAAAGTCTATTAACTTGGTAATTTTAGATCCTACTTTTCTAAGCGTAATTGTCTTCAGCTGTCTGATGTTCAATTTGTGGATTTACATTAGCAAGCATTGTGAAATAGAGGTTATCAGTCGCAATGCATAATAATCAAAGGAGGTGAGGAATAAGAATATTTTTCAGTGGATGAAATAAAGTCAGTTTGTCTTTCAATATTTTACTCTTATTTCAGGGGAAATTATCATTACTTTGGTAAGACATTTAAAACACATGAATGTAATACGTAGTACACGTCTAGCCTTGATGGGAGTGCAGAGCTATCTTTGGAGAAGTTGAACGAAGTAAACGAAACAGGAGAAGCAATACTTATCACCTAGAACAAAAAGTTGAGCCTTCATATCCTTGTAAATAAAATCGCATTTTGTCATAATGAAATCCCATCCACTACCTAAGTTTTAAGGCAAGGAATTGTATGTCTTGTTAAGTTTGTATAAACACATATAATTTAAATAAGTTTAATATGGTCACGGTAAATCACACCACCAAGTTTTTTTTTTACTAAAAGTAAAGCTTTGTTTCAATGTCTCACTATAATTTAGAAATTATCTGTTACGTGTATACAATTTAAAGAAATTTTGACGCCGATTAATGATCTTTTCACTTGCACTGCATCGAATTGAGTAATGTGTGAAGTTAAATGAATCGCTACAATCAAGTGATATTGACAAAGTTGTAGGAAATTGTTATCACGTTTTCTTCTGTATGTTAATTGTTTTTGATAAGAAGCACATGGTTTACTGTAAATAGCAAATATGATCTGTAACATTAGATGATCAAGATTCTGTATAAAGGATAATGCTTAAATTTTGTTTGAAACTGTTTTGTATCTAAGCTTAGCACTTGTCAAAGATCGCATGTTGTGAAAGGAGTAGGGAAAGTCATGACAGAACGGACTACACAGATTAACGCCTTACACACGGACAGGGTGTTTAGCAATTATTTGTGAACACACAATGTTTCTTACATCTACACGTATGTAAAATCCTTCAGAATCAGCAACAATGACTTGTATTTCACTAATTAAAGACTTTATTACACTAATAAAAGCTAGTATTGACTTTTTTAGCAACTAAAAGTCCTTCAACGTTTCTTACGATTGTTGCTCTTTTCGAATTTGACTTATCGTTGCGTAATAAATAATTAATTAATTTCACAGATAATTGACAAAAGGAGCAAATGTTTTTTTCCGATTTTTTGGTGTCTTAGAGACAAAAGTTGCAAGAGATAACCCGTAATAAGCCATAAATTATATCGGTTATAAAAGTTCATAAATTATAGGGAAATCTGTCTTAAATAAAGGGCATTCAGAGATTCAGTTTCCTGTATGTAAAGCACAATAACTATAAATACTGATAGAGTTACGTTTTACTTTGTATCCGAGGGATCTTTTATAAAGGCTTGATAATTATCAATGATCTCTGAACAGAAACGTAATTGTGATTTGCTAAAAGAGTGATTATCACGTTAATAAATTTTAAGAGCACAAAACGGCCTTTTCTTAAGACTTCCTTCATCGTTAATATTTCATGCAACAATTTGAGGTGAAGGTCTTCTCCACAATTCTGAGCGAAGCGTTTCTAATTTAGTTATGCTAATGGGGCTATTATTTGAAATTTCTATTTCATTTGTTAGCCAGATAAGTATTTCTAAGCTAATAACTAATATTTAACTCTTCATCACTCATTTACAAGGTGACCAAGTAAATAAAAGAAGAAGTATATGCGCAAGTTATAGTTTTTCTGAAGCTTAGCAAGTAGCAAGAAAAATACAGAAAAACTGGTGTATGTTATCTGCTTAAAAGATTTATTTCAAAATTTGTACAATCACTTAATTTCCTATCTGACTCTGAAACATTTTGATGTTAATCTATGAGGAAACAAGATGGTCTCATGATCAGAAGTCGTACACGAAATATTCAAGGATCTCGATTGAACATCTGCACCAACGGTGTTTTCATGTTTTAGAGATAAAACTATTTAGATCATTTTTATTTAGGCGCAAAATAAGCAACACCATTGGTGTTTTTCCCTTGATATAAGTCACCATTTACACATAAGACATAAACATATATACTATTCAATTTTTTGGACAAAACTTTACATCGACGTGGTTTTCGAACTGACTCTACGCCTTTGATTTCCTGCCGCCTAAGTCAATCGGTATGTCACTTAAATTATATAAAACACTTAAATTATATACAGCTTGCAAATATACAAAAAGTCTCGGCAAGTTTAAAATAGGTTCCATTATTAAGCTCCATTTTCAATCCTTTGTGTAGGTGAATTAGAATACTAAGTAACTGTATTTGTTGCAACCGGTAAGAAATGGCACATGGAATCAGGATTAATCCCTTGAAAAGGTATGTTCCACTCACTTTCAATGTAAATTTTCAGAAGGATGTTTTTCTGCAAAACTCTCTCTGTTTAACCCATGAACTATCTTGCCAGTTGAGTACTAAGGGGAATATACGATGACATAATTTAGACTTTAGCTGTGGAAGCTTATTGTGTATGTCGCTGCCGCACCCCCCCCCCCCCCGCCGGTAAACCTGGTAAATCTCCCTACTCTTAGAAATGCTTGTTTAAAAGTAGTATACTAAATTTGACTTGAAAATCTTATGAATAAACTAGAGCAACTATACAAAAATATATCAAAATTTTTCTTTTATGTCACATATAAGTGCAGCCGTAGACTCCTAAAATTTTTGATCAAAATAGCTGTCACCGCGTCGCCGGCTGATTTTGCACGGAACATTGCACACTGTCAAGGTTGTCATAACAAATTTGCGCACTGCAGTGTTAAACAACATACAAATAAATTAAAAGAGGAAATGGTTTACCGAGAGACATGATCAGAGGTGTTTTAGTATTTGCATTCTATTTGTATCGCCTCCTTGTTGGCAATTACTATGCCTAAATTCATGTTTTCAAATTCAACTAAAATATGTCACACTCTTTCTCTAAAGCAATCCTACTGAAATTCGAAAATCTAATCAAAAGGGGCATGAACTGAAATTTTGTCAAAAAATTGACTAGACTTGACCCGAAGATGAACCGAACTGTTTCAGCTGCAAACCTATCGTAGCCAATTTCCTTCAATATCTAGTCTAGTAAGTTGATAAAATTCCGTCCAAGTTCATCTAAAAGAAAATCGCCGGGGGATGAAACAGAATTTTACCAGCCACTTATGGTATTTTGACACACTCAGTCTTTGGAAGCATAACAGCAATAGACTATATTAGAAGGTTATCGCTTATATAAAAATTTCTACCAAGATGCCACACAAAACGCTTAACAAACTTCCTAAGATTAAAGCTTAAAATGTTGTTTTCATCTTTCTACTAAGTCTTTTTCCGCCATACACTTTAGCAAACTCGTGTATAGCAGCATATACAATTTTTCATTCTGTAAATCTGATTGAGAGGGAAGGGAAGAAACTTAAAAAACCCGCTATCCCTACATCAGTCCTGTCGTCCCAAAATTAGCTCCGACTTGATGAACATGAAGCCTTAAAGGGATTACTCTAGGGAAAAGTATCGTTGTGAACAAATCTATTTCACGGTTTTCTTAAGTTGGTTAGAGCAGCCGTCTAAGCCTTCTCAACACCGGTCAAGCAGCTTCTAGAAAGACAGTGTGCGGGTTCAAAATTTTCCATAAAAACTATACATGAAATATTCCTCATTTTCTTAGCAACCTTAGGAGGTATCAAACATTGCCATTGTTTTCAAAACCCCAGTTACGGTTTTCTTCATTAAAAACGCCGGTGTTGTCTACCGTCTTCACTGGAGCGACGACAATGGGAGTCTTTGGTCTCTTCTTTTCGTCTTTGTTGGACATACAGCAGCCAGTGGCCTCATCGAAGCAGTACTCCAGGATTTGTATGATAGTGAGGGCGCTGCCACCCAAAAACAATCCCATGTTACCACCCATGATGGCTGTTGGAGCAACAGAGATGATTGAGTGCAAATACATGAAATTTCCTTTGCCATTATTGTAACTGTTTTTCATTTACTATACAGACTTTGCAAAGTTTCTTAAAATTTTGCAGAGAATTTGAAACGGTATGAACTCACTTTCAAAGAAAAATTAAAAATTGTCATTTAGCTGAAGCCCCATCCCCACGTCAAAAATGTGATGAGGTGGAAGTATACTTTGGCCCCCTCAATTTAAGAAGAAAATCCGTTATTTGTTCCCTCTGTAAAAAATGTCAAATGCAGTAATTTTCCTTTACATTTGCTCAAATATTGAAACAAACTGCATCTAATGACCCTGAAATATCCAAACATTTTCCAGAGGGGAGGGGACACCCTTAGACCCTTCCCCAGGACGTCGGTCCGAAGCAGGGTTCAGCCCCTCCCCACCAGTCGAGAACAGCTTCCTACGTCTATGTAACAGAGATATTGACTTATAATGAAAAACATTTGACACAAATGAAAATGATCTACTTGACAAATATGATAACCTGAGTTAAATTTCGACGTCCTTTGTCTAACTTAATTAAACAACGCTTCTTACATCAACCTTTATATCTGTTGGACTGGTAATTGGAACTTATGTGAATAAACATTTTTTGTACTCGTACATTTATTATATTTCAAGAAGTTACTTTCAGTCAAAACAGCAAGAATATGACGCAATTGCAGGAAAGCCAAATCGCTTTTATCATTGGTTTAAGCTATTGGTAGTATATAACATGAAATGATTGCGTACCCAGTAATGTCGTAAAGCTCATTTCCGGTATTTGATCGATTTCTTCATAATTTAGCGCTTCATAGAAAATTGTAACCACAGCAATGTTGTTTCTGAAAAGAAAAGAAAATTATTCAACATTGCATTTGGTTCCTTTCTTCGTCTTACAACTGAATTCTCGATAAGCTCGGAAAGGTGCTATGAATCATACACAAAAGTTTCAGCCTTCAATTAGATCTTGAAGAGCACCCAGGGAAATTGTGATATTTCTTTACGATATCATTCATAGGCCCTCTACATAATGAAATCGAACCGCCGTTAGTCCAATTTAGGTAAGCCACATGAGATGAAGAGGAGCATGTCCCTGTTACCATGGGCATACGAATTTTGAAGGCCCTGTTTCTTTAAGTTGAACACTGTTCACACAAATAAGCAGGTCTAACTTTTTTAAAATCTAATTATTTTATGCATCTTGCTATGAATAGTTAGATGCATTTAAGGTCTGCATGGGAAGCGATATATCTGGCATCTGACTATATTGGTATCAAACATTTTCATG
The DNA here is from genome assembly GCA_029531755.1 of Holothuria leucospilota. Classification (NCBI taxonomy): domain Eukaryota; kingdom Metazoa; phylum Echinodermata; class Holothuroidea; order Aspidochirotida; family Holothuriidae; genus Holothuria; species Holothuria leucospilota. Next base: position 10,134,622 of record CM055969.1, on the reverse strand, counting down.
TTGATTTACGCGATGATTAAGGATAATGTTTCTTTCGGGTAGTTTAATGTAAAAATAACGCCTTTCCCACAAACACATTACCAAATGAATCTACAATGTGCCTATCACCAGCTCCACAGGGCCCAGCAATTATCCTATTATAAATAATAATGACCAAATTGTATTGTTTATATTTTTAAAGTCACCTATTTAGTATGCATGCAATGAAATTTGAAGATGAACCATTCATGCTTAGATTATTCTGATGTCATATACGTCTTTGTCCTTGGGCATTCACCAGGGCATTACACCTGGACCATCCAATGATTTCGCCACTGGATTGCTCCAGTGGCGTCGCTTAATAACTTCAGCAAGAGGCCCTAGGAAAATCTTGGTCCCCTCCTATCTGTGTCTCCAGAGATCAAACAGAAAGTTTGGCCTGCCGTAAAAGTAATTAAATTAAAGATCTCTTCCTACAACATTTTTCTTTGTTTTAAATTTTCTCTAGTCCAGCATGCCGCCACTTTATTTACACTGCTTCTCTCAGTAGGGTAAACTTTTCGTGAAATGAGGATTTGCCCTACAGTCGTACTGAAGAAGTTTAACCTTTACCCTTAACGTCGAGATCACTATCCCAAAGAGAGAGACGATTGCCCTTCTTTTCGTGCATCAGCACATGAAATGTCATGCTTGATTACTGAACGACTAAACATAAAAGGTTAGATTTATTAATATTTATCACTTCATCACACTTTTCAATTTTAGATCTTTGAATTAAGGTTAATGCAGTCCGAAAGGAAGTTCTCGTATTAGCCAGATCATATCTGTGCTTGATTAATGGTCTACGAGTAATTGGCTTTGACTCCGAACTGAGTGTTTGAGTCAATAGACAAGGTTCATTCCTGAACATGTATATATATATATATATATATATATATATATATATATATATATATATATATATATATATATATATATATATATATATATATATATATATATATATATATATAACAGGTAAACAAGCAGAACACAAAGCATAGTTGACACAGCAGGAATACATTAAAAAGAACTTTATTGTTGAAATTTTCGGTCCTACCTAGGACCTTCACCTTCATACCTAGGACCTTCATCGGAATTAATTCCTTTGTTCAAGGTATCAACAAAGATTTAGGAGTTCTCACTCCGTATCAGTTCTGCAAGGCCTGACTGACCTCTTATCATGGGTCAGCCAGCGCCCTTAATCCCCCAGGTGAATTAGTTTTACTTAACTTTCCTCAATGCGCCTTTATTTGCAGCTTTTGCAGCTTTCTGGACAGTTGTCTCACAGCACATCTTACTGTACATTCTGGTTTTTACCATTTATTTCTGCTTTCTTTTATATCCTAGTAGTTATTTACGCCTTTTGTGCTCTTTAAATGCTACACTGGTTGCAGCCCATTTTTGAATTCTTTTAAGTTTTAAATCTTTTAATACTGCTTCTGCACTTTTCGACAGCGTCTGTATTTTTATCTGTTTGTCAGTCTAGTAGTTGCCGATGAAGGTCCTAGGTAGGACCGAAAATTTCAACAATAAAGTTCTTTTTAATGTATTCCTGCTGTGTCAACTATGCTTTGTGTTCTGCTTGTTTACCTGTTATTTATCGGAATCAGGTGGACCATATTTCTATTATGTTTGGACCGCATCTTGACGGTGCTTCACTCCACGCTAGACGGCAACACGAAAAAAATCTTGTGAAACTAGCCAGAACCCGATCCGACATTGTGTTTTTGTCGCAGTGCAAGCGGTTGGATATTGTACCGCAGGGCCTTCGGATCCGCAACCCGTTAAAAGATGACCGTGACAGGACTGCCCAGATTGCTGAGAACATTTGCAAAACGGCTTCCCAGCAACTTAGAAATCTTGCCATACGGAAGGCTTACGGTAAGCAAAAGGCATTAAATGAACTGATCGTTTCTACTAGGGAAGCAGTCTGTCGTCAGATACCCAATACCAATACCCATGACAGGGTACTTAATGCATTGGATAAATCCTATAAACGGGAACTCCACAACTGTTTTAAACGCAAGTTACATAAATTGGATAATCTTATTTCTAAAGACAGTTTACTTTATGATTTGCATGAAGCAAGACATCCCTTTCTTACCAGCAAGTTTCCAAAAAAGGTGACCCGGAATTCCCAACCTAACCATTCGAGTAATTTCATGAACCTTTCTGATTACACTCTCTCTAAACACGAAGAGGACGTTCTTCAGAATTCACTTAAGTTCTGCCCTTCTCGCCCTTTAGACCAGGTAGGTCTATGTCACGACTTCTCTGACTTTGTCCGCCGCATCCGACTTAAGGAATATTTTAATGAGGATCCCCCATCACAGGCACCCACCAGTCTCCCCACTCATAAAAGATCAGAGTGGACACCGCCGGAAGGCCGCAACTATTATATCGATAAGTTTGCTAAGACAGCAAGATCTCATCTGGACTCTTTTTTGTCCGAGCAAAGTAAGCAGAAAACACACGTGAACCTCCCCTCGGCTCAAACACAGGCCATTAGGAAGTTGCGAAGGAATACCGACATCGTTATCCGACCGGCAGACAAGGGAGGAGCCACTACTATTCTCAATACGGCTGACTATATAAAGGAAGCTGAACAACAACTTAGCAATTGTCACTTCTATAAATTACTGCAGGATGATCCCTCTGGCTCCTTCCAAAGTAAAGTAGGAACTTTGTGCAATCAGGTATCCGAGAATGGAGCTACCACCGTTAAGGAACTTATACCCAGGAACCCCAGATTAGGTATATTTTATACTTTACCTAAAATCCATAAGTTACCCCAATTACTTGCCACTCATTTACCCCCTAACTTTGCCCATTTGGATCAAGGAAATTTGTCTAGGGAACGTATTCGCACCTTAGCCGTGGAGCATAAAATTTTACCCCCCGGCAGACCTATTATTTCGTCAATAGGGACCCTTACAGAGAACTTATCCGGGTACGTTGATTCTGTACTGAACCCACTTCTCAAACATATACCCAGTTATGTTCAGGATACCACCCATTTTCTTAGACTTATTAATTCTATACATGACCTTCCCCAAGACTTTTTTCTGGTAACCATGGACGTGTCATCCCTTTACACCAATATCCCCCAGGATGAAGGTATTCAAGCTTGTCAGGAATTCCTTCGGGAACTCGCTGTGGATCCCCAGCTGGTAGATGACATGGGCCCCATTTTAAGTTTCGTTTTAAATAATAACTATTTTACTTTTAATAGTAAGTTTTATTTACAAGTTAATGGCACTGCCATGGGCACCAAGATGGCACCTAGTTTTGCCAACATTTTTATGCACAAACTTGAACAGGACTTGTTATCCACTTTTTCGTTTAAGCCGCTACAGTATTGCCGTTATATAGTTGATATTTTCTTCATTTGGACCCACGGCATTGATGCATTTAATCAATTTAAAATACATGCTAATAATTTTCACCACTCTATTAAGTTCACTTTTCAAAAATCATTTACTGAAATAGCTTTCCTTGACGTTCTTGTCAAACGTGTTTGCAATGATCTTTCAACCTCAGTGTATTACAAACCTACTGATACGCACATGTATCTTAATTACAACAGCTTTCATCCTAAGAGTATCAAACATTCTATTGTATTTAGTCAATGTTTAAGGATTAAACGTATCTGTTCGGACCCTATTGATTTTGACAAGCAGATCTCCCAGCTCACTGGCTATTTCCTCTCAGCTGGTTACCCCCTTCCTGTTATTAGGAAACAGATTAATAGAGCTAGGAAACGTAGTCGTTCAGAACTTCTAGAGTATCGGATCAAAACCCCCAGCTCCCGTATTCCCTTTGTCACTAGCTACCACCCTACTATAAAAAGACTGATCGGTACCCTTAAAAAGGACTTTGAATTTTTAAAGGAAGATAATTCCCTTGTTACTACTTTTAACCAGCCTCCCATTTTAGCCTTTCGCCAACCCCCTAATCTGAAAACGTTACTTACTTCTTCAAGACTCCCGGTAGATCGCAGTCCTGGTGTAGGTAACACTGGCTGTAAGAAACCCAGATGTCAGATTTGCTTTCACATCACTTTGGGATCCAAAGTCTTTATTCCCAATGTTACTTGGCCCATTAAGCCCCCTGCCCTCACGTGCGATTCCAGCAATGTTGTTTACATTTTTTATTGTACTATTTGTAATTCTGGTAATTATGTAGGAGAAACAGGTACTGCTTTGCGTTTAAGATTCAATAATCATAAAAAATCTATACGGGATAACCTGCCCGGTTTTCCAGTGGCGGAACATTTTAACCTCCCTAACCATTCACTTGAGAATTTAAAATGCATTCTTGTAGGTTCTAATTTCAGTTCTTCAGCATTACGTAAACGTAAAGAAATAGAATGGATTTTAAGAATTAATTCCTTTGTTCAAGGTATCAACAAAGATTTAGGAGTTCTCACTCCGTATCAGTTCTGCAAGGCCTGACTGACCTCTTATCATGGGTCAGCCAGCGCCCTTAATCCCCCAGGTGAATTAGTTTTACTTAACTTTCCTCAATGCGCCTTTATTTGCAGCTTTTGCAGCTTTCTGGACAGTTGTCTCACAGCACATCTTACTGTACATTCTGGTTTTTACCATTTATTTCTGCTTTCTTTTATATCCTAGTAGTTATTTACGCCTTTTGTGCTCTTTTAATGCTACACTGGTTGCAGCCCATTTTTGAATTCTTTTAAGTTTTAAATCTTTAATACTGCTTCTGCACTTTTCGACAGCGTCTGTATTTTTATCTGTTTGTCAGTCTAGTAGTTGCCGATGAAGGTCCTAGGTAGGACCGAAAATTTCAACAATAAAGTTCTTTTTAATGTATTCCTGCTGTGTCAACTATGCTTTGTGTTCTGCTTGTTTACCTGTTATTTATCGGAATACACGTGGACCATATTTCTATTATATATATATATATATATATATATATATATATATATATATATATATAAATATATATATATATATAAATATATATATATATATATATATATATATATATAATGGCACAGTTCTCGTTCCCGTGTGTTTCTAACATCTGTTAAAAAGGTATCAGACAAATGAGAGGAAAGGCGAAGGGCGAATTGATAACTTCACACTTATCAAGTCGAAGTTTCATCAGTACATGTTAAATATTTCAGAGCTTTTTACTCAAAATGATGCAAGGCGTCGTCTTGCCAAGTATTTTTCTGATTAAGGTGTAGAGTGACAATAGCGGGTAAGTCGAACATGTTTATGTCGATAAGGAAATTGTGACATAGAACGGAATGTTCTTTGCAAGAAGTAATACAGAACAGTATGATTAGGCATTAATTGGTAGTTACAGTCTTCAAAAAGACTTCTCCCCCTGTTAGGGGACTCGAAATGACTTTGATTCTAAAGCGCAGGTAACGTTCCCAGCAAGCAAGCCCCATTGCCTCCCAATTGGGTTTAACTTGGGAAGCTTGGGCTTAATTGAGCTTGGGCTGAGGTTGGTGTTTAACTCGGATCCCAAATGGGGCCCAATTGGGCTCTTGAGAAAGATGAGAGAGATGACGTTAACTCATTTGGGCCAAGTTAGGACCCACTTGGGATTAATTGGGCTAAGTTAGCCCGATTGGGGCCTGATGAGATCCGTGTGACAAAACGGATTAGGCCCAAATCGGTAGCCCAATTTGGCCTCAATTGGGACCCAATATGGTGTGTTGTTACAGCGATTTCAGATAAGATTACGGTCCGACTTTGAGTTTTAGCTAAAATCTTCTCCATCCCTGGTCGGAAAGAGTCAAAATTTGCCAACCTGTGTAAATATACGATCTGTAGCAGAGGACTACAAAAATGAAATGTAATCTAATTATTTCGTGACGTCACATCGGCAGACAGCGTTTGTCGGACACGTGTGCAAAAATCGGATTGATTTTCGAACCAATACCGCTCTGTTGAGCGTTATAAGTGATATAATGGCAGTAGAACAGATAACCGTGAGACAAACTAGGATCAGTTATCAATAAAGCGTGACCATCGTTACAACAATGTCTGAATAAAAAACTACTGGTCCGATTAAGAAAATGTCGGATCGGATTTCGGATTGAAAATCTGTGTAATGTGAACCGCCCTAAAGGCGAATCATTCATTGCTCTCGTAATCCTCGTAAAGCGGCTTTATTCAAACAATGCTCTTATGCTTATATTTTGTGGTACCAATAGCACTATTCGGACAGTCTTTTATAAAAGTATATTTGAAAGAAAGCAATTCGGGCTCGTTCTTTACCTCACAATAGTTCGTATTATCAAAAGAGACAATTGTCAAAATCTTACTCAAAGTCATCGGAGGTCTCCATGCAATTACACAAAACGTCAAGGTAACGAGCTCTTATTCACCAAACCAGATAATACCAGATGACATCAGATAGAATTAATGTTTTTATTGTAACCTAGTATCTTCTTATTTCTACTCAAGATGAAGAAGACGACAACCTTCATTTAACAAGACAACGATATCCTTTGGAAGGCCAAGAAATTGTGGGCCACTAATAGAATTAATAATATTAAAGAGTGATGGTACAGCCAATCATACAGTCGGTTTTATTTTCCAGAAACCTACCACTGGATTATCGATATTTATTTCCATACTCCCAGTAAGAGGCTAACCATAACACAAAACACATCCACGCAAGGCAATGTGCCTTGCATGAGAAAGCATACCTTCGTGCCAGTCAGTAGTCTGGGTCGAAAATTTTTTGTAGGGGCAACTCAAATTCATTAAGGCAATGGTAATTTTTATTTGGGGGAATTTTCTAGTGGGCCGCTGCCCCTTCCTCCCTTCTCCCTTCCCTACCCCATTGGCTATGGGCTTTGGCTGTACTATTACCAAACAGTTTTATTTCTATCACAACACTTACTATCAAATCGGTTCACACTCTACACACGTAACGTTCAAATCTGAAGCAAGCCAAGCTGGAAAATTCTAGTTGAGTCCACTTCAAATTCAAACTGGACTTGAACTAGACTTGCCCACCTGTATTTGCACTGGACCCAAAAGGACTCAAAGAGACTTTAACTGGACTGGATTGAGACAAGGTGATCTAAATAGGACTATTCTATGATCACGATTGTATGATAAGATTGCAAAGGGGACTGAACTGGACTTTAACCTAACCCAAGTAGACTTGTTAGTGTGTAACAGTTAAAATGAACTTTCGCTAAAAGAGCGGAACCATTTTAAAGAACTCGTTAAACTTGCAAGACTGATAGAAGGTTCTAAAGTTTCAGTTTAATAAAAATTTAATTGTTACTAGTCAGTGACGGTTAGTGGAGAATAGATTCAGTTATTAAAGTCCAATTCAACTGATCCAGTAAGGTACAGTTGAACTGATCACGATATTTAAAGTCCAATTGGAGTGTCCCAGCCAGTAAAGTCTAGTTCAACAAATCGCAAAAAAAGTCCAATTGAACTGGTCCAATAAAGTGCAGCTAAACTAATCACAATGAAGTCCAATTGAGTTGGCCCAGTAGTTTTCAGTTGAACGAAACACAATGAAGTCCAGTTGAAGTGGTCCTGTAAAGTCCTCTTGAACGGGTCCATAAAAGTCCAGTTGACCTTCTTTGCCGCGGTTTCTTGTTTCAAATTTACTTCCAAATTATGTAATTTACACATTCAAATAGGTATTAGCAAGATTTCCTCATTACTTCAATTGTTTTAAATTTGTTTGTTATTTACCGATTTTTAAATCTCTGCATGAGAATATACATATGTCTTGACACATTGCTGTTAGTACCAAATATAGACATAATGAAGAAATGCACCCTAAAAGTTTTTGGCTTTCTTCAAATGCATTTTGAAGTACACTATTTTCATCTGGATTACCCATCTACGGATGACACATGTGGTAGGAACTTCAAGAATGTTCAGCCTTAATCCGTGAGACTTATCGCGATATACAAGTTGACTTTCAACTGAACATGCCCAATTACCAGAACAGTACACTTGAACTCGTCCAGTTAAATTAGTCCAGCAGGGTACAGTTGAACTTGAACAGTTTAACTGGACATGCCCAATTTCCAGAACAGTCCAGTTGAAATGGTCTAGTTGAACTGGACCCAACTAGAATTTTCAGCCTCAAATTCGATGAAACGGGCTTTGACGCACAATTTGATTAATCACCTGACTAATTTTGGTTACAAAAACACTCGAATTAAGCCATTTTTGCACCAGATCTGACCACATATTTGTCAAGCTTCCGGGTTTTCTGTCCAGATGGTCAGACATTTTTAAAGTGTGAATCTTTGATCCTTATGTACTCACTCGATATATGATTCTGACATGTTGTGGGTGTCTTGAAACAGGCGCTGGATGAATCTTGGACGTAGTCTGCTCACTGACGTAGTGAACGGGTAATTTTCCACATCACACGGAGATCTACATTCACATTCCTCGCCTTCCAATTTTCCTTCGATTGCTTCCACTATCAAACGAGAAGGAAATCAAAGCTTGTATGATATTTTTTCTTCCTGAGAAATAGGTTTCAAGAGATAGGAGACTAGGGAACATGTCCTCCCACTTTTGAATGTAGGGGATATTATATCGTCACCCTCCCACTTTTCCCAGAATCCTTATAAAAATAGTATGCACGTTTTATTCCACATCTTTCAATAACTTATTTAATGTCATCAGATTCGAAAATGGTGGAAACAGCCTTTTGCTGCTTGCACCACAGCTTATCCTTGATCCATCTTGTTTCCGGATATTTGTGAAGGCCCGGAATCTCATGCTGCCAGGACTTTTCGATTGAATTAGTCTGGTCAAGGTCAACCGTTTGGAAAGTTTTTGACGCTCTTGCAGAGAAAAACAGAATTGAGTTACCCCTGCGGATGTTCTAAAGACCCCAAGTAAACTTTCTAAAGACCACCACAAGGGTATAGTCGCAACTTTTCATTGCATTGATACAAGTTGCGGACCCAGACCTGCAAGCGTTTGGAACCCATCGACCCCAGGTAATCCTCAACATTGCCGCACCAAGGTTTAAGCACTGTCCAAAGGAGAAGTGTCGTGGAAATTCACCCCGGTAACCACAAAAGGTACTCCCGAAATGGCATTGAACCCGGCAAAAATGTTCAAAATTAGGAAACTCTCCCCTGTGCATTCTTGTCGATTTCAGATTGCACAAGAGTCACCAGCACTCGCAATTTCCTAGTAAGCACCCAAAATGAATTTACGGAATGATGTACTTTTTTCTTCAAAATAGCACCCGAGAGTTCAAAAGTACTTCGGACAGGTAAAATTTTAATGGGGACAGTTACATGGAAATAGATGTTTCAATTTGTCTGCATTCCAATGTGTTGTATTTCAATGTTTTATTCTATCTTGGTGACGGTAACAAATTAATGACCTTATCAATAATCTCATTCGTCTAAGAAGAGCAAAACCAACACTTTGTAACACCTGATTTCTCATACCAAGTTTTCGTTCAAAGTTTTCCCTGCCTTTAAATTTATTCAACTTAGCTCATACAATGGGCAATTCTGCCCTGACAGAATTGACAGAATGATCACCTTTTGAAGTATATTATCAACCAAAATAAGAAATGTAGGTTTGTGGCATTGACAACCCCGTAGCCAAGTAGGCATATGCTTTGAAGCACAGTCACAGAAGTACCCTCTTCGACCTTGTCAGATGCAACTAAAGTAAACACTACCCACTTAACACAATCATCAGTTACGATCACATACGAGCACATACGATCTTACATACAATCACTTGAAACTGCTACAATGATATTGCGTCTTAGTCTGTTCGTATTGGGCTTTCTGTATTTTAAATAGGAAACGTTGTAGAAATACGATCTCGCTCGAAACCGATTCAATGAGTAGTGTGTTGAAATATAACCGGAAACAATCCCCTTTGACATGGTAATATTTCTCCAAGGAATGTCTCACAACAATTTCAAATGGCGTTCCTGTATTGTAATTCTGTTCCAGCCTATTATCACCTTCACCGAAAAAAACAAGAGGGCATTGTGCATTTTTTTCTTTATTAAAGATAATGTTATGTTGCTAAATTAGAAAATTCAGTTAAAATATCCCAGACAAATTAAACAACATACTCGACTTTCATTTTATGACTGTAACAAAATTGCATGCCTAATTGATGCATAGTTTATTAGTCCTATCTCTGTGAGGTGAAAGTAAGTCGAATCAAATATATATGCACATGTAAACTAATACTAGTTCAAAATAATGCGCAGGAAAATGCTTTATGGGGGGATACCACAGTTACTCAAATCATGGTTTCCTGATTCCTTAAATCTGTTCAAAGACCAGTCTGAAACAGTTTCAGACTATCAGGATGCAGGGAACTAATGACAATGTTTATAAATTTAGCTTACCAAGTTTTTCGTGAGCACATTCATGCACTTCAGCAGGATTGCACACCCTGAAATCGCCAGGTTGTTCCGGAAGTTTACAGAAACAATATTTTTCAACAATTTTCGTTTCACATTCGATGCGACAGGCCTGCAGAGAATAGTGATCAAAATACTCGATGCCTCCATCTTCTTCACATTTGGTGTATGGATCGGGCTCACTGGTAATCTGAAGGTGAAAAAAATTATTTTAACCATTCACCTTTACAACAGTTACTTCAGCCAAAGATTTGTGGACATGCTATTAACATCCCAGGCCAGGTCCGGACGAAGAATGGTCCCGGGTCCTGGGAACCATGCAGACTGAAGATGAACATGGAAAGAGGAAAAGAGTTGGGGAAGTGGGTAGAAAATCAAAAATTACTTCCCGTGTCTCTATGGATGGTCGTGTTTAGAGGTTTCAAAATTACGTTTTCCATGATAAATTTGTCACCGAGATCAAATTTTTGCTCCCATCAGTACGTCTTCCTGTTGTTACTGTGCAAGACGTTTTAGGTAAAGCAGGAAGACTGAAAACACTACTGTCATCACTACCTGAATACTCGTGATGACAAAGTTGTTTCAAGACAGGAATAACCAAGATGTGAGGGTGGACTGTTTTGAACAATTGCATTCCCAAAGATTGACAGTACAACTTAACCCTTTTCAACAGACTGTCCTCATCCACTTTACATATTGACATACCCTTTCGTGTCGCATCTGCACAAACGTGTGAAAACCGGGCGCGATGGCAAAACCCAATTCCTTGACGTACGGTGGCTCCGTTGGACGATGCAGCATAATCTTGGCGCCAGCGTCCATCGCCCCTCCATCGAGGTCATTTGTTGGCGTGTACTCTATATCCTCAATGTCAATAATCAGTTGAAGACCATTAGCTATAAGAGGAAATTGAAATCGAAAAGTCAATAATGAAGTTATTACAGAAACCTTTACGTAAACACGTTAATGAGATAGAAAGATATTTCGCAAGCTTAGGCAAATTACAAGTAAGACTTTTCTATGACAAGACCCTTGACATTGTAGGACGAAATATCAATTTATTCAGTTGGTTTATCATGATAAAGGAACCTCGAAAATCGGTCAATAAAACACAACGGTGCGATGAACAAGGAATCTCTGGAGAAATCGTGATATAAGCGACTGATTCATCAACAAGTAGTGCCACTTGACATTTCACGGGAAACGGAAATCAGAAGTCAGTGATTTGGAAAATTTGAGATTGCATGAATTATTGGGATAAATGAAAGCTCAAATCACCAAGAAGCGGGGGCAGGGAAAAGCGCGTAGATGTCATCTACCAATATTGTAAACACTTTTTCAGAGGTGTGTGTAAACTTTGTTTACACTTTTAACGGACTTTGTTATTTTTGTTTACACTGACTAATGGCTCATTTCGTCTCTAACACAGGTTTATCGAGAAGGGAATACGTTTCCCCAAAAAATCCTTTCTTTTGTAAAGAGATGAAAGCATTTAATAAGAATGGTCGACCATCGATAAGTAATATTCAGACTTCTTCATCTGTTCATTTCGATAGTGTCCATGTTTTATACATTTCATATTAATTTTTCTAACCACGGTGTTACTAGGCATGTTGTGATAATTTGAAAATGACACATATAGGAAGAAGTACGTGGCACATGAGGTGTATTTTTTTATCCCCACTGGAAAATAAACCATAGTTTTTGCACCAGCTTCATCAAGAGGCTTTACAAATCCAAAGTTTTCCACCTAGATCCCCTTCATTTGGTCTGTCCTTAACTTTTGGACATCAAACCCCACCTCAATGACTGGTATCGTAACCACGCATGTTACCTGCTCCTGCAGTTGTGGCGTTATGTGAAAGAAACTCTTGGCCTTCGATATACTTGTTGAATGTGTAACAAGCTCCGAGATGTGTCAAAGACAGGACAAACTCCTCTAAACCGCATGGTTCATCTTTCCATAGACACTATCAAAATAAAAAAGGAAGTTTTTCATTGCAGTGCCCACCACGGCAAAATGAGTAAGTCGGATACAGATGTGGACACTTATTTATCTCTACTTGTGAAGACCACCACCAAACCGACATGCATTTAATAACATTGTTTACATAAACCATGTAGAATTAGAGTAAGAAAAGCTGCAAAAGTATTAACAGGGTGGATATATTGTCTCTAGAGCATCCGTTGATTTATCACAACATGATCTAGCTTTGAAAAAGGCCGATGATGAACCCCCTTGTGTCCTGTTCCACTTCTTTTCTATTACTTATATTTGTATTATTATACCGGTCTGAAGGTGAATTGAAGAGTTCAAATATTACTTAAATGTTACATACGAATACTCGATACATCTGCTTGAGTTACAAAGTTACAAAGATAAGAAAAATCGTGCCCCAAACTGGTAAAAGTTACCTTCAGTTGATTATAACTAGGATTTTGTTGTAGACGCACGACCTTTGTAAACATAAATCATCTCAAAGGAATATTTAAAGTCTCTCCGTCAAATACGCTACCAGTAGGAGTTTATAGAGGTAATTACTTAGAGGTTACCTGGGCTAAAGGCATAACTCATGGCTAAGCAGTTCGGGAGAATCATACTTTTAGGAATTTCTAGTTTTACACTGATCGGGAGAAAAATTGGCTATGGGCACCTCCATTTTGCCTATTTTACTCACAATTCCCGGCGTACTATGTGTAAATTTTAGCAGGGAATAGTTTTTGGAACCCTTTGCAAAGTTTAGTGATCTAATTAAACTTAAATGCATATTCGGTTGGTGTATTGCCATAGCTACTGAAAAGCTGTGTCCTAGTTGGTAGTGTACCACATCGTTCTTCGAGAAAAACAAGTTCTTGCTTGGTCTTCGTTCTTGCTAAACCTTGTCTATATTAGACTAGCAAGCCTATATATTATAAGCCCCCCTCCCCCTTCGGGTGAATTTGGGTTTTCTACTAAACGAGAGAATCTCCCCGACTGCAAAATTTGATACCTTCAACTGCTGAAAAAGTTTCGTATTGGAAAGTGAGTACTGCACATAAATAGCACATTGCATTTGCAATACACATGTTCAACAATTTTCAAAAATATGTCATTTTCAGAAATGTAGTGCATTATAGGAAATCTGATATTTTCTGAGTAAACTGGTTACACAGAGCTGTCACAGTTCTTTTCATTTCGACAACGCTGTGTTTTGGTCAGTTGTATTTTATCTCACACACATGGGAAAGCTTTACACTAAATCTACACGAAAAGATATTCAACCATTCCGAGTTGTCAAATTTCATGAACACAAAGAGTAGCCAAGCTTAAAGAATAACACAAGTTCTTTACAGTAATTACCGGTTTCTCTTTCCCCAAGTTAAAGCACCCAAGTTGATGTCAATTGGAATCTTAGGACCCCCCCCCCCCCCTCACCTCAGGCATTCATAAGCATTCTTCTTTTTATGAAAAGTTTAAGGCTAAGATTCAACCCAGATTCACAATACCGAAGAAGAGTTAATGCAAAGATTCACGCAGTTTTCACTTTTCTTAAAATTTTGTTAGTCGAAGATTCACCAATTTGGGAATAGATTGTTTTCTCCACTCTTAATCTCATACGGGCACCATGAACCGTCAGCGGCTGCAGATCTCGTCTTAAATCCTTGCCTGCGATTGGACCTGATAATCGGTAGGGAGATAAACTTTAACAACACACCAACAAGATGCTATACAGTGTCTACAAGATAAAACAGTAACAGGTCCTCCCTTTCAGTCGAGACCTGGAATTTCCCAGTTGAAAAGCTGATGCCGCTTTGCCACCAGGTCACGCTTATCGAACCGCATTGTTCTAGGAAGAAGACAGGTTATCATTGATGTCCATGAATGATTTCATAATGAATGTAATAAGGGGCCTACATTAGGGCCCAAAGTTTTCCGCTTTATGAGTGACAAAATCCGTTTTCCTCCATTTCCTAATTTAGCCATCTTCAAAAGTTCATATTGTTCCTCTAAAGCTGTGTAAAACCTAAAACTTCCATCTTTTATGCCGAAATATAATTTTGTACTGCAAAATAACTACGGTGGTAGTACAAAAAATATTCATTCGATTGACCGCGGTTATAGGGTGTTGTGTCGTCATGATTTTATTACGCGATTCAGGCTGTGATTTACTTTTAGATAATAGCGATGGTAATTATGCTTGTTTAGTATTTTTCAAGCAATTTATTCCTGTATTTATTAAAACCATTTACATAACTTAAAACAACTACTTTGATAGTAATTTCCTGATTTATTTTTGCAACTTTTTCAAAACTTCGTTTCCTATTTTCTAATGTCAATTCCGCGATTTCCGCGGAAATTCCGTTTCGCGGAAAACTTTGGGCCCTAGCCTACATTTTGGCAGAGAAAAGAGCAGGTTTGTTTCGTGGTTTTTATGTCATTCATTTCAACTCATCCTCCCTACAAAAGTTCTGGCGACTCGCTAGACATATCCTTCCTTACCACTTTCGAAAACAGATGCCTGCCTATGCCCATAATTACTTACTGTGGGACAACTTGGGTGATATTGTTGTTTCAAAGACCAATGCAACTCCCTACCACAATCCTTGCATCCTTACCACCCACATAGACCCGTATCACAAAATCGAATGGCCGTTAATCCTAGTTACCCTATTATACAAAAAAAGGTCAGTCTGATTTTTTAATTGATGTTTAGTGTGCAACCAATTCTCTTGGAAATGAGTTTAATGCTTCATTTTAGTGTTCACAATTTTTTAATACCTCAGAGCTTCCAGTGGGCTTGGACCCCTGGACATCACAGGAACGTTGCCTCTGGACCCCGCCACTATTACCTGTTCAGCAAAGGGTGAGCCACTTCTAGTCAAAAAGTGTCTCCTGGTTTCCTGGTCTTTGGTGCAACCAGGAGACACTATGTGTTTACCATGAGACAGTAACCAACTACAACGATACACGCATTTACTGTATGTTGTGTTTAAACTTCGCACTGATATATCATGGTCTATTGTGTCATATATATATATGTATATATATATATATATATATATATATGTATATATAAATATATATAAATATATATATATATAAATATATATATATATATATATATATAAACGATAACGAGAAACATGCACAAAACACACGGCATACTGTTAAAACGACCTGAAATTTTAATAAAATACTGAAGACAAAGATCGTGCCAAATCTTCTGAGGCAACAAGATGTAACAGTTGGTAAACGGTTTAAAAACTTAAAAGTTTTTTAAAATGGCAAGACTAAAATGTTAAAAGTCGCACTACGTTTCGAGGAGATACACTCCCCTTGCTCACGTGCTTAAAACTAAAAGAAGTGGAAAAGAACTAGCTGCTAGGCAATGTTCTATTTAGGCTTACATCTTTTACGTTAATACCTATAGGGGCAAGGGTATTCAACCGGTAAATCCATTTCAATTCAACCTCCTCCCTCGTTCTCTTGTTATTGTTACGTAGCTATTCAAAAGCTTTTCAGCTTATATATATATATATATATATATATATATATATATATATATATATATATATATATATATATATATATATATACTGTTCATATGGAACAGGCTTGATCACCATGGTGACCCTTTAAGATTTGGTTGTCCATCCCAAATTTTGACATCCTCAATAGATGTTCATTGGTCTAAATATTCTCTTAGTCTGCAACAATTCAAAGTGATAAAATTCTTAAGGAAAAATTGCGTGTCCCGGAATGCTGCACTGTATCAAGAATCATGGAAAGTGACAACAGAAGGACTGAGCCGACTCCTTGTCTGTGAGGTCTAGACATCCTGGTAAAACAGTGTTACAAAATAGTACCAAGCACAGTGTTTCATTCCATCCCTGAAAACTTTAATGGGGGCAGCGGGGCTGGTTGTGCAGTTGTGTCTGACATACTTTCAGATTTCTCTCTTGGCAGCTTAACTGGGGATCGCAGAGGGTGGAGGGGATTGAAGAGAGAGTTTGTAGATCCTGTGCCCTGCCCCGTGGTTATGCATTTAAGCTTGATTGAGAGTAGTGTAAGGCTCCAACAACTCCACTGGATTTTGGATCAACTTACAGACTAGAGTCATGACATGGCTAGGGTTCTCGTAACAGTGATATGGCTGGTGAAAGTTAAAAAATTTCACGTTTTGACATGCCGCGGATGCCACCCTGTCAACAAAATAAGACTGTGCATACTTAAGATTATGTGTTATAGAACAAACAAAACATTGGTAGGCACTTTAGAACAAATATAATTAGAAAAACTTTAACCTCTGTACATCTCTCCGAGTTAGGAGGTTATTGCAGATACACGTGTGTGGGTTAGGTTCTCAGTGTACATATGTGCTACACGTTACGCAATGGCAACACAGCCAAGACATTCTGAAGAAAATTACATCGTAGAGAAAAAGTTTCAACCTAAAGCTCGCAAATATATCTCAGATTGTTGTTTGAGGGTCTTTTGCACATGCCTTGTAAATGTTTTGACGTTCTTGGCTACGTGGAGTATTGTCGACGCTTTTCAATTATTGATTAGTAATGTTACTAGTACAAACGGGTATGCAGAGAGCAGTAGCACACCTGTTCGATCGAACCATGCATTTCAGGCTGACTTTTGGGAAGTTGGAATTTTTGTGTAGCCTATGTAATCTTTGTAAATGCCAAGAACAATTACTCTAGTATATTATCGGTTTATTTTATTTTTGCCACCCATTTTAAATTGACACGATGGACATTTTGATCGAGATTTGTGATTCTGATCGGGCTTAACAAAAAATATTGCGCACCCAGTACTGAACATATATTCGAACGTTTCAACCAATCACAGTTGGTGTTTAATACGTGATTGAATCGACTGGAAATTCCAAATGTAGTTCATTCACAAGAAAGTTCAAGTATCTTGTAACGACATTTACTGCGTTTTTCGATGTTTATTCCATTTGTTTCCTCAAGCTGGTCACAAATTTTCATTCTGTCATATTTTGGGGTTATTTTTTTGTGAATTGTACAATTACGTTGTCCATTTGAAGTCGACTATTACGAAAGGATTGTCCATACTTAGAGACTTCAAGGATACCAGACATTACTTTTGGGAAAAAATGGCACCAGGTAGCATTCTTTTTAGAGTCAACAGGATCTGTTTGGCTGGAAACGAGCGCCAAACTAACAGCACCTGGCGCCCGGTTAATTTCAGCCTTGTGCAGTGGCGTAGCTACGGGGGCATTAGGGGCACGTGCCCCCCACGACAGAGCCGTGCCACCCCAGATGCCCACTACGGGAAATTTTGGAATGTACAGTTTTATATATACTAGTCCTACAGAGAGGAAGGGAATTCAGAAATTGTGCCCTCCCAGGAAAGGTTCGTGACCCCCTAGCTCAAAAACTTCCTACGCCACTGCCCTTATGTTCAACCACATCAGCAACGTCCACCTCAACTGCAATAAACTCGGTCTCTAGAACAATGTACCCATTCGCAGTACTGCACATGTGGTTTTGTGCTGAATATTTTTCGACGATGATTCGTCGTTGATTCACTCTTTGGCTGCAATTGTTCCCTGACTCACATATTCACAACAGTGGTATTTTCATTCGCCAAAGATTCACATTTCATATTGCGTCCGAGGCAAAGATTCGACGTCGTATCGGTGTCGAACAAGGGTGGCGCCAGCGGGGGGGCCAGGGGTCCATGGCCCCCCGTCGGGGAAGGCTGCCCCCCCCCCCCGTGGGGGAAATTTTTCGGTTTCGTCGGGAGCTGTTATGTATACGATAAAATATGTAGTCCCCGACAACGCCCAGTCGCCCCGACCATTTACTTAATTTTGGCCTAAATTAGGGCAAATTCTTCAATAAAAACCCCAAATTTTCCAATTTTCTTCTTCAAAGCCCCATTTTTTTCAAATTTTCCATGGAAAATGCCGGCAATTTTTTCAAATTTTCTCCAAAAAGAGCCCAAAAGTTTCGGCGCGCTTCGCGCTCCAAAATTTTCCTTCAAACATCGTTTCGGCACTTTATTTCCTTCATTGAGTCTTTGGGTTCCTGGCCCCCCCCCCCGTCGGGGAGCTTGGCCCCCTGTCGGAGAAATCCTGGCGCCACCCCTGGTGTCGAATGAAGGCTTTGCTTGAGGTCGGGGGGTCGAAGGTTCCGTTTGACGGGTGCATAAAGTGGAAGTATTTCATGGAAAAAATAAACAATACTCAAAAACGGATGTCTTGACTTACGAATGGCGTTTGCAGAAAAGAGGTTTGGAGGGAAAGTAATGAAAAATTCTCTTTCATAAAATTAAAATTCTTATGAAATGCCACCAGGAAATATCCTTACTAATGGTATACTAGATTTCAGATGCTCATGATGTGTTGTGCTTACTAGGCAAAAATGTTGTTTCTCTAACTTTATCTTCCTTTTTATTCCAGTGGGATATTCTCATGTTACCAACCCTACCGCACTAGGCCATTCATTATCGCCACAAAGAGATTTTTTTCCATTAGTCGCAAAAAAGTACACTACAATCTGACAATATGTTGTTCTACCTAACTTGCATGCCATTTAATGGTCACATTAATGTGCAGGTACAAAGAAAACGACCTGTTGCACTTTCGTGTGTAATTGAAAGAGATGGAGAACTTAATGCACTTTTCTAGAACTATTTTCTGTCAAACAAATGTCTCTACATACTTTAACTGCATTTTATATCTTGACTTGGATCATAATTGTCCACCCCTGGGCATTTGTTTTGATGCAGCTTGGAGGTAGGAGAAAAGATAGTTTTGACAACATTAATACCTCATGTGAGTGACAACATTTGTTTCTGTAAGTATGAATATTTTACATTAATAGTGCAGTATGCATACAAATTATACTCACGCTCTGAATAAGATCTTCGATCTGGTGGCCTGTTCTAATGGTGAAGTCTGTCATGTTGTATGCCTCGTCTTCTTCGACAGTTTCCCAGTCCACCGCTTCGAGTTTAGCCACAAATTCATCTGTGTACAGATGTGGGTAAATGAGGGTATGGTTCTCGTCGACGATCCCTGAACAAAAAGTAAACAACATATTTCACGAAGGTTGGTTGGTATTCAAAATAGACGAGATGGTCAAATTTTTCTTCATTAAAGTAGGCAAAATGTATGTTAAACAAATCCGGGCGATTAAGAGATACCCGTACCCAGGATTTAAATGGATGTTTAGAAACTGAACATTTGAACTATACTTCAAGTTTGTTGAAATTTTCACCCTTCAAGGTATGTCGGAGTGGGTTCGTGCAAATCCATAGCCCTCTAGTTGCGGGCCTGCCTATAATCTTTGACGTTGTACTATGCATTTAGCAGTCTCAGGGAATATCGAGACAGTGTTTTTGTTTGGTTTTTTTTTTCAAATTGCGCGTGATGAATTTGACTTTTACGTACTTTGCTGTGGAAAAAGGTTTTCCTAAAGAAATGCGGTTGTTCATGTTGATATTTATAGTTTTGTTGTGTCTTGTGGGCGAAGATTCAGTCATAGCACTATGTAGTCGATTTCTTCAGGCTTTGCATAATAGATGATATCTAGTCAAGGCTGAATTCCAATAAACATACCCTCCGAATGTACAAGAGTGGGGTTCTTCTGAATAACTAGAAAACAGTAATCATTTTCTTTTACCAGATGACATTCTACTCTGCCTAAAGTGACATTTCCATCCTTATAGAATTAATTGCCTCTCTAAACACATCAGAATTTCAGTAATTCTCCACTAGATAAACAAAATAACTACCATATAGTTACTCCTCAAGGAGTGAATCTTCATCTTTTTAATTTAATTAGCATATGCATAAAGATCTTTAACTTTGCCCAATATGCTGTGTCTTGCAGTATGAGCTAAGTGAAAACACCGCAAACTGTTAAAAGTACACCAACAATGTTTTCTGTTGTAGACATCTTGCCGGAGTTTTCAACAGCTTTTTGAGACCTCCTTGTTCCTGAGTGCTGCCTTTAAAGTGATGAACGTATCTACCTGTTTCGTTTAAGAGTGGCGCTCCCATGCAATAATAAACATGAGAGTGCAGTGACTCAATCCATCTTCGTTAACGTTAAAGCTCCATGTATAAATTTTTTTTGTTATCTTGACACTTGATTTGGGAAAGAAAGCTACTATATGTATATAGTTCCGTAGAGTCTGACTATAGTAGGTATGGGGACAAAAGTAATTTTCATGGTGTATTTAAAAAAACGTCCTTAAGCCCCACCTTTCTTTGTGTTTCTGGGGTAGGTTCTGTTACTAATCTCATCGCCTATAAAGGCCATTTATATCTCCAGTCGAGGATCTTACTTACTCAAATTGTAAACAATATTTTGAATCTGACAATAATTTCAGTGTTTAGCAAACTTCTCAACGGTTCTCATACTTCCTTGTGCCCAGGCATTAAAATGAGCTTTGGGAGGACAAGAAACAGTAGGTTGCACTAACCTCCTGCTATGTTTATGTACAACTATAAGATGCAGGGAACTAAGCGTCTTTCCCTGAATGTAATTTGCGTCAATTAATTGCATGCCTTCACCTTATCTGTATTGTATGTTTTAGTTTGAGGTGTAACTGTCCATCGAGACAAAACACCTGTTGCCATGAAAAAGAAAAGCAGCAAAGCCGACAACTTTTAAGGAAGCAAATTCACATTTTTTGGCCATTTGTTCTTCATTTCACCTTTTTTCACCGGAGAATTATTTTAGAATGAGAAAAACGTAATGAAACATCGTCCAGTTTTTTAGGTCCCTACTGAGTCAAAGCATGCTTAACTTCTATTAAAATTCTAACTTAAGCGAAATTTTAATCTTTAGATAAGAAGAAAAAACCGACCTAAAGTATGTCACTTACGTTAGTGAACTAGGGCAACTGTACAGGCCTTGGACAAACTTTGTGCAAGGGTCGAAACGGGGACACACACTTTTATAATTGCCATTTTTATTACATATCTAGGACTGGGTAATATTGCGTGATATGAAGGCCATCCCTCCTGACTTGCATCTCCTCTCGTTATTTGGATGTCTAAATTACCAGTTTATGAAGCGTGATGTAATACGAATTCAAGTTTGTTCTTTATTACAGGATATTAAACGGAAACCTCAAAAGGAACAAGGATTAATTAGTGTGATACGCACAGGGTGGTGAAGCTTAAAGCTGCGTTATTGGCGTCGGCTCCTTTTAGTCAGGCAAATAAAACTGTTTGTCACTTCTCATAGAAACTAGTTTTCACAATCTGTACTGAATCTCGATTTATGCAGTAACAGAGTAGCATGGGAACAAGTGTTTTAGGTTCCTTTTGAAGAATTAATTCTTTCATTTACAGATACATAGGCGAGTGCCTGGAAAGGAGGTAAGGGCTGAAGCCCCTCCCCCTCTCCACTCGGAATAATTGCCATTTTGTCCAAACATACATTCAGTGTGTAAAAACATACATTAATATTTCGCATAGAAATGACCTCTTCAGCCCAATTGACAAAGCTCCCGTAGGCTTAGGGCTCTTTATGCGTATGAGCATGTAGCACGCCGGCAAAATAAAAGTGCTTTCTAATGGACGGTAGCTAGTAAAACAACCGCATTATCGACGGGTAGCTGATGATAAACAGCAACATTCAAAAAAATATTTTAGAATGTTGACGAAGCAAACACATAGAGGTAGGAACGAAAATTCATCTTTTGGGTATTATCCAGTCTTGTTCTTCAAAATG